>CM031372.1:89413772-90108322 GCA_018208015.1 Medicago ruthenica
TATTGGACGAGAGCAAAGTATCATACTTTTGTGCCTTTTTTCTTTGATTTCACTAATAAGCAACAATATGGTAAGCTACAAATCAAGCAATATCATTATCTTTGTTTTTTTTTTTTACAAAAATAAATGATATTCATTCATCACATTGATAAAGTACTTCATACAATGCAAATTCAACAACTTGCTAAAACAAAAAGGATGAATCTCCGACACAACTCACATCATCCGGTAATAGCATTAAAACGGCAGGGTACTATGTCACAATATTCAAGTCTCTGAATACTCATGTCTCCATATCTGTAACGTTACGACGCCAAAGCCAAAGTCATTGGTTGAATGTGTACTTGCTCAAAGATAATCTTTTCAACCTGAATCAAAAACACCACACTAAAACGAGAAATAAAAAACACACCGCATAAAGACGGAAAATCAAAACAAATAGAGTCGTGCAAAGACGACGAAATCACAAAAACAAACAAATAAGATCGAAAAATATGTGAAATCACTTATTTAACTAAGAAAGAAAGAGAAAAAACAATTCGAAGTTTTATTTATTATTTATATTCTGCATATTTAACGTATTCTTATCAAGTTTGTATTTTTCGGTTTGAGTTGAGACGTGATTTTTTTTTCCTTGTTAATTAAATTACACTATTCCCTCCTTAAAAATATAAGTATTACAAACTCTTATATTATTGTCTTAAATTTAGCAAAGTTGTAGTGTACGCTTGAGTAGATAGTTTTTTTAAGGGATTTAGTTTTTTTTAGTAGATAGTTTTTGAGTACTAGTTGAATTTAAGTGTGAGTAATTTAGTCCACGTCAACTATGAATGAATTAATATAGAATATAATAAAAATAACTCATATATCTATGGTCTTAAAGTTTAGAAAGATATAGTGTTCTCTTCTCTTTTTGTTATGGAACATTCTTTTTGTTACTTCGAAGATGCTTTAGACTCCACAACAAAGATAATTTTTAAATTTTAATTTGAATTTCATGGGAAAAAAAACTATTTTCTATGTTTCTAAGTATAGAAATTATCAGGATGTTATGCGGCACCTAGCAAGCCTTTCATTTTCTCTCATCTTCTAATTACTTACAATCAAGTTCATACTCTTTTCTAGCTATAACACCATTCTACCTTCCAACTCACGTTAGTTGATACATGTACATTGTTTATTTAATTTCTACATACAAACGAGTTCAATTTATTTTTCTTTCAGTTTTTCATAGATTTTCTTAATATGGAGGTAATCATATCTGATACACAGTCACATATTAAATACATATACTTCTTCCAACCGTAATTGAATTTTAGATGCATTTTTAACTAGAATTGAACCTTAGATCACCATATTATAAAGAGTTTAATTCTTTCGAACAAGTTCGTCATTTGTTCATCCGTAACAAACCACAACCCGTTATTTTATTTAAATTTAAAAGTACCATTTGGAGAGTGTTTCATAGGACTTCAAGTTGCACCATAAAAAATATGGAAATGGAAATCGTCATCACTACTCAGTCCTCACATATAAAACGTGATTTATAGGTCTCTTTACTCGCACGTGTTTCAGCCTACGTGTATTTATATTGGCCTCACTTTGCTTTTGTTCTTTTCCCTTAACTACGCGAAAATCCATTTCATTTACATTGAATAAAATAGGACCACGTGACTTGCGTGTGATCCAAGCATCATTCCTCACTATAACACCATTCTACCTTCCAATTCACGTCCTTTCAAGTTACCTAATTTAGTAACAGTATATCATTTAATTGATAAATATGTTTATTTTTTCCTTGTAACTACAATTCAATTTACATTGATTCGCAAATGTTTGAGTTCAAACTTGAGATTTCTCGCTTCTCAACACACACGGGAGTTGTTATTACTACTACTCGACTCAAAAATATATCCAATTTTTTATTTAATTTCTCTAAGAAAACAAAAAAAATGTGATAAAATGTGTCTTTTCAACTTAATCAATGATCTCATCTTTGATTCTGAGACCTAAGAATGAAGCAGCATTAAGACCATCGCGAGAAAAATAGAGAGATCGTATGGAGTTGAGGTAATGAAGTAATACGTAAATACTGCTAAAACGAATACTATATCTAACTCTCTCTCCTCCTCTCTCGCTCTATCTCTATCTCTCTCTCTCTCTATTCTCTCTCAGCATAGCTCTGCTCGAGAAGATCGCGCTCTACTATCTCTCGGCGTCTCTCTCCGCAGCATATCTCGCGTCTCTCTCTAGCGCGCTCGATCTATAGTTCTCTCTCTATCATCTTATCGTATCTCTCTCTGTGTGGTGTGTGTGTGTGGGTCTTATACTATTTAAATATAAAAAAAAATTAAAATATAATGATATAGAGTAATTGATGTATATAATTTTGGTGAAATCCATTTAATATATATTTTTTGAAATGATGAGTTGGAAGAATATAATACTTGCTCATGTAAATAAGAAAAAAAATTAAATCAACAAAAGTTGATGTATTTAATTCAATTTGAATCAGATATATCAAATTTTATTGTCTCTACTTTCTCTAATATATAAGACCAAATGAAGTACCTATTAAAAATTATCATAAAAAATTATAAATAAGTTATGTGAAACACTTTTTTTTATTAACATTGTTATGTGTACACTTGAGACACACATAAATATCTAAAATTAGAGTTGTTCATTGTAAATGCTCTAAAATCTTTGGACAGAGTTGTTCCACCTTCACATTTGTGATCATATAATTAACCTTTGAAGTTGCTCGTATACATAATTGATTTATAAAAAAATAAATTAAATTAAACTGCCGAAATTTCTTATAAAAGAAATTATTACTAATGTTTCTTAATGCTAAGTAGTCAATTTAAGAAAGTTGCACTGTTCCAACTAACTGATGTAATTTGACAGATATGCGCTAGGTGGACAGTTATTGGGTAATTGTAGAGATATTAATTTGGCTCTATGCCTTTGCTGCTTTAAATAAATAACACATAACTGCATCACCACTAGGGGGTGGGAATAGGCTAGGCCGAGCTAGGCTTTGCAAGGCCTAAGCCTGACCTGCCAAATTTTTAAAGGCCTAAGTCTAGCCTGCGACCTATCATAGACTTACTTTTGAGGCCTGAGTCTGGCCTTCTGAAAGCCTGATAAGGCCTGCTAGCCTGTTTAAAAGCCTATATCATATGAACATCTTTAAGTAAGCAATGTGATCTAAGTTTAAATAGACCTAGCGAACTAATAGATCAATTAGATTAAACTCTTTTTTAGTAATCAACATGAGTTTTTAGGGAATTTAACTATATATTGCATCATATTTCAATTCTAGTTTATAATAATACATTTGTATATGCGAAAATTAATGTATATTAATAAACTTAAATTACTAACAAATTTATATTTTAATTCAAAGTACAAAATATATTATAATAATAAATAATATTAATCATATTTACTTAAATAGGCCGGCCTAATAGGCTTAAGAGGCTTTTTGAATGGCATGTGGCCTGACCTTTTAAGCTAAATAGGCTTCTAAAAAAGTCTAGGTCTTCTCTATTTAAGAAAAAAGCCTGGCCTGGCCTGGCCTGTCGTAGGCTAGGTCGTAAGCCCCTGTAGGCCGGCCTGGCCTATTCCCATCCCTAATCACCACTCCTCACTCCTAATCTAATATCCCAACCCCCCTACTTCTACCTGCTTGTTTTTTCCTTTGATTTGTAGTTTCAACCTTTTAAGCACTTTTTTAGGTACTTCCACCCTTTAGCTTCTATGTCACACCACCAAACTAAATGACCAAAACCCATTTTATAATTACACATGTTCAATTAAGTATGTTAATTAAAAATTAATTATGTGCGTTATTTTTTGTATCCTTATGCAAGGTGAGTTGGGGTTAACCTTTATTTCACGCCTAAGATTGGACACTTGTGTTTCCAAACCATGAAAGCTAACTCACGTAATGATATAGGTTTCGTGAAGTTGAAGAGTCTTAATGAATGTCAAAAGAAACACTTACCAATTAGAAATTATTTTGGATTGTTTTTTTAAAATGACACTTTTTTACTATAATTGATTAGTAAAGCAAAATCTTATACTATCATCCAATCGTCTTGTATGTCATATGATATATAGTTCAACCCTCAAACTAAAAAACAACATTAAAGGTTCCAAAATTAAAATAAAAACACAGGTGTTTGGAGAATAAAGAAACTAAAAAAGAAAATACATCATTGTTTATTAGTGCACTTAATATATAGTTGAAATTATCAGTTTATTAGTGCACTAAAAGAAACTAAAAGAGAAATAAACTTATATAGACCAAATACATCATTTATTGAATGAATCTAAAAAATGATTTTTATTTATAATAATAACCGGATGGACTACATTCTTAAAGGTTATAAACATCCATCGTCACACTAGCATATAAAATTATCATTATTAGTTTACTTAGATGATAATTAATATCCCCCATTATAAGGATGTTCATGGCTTAACTAATCTATATTTTGATTAAGCTTCTAGAAGTGGGCATATTGAGTGACATGACAGTTGGTACTTTTGGGGTTAAATTTTCTGGATACTTGCCACAAAGCTTGATAAAGTTTTCAACAACTTATTGTATTGAAGTACGTTGCACTTTTTCATGAGCAAGTTATCATGACAAATAAATGAAATGGAAATGGTTTTAATTTCACAAATTCATGGGAGTTGTTGCCTTATATCAAATTGAACAATCCAAATTCTTTAGAGTACCCTCTGCTTTCAATGAGTTTCATGTGTCCTATAGCTTTCTAAAGCTTCAAAATATTCATTCCCCACATAAAATTCAGGACCATAAAATAAATTATTTACAGTTATAGATTAAAAAATAAATAAAGGGTAAAATAAATAAAAAATGATCCCTTATTATTTGTCCTTTTAGCATTATGTAAAGAAAGGATTATGCTATTCTGTTAATGGAAATGAACCATATATCATATATGTAACATTTTAATTGAAGTCCATCTCAACAAAAGGGCTATCTTTTGGGTAAAAAAAAACGAGCTATCTCTTTTTTAATTGTTCTATAAAAAAGGGCCATTGTTTCTTTATTTTGCAAAAAATAAATAAATAATAGCAAAAAAACTTTTCATGAGGAAATAAAATTGAACACACAAATTATATGGAACAGAGCAAAGGTGTGAACTTTCTCTAAGGCTTTGTTTGCGAGTTTTGAAGAGAGGGGAAGGAAAGGCTTAGGAGGGAAAGGGAAGGGAGGGGAGGGAAGGGGGAAAGGAGGGAAAACCTTCCCCTTGTTTGGGAGTTAAAAAACCAACAAGGAAAGGAAATGGAGGGTTTATATGATAATTTTACTATTTTACCATTTTTTTTTAGGAATACTCCTTGTCTTTTTACAATAATTTGACTTTTTTTATCAATATTATAACAAATCTTAAAAATATGGAAAAAAAATTAAATATCTGTAGTTTTTTTTATAATTTTATTAAAAAATTGATACAATAATAACAAATTAATTTCACTATATATATATATTTATATATTATATTTCCTATTAATAATTCATTTATTTTGGGTATAAATTGTTATTAATTTTAAAAAGGTTAAAATTGTCAATTTGTATGTTTAACCCCCCAAAACCCCCTAATATGAGGGAATTCTAAAATTGGACCAAATAAGCCTTTCAAAACCCTTCAAAACCTTTCCTTGTTTTTTTTAAACTCCCAAACAAAGGTTTATCTCTCCACAAGCCTTCCCTTCCCTTCCCCTCCCCTCCCCTCTCCTCTAAAACCCAACTCCCAAACAAAGCCTAACAGAACACATGCACTTGTTGACCAGTACTATTCCTCACCTGCATTTCTCAAAAGTATTATTCCAATGTTGGAGCTTATTATATGTCTCTATTCACATTATAAAAATCAAACATCAAACATGTTATAAAAAAACAAAAAAGATTCTAATCTCCAACCACATAGGTAGTTGAAACCACCCCAATTCACCACCTTGCCACTAAAACCCCCAAGTACATTTTTTCAAAGTCTTGCTAAGTATATGATACAAAACAAGGAATTAATCCCATCTTCATTATCCATCTAATCTACCTAACTCAGACTCTTAAACATTTCTACCCATTTACTTTCACCAAACTAAATCCAAATCAAAGTATATTTTGGTTAACATTTTGTTAGTGTGAAGTATACCAAACTTAGTCCAAATCAAAGTATTTTTTTAGTTAACATTTTATTAGCGTGAAATATCTGCCGACTTTAACAGATTATGAATCTCGTTTGTCATCTTTTCATCCAATCACATTTTTTTATCGTGCTTAAGAGATAAAAGTTTAGTTTCGTTTATATCAACTTAAATTGGTATCTAGATCAATGTATTAATTCACACTATACAAAAAATTTTTTTTTGAAGGAACACTACAAAAAACTTCTAGCTTAAATTTTCCACGTGCCATATAGTAATCAATTGCCAACTAAGCTGCCACAACCACCCAAATTTGAACACGTCCTAAACTCCCCTTTGAAGTAACACTCACTCCCCTCTAAAGGGAAAATAGCTTCAACTAATTAAGTAAACCAACCAATAAAATTAATCCTTTTAAAACTCATATTCAAAGTGTGCCTATTTTTTCTTCTATTATATAAAGCCCGCAAATATCAAACTATAGCCTTAAGGCTTAAACACAAAAACAGAACACAAAATATGGAGATGGAGTGGACTAGAGGCAACATCATCGGACATGGCTCATCTGCCACCGTCTACCTTGCCACCTCTCGTCGCTCCACCGATGTATCCGCCGTGAAATCCGCGGAGACATCACTATCAAACTCAAAACAACTCCAGAGAGAACGGAGAATTCTTTCTTCTCTGTCCTCTCCTTACATAGTTACCTACAAAGGTTGCAACTTTTCAAAGGAGAATAACAAGCACTTGTTCAACCTCTTCATGGAGTACATGCCCTTTGGAAATCTCTCTCAGGTGACTCGTCGGAGCGGTGGCCGGCTCAACGAGCCGATGATAGCACACTATACAAGACAAATTGTGGAAGGACTTGAGTACTTGCATTCAAAAGGTGTTGTGCATTGTGATATCAAAGGTAGTAACATATTGGTATGTGAAAAAGGAGTTAAAATTGGAGACTTTGGTTGTGCAAAGATGGTCGATGAAATTGCGCCGGTCGCCGGAACACCGATGTTTATGGCGCCGGAGGTGGCGCGCAGCGAAGAACAAGGGTGCCCTTGTGATGTTTGGTCACTTGGTTGCACTGTTGTTGAAATGGCAACTGGGTTTTCACCTTGGTCCAATGTGGAAAACCCTGTTAATGTTTTGTATCGTGTTGCATATTCTGATGAGGTTCCTATGATTCCTTGTTTTTTGTCTGAACAAGCAAAGGATTTCTTGGAGAAGTGCTTTAGGAGGGATTCTAAGGAGAGGTGGAGTTGTAGTCAATTGTTGAAGCATCCATTTCTTGTTGAATTTGATTCTAGTGTTGAGAAAATTGAAGAATTTGATTCATGTTCACCAACTAGTATTCTTGAACAGGGCTTTTGGAACTGTGATCAAGAGTCAGAAAGTTTATTTTTTGGTGATTTGGATAAGACTAATTTTGTGAATTGTCCTGTTGGTAGGATAAAAAAGCTAGCTTTGTGTTCAAGGGATCCATGTTGGAAATGGGGTGGTGAGAATTGGATTACAACTAGAGGGAATGATGCAGATGCAGGGTCTTCAATTAGTGATGAATTGGATTTTGATGAGTTAGAGAAAAGTGATTTTAGTGGTAGAATTAGTGGCAATTATTTTGGCTATGATTATTCTAATTGTAAGATTAAGGATTTTAGTTTTGTAGCTAATAGCCTTAATTTTGAGAGAGACATTGGAAGGTTGATGCCCCATTCAACATTAGATTTTTTATAATTTGGTTATTTGGGAACATTTTTTGTTATGATTTAAAACACTCATATTACAAACTTGCCATTGGAATTTCTGTTGCAGTTAATGTTTTGACTCTTTTTTGGCCACTGGCCTAACTAAATTTATGTTTGGTAGGTTGTAATATTGTATGTTGATAAATTAAGTATTGTCGCAAACATTTGAAGAGACTATTCTTTTGAAGTAATTGAGACTTGTTCAAAAAGACCACTCAATATAACTAAGATTTATTTAAAGGTTTAACATCTCTCACCGGTTAGAGATCAAACTCTGAACAAAATAATTGACGAACCTAAATATCTGCCATTCATGCTACACACCATATTGGTTTCACATTTTAAACTTTTATTTAATGAAAAAAGTAAATTATATAAAGGGTAAATTACACTTTTGGTCCTTTAAATATTTTTTCAGGTTTCATATTGGTCCCCTAATTAATAAAAGTAACATTTTGGTCCCTTAAATCCTTCTTTGTTGTCACTTTGGTCCCTTCCGTTAGTTTGTGTTAAAAAACGTTCACTTTTTGTCCCTTTAATATTTTTCTGGTTTCATATTGGTCCCCTAATAGAGGACCAATATGAAACCTGAAAAATATTTAAGGGACCAAAAGTGAACGTTTTTTAACAAAAACTAACGGAAGGGACCAAAGTGACTAACATAAAGGATTTAAGGGACCAAAACGTTACTTTTATTAATTAGGGGACCAATATGAAACCTGAAAAATATTTAAAGGACCAAAAGTGTAATTTAGCCTTATATAAATGGAACCAAACGGGGTGAGTGAAAAGAAAACACAGCACGCTGGACAGGCCCCAGCTGCTACCTTAGTTTTTAACTCCCAACCTCTCTTCTGTTCTTTATTTGTCTTTGGTTGATTCCAATGGATAAGAAGCAAAGGGACACCAAGGTTAATGCAATGTCTCTCATTTTCCGCTCTGTCTTGGTGTGGGTCTCCCATATGTATTTTTGTTTCTCTTTATGTGTGCTTGATAGATGAAATTCGACCCTCTTGTAGCAAACTAGTATTGATCAAACAGGTAGTAAACCACCGTAATTAGGGTCTTTGACACTCCGGTGGTTCCACAGAGTTTTTCCACCAGCTTCGGTCATTTAGACCGATTATGAGACTAATATCCACTTGAGTGTTTAGGGCACAGCTTAAAGCTCTTCACCCCTCTTCAAGAATGTGTTCTGCGGCGGTAGAATTTGGGTCCTCCGTCATAACGCACAACCTCAATAATGCTGTCTAACCATCTAATTTTGGTGTGGATAGATTTCTGTCAAATTCCATGTATCAAGAGAAATATTGGCATGAATTGTGATCAATACCAGCTAAGACCAAAACTTAGGAGGAAACATGTGGGTACATACAACAAAAATCGATACTAACGGAACAGAATTTATTCTTCCGTCTAAATTGAGAGGATTTCACACAAGCATTGATTAGAAATTAATGAAATTATGTGTGTGTGAGAAAGATGCCATGAACTTAGACTTTATTTTTTGTGACCGGTAGAAATCGAATTCAGTACCGTGGTTTAGAACACTCACACATCCGGTGCATCAAGCACTTGCGCTAGACTTTATTACTATGAACTTGTTAGTATGTCAAAGTCTCAATAAGAGACTCACATTGGATGGAAAAAATGATGTTGGGCTTTATTTAAGTGAAAGGACTCATATATTCAATGTCTTTTAAGATTTTTATAAGGTAAAAAAGTGAGAGTTTCTTATTGTTTTTGATTGAGCTTAAGGCCGATTTGGGCCAGGTCTTAAAGTCTTATAAAGATGTTGGGTCTTACAAGGTCCAATACCAATCCATTGTTTTTACTTTTTCCACCTTGTTAATTTCTTGTGCGCCCTATCTTTCTTACAAAAGTGTCTTTGGGGTTTCAGATTCTATAATCCGACATGAGTTCGGATGTGTTCGGATTATAGAATCCTAAGAGCATCTACAATGGTAGTACACTAATAGGGACTCCTTAAATGGACCCCCACATGTACACATCATTTATTTATAAC
Organism: Medicago ruthenica; assembly: GCA_018208015.1. Lineage (NCBI taxonomy): Eukaryota > Viridiplantae > Streptophyta > Magnoliopsida > Fabales > Fabaceae > Medicago > Medicago ruthenica. The sequence goes on from CM031372.1 coordinate 89,423,730, forward strand.
TTTTTAATAAAAGTATCTATTAAGAACTCAATGACTCCAACGACAATACACTAATAAAGACTCCAATGAAAAGTACTTAAATAGGTTCCACTAACTTTACATGATTATACAAACGTAATTTATTTATTAAATTATAAATTACCTCATAAAATATTACTTCTTTTGAAAGTGGGACCAACTTGTTCATATTTTATTACTTCTTTTAAACATGGGACCCGTTAGTTGTTTCAGGAGAGAGAGAGAGAAAGAGAGAGTCCTTATATAGTTGTATGTTACTTCTGTTAATTCTCTTAGTGCTTCGTTTTTTCTAATTGTTTTTTGTTGACAATTTTTTTTTTGACAATAATTATTTTTTCTTGTTGTTATATTTTTAAGAAGAATTGTTTTTTTTGTTGATGTTGTTGTTATTTTTTTTAAGTAATCATTATTATTATTCTTAATTGAAATAATTTGGGTTTGAGTCATATTAGGTCGAGAAAGTGGGCCTTCCGGTACCTATTCACCAAATGGTTAGATTTACGTGTCTAACAATAATTTTATATTTTTATTTCCTTTATTGGAAATTAGCGTGGATACGAGCACTAATGTGTGTGTCTTTCCTCTTTTCTGCTGCACTAGCTGAATTATATGTTTGTTTTATCATATTTTTAAATGTATATCACAATCAAATAAATATTTAATTTATATTGTTCATATTATAGTTGAATTATTTCAAAAGGAGCATTCATTACCCAATGAGTTGGAAAGATAATGGGTTTCTTTGATGTCTTGAAACTAATTCACCCACAATCGCTTGGAGACAAGCCCGTTCCTAACATTTTATGAGCCTTATGTCAAGTTTGAGAAAAGGGCCCATTATATAATAGAAAATAATTTTTTTTTTATAACGATGAATGAGATTTGCATTAATCATGACAATCCCCCATAATACATGTTTTAAAATTCCAACTATGTTGACACTCCAAAACATCGTGTGTCAAATGCATCTTTCTATATATATTATTAATTAAAAAGAACCATGATGAAAGTCATATTATATTATGAAATCTAAATACAAATTTAGGTTAGCTTCAATCTGAAACACCAAAAAACTTCCTCAAAATAAAAAACAAATTTGGTCTCTAGGAAGGAGTAGATATTTTGCGTTTTACGTGTTGCTTCTAAGTTTTGCGATTTGGCTAATGAAATGTTGGGGGTGAAAATGAAAATGTTGGGTTGGTGTGTGAAAATGAAATGATGTTGGGTTGTAAAAAAAAGAGTGAAATGACTGATGGGCTGAAGTCTGGTAAATGTTTTGGCCCTCTTTGCGGTTATTGCTATTTACACCCCATTTAAACCCAGTATTACTATATACACCCCCTCAGTAAAAAAAAGTTGGGCCCCTACAGGCATGGGCCCTAGGCCGCCGCACCCCCGACTTATGCCTTGGGCCAGCTCTGCTTGGAGATGTTAGGAGATGTTGTTGAATCAAGAGAGCCACATGAAGGAAGATTTGAAGCTCGACGAGGAGTTTGAAAGAGAAAGAGGACAGACCAAAGGGTTTAAGTTGGAAATGTAAGTTGTTTCGTCTGATACACGTCATATGACACTCTTTGGACATAGTAGAAGGTTCTTGGGATATAACTAGTTGGTAAATAACATGTTAAATATATTTGCAGTCATTTAAGTTATATGCTTATAACAAATTAGTTTTAAGTTTCTTTTCATTACAAATTGATCATTTAAGTCATAGAATATGTACACTATTGCCTATCTTTTCAACTAACTTCATTTAAAAGTACTTATGAACCATTCAACATTGAGGTGGAAGGTCCAAACGTGTTTATGACAACAAACATGACTACTTACGCATATTTTCTTACTATTTTTTAATTCAAGCTTAATTTTAGAGATAAATATTACGTCAACGATACTATAAATCAAATAATAGATTAATTTTGTTTCAAACAAGATTGAATAATACACTCATGAACCCTAGTTTTTAAGAGCGGTGAATTTGGACATACTAACGTAACATTAAATGTCCACACAAAGGCTCTTTAACTAAGTTTGACGAAAACATGATCATGGTGTAGATATTTTCTGATTTAAAGAACCAATTTGCAACAAGAAAAACTTAAAGGACTAATTTCTTATAGACATCTAACTTAAAGGACCGTATATGAAATTTGACCTAAATAATAATATAATTTTGTTATTCTATGTAGTAGAAGGTTTTTGGAGGAAGAACGAGTTGGTAAATAATATTATATAAATTTGATATTCTAAGCCCTCTAAGTTGTTAATATAAATTTTTTCATTACTGCTCCCGCCATGTCCAAAAAGAGAACATGAATATATCTTTGATAATAGAGCTCCTAAAAAGTTCATATAGCTTTGTGCATATGATGTTTTTATTATTATTAGTGATAAGAACAATATATGCAGAAACCTATCTGAATTGAAGAGAAACTCTACTACCGGAAACATATCCATGTTCTTTATTGGTCATGTTGGGCGCAAGAAAGCAAAACTTTATGATAACAACATATGGTGCATGGAATAAATGATTTATAGTGATGGAAGTAATATCTAAGTAATAGACTACATTTTATATAAAAAAAGTTGGCTTTTAGTTTGCAAGCCTAACTGTTGCGACTTAGGATCCCCTAAACCTCCATTGGTCACGTTGGGCGCAAGAAAGTAAAACTTTACAATAACAACTGACGTGGAATACATGATTTATAGCGATGGAAGTAATATCTAAGTAATAAACTATATTTAATATAAAAAAAGTTGGCTTTTAGTTTGCAAGTCTAACTGTTGCGACTTAGGATCCCCTAAACCTCCATTGGTCACGTTGGGCGCAAGAAAGTAAAACTTTACAATAACAAGTGACGTGAAATACATGATTTATAGCGATGGAAGTAATATCTAAGTAATAAACTATATTTAATATAAAAAAAGTTGGCTTTTAGTTTGCAAGTCTAACTGTTGCGACTTAGGATCCCCTAAACCTCCATTGGTCACGTTGGGCGCAAGAAAGTAAAACTTTACAATAACAACTGACGTGGAATACATGATTTATAGCGATGGAAGAAATATCTAAGGTAATAAACTATATTATATAGAGAAAAAAGTTGGCTTTTAGTTTGCAAGCCTAGCTGTTACGATTTAGGATCCCCTAAACCTTATTTAGGGGTTAGTTAGGAATTCTAGACTTTAGTATGTTCAAGTGTAATCAACTGCATTTATTTACCCTTAAATTTTTTTATTTTTCTAATTTTGAGGGTTTTAGTGCATGTGGTGGAGCAAACGAGAAGTACTAAAAAAGAAGACTTGATGCAAAACTATTGTACCTCGAAAAATCATTAGATGGATACAAACATAACATGTCAGCTTTATAGCATCTCCAATGCTATATTCCACAACAAGCAAAAACAATTCTTGTTGGAGGTAGTCTTACATCGACACAAATATAAATAAAATTATTTGAGCGCATACACAACAATGAAAAAAATTAAATGATAAATGAGTTAGCTACATCATTCAACATCACTAAACCATTTTATCTTTTAAAAAAATATTTGTGTACCCAAATTTTGATATATGGGTTTGTCCCTAAGCAAGTATTTCTCTTCTTATTGTCCCCAGCTTTAGAGAACATGAATATATCTTTGATAAAAATTTGATAACGGTGAATTTAGACATACGAACTTAACATTAAACGTCCACATAAATACATTTTAACTGACTTATATGACCAATTTGCAACAAAAATCTTAAAGGATTAACATGTTATAAACATCTAACTTGAAGACCGTAGATGGTGGTCTGGTTAAATAAGATTATAAAGTTGTTATTCTACGTAGCAGAAGGTTATTGGGGGAGAACTAGTTGGTAAATAATATTATATAAAGTTGCTAATCTATGTACTCTAAGTTGTTAATATCAAGTTTTTCTTTCTTGCTCCCGCCATGTCCAAAATGAGAACATGATTATGTCTCCGACAATAGAGCTCCCAGTTCACATAGCTTTGAGCATATGATGTTTTTACCAGTGATAAGGAACTGATAAGGACAATATATGCAAAATGCTATTTGAATTGAAGAGAATCTCTATTGCCAAAAACATTCTCTTATTCTTTATTGATCATGATAGACGCAAGAAAACAAAACTTTACAATAATAAATTAGGATGTGTGGTTATTACAGCGATGGAAGTAATTTCGAAGGTAATAAACTATATTTTATAAAACAAAACAAAATTGGCGTTTAGTTTGCAAGCCTAACTATTGCGATTTAGGATCCTTTAAACCTTCATTTAAGGGTTAGTTAGGGTCTGTAGACTTTACTATGTTCAGGTATAATCTACTTCATTTGTTTATCCTTAATTTTTTTATTTGTTTCTAATTTTGAGGGTTTCGGTGTTTGTGGTAAAGAAATGAGAAGTACTGAAAAATGAGACTTGATGCAAAATTTGTACATAGAAAAATAATTAGATGGATACTTACGTAACATGTCAGCTTTAGAGCATCTCCAATGCTCTGTTCCACAAACAAGCAAAAATGTTCTTGTTGTTTTCAACAAAAAAACTAACAGTGCATTGCTAGTGATTAGTTTAATGAAAAATATTTTGGAATTCACTTAAGATTAAGATACTTATTTGATATTTTGTTCTCAATAGGTACCCAATAGCCACCCAAAATTATCTTTCTCGAATAGGGTTACGTATAGGTACCAAGTCTTATAAACTAGAGACCACCTGTCGAGATGGTCTCATATTGTTCTTTGCATTTGAGTAAAAGTGAATGAGTGTTCTTAAATCCTACATGGCATCTTTGACTCCACAAAAACATCACAAGAACACATATCTTGTTCTAAGATAAAAATTTGCTAAAAGTACTGAAAATATAAACATAAACCAGATGGTCTCTCTCTCCCACCTTCAACCATGGTTTCTGTTTTCAACTAAGGGTATTGTGGAGTTTTTTTTTTTGTGCAAATTTTTTCCCCAAAAGATGGACACTACTAAAAAAACCAGTTTTAGCGACGGTAGGATTCCGACGCAAAATGGGCAAAATTCTGTCGCTAACCCTTTTCCGACGGATTTTGCGATGCAGGCGAATTCTGTGGCAAAAGTAGGCGTCGGAAACCATTAGCGACGGATAACATAGTCCATCACAATTTGCGACGGCTTTCCGACAGTCGCAAAACACAAAGAATCTGTTGCTAAACCTCGCATATAACAGATTTAAAACACCAATTTCCGTAGCAAAGTAGCGACGGAAGTAAAAACCCGTCACAAATTTCTGAGGGGAAAAACCGTTACAAAAATTTGTGAGGGATTGTCTCCGTCGCTAAATTTCTGGGAATTTGTATAACGTCGAATCAAAGTTGACGCTAATTTGCAAAAAAAAAGTGGGACGGTTTGAATTCCGTCGCTAATGGAAACTATTTTAAAAAAAATTGACAGATTTTTTTTCACATATTACATCTAATATTTTATTCTGATAAATCAACTCTTTAATTTTTTTAATACAAGGAATGCGACTGCTTCAGATTTTTTGGGATCATTTCCTTTTTTCATGGTGACACGGTTTCTTATTAAAATAAAAAACAACTGAAGCTTAAATAATAATTATATGTAAAGTTGAAAAACAGAGAAAACTTAAAAAAAATATATTAAAAGAAGAGAAAAAAGCTGAATGATAGCTTTATAACAATATTTTTCAATATTTAATCTTCACACCAAGTAGTATTTAAACCCAACAAAAATTGTAAAAAAAAACTTAACAATGGCATTCAATTGCCATATTGCTCAATCTTTCAAACTCTTGCTCAGCTGCATTTGTGGTGAGTTTCTCTATTCCATTCGAAGGATTTCAGCTATGAATACTTTCATCTCTTCTTGGTCATTTTCTCCCTTTAAAGCATTCTTTTTTATATGCAATCTGTCCTAAAATACTTGCTTCATATGAATATGTTATAACTAAATCTACAAAGAAAAAAAATTACTCAACATGAGCTAAATATGCACTTCAAATTACTCAACGTGTATATGTTATGATAACTATTGATTCAATTGCTACTACCATAAAATTTGCACTAAACATGTTTCATTGTTTGAGTATACTGCAGGTACAATGAAAGATTAGAGATGAGCTCTTACCATGAAATGACTTGCTGATTACAACCAACTACACTATTTAATCTACTTAACATCTTCATTTTCTGATTTTCATATATTCAAAGGTATTAATATAAATTTCTATCATCCTCTTCATTTTTGCAGTTGGAAGCCCTTAATGTGAAATCTAATGATACATCCTCTCTTGATTCATATCTTAATGGATAAGCATTTGTAAAGCTTTATTATAAATAGAAACTTATTTTAATGGATAAGCATTTGTAAAGCTTTATTATAAATAGAAAGTTAACTCTCTTAATGATTGTTTTCACATTTCTCTCTTTTTTTCTACAAGTTACCTCCCCCACATAACCAAATCACCTGAGACAATACTCTACCATCTTTTCTAAGTCCTTTGACTATGCCATGTGTTTCACTAGCAAGTGTTCTCCATAAACATCTTTCCAAAACTTTTGTGGTTATAAAAAAGAGCATAACAAGTGAATATGTTAGTTAGAATTGTATTCAATAAGAACACATGCAAAAGATATGTCTGTGGTTTCATGAGAAGTTTGAATAAGTAAAACAAAGAATTTGAGTCATAGTCAAATGAAACAATAATCAGATTTGGCAGCAGTGTTGTAAAGGGAAAATTTTATACCTTTGGCTTTGTAGCACTAACAACACTCAAAAGTGTACTTTTCCATGCATTTCGAGCACCCAACAATACCAACATCTGCAACTAGCTTGAGTTCTAACTCGTACCACCTAATCGAAAGAAACCAACCATCTAAGACTGGTATAAACTTAAAGTGAAGGGAAAGTGGGAAAATCTAAACACAATAGGAAAAAAAAATGTTTAATTGAGTAATCTAGCAAAAGCATCACATATGTCACACTATTTTTGTTATGGTTTTTTTTACACCTTTGTTCTAATGCAAAGCTTACATGTTTGTTCCAGGTGTAAAAAACTAAAACAGGAAGTTGACACAAACCTCCAGAACTCAAATTGAATAGCATATCAGATAAGTTTGGACTTACAAAAAACTAAAAAGGTATGCTTTATGGTATCTTTTAATACTTTTTGGCTTCACAAAAAACAAAACTTACTAAAAAGTCAACTGGAATGATAATCAGTGATTGATTCAAAGCATGAAACATCATAACACAGGATAAATTTCCCCCATGAACCAGTGTGACGGTTTGGTAACTCAGTAGCAGCAAAAAATTGTTGTTTTGATAAAACACAAGACCATATTAAAAGTAAGTGTAATTTTTCAATACAAATTGCACATATATATTTGCAACTAACGACAACAACTATTGTTATGATCACTGATGTTAAACATGAGCTACATTTGCACTCATATAAGAGAATTCATTAACATAAATTCTACGTAATTGTTTTCATATTTTTTTATGTACTCACATTGAAATGTGTTTTTGGACAGGTCTTTTTCCCCGTTGATTGGGGTGATTAAATTTATCATCTTTCCTGCAGCAGCTTGAAACTCAACCTGAAAGGAAATTAACAGAGTCAATCGTTATTTATTCAATCATTACAACTTGACTCTATTATGAAGTTTGATATTAAATGAAACAAAAATATGAGTCCAAGAGGTAGTTCCTTTATTTGATATTTGTACACAACTTCAGACCTATATTAATTTAGATTTGTGTCTGTCTATTTTAAAGACATGTATATTCATATAGTTCAGGAAATTTGAAAAGAAAACTAACATTTTATGAACAGTGCTTAAATTCTATTACCATCAGGATCAATGGTTCTCTATGCTTTTAGAAATAGTTTGTAATGTTTATCTTTTGGTGTATCAAAGATTTTCCACACCACTTTTCATATTAGAGAAGAATGGGACAAAATTAAAAAGAAAAGGTGAATACAAAATAGAACTACACTAGATTACAGCTACAACATCACAACATTGATGCTTTCTTATATTGATTAAAATACAAAGCTGATGAGCGTGTTTATTTGGGTGCGGCTTAATTAAAATACAAAGCTACAAACACCAAAAGCATAAGCCAAACAAAAAAGATCTCCCCAAAAAATTAGACCAAGAATGGGATAGCGGGCTTGCCATTACAAAAAAGAACTGTATGCTATGTGAAAGGCAGAAATGAACAACAACATGATGCCACCAAAACTCCTGACATAAACAAATTCCTATTTTTGCTAAACACCCTATCGTTTGAAAACATAATTGCAGCTAAGAATGTGTATGACAAATTACTTGAGAATTGATGAACTATTGGTAAGCAATTTGAACAGACACATTAAGCGATTTTCTCCAATCCATAATCCTTAACATAAAATCAATAGAAGATTAATACATTTTCTCTCTTTAACTCTAATTAAATTACCAAATCTTTGAATCACACTTAAGCAAATGCATTTCCTCACAGTAAAAAAGAACAATATAATAAATATGATATGCGCACAACAATTAACTTCTAATTTTCTACTTATAATTATTTTCACTATAAAAACTTATTATATTAAAATAAATACAATTAAAGATTAATGAAAATTTTCCTGTCTATCAAATATATATATATATATATAAAATCTAGATTAAGTATCATCTATAAATTCAGCATATCCAATTATCTAAACAAATTATTAGAACAAGGAATATACCTTTGATTTCATGATAAGTTTGAGTCAAAAAATAGCAAGATCCTTCCTCCGTATAGTTGTACCATACCCATTGAAAGATCTAACAGCCACAATAAAAAACAAAGATGAGAAGAATGAATAGAAAATAAATAAATAAATAGAGGCATGCAGAACAAATAACAGATAAAATGTAAAATAATTTGGATTTACGTTTTAGCAAAGTTTGGTGCGATCCTCCATGACTTTTAGAGGAGAAGGAGAGTATGAATAATATGATGAAACAAGGATGGGGTTGCTCAGAAAACTCATTTGAAAGAGATGACCCATTTTTTTCGATATGCTCTTTTCGTGATTATGTTCGGATAGAAAGATAGAGAAAGTTGAGCAGATAAAGAAAATGTGGTTATTTTGGTCAAAGGAGGCCGATTTCGGCGGTAATGGGTGGAGAAGAAGAGGTTGTGGCGGCGGCGAGTGGAGGAGAGGGGTAGGTGTTTTAGGGTTTGAGGGAGAATGACAAATTAGTGAGTGGGAGAGAAGAGAAACCGGGTTTGATGAGGTAGATTAGGCTTGGCCCAATGATTTAGAAAGTATCCAAAAGCGTTTGTTGGAGCTACTGACCTTAGCAGTCCTCACATACTAATTACAACAAATTGAACCAAACAACAAAAGAGTCAACATGGTGTGGTGGTAAATTGCCTTATCTGTCAATAAAAGGTCTTGGGTTCAAGTCTCATCTAAGCCAAAAATTAGAAGTATTTTACAGGTTCGAAACATTAATAAAAATATGTTACATCTCTTTGCGACGGAAAATTTAGAGATGGAACCAAACCGTCGCTAATTCCCTCACTAAACTTGGTCCTATCAAATTTCTGCAGTTGTGACGGATAATTAGCGATGATCAAATTCGTCGCAAAATCCGTCGCTAGTGACATCTTAACCAAAACCCTCACAAAATCCGTCACAATTTGCGACGAAATTTATCCCCTCCCAAATTCGTCGCAAAATCCGTCGCTAGTGACCCCTTAAACAAATCGGTCACAAAATCCGTCACAATTTGCGACGGAATTTATCCCGTCACAAAATTCTGTAGCAAAAATGGAATTTTCTAGTAGTGGGAGTGGGGCATGGAAAAGCAACTCTCCCTCGACAAGCTTTCAATCAGGTGATTGGATCCCATCGAGGAGGATGGAATCTAACAATTCTCTCTGTAAGCTTCTTCCTCTTCTCCTCCTCGTTGTTTCTCAATCTCTTGTCTTGTAAGTTTCACTTATATTTCAAAAGAACCAATAACAACATGAACGTTTAAACACTAATTTGTTCAATTTATAACTTCATCTTTACTTAGTTCATGTTCAATTTCATGATTACATCATTTTTAATGTTTTCATCTATGAAGCCCCCGATACCTGACACGATACGGATACGATACGATACCGATACGGCGATACGAGAAATTTTTCAAAACTCCCGATACGATACGTCCTCGATACGTTATTAAAAAATTAAATTTAAAACTAATAGTATAAGTGCACAATGTATAAACATAACTAAAAATGATAATAAACAAACATCCACATCAATAAAAATGATCAAAACAAGTGACAATTACATATTTTTTCGGCACAAATTTAAATATAGCTAAACATCATTAGTATTATCCAATTTATGGAGAACATCATTAGTACTATCAAAAAAGAACATCATTGTCTGATGTTGACTACTTAATAGTTAACACTATTTGAGATTGAAAACAAATAATTTAAAAACAACATTTTTCCCCAATTAGAGAGAAGAACAAAAGAAGAGAAGAAGATATTATAGGGAGAAGAACAGAAGAAACATAGCATTAGAGAGAAGAGAATAACTATCGTTCGGTGGTTGACGAGAAACCCTATTTTTTGGGGTTAGAAGAGACAAATGTTTTTGATAGCGTTGTTGGTTTAATGTATTTTTGTTTCTTATTCTTTTATTTTTTAAAAATGAAATAGGTAAGAGAAGTATCGGTGTCGGAGTATAAGTTAGTCGTATCGGAGTATAAGTTAGCCGTATCGGACACGTATTGGCCGATACTTCTCCGATACGCGTATCGGGACGTATCGAGACGTATCGGTATCAGATACGTGTCGGACACGATTCTTCACCATTTTTGGAGTATCGGGGCTTTAGAGGTTTTCATCTATTTATGTTTAGGAATCCTCGTGACAAAGTTCAATTTTCTTTCTATATATATGTTTGAAACAATGAATGAAATTTACTTGAGACTATTTGGTTTTTGAGAGAGGTCTTAATCTTAACTAAAAGCTCCTTTTGGAACCTGTTCTAAAAGAAACAGTGTGGGCTTAAAGAAAAACATTCATTCATATTCAGGAATCGTTGAGGAAAGTCTATGAATGTTTTACAATTCCAATACCAAAATTATTATCAAATGAAGTTTTATCTAACCTTGTTGTATCTCCACCCACCAAGCTTCAATTCTATCGTGTAAATACTCTTATATCTTCTTTTTAATTTAAAATAATAATAATATTTTTAGTTGTTCAAACCCCCGAATTCCTCACTTATTGATCTTAAAAAAGTGAAATTCTAACTACTAGACTACTTTACAAAAAAATCAAAATATTTTTAACCGTAGTTATTTCCAGTTTATTTAAGTTCTAATATTAAGTTCAGGGCCGTTTCTATGAAATAGGAGGCTCGGTTCTTATAGTAAAATAGGCCCCTAGTAAAATAAAAACACAATTTTTTAAAAATTTTCTAATCCTAAGAGGCGATTTATGAGGCATAGAGGAAGACCGAAAAAAATGTAGATCCTAAAATTTATGAGACATATATTAGCAACATATACCAAAATTAGTCAACATTCAACGTTCAGCATATAATAAAATTAGCAATTATATTTTTCAACATTCAACATATAACAAAAATTTCGACCTTCAACATATATTTGAACCATATATTTGCAACATTCAACAAAATTAGTAATTATACACTAAAATTTTAAAAAGTAATTACTAATAAGCATTAAGCAACGTATAACAAAATTTGTGTAGCTAAGCTTCATTAAAAAATCAGAATCAAAAGAATTTCTAAACATGAAACGAAATAAAAAAATATTAAGCAAAATAGAGGTGTTGAGTGGGAAGAAGAAACCGAAACGCGTAATGAAGAAAGAAAAAGAATGAACATATGTTTTTTTTATTTGAGTGGGATGTAGGTATTAGACTATAATTTTTTTTTAGGCCCATACATTTTGGAGGCCCTGCTTGGTTTAGCTGTTTACACTCCCCCAAGGTTTCCCCTTTTCACCGAATTTATAGCTTATTTGCTTAAATTAAAAGAACACAACTAAAAAAATGGAGTAACTTGAGTCTAATAACTTGTTCATGGATGACAAGGACAATCCGTAAAACTTTTACTGGGAATGTAATATGTTGTGAAGTTTTTTATACTGTCTTTCTTCTTTGCAAAAAAGTTGGGAAATATTTTAAGCAATCTACCAACGCTTTTGAACAGTATGTTGCTCGGGAAGCTAGGTTTTATGGTGCCCTAGATCGATGTTGACAAGAAATTTGAAAACATGGTTACATCTTACATAAGTACATTTCACTTCCTTAGGTAGGTGAATAGGAAATAATTTAGCAAATACCCGTATTTGTTTCATACTTAGCTCAAATTTTGAGAATGTCTTGTTTACTAGCTTACATGAATACCTTCACATTTCCTCATAACGGCACAAGTTGCAGCAATTGGTAAGTAAAATGACAACGCCACACAACTATAGTTTCAGGGAATGATGGCTGCACTTTTGATCTTTTTGATAACTCTTATGACCAAGGAGCTATTATTCGGTCACTACCTTAGTCCTATATTCATGTCAATCATAATGCAGCTGAGATGATGGAAATGTGTCTCCTGATTTATGTCATTCTCTCATATTTAGTTTTGTCGGTGCACAAGCAGATGATATGCAAGATAATCCTAGAATGACAGGTTGCAACTTAGCTGATCTTCCTGTTATTTTTTGCCGCAGGTAAAAGTGTTTTGTAAGAGAAGGATTGCATTTTATTTCACCAATTTCCATAAAGTTGAAAATCTTACACGTAATCGTCATGTTTACTACAACAATTGAAATCTTATACAGGTGGCTATCTAAATTATTAATTGGCTATATAATGAAGCTCTTTTGGTTGGGATAAAGGCAGACCATGATTTCTTATGCTTGACATTTGAGCTGGAGCAGGGTGAAATAGTGGGTCTGGTTGAAAATGTGGATTCATAAGTTGGTGATGGTTGTATATCTTGGTGGTTAATCATGGAGGATAGTTTTGTGGACCTGCAAAAGCTTCATCCGAACATCAGTGACGGTGCATCTGAATATAGAAAATTCCTAGGTTCCTTGTCTCGCAATCTGTTATATGCTAATGCTATACGCTGGTAGGTTTAATTGCCTATGTTTATGTATATCGGAGGCAGCTACCAATGAAGTTGTATATACTTCCTCCAGTCTCAGAAAGATAGACTTTTTCATTATATTTGATGCTGGAGGGTGATAATTTGTAGGATGATACATCCTCAAGGTATCGTGCTTTTCTGTCTTGAAGTCCTCTACCGATCATTATGCTCGAAAATTTCTATGGCTTGCGTCAATTGTTTTGATTATATTTTATGGTGATCAAAATTCCAATTTTATAAATCTCTCATGCCTTGATGTATTAGAAGTTCATTGTTGTTTAAATTACATCGATGTTCACCCTCTCTTTGATGCCGATGTACTTACTACTTTTTTTTTATTGTACTAAAGGTTGTGTTAGGATTTTGCTTAACCTTCATGGTCAGTTTGGACTGTGGAGGTTTAACTGTTCAGAAACATATGAAATATGTTAATTATACGGGATGTGTAACGAACTAAGGATAACTGTTATAGTCACACAGCTCTTGCCTTAGTTATTAGATGAAAACTTTGCAAACTTTGAACTTGCCACATTGTGAGACATGAACGATTCGGAATGCATATAACGAACTAAGGCGACAATGTTCACTTTCATATTTAATTTTTATGGAGATATATTGTGAAGTTTTCCATTTTAGAAGGTGTGAAATTGAAAGGGAAATCAAAACATATATACATATAACTAGCACATGCTTCTCAATTTAAATAATGAAAGAATTTTCAAAAATTTTGTTGTCGTGATATTTAATACTTAACTTTAAATCAAATAATCAATGTATCACAATTTAATGTGGCATTGCTTGGTAAATGGTGGTGGAGGATGAGGGTTGAGAATAGGAGTTTGTGGTATAGAGTTTTAATTGTCAGATACGGGGAGGTAGGAGGATGTGAAGCGGATGGGGGCAGAATAAATTATGTTTGTTGGAATAATTTGATTGGAATTAAAAGTGGGGTTGTGGGGGAGTTGGCGGTGGTTTGCTGGTAATTTAGGGCGGGAGGTCGGTGATGGCCCTCACACTTTATTTTGGTGGGATTCGTGGATTGATGATATGGTTCTGAAGAGTCACTTAAACCACTTATTTGATCTTGCTAAAATTAAAATGGTAACGGTGAATGGAATATACCCTCTTGGGTGGGGGGAGGAGGGTGAAGCTTGGAAGTGGAGGCATAGGTTATTAGCTTGGGAGGAGGAGAAAGTTAGGGAGTGCTGTGAGATATTATCTAATATTGTTTTGCAGCCAAATATTCCTAACAGGTGGTTTTGACATTTACATACTTTTAACATATACAATGTTACAAGTGCTTATAGTTATGTATTGTCGTTAGTAACATTACGGCAGCCGATCACACAAATGCAATTTGGAACAATGAAGTCCCTTTGAAGGTTAGTATTTTTGCTTGGCGTCTACTTCACAATCGCCTACCTACATGGGATAATTTAATCAGGGGACACGTTCTTCATCCTAATGCTCAGCTTTGTACGGGTGGGTGTGGCAATATGGAGGATATTGATCATTTATTTCTTTCTTGCAATTTCTTTGGGAAAGTTTTGCTAGGTATCTCTAATTGGCTTGGTTTCAGTACGGTGCACCCTAAACATGTGGCAGATCACTTTCTTCAATTTGAAAATTTAGACAGGTTTCCAAAAAACATCCGTGTAACTTTTCAACTCATTTGATTATCATGTGTGTGGGTGATTTGGTGTGAAAGAAATGCTCGGGTTTTTCATCAAAAAGAGGAATCGTTACAACAACTTCTCGACAAAATTAAGCTACAATCTTACTGGTGACTAAAAGCAAAACGCATTAATTTTGCATTTAACTATCATCTATGATGGCTTGATCATTTAACTTGTTTGGGAATCACCTTGTAACGGGGTTGCTTTGACATCTTTTTTTTTTCCTTTTTTTTTGTCTTTATTGTATGTTGTTGTAATTTGATTTTTTTTATCTTGGTTTAATATAATCCATTTTAGCCTCTTGAAAAAAAAACAATTTTCATGGTCTTCTCCTTAGTTCTACTGCATACTGCCTTTATATCTTGGTTTGATGGGTATTGAATTAGGAATCATATTATTTTTTTGCTTGTAGGAGGAAACTATATCATATAGTTTTTATTTCAATTGTATTTAGTAATGTATAAGTGATTCCTTGTGTTGTTGAGTCTTTATCTTTTGCCTTACCAGGTTCTCCTTTGTTTTGTGGCCAATATGGAGTTTCTCGTTGGTTGCTGAGGATTTATATTTGATCCGTCAGGACCTGTGTGAGATTAGTGGTTTGTGAGTGGAGGTAATGACTTTGCGTTTTTGGCCTTCGATAACTAACGTCCTTCTTCCCTAGGAGGGGGGGGGGTGTACCTACGAATTCTTCGGTGGTTAAATAAGCGAGGTTTTTAGGATATAAAATGTGTGTACCTACAAAGAGGCTATGAGTTAACATCTCTAGTGAGGAATTAGGGTTTTAAGCCCTCAAAACCCTTATTTAAAATCTCATTTGAACGATCTAGATTATGTTACACGGCCTTGGTTCAATGGATTTAGGGAGAGTCCATGTCATGCTTTATGCATGAGTTATTGGCAAGAGGCGACCCGATCTGCTGAGGTTAAAGGAGTTTGTCCAATCCGAAACAATATTGATTTGAAAATTGCTCTTTAGACATTTATGGTTTGCTCACATACACCTCAAACTGTCGAGAAAATACCTCCAACGATAATAGCTACCGTTCACTCTCAAATGGTAATTAATTACCGGTCTAAGAATACACTTATATTTAAGTGTGTAAATACAAGATTTGTCCTAAAACAGTAGTAAATACAAGATTTTAGTGTGTAAATACAAGTGGTAGCCTAGTGCACACAAGGGGGTGGGGAATGAGTGCGCTGCAGTTTGATCCACACACTGCCGATTGCAATGTCCTGCCGCCTCATCTCTTTTGTATACTTGAGCATGTTTAATTATTTTTTTCCATTTTATACACTACTTGTTTAGGGAGTATGCTACTTTTGTCTCTTAGGTTCTTTCCACTTGAGGTAATCTTATTTGAAGCGTTTTCAACATTAAATATAAATCTCTCTAAGCTGAGATTCAAACCTTAAATCGTCACATTACAAGAGTCTATCTCCTTCTGTTAAACTCAATTCTAGTTGGTAGCACCTCTCTCCTAATTTAAACACTTTTTTTAGAGGTCCAAATTTAAGAACTTAAAATACAAAAATGTATAAGAAATGTTAGGAACACTCTCTTTTTAACTCTCTCCAACACTCATTTTGTTATTAGGTGAAACACATGTGGGTCTCACCATTTTAAGTGGGATCCATTTTTAAAGTATGAGACCCACATGAGTTTTGCTCAATAAGAAAGTGAGTATTAGAGAGAGGTAGAATGTGAGTGTCCATATTACTGCTCAAATTTTATTTAGATACAAAATCCGACATCAAGCATTGTACTTTCATACAATTTTTAACTTTTAGATTATTATGTATTCTCTCCATTTTAATTTCAAATTAACACTTAACATATATTCAACTATAACCGTAATGAATCAAGATAAGCCCAATAAAATATAATAGATGTCCAATTTCATTTAAATACTTTGATATTGTCGTTTTTTTAATCTAGTTAACCGATCTTGATAGACATCTAACTTTTGGTCATACCTACAAGGAAAGAGAAATTACTCTAAAAGAGACTAAAAACTATAATTATATTATTCTAACAAACTAAATTCTTTATTCATTCTTTGATGCTCATTACATTCACCAATTCTCTACTTATTTAAGCTGGAATTTGGCATATTTCATAACAAACTAAACAAAGACATATCATTAAGGATCTCTCTATATCGTTCTAGAAAGCACGACTTATCATCTAAATATCTAATAAAGTCTGACATCTATTCTATTATATTGAGCCTATCTTGATTCATTAGAATAACCTACAACTATAGCCTATTCTTCTTATGAAAGAAGCTACCCTACCAAGACAACAAGAGCTAAAATCTACCAATTTCACAAACTCTATTTGTCATCAACACATGAAGATCTCTTTTCTATACCCTCCAACAATTTCCTAAGATTCTGATTATCTATCAAGAGACCATCATATTCCACAAGGAACCCTTCAGATTGCTTCTTAAGAGCTTCCACTTCAATTTCCAAGGACTTGACCCTGCTTCCTTTTACCTCACATTCAGATTCTAGTTTCTCAATTTTGAACCTCAATGCACCAATTTCTTCCTTCAAGGACTTGTGCTCCATTGCTTTGATGTTTTTATTGTTCTGAAAACATCGATTTTGTTTCTTCCCTGTCTCTACGGCATTTCTGAGAAGTCGAAGCTCTCTTATGTAATGATGCAATCTATCTATCATGAGAGAGAGGAACAGAACAAACCCTGTCCACAATCCCAAAATATACTACAATTAGAGTGAATATATGAAACAAATTAACCATGATTTGATTTTTCAAATATATACTTAATTAGAAAATATTGGAGAGTTTCAGACTCATATTCACCAATTTTCCTTCAAAAATAGTTTTGTAAGAAAATAACTTTTTATGAATATTTAACTGTGAAAGTTATTTTATTTTATTTTTTTGTTTTCCACTCATTTTATGTTTTTCTTTTCCTTTTCACTTTTTATGAATATTTTTTTCTTTTCCTTTTCACCATACATTGTACTAGTAATTAGCACAAGCTGCACAACTCTTTTTAATAAAATACTCATTTCCTTTTGTGTGGATTTTAAAATTACTCTCTAAGTCTCACAATTGATTTTGAAGGAGCAGAATTGATTTTGAAATGTTCAATTGTTTTTATTGCCTCAAGAATTGTTTCTACTTAAAACTATAACTTGTAATTTTTTATTTTAAAATTGATTTTTAGTCAAAATTTATAGTTCTAACTCATTTTTCCATATGCAAACACAAATTATGTTATCTTCAATCCATCGTTAGTAAGAATCAATTTTTCAAAATCATCTCACTTTAAAATAAATTTTTGTTGCCGCTGAATTAGACATGCACTAAACTATATGTAATAATGATGATGATGATGCATTATTTATGAATAAATGAGAGTGAAAGTGACAGTGGTTTGATTTTGATTACCCAAGAGAGAAGCATGGAGTACGTGGTTGGACAGAAGTACTTGGTCGGTGGGGTCAACAGTAGCAACACCTTCAATGGAGCGACGGCGTATCTTAGATATACTGTATAGTGCAGAACTAAGCATCACCACCACCGTGGCAGCGACGGTTTTTACGACGACTGGTCCCCGACCTCGCTTGACTCTATTCAAAGTAATGATTACAAGACTCCTCACGGGAGTCTTGTACAAAAAGCTCATGATCATTAACATTTCTACAAATATCACAGCATACAATAGCTGCAACATTTTTGCTTTCTTTCTAACTTGATTAATTGGAACATAAAAAGCTTAGAATTTGGATGTAAATGTGTTCTATTTATCATTATGAAGTATAGATAGATAGATTGAGATTTGAGCGCGTGAATTCAGTGTGCATGTTGTGTTTAGGAAAGAAAAATCATAGTCGACATAGAGGTTGTTATTATTGTTGTTGGGTAAGTAGTGTGTGTAGTGTATATGTATGGGTATGGGTACGTAGTGTGTTCCATCCTTTCTATTGATTCAAATTTAAGTTGGAGTCTATTGATTCAAATTCATATGATCAAAGTGAGTCTTAAGTTAGAGTCTTATTAATTAAAGCAACAAAATGAACATTCCATTTATGTTATTTTATTGTTCGATTTTAATTGTCTTTTTGAAGATATTTTTTTTTCATATTTAACTGTCACTTTCAAAGTTCAATGCAATATTAAATGTTGTTTTACCAATATTACCCTTAGTTATTTATTGCGGAGAGAGAAATATATGAAATGAGATATTAAATGAAAAAGGTTATTATAGTAATAGTACAACTTATTGTATCAAAAGTAGTAACATTTATTGATTGTCTTGATTTGTGTAAAATGTCAAAAAATGACAATTAAACAGGAACAGAGGTAGTATTTATTAACTAGTCAGATGTCTCCAAATCTAATTAAATAAACTAGTTTTATACTTTTCCGTTGTGAATTCGTTTAAAAATCACACCAATAAAATACTTGATGTGTGGAGCAAATTAATCAAGCAACCAATATCAACGTGAGTGACAGTTATAACCGCAAGCAAAAAATTAAAACAGCAAGAGAGGAGAGAAAAGAACACAAGAGAATTTGTTTACCCAGTTCGGTCCAATACTGACCTACTCTGGGGGAGAGAGTAGCTCTATGTTCCACTATAATGATTGAGTAACTTTACAAAGGATTCCAAATGGTTACAAGAATCGGTCTTTAAACCTAATTCTACCCAAAGTCCTGAATCTCTTCTTGTGACCAAGAGACTCAATCCTAATAGTGTTTGTTCAAGATGAACCAATGATAATTCAATCCCAACCCTAGTGTTTGTTGACAAGAGAAAAAACTCTACAAACCCTAGTTTTGTTGTTGGCTTCTAATCCTTGTTTTTCTGCTTCTCATATTTCATCTGATACAGGATCTGTATTTATAGAGAAATATAACTCGTAAATTTGGAACGGATATTACGCTGAAGATACGTTTCCCTTTTTTTCTCCTTCGGCGCAAAATATATTTGCATCAAATATTCCTTTTAAAAATATATTTGCATCAAATCTTCCTTCATACGATACAAAAATATATTTACTGTCCATAAATATATTTTCAACAACAATCTTCTGAAAGCGCACAAAATATATTTTAAACAAATCTTTTATATTTTTAACAACAATCTTCTTCATCCATAAAATTTTGAGTCAATTTCAACATTTTCAACTAAAAATTTGCTGGAAAGCTAAAATTTTAACTTTTTGCTGATATGCAAACCTATTTTTTGCGACTGAAACGTGCAACATGATTCATCTCTTTCTCTCCACTTAAGATGATGAACATGATTTATACTTCTTTTCCACCGACAACAAGGTTCTTGATAAGATATAGAAATTAATAGTAATCATTATCCCAATTAGAAAAGGGACATGTCTTCTAAAAGAAAGGGAGGGGAGACTAAATTTTTTGTTTAATACTTGCTTAAACATTCATTCACACTTTACAACTTTAAATATAACACACCAATAACTTCCTATAACCACCTTCATGTAACTACTAATAATTGCATAAACTATTAATAACTGCCTATATATGGATAATTAATAATGAATAATATAATACTAACTATTACTACTGACATAATACTAATCCATATACTCCCCTAAAAAATATATACTAATCCATATACATCATAAATAACATATATTAAATATAAATTCATAGTTAATATTTTATTTGATACATGCAGGGATAAGATCTCTGTATGAAGTACAGGCGAAGTCAGTGGAAGGAATATTGTACCACCGTCTTACATCCACAAGCCATGGAATAAAAGACCTTAAAATCACCAACATAACTACATATATAGGAGGTTGAGCCAAGTACCTATTAAAGACTAGAATACAAACCAAGAAAAGATTACGCGGGGAACGATCAACCACATTGATGGTGGATCTGAAGACGGGGGAACCTCCTAATCGTTATGGAAATGCTACACTGGTCGACCTTTGCATGCATCACGTCAAGACTTTGAATAAGGAACATCATTCCCCCCACTGTGTTTACTATCAAGAAATTTGTGGGGGTTCGGTCACACTTCAACAACATGTTGATGATATTTGTGATAACCCGAGGTTACAAGATCAACCACATGTTGGTAGATCACATTAGCTTAATGGGGATTTTTTTTCAAGAAAATGAAGATTTCGGAAGAGATATTGATGACACCTCATCAAGATGATGTTTTTAGCTATGTTTAGAGTCCTTTTCTATGCATTTGAAGATAATATAGAGATTTTAGAGTGAGTTTCTTATGGTTTAGAGAATGTTTTGGTTTAAGTCATTGTAATTCTATTTCTTTCCTACCCCTACAACTTTATTGACGTTTTGAGTCTTTTATGGTTTAATCATGTAATTCGACAAAACAAGACACCTCATGGAAGTTATAGAAGCTAGATAATCAAGTGCAATGAAGGTTTGAAGACAAAACAACTTGGTGAAATTTTGTCCCAATAACATATCAAGGAGGAAAAACACTTGAAGAATAAAGAAAAATCGAAAAAAAAAAAAGTTGTTTGGGACATGCTCCCCGCGCACAACCCATGTGCCCTGGGCGTTGCTGCACTCAGAGTGTTGTTTTGCTTTGTATCTTATGTGCCTCGCGCATAAGGGCATGTGCCCCACATATGCTGAGCATAAAAAAAAAATTATTTTGTTGCTTTTGGGCCACACACCCCGAGCCTATTCCCACGCGCCCCAGACATGTTGTGTGCAATTGTTTGCCTATTTAAGGCCTCTTTTCACCCATAAATATTCATTTAGTAACTTGATGGTTGAGAAGTAAAGGAGGGCGACGAGAGCATCAAGGAGGTGTATTTTCCAACCCCCTTCCACTTGCTCTAGTGTTTTGTCAATCTACTTTTAGCATTTAAGCCCATAAGGAGAGCTCAACCCAAAAGACTAGTCCATTAGGTGGAAGAACCTCATGACTTAAATACTACATCAAGCACTTTAATCTACTCGATGTGGGACTCCTAACATTGTCACGCCCTTTAAGAGATGACGTCCACGGCGGCTTTCACTCTATCGGCACCTCGATGTGGGACTCCTAACATCTACACACCGGTAGGTAATCTAGAGATGATAAATCATTTTAATTTATGTTACTCTACGCACGGGTATGCAATCTGGAGACGATAAATCAATTTAAGCCCATGAGGAGAGCTCAACTCAAAATACTAGTCCAATGGATGGGAGAACTTCATGACTTAAATACCACATCAAGCACTTTAATCTACTCGATGTGAGACTCCTAACATCTACCTACCGGTAGGTAATCTAGAGATGATAAATCATTTTAATTTATGTTAATCTACGCATGGGTAGGCAATCTGGAGACGATACGATATACTCATTAGTGACCAATTTGAAGACGAGCATTTTGTCATGTTTATCAAAACATCAACACTCAACTTTGTGATTGTCATGTTCCTTGTTCAAAATTGATTCTAACATGCACTCATTTCTTATGATAAGGTATACTTGTGCCACTTTTGTAAAACTTTGACGGTTTGCATTTGATTCATTTACTTGTCTATTGAAGAACAAAGTTTACGGCCATATATTTCACAACGATAATATGAAAACAATTGGTATTCATATTTTTGAAGAAAATAAAATTAAATAAGGGCAACTTAGTACCGCAATTTTGTCTGAACAAATAAAAGAAATTAAAAAAAAAGTGAAAATAACGAAATTTATATTATGTTTGCCATGATACTTAATTTTCTCTTTTTTTTCATAAAATCTTAAAATCCCAAAATATACCTTTATTTCATTAATCAATCTAACCACACAAAAAAAAAATACAACTTAGAAACTAAAATGACAAACTCAAAAGAGCAAACAAAATATAAATACAAAAATGAAATAAAAAATCATATCCCACTTGTGTAAAATTGTGGTCGAAATGTCACATGACATTGTCCAACCACAATGAGAGACATATGTTTTAAATTTTTGTTTTCTTCTCTCTCTTTTACATGGTCTTTTTGTTTTATCTAAAAATAAGAAATCCACGTGTCGCATTGTGGTTGGGTAATGTCATATGTCATTCCTACCACAATGTCTGACAAGTGGAATCCAGTGTATCGTTGACATGTGTTGATATTTGTATCAAAAATCATATTGTTTTTATCTTTGATTATCTACATTTTCTCTTCCTTGTTAAAGAATTGTAAGAGACATGTGGTCTCTGCACCATGGTACTTACACTATCTATATTGAGTTTAATACCAATTTTCCTTTTATATGGTCACTGTTTTTTTCTTCCCATTTGGCATCAAGGAAGGAGTGTCCAGCCATCGCAACACTGTTTTTTTTTTTTTCTTTTCCTAATAAGACTTTAGTCTTTTCTTCACCAGCAAGTTATCAAAAGTTAATTTTTTTCCTCCCTCTTCTATATCTACACTCACTCTTGATCCTTGCAACAAACAAACAAAAATCCATAACTGAATTTTATCATATATGGTCATAGTGGTTATCATAAGAGAAATTGGAGTGTATAAATTGAGGTAAAAAAGAGGCTTGAAAAAATAGAGAAAGAACCGAAAAATTATAGAGGATGAAAGTGAAGAGAACAAAAAAAATAGAGTGAAGTAAGGATAAAGAAAGGAAAAACATGGAGAAAAACACCAGTTGGGGGAGTTTGGAGGGGAGAGGAGGGTTTTGGGGAAAAAGGACAGCAAGTGAAAGAAATAGAAGGACATCGAGAAAAAAGAGGCTTTGAGGGTTAATTTTTTCTTTCAATTTCTTGCACTGACTCATTCTTAATTTCCAAAACCCTCTCCTCAGCGTAAGGAGAAAATGTAACAAAGTTCTTCTTCCTCTCCCTACAACCTATGTAACCACCACCAATCGTACCAATCCACACAAAATCACACAACTTCATAATCAATAGCAACACATACACTCACTACATCACACCACACCAACCATAAGACACCGCCATCATCGATGAACCTGCCCGGAATTGGCTTCCTTACGATGCTGCGCCGGTGCCGCTTCTTATCTCCGTCGTGGATCGCATATGAGGTCTCGTTTTGACCTCTTTCCTTTTAATACTGCGTTTATGTTGGATTTTTTCTTTGAGCAAATGCGTATTTTCTTGATAAGTAATAATAATTAATAAAGTCTAAAGAAAAAGTAATAATAATTAATAAAGTCTAATGAAAAGATAAACAATAATAACATTTTTTTTACAAGAGTAATAACATTTTATGTTATTATTGTTTTTGCTTATTTTTTTCTACTACTAAAACTGTTATTTATTAGTAATTATTTTTTTATTAGTGCTTGATTTAATTAGGCAAAATTACATAATTTGTCATTTAACTTAATTTCAGGTAACACTTTCGTCTTATATTTTCTTTTTGTCTCGATTTAGTCCTTTATGTTATAAAATGACAATATCTTATCATTTTTTATCAAATTTTTTCAACGAAACTGATTTTTTTTAGGTTTGTATGATGAAGATTTGAGTTTGTTTATGAGTTTAGTGAATTTTTTTAGAGTGTTTGATAATTCTTTTCATAAAAAAGAATAACTATGTTGACATTACTAAATCGAGACAAAAAAAAATAAAAGACGAAAGTGTTATAAAATTAAGTTAAAGGACAGTGTAATTTTGTTATTTAATTATGATTTGTGAATAATTTAAGTCTAGGCTATGTTTGGTTTGGACAACAAAATGTACCTTTTTTTATAACGAAATGAACCTTTCCTTAAAAAAAGAACAAAATGGACCTTTAACGCCTACTCATCACATGGTTAGACAAATTTGTGTTTAATAGTGCTTTTCTGTTCTTTATTGAAAAGTAAAACCATGAAATACAAAATTTTGTTAAACAGAGAAGAATGAAAAGTAATTAGTTTTTGTGTGATAGCCACTTCAAAGTCACTTAATTAGTTTGGTTACCATGCAAATATTTTCAATTCTCAAAATTTAAGATTGATGATTACTCTAAATCTTCTTTCAGTTTGGTCATCAACAAAATAAATTTTAACACCAAAAGTTTAAATATATAATATTAGTAATTACTACTTCATAACCTCTTTGTTTTGTCATCAAAATATTTTAACGTAAAACTAAATTTAGTTAATACAAGTGGTAAATGCGGCAAATCCATTTTTTATTCGATAAATTTAAAAGACGGTGACTATGTCAAATACACTTTTAGTTTGATCATCACATATCTCAAAAACGATAGCTATGCCAAATCTTTTGATTTCGTTATAAAAAATCTCAAAGTTGATAATTATTTTGAAGCCTATTCCAATTTGGTCATCCCAAATTCCCAAAAAAAAAAAAAAAAACTAATTTATCATCAACTACTTGCTTTAAATATTTTTGTTTATCAAATCAACAATTTTTTTATCAAATTTCAACGCAACAAAATCATTTTCTTAAATCAACAATTATTTGAATTCCCCATCACACCAAAAGATGTGGAGAAATAAGGGATTACTTTTGTCAAACATAATAATAGATCTTTTACATTTTCCTCTATAATTCAACGCATTATATTTTTGTTTAAAAATTATTTTTTAATTCACATTTATTAGTAAGGAGAAAATAAACATATTTGATATAAAAAACTCAAGGGTGAACAAATAAAAGAAGTAGATGACATTTGAACACAAAGTCTACAAACTCTAACTAACTCTTAAACGAAATCTTAAACCCTGACAGTTAGGCCAACAAACAAAAGGGCAAAAAAAAAAAAACAATTCATCACCTTTAATCTTACTTCCATTGACACAAAAATGTTCTACACATCCTCGGTTATTATTTTAAACTTTTGCTTTCTTACGCCCTCCATGTCCTCAAAAATATAACATGGTTATGTCTCCGACATTAGAGTTTCTTATTGATTCTGATAACTTTGTGCATATGGTGTCTTTATCAGTGATTTGACTTATTTCTTTCTAAAATGCAATGTAGGAGTGAAATGATGCAATTTAAGAGAATAAATATTCAATGTAGGATTGTCATCCACCATGACTGCTATAAACAAACCCCAAATGTATCATCAAACTATTCTAACTCTCATTGTAGATATAACAAGACCCTAAAGGTAAATATCGATATTAGGATAGTTAAAGGCAACAATTAAGGGTTCCTTTTGTCCCATGGTGGGTGGAAAACCATGAAAGATAATAGCATTGGAGAAACATAATGAACAAGAAAGAAAACAACAATGGAAAAAACGACCAAAATGCGCAAAAAGAAATCACAATGAAGAACGATCAGACTTTATAGAAGAACTCTTTTTAAGTGCTTAGGTGAAAATCATAATCCATACTTGTTTAATTACTCGTTTAAACAATGGTTCGAGTGATTAAATAGGTATGAGTTATGATTTTGACCGAATCATTTTAAACAAGAGTTCTGAAATTCTGGTGCAGTAAAGTCCTGATGCTGAACGTAATGATCCAACACAGGAACAACGGTGTAAAACATAGTAAAACACGAAACAACAACAGGGAAAGAAATAACAGACTGAAAGTAAAAGGCACAGGTTATTTGTTAACTCAGTTCGGTGACAAACACACCTACGTCTGGAGGCTACCAAGCCAGGAAGGAAATTCACTATGATAGTATCAATTCAAAGTCCTATGCGAACAACCTCTGGTTCACCGCCTTCTCACTTAATCACTACCCGTGGTATTTCTACCTAGGAACTCCTAGAAAAGAGACCCCTCTCACTTCCCCTCAAACAATCACTGCCCCAGTGATCTTAGACTCAAATAACAATCAACGAAGGAGACACACTCCAAACACACAAAAGTCACTCTTGCTTAAAAGCTTATGAGTGATTCACAATTACAACTCAACTAAACACAGTCCTAAGCTTGCATCAAGGTGACACAAGAAAGGCTCACAATTAACAGACTAGAAACCTAAGAATAATCTTTCAATGATGGCTTCTGTTCTAGTTGATTTCTTCAATAAAGGCGTCCTCTATTTATAGCCTTCAGCAACAACAAATATTTGAACCAAATATTCTTCAAAGATATATTTCCAAAATTCTTCTTTAGAAATATATTTCAAAATAAAATCTTTCTTCACATATTTGTATCAATTATTCTTTTCAGAAATATATTGAAACAAATATTCTTCAAAAATATATTTTCCAAAGATCTCTTTAAAAATATATTCACAAATAAAACAATATCCAATCTTCAAAATATATCTCACGAAAATATATTCCTTCTGGAAACATACGCAGCTTGGAGAACAAGTAACATGAAAGAATTCTTCAATTAAATCTTCAAAAGATCAGGTGAGATTATAAAACAAGACTGCTTCTGAAAGTACTTCTGAAGAAGTGCTTCTGAAGGTCTGCGTCTGAAGTTTTGTGTCTGAAGTTCTGCGTTTGAAGTTCAGCTTCTGAAGGTTCAGCTTCTGAGGTTCTGCGTCTGAAGACACAGCTTCTGAAGACGCACATCTTGCTTGTATATTTGATTTTAGCAAACATGAAGCCAACAACCAAATATCCAACAATCTCCCCCTTTGACAAATTTTTGGCTAAAATCAATCTGAGATTAGAGAGATATCACAAGGCAAATTCTTCTGAACTTAAGTACGCAACAATCATAAGTACGCAACCAACCATGAAGAACTTAAACGCAGCAACCAAAAAGCAACAGAGTCAGCAGCGGCACATACACAATGTTTCCACACATACACTCCCCCTGAATCATGACATTCAGCAGCAGCTTCTGTAACATACACTACAAGAAACAGTGCAATTTCCCAGGGATTTGAGCCAGGAGCATGCACTCCTGGGAAAAAAACGTGGGGTAAAGCCAGGGGAAGGCCCTGGAAAATTGTGTGGGAAGCTGCTGACAAGTGCCAGGGGTAAGCTCCTGGGAAAATGGTATAGGCCGTGGCATCTTTTTTTAGCGCCACTTTTTGAAATTCAAATGGGGACAAGAAGCAGACCGTCAGGCATTTTGCGAGGGCTTTTCCCAGGAGTGGGCCCTGGTATAACGCAATATGTGCCATGACTTGACCATGCCTGCATTAAAGCTGTCAAACTGACCATGCCAGGGGCCCGCTCCTGGCAAAATGTTGGTAATCCCTGGCTCATATTTGACCGTTCTGACTTGTTGCTGGCATTGATTGGACGAAATTTGCGAGGGGTATACCCCTCGTTTTTGCCCTGGCATAAATTGGCCTATATAAGTCACGCTTCCCCTCATTTTTTTCATTTCCAACCGGTTCCAATTCTGTTTTTCTTCCCCTTTAAGACTCTCCTCCTCCTTCACTACACACACAACACAGTCCCCTCTTTCCTTCTCCAACAACACTTAATTATTTTACAACTATTTGGTAATCTCTTCACTCATATTTTTTTTTTTATTTTGTTTTATTTATTATTTTGACATATAATAAATTTGGAATCTGTTCTTTGTGAAGCTGCCTCCTGTGTGGTTCCTTGCTCAGCTATTTTGGAATCTGTTCTTTGTGAAGCTTCAACAAGTTAGTATTTTTTGAAATTTAAATTTTTGAATTTATTATGGGCTGGTTGTTATATATATGTTGCTGTAAATACAGGTTGTGATATATATTGCATGTTATAATTTTCGAATTTTAAAATGATGCATGTTATATTGTATATTGTGATATTTAAATTCTAAACTGTTTTTATTTTCGAATTTTTTTTACTGTGTATTTTGACTTTTTTGATGATAATTATGTTTTGATGTTGAGTATAAGTTTTTTTAGATATGTTAAATATAGTCTTATTTTCGAATTTTTGTGTAATAAATTAAAAAAAATTATTTTTAAAAACTGTTGATGATGATGGTACTGCTGGATGTTATTTATTGATGTAAATACATGAAAAAAAATCAAAATTTTAATGTTTATTTTGGGATATTTATGCTATTGTTAAGGATAAATGTTGTTACATGATGTCTCAAATTATTTGTGGAATATATATATATATATATATATTAATTAGTGCTGGTTTTCTTTTGAAGAAATGAAAGTTGTTGAATATATGTTTTTTTAGTAGATATGTGGATTATATGTTTAATTATAGTTCTAGTTTTATTAGAATGACAAAATATACAAGATCCAACAATAAGTTTTATAATGCATACTGATTTTTTATTTAGAACTGCTATAATTTAAAAAATAAATATTTACCACTGTTTTTTAATTAATTTTAGAGAAAACTGTTGTTTTTTTAGAACTATGAGATAGATTTTTTAATTTAGAGAAAATAGTTATTAGTGACATAAATAATTAAAACTAAGAGTTGTAATTTTTATTTTAAAATTAATAATAAAAAACTGTTTTAATTTTTAATATAGTGTAAACAAAAATTGTTTATTAATATTTTATATGAAATATTTTTTTAATACTAATTATAATAAAACTCTTTATAATGTAAAGAAAAATAGGTTTTTAGAAAAAAACAGTTTTTTCATTATAATGTAGTAAAAAATATAGGGTAGTCAAAAATATTTTGTAATCTTTTTTTAATACTAATTATATCAAATCTTTTGATATATGTTTTATATCAATTTTGAAAAAAACAGTTTTTTCATTATAGTGTAGTCAAAAATATGTTTTTTGAAATTAAATGTTTTTTATAATCAAATTTGTTGTTTTAATTAAAAAACAATATACTTATAAGGCTTATTGTTGGAACTTCCCAGCGTAAAAAAATTACGCGCGCAAAAAAAAAATTCACGTAAAGAAATTACGCACGTAAAATATACTTTTGATGAAAAAAAAGTACGCGCCTAAAGAAATAATCTTGATGTAAAGAACTTACGCGCGCAAAAAAAATTGCGCGTAAATAAATTCCGTGCATAAAGAAATTACGCCGTAACGTACTTTCGCACGTAAAGAATTATGTGTGTAAAAAAGTAGGAGTATACACAATATTGTTATGTAATCGACTATTAGTTGTGCTACTAAGCAAAAAGATGAATTTCTAATCATGAAGTTGAATATGTGAACGTTGTAGTCGAACGCCCAAAAGATGAAGTATTATCAGCATTATCGTAGTTGGATGTATGACAGAACGTTACCGGGAAGAAGAGGATTAAAACCCCATTTTGTGGAAGGAGTTCAAGGTTTTATTTCATGGGCATGTGCAACAAGTTTGTAAAGATGAGGGAGGGATAAGATGTCCGTGTGTTAAATGTACGTGTAGATATATCAAGAGTGACCCCAGAGAAGTCAAGAAACACTTGGATAGAGTAGGATTTATGCCTGATTATTGGGTTTGGGTTTATAACGGTGAAAAGTTTCATACTTTCGGGCAAGGAGTCAATGCACAAGCTTTGAGTAGTGGAACAAATGTGGAATACAATGAACAATTCAACGATGAACAATTCAACATGATGGATGATATGGTCGCTGATGCTTTAGGTGTGAAACTGTCTTACATTGATGATGTTGAAGATGAACAAGGCGAACAACTCCCAAATGATAAAGCACAAAGATTTTACCAATTGTTGAGTGAATGTAATGCCCCATTGTTTGAAGGCTCTTTGGAATCAAAGTTATCTATGTGTGTGAGAATTTTAGCTCATAAGTCGAATTATAATGTTGCTGATAAAGGCATGGATGATGTTACAAAGATGTTGTTGGATGCGACTCCATTTAAAGATAATTTGCCAGCAAGTTATTATGATGCTGAGAGGTTGGTGATGAAGTTGGGATTAAAAGTTACAAAGATTGATTGTTGCATAAACGCCTGCATGTTGTTTTATGACAATGAATTTGGGATAAATGACGGAGCATTGGAGGAATGCAAATTTTGTGGAAGTCCACGGTATCGTGTGGGTAGGTGAGGGAGAATTTTGAATAAGTCAATGTTTTACTTGCCCATAATACCAAGATTACAAAGGTTGTTTGCATCGATGAAAACTGCTAGTCAAATGACGTGGCATCATTCAAATAAAATTCCTGGAGTCTTGCGACATCCTTCTGATGGTGAAACGTGGAAACACTTTGATCAAATATATCATGATTTCGCAGCTGATCCGCGAAACGTAAGACTAGGATTGTGCTCTGATGGTTTCACTCCGTATATCCAAGCATCAGCAAAACCATACTCTTGTTGGCCGGTCATTGTAACCCCCTATAATCTCCCTCCTGAGATGTGCATGACAAAGCCCTACATGTTTTTGGCGTGTGTTGTTCCGGGGTCAGATAACCCTAAAGCAGGCATAGATGTGTTTCTACAACCTTTAATTGATGATTTGAAGAGGTTGTGGATTGGAGAATGGACTTACGATATTGCAACCAAATTTTTTTTCTAATGCGAGCATCTTTGATGTGGACAATTAACGATTTTCCAGTGTATGGCATGTTGTCTGGTTGGAGCACTCATGGGAGATTTGCTTGTCCACATTGTATGGAAAATACAAAGGCATTTACTTTGAAAAATGGAGGGAAAAGTTCGTGGTTTGACTCTCATTGTAGGTTTTTGCCTCATAATCACCCGTTTAGAAGAAGTAGGAATGGCTTCTTGAAGGGTGAGAGAGTATTAGATGCCCCGCCCTCTAAGATTACATCAGAAGAAGTTTGGACAAGAGTTTGTGATTATCCAAAAGTCACTGATTTTGGCCAAACTGTCCCAATACCAGGATACGGAGTTGACCACAACTGGACTAAACAAAGTATATTTTGGGACCTCCCCTATTGGAAAGATAACTTGCTCAGACATAATCTTGATGTAATGCACATTGAGAAGAATTTTTTTGACAACATATTTAACACAGTGATGGATGTCAAAGGAAAAACAAAAGATAATGAGAAAGCCAGAAAAGATTTAGAACTGTATTGTAAAAGAAGGGACTTGGAGTTAAAACCTCAACCGAATGGAAAGTTGTTGAAACCCAAGGCAATCTACACTCTAACTTCCGAAGAAGCAAAATCAGTTTGTCAGTGGTTGAAGGATTTGAGAATGCCTGACGAATATTCTTCTAACTTGGGCAGGTGTGCCGATGTTAAAACTGGAAGGTTACATGGGATGAAAAGTCATGATTGTCATGTTTTCATGGAGAACTTAATCCCAAGTGCGTTTAGTTCACTGCCCACCCATGTGTTAAATCCACTCACTGAGATTAGTCAATTTTTTAAAAATATGTGTGCTTCAACTTTGAGAGTTGATAAATTGATAAATTGGACAAGAAAATTCCAATCATACTCTGTCAGCTGGAGCAAATATTTCCCCCGGGTTTTTTTGACTCTATGGAACATCTTTCGGTTCATCTGGCATATGAGGCTAAGCTTGGCGGGCCTGTTCAATATAGGTTGATGTACCCGTTTGAAAGATTTATGGGTGACTCAAAACGAGCAGTTAAAAATAGGGCTAAAGTTAAAGGATCAATATGTGTTGTTTACATTCACAAGGAAACCTCATACTTTCTCAGTCATTACTTCATCGATCGTGTGCTTATTCCAACTACTACAAGAAATGATGTTGGTGTTGAAAATGAAAGGGATCCGTCGACCTTATCAATTTTCAATCTACCTGGTCGTCACTCTGGCAAGGCGAGTGAACATTGGATGGTAGATCAAAAAGAGTATCGATCAGCTCATGTTCATGTGTTGATTAATTGTGCGAAGGTTAAACCATACCTTGAGTAAGTAAAACAAAACTATTACTTTTTACTAGTACATTGATTAAGTTAAAACACGTCTAACTTTGACTTAAATTTTGGTGTAGGGAATTTAAGACCTTTTATGAAGAATTTGGTGATGATTCGCCTGGTTATATACATGAATATTTTCCCAGTTGGTTTAAACAACAAGTATACAATGCCGAGCCAACCGAAGAAATCATTCGTTTAAGAGGTTTATCTCAAGGTCCTTTACAATGTGCCACTGAATATCATACATACTTAGTGAATGGATATAAATTTCATACTCATTCATGGAGTGAGGGAAAGAAGACATATAACAGTGGTGTATACGTAAAAGGAGTTACGGAAGGAGGTGAAGATGACTTCTATGGCGTGATCAAACACGTTTATGAGTTGTTTTACAATCAGGATAAAGTGGTGTTGTTTTTTTGTGACTGGTTTGATCCGTCACCTAGATGGACAAAAATGAACAAAATAAGCAACAATGTTGACATTCGTGTGGACAAAAAATATAATGTTTATGACCCGTTCATCATGGCACATAACGTTAGACAAGTGTACTATGTTCCTTATCCCCCAACGCAACCACGCAAACGAGGATGGTCAGTTGCAATCAAAACAAAGCCAAGGGGTCGCATTGAGACTGAAGAATCAATTGATGAAGTTGAACAAATTGATGAAATTTCACATGTTAATGAGATAATTGAAGTTGAGCAAGTTACAGGTTGGCGTGATGCACAAGTTGAAGGGGATCATGTTGATCCTGCTGTTTTGTTGACTCCTAATGAAGATGAAAATGATGAGGATGATGTTGATTCTGAAGACAACAATATTGATGAAGGGGATCATGACGAAGGGGATCAAGTCGATGAAAGTGTTTTTGGATTATAATTGATGTATTGTTGTATTGTTATAATTGATGTATTGTTCTAATTGTAATGATTTTAATTTCAAAATGGATGAATATGTTGTTTATTTGTGTTATGGATTATGATGATTTATTGTTTACATTATGGTTTTTTTGTTATTGATAAATAGTCAGCCATGCCTCCGAGGATTGAGGATAAGAGCAAGAGCAAAGCCCGAAGGAGGCGGTATGTTACTCAAGTTGTGGACCCAGCCACACAAGCCAGATTAACCCCAATGCCTCCCACACCTACTGCATCTTCTAGCCAGGGATCGACTGGGTCCTCCCAGGCTAGTGCAGCTGCTCCTCCTATAGCTCCACCTTTCTCGTCACCACCTTTCTAGTCATCTCCTTACCTTTTCCCTCAGGGACCTCCGAGATATCATTTTGGGTCTTCACCTTCCTTTCCCTACCCTACGGGCTATCCCTTCCCGTATCCAATCCCACCACAAACCCAACTCCAAATCCAACCACAACTACAAAACACACCACAACCCCAGCAAAACCCACCACAACCCGAGCAAGAAAATGTGGTCGAAGAGGATGGTGCAGGCCAGATGGATGGCGATGGAGAGGTGGTGCAGGCCGTTGATGAGCCAGAAGTTTATCCCACGATAATCGGAATCACTTTATCTTAAAGCCTAGTGGGAACTCGTAAGTATTATCATAATTCGTACATAGTTCAATTTTAATAATTTTATGATTATTTTAAGTTTGATTATGAGTTTTTATTGTTTCAGCTTTTTGCCTTGCAAACCCGCGGCGGAAGCTATCAGAGATATCATTCACAATTGCTATAATAGGTTGTGGAAGACTTATGGTGATGTGGATGATGATGAGAAAGAGTGTTGGTTTAATCTCTTTCAGGTTAGTTTAAATATATATCATAATTTGTAATTTCATTTATATGCACATTTGTTATAGTATCCTAATTTTCTTTAATATGTTAACAAAAATGCAGGCTAAGTGTACTTGGGACGCCATGTACTATGAAACAATGCGGCATA
The DNA here is from genome assembly GCA_018208015.1 of Medicago ruthenica. Classification (NCBI taxonomy): domain Eukaryota; kingdom Viridiplantae; phylum Streptophyta; class Magnoliopsida; order Fabales; family Fabaceae; genus Medicago; species Medicago ruthenica. Next base: position 89,458,141 of record CM031372.1, read on the forward strand.
ATTTCCATATCAGAGTTGTTGCGCGTCTTTCAGATATGCTTCGAAACGCCCGTGTTCGTTATGAGGAGAAAAAAAAAGCGGCCACATTGGATCGGGAGGGAGTTGATGACCCAGTTGGTTGACTATTGGGCAACTGAGGAGTTCAAGTCAAAGTCTGAGAAAGCAAAGAAGAATCGGGCGTCGGAAAAGGGGGGGTGCATTCACACCAGTGGTTGCATAAGCAATGGAGAGCATGCTGAACGTTTGGTAAAAATAATAAACTTTTAAATATTTTCCATATCATATTTAAATTTGATTGTTTTAAATCATTTTATTTAATTAATAATTTTATTTCTTGTGAAAAATAGGCCAGGAGGCTTGGGAGAAAGTCGTTTATTAACGAGCTTCACAACGAAACACACAGACATAAATCCGGCCAATTTTGTGATGAGCGTGCTAGAAAAGTTCAGGTAATATTTAATAAGTATATTGTAATTATTTGCTTTACATTTTATTATGTTTTAAAAACTAATTGTTATTTGTCATTAACTATTTTGTTGTTATTTATGCAGGAGGAGTACGATAGCTAGCTTGCTGAGGCTCTTTCTCAAGGGTCGACAGTTAATCATGGTTTGAGCCTCCGAACTTGGACCAAAGTTGCTGGCGATAAAACTAAAGGAAAGTTATATGGCGCCGGTAACTTAGCCACTAACTACCGCAAGGGTGTTGTAGCATCCCTCAGACTCACCCTGAATCATGGCGAAGGATCCTCCCACCAGCCTGAGCTGACACGTGTGAGCTTATTCAAAGGTTGACACAAGAGCAGCTCACGCAACAAATGGCGAGTCACCAGGCCGTTGTGCAAGATTTGCTTGAAAGACAATGATCATATGAGGAGCAACTGGCCCAATTTAGGCAAGCACAGGCTGGGAGTTCTTCAGGTGAGCAATTGCAAGTGGAAGACCCCGCCCATACAAGAGCGCCGATTCTAAATGACGATGACGACCCGTATCCAATTTATGGTGAAGATGAGGAGGTGGAGACTGAGGATGATGATTGAAGTTGGACCCCGTTGATGTGCTTTTTTTATTGTGTTTTTATTTATTTTTGTGGTTTGTAATATTTAGGGAAGTTTCTTATGCTTCCCAGTACAATTTCTACTTATGGTTTGTACTATTATTTCGTACAATTTTAATTTCTTGCTGCGAGACTTATGTGTGCTATTACTTTAATTTGTATTTTTAAATATTTTTTTAAAACAATTAATTATAAAACAATTTAAAAACATTTTTTAAAATAATTTTTAATTTTTAAATAATTTTTTTAATTTAAAACAATTTAAAAACGTTTTTTAAAATAATTTTAATAATTATTTTTTATTTATTTTTAAATTAAAAAACAACTAAAAAATGTTTTTTAAAATAATTTTAAATGATTTTTATTTTTAAAAATAGTGAAATAAAAAACTAATTAAAAACATTTTTAAAAATAATTTTAATAATTATAATTAATTGTTTTATTTTTAAAATAATTTAAATTAAAAAAAATTAAAAAACATTTTTTTAAAAATTTTCGTCATGCAGTTTACCAGGGGTAGCCCCTCGCAAATTTGCCAGGGGAGTGCCCCTCGCAAAGCTCCTGTCACTGTTTGGGTCAGACGATGTGACATGTGACAATGTTTTGCAGTGTGGCAGGAAAAGGGGACAGTTGAGTAAGGCATTTTGCCAGGGGCTATGCCAGGAATTGTCCCAGGGAATTTGCCAGGGGTAGCCCCTCGCAAATTTGTCAGGAGCTAAAGCCCTGGCTTCCCCTTTTGCGATGCCCTGCTTAGCGAGGGATTCTGCTCCTCGCAAAGGCCCTGGCAAATTGCTTTTTGCCAGGGCTTTCCGCGTTTTCACAGGGATTTTGCCCCTGGCAAATTCCGAGATTCCTTGTAGTGATACACTACTCCCCCTGAAACACATCAGCTCTGTAATGCTTCTGAAAAATCCATCTGAGATCTTGAAACTTCTTGAAACACTTATACTTATCTCCCCCTTTTTAGCCAAACAATTTTGACAAAAACAACCATGCATTCACCAGGCATATTAGCATCTAATATAAACCAGCACATCACAGCAAGTACATCACAACAAAGACATTCACAGAAGAACAAACATTTCATAGCAAACCACTCAGACACACGTAGCAAAAGTAACCACATCTGAACATAATACCTCTGAACATTAACATATTTGAACCTCAAAATTTCAACCCACATCAGGTTGATCAGGTTGAGGATTCTCAGGAAACTCAACCATATCAGAATCAGTTTGGGGAATCTCAGAACTGGTTTCAACAACAGAGTATTTTCAGCAGTCTTCAAAATGCCAATGATTTCCCTGATTTCTCGTGCAACTCTAGTTATGGTAAATAGAAAGAATTTGTTTGCACGTTTCAACACCTGTAATTGCTATAGATTCTCATATAAGCAACTACTTGCACAGTCTGCATCACAACACCATTGATCAATATCAACACCATTATCCTCTTTGATTATCTTCACATGTGCTACATCAGAATTTTTCTTATGTCTTGCATTCATAAGAGCAAAATTTTTCACCCTACTCTTGGCACACTTGCTTTGAGAAATAAACACACCATCATCCATTAGCTTCAATTCATCACAAATGTTGTCTTCCCTAGATGATGCTCTTAGAGATGAGTGAGCAATTAAGCCAACATTATCACATTTGGGTCTCCATTCCTTCTTGACATTGATTTTGTTTACAATGGGTTCCACTTTTCTTTGTTGAAAGTGCTTAGGTTATCCATACAGCTTGAAACAGAATGGCTTTATATGTCATTTTCTACCACAATAATGACATACCCAAGGGCGAGATGCCCTTCTGCTCTTAGATCCCTGAGGTTCGTTCTGATGTTCCAATTTAGGTTTGCCCATCATTGTATCATATGTTCCAACAACTGCAATGAACCTTTTAGCTGGATTTTGCTGTTTGTTGTTCAAGGTCCCATAATCAAACCCTATTCCTTTTGGTTTTCCTTGGTTCTGACTCTCCAATATCTCTTCTAGCATATCAGTACCAGTGTTCATCATTCTGACTTGCTTCTTCATATGTTCAAGTTGAGAGTTCAGTTGGGTTACCTCATCATTGAGATCAGAAATTTTTGCTAAATGGTCACTTCTTTCAGCATGCAGTTGACTGATAGTCTTCTTCTGATTCACTAGTAACTTGCAAACTTCTTCACTTCTGATGTACAGATCTTTGTAAGAGTTAGCCAGTTCTTCATAAGACAATTCTTCATCACTGGATTCAGTATCAGATGGTGTTTCAGAACCTGATGATGCTTCAGAACCTGATGGTGCTTCTGAAGCCTCAACTTCATTATCAGACATGCATCTACCAGTTAAAGCAGTGACATGCTTAGCAGACTCATTCTCTACTTCTCCTTCTAAGTCATCTTCATCAGACCAAGAAACAACCAAACTTTTCTTTTGTCTCTTGAGGTATGTGGCACATTCTGTTCTAATGTGACCATATCATTCTCACTCATGACACTGAACTCCTTTGGATTGATTGTCTTTCTCATCAGTTCTTGTCTTCTTCAAATTATTTTGTTGCTTACTGGTGTTGAACCTCATGTTCTGACCATTTGGCTTGGGTCTCCTGTCAGCAAGATTCAGAATCTTGTTAAACTGTCTACCAAGCATCACAAGAGCTTCTGATATGCTTTCATCATCCTCAGCATCAGCATCTGCTACAAAAGCAACACCTTTCCCCTTCTTATCAGTTCGGTTATGGAAGGCTATCTCAAAATTTTGCAAGGATCCTATCAATTCCTCAACCTTCATACTAGAGATGTCTTGTGCTTCCTCAATGGCAGTCACCTTCATGTCAAATCTCTTAGGTAGAGACCTGAGTATTTTTCTCACAAGTTTCTCATCAGACATTCTTTCTCCAAGAGAATCAAATGAGTTAGCCATGTCCAGAACGTTCATATAGAAGTCTTGTATGTTCTCATCCTCCAACATTTTAAGATTTTCAAACTTGGTGGTGAGAAGTTGAAGTCTAGACATTTTTACCTTGGATGTGCCTTCATGTGTAGTTTTGAGAATCACTCAAGCATCCTTAACTACAGTGCACTGCTTGATCATTTTGAACATGTTCTTGTCCACTCCATTGAATAAAGCATTCAAGGCCTTAGAGTTTCCAAGAGCTAACTCATCTTCTTCCTTGGACCACTCTTCTTCTAGTTTCAGATCAGTTGTCTTCTTTCCATCTTTGTCAAGCACAACAGGATGTTCCCAACCTTTCAGAACTGCTTTCTAGGTCTTACTATCTATAGATTTAAGGAAAGCACTCATGTGAGATTTCCAATAGTCATAGTTGGAACCATCCAACAAAGGTGGTCTGTTCACAAATCCTCTTTCCTTGTCCATTCTACCAGAAAATAACTTCCCTGGAGCTCACCCTAAAACAGGAAGGGTGCCTGCTCTGATACCAATTGAAATTCTGGCGCAGTAAAGTCTTGATGTTGAACGTAATGATCCAACACAGGAACAACGGTGTAAAACAGAGTAAAACATGAAACAACAACAGGGAAAAAATAACAGACTGAAAGTAAAAGGCACAGGTTATTTGTTAACCCAGTTCGGTGACAAACACACCTACGTCTGGAGGCTACCAAGCCAGGAAGGAAATCCACTATGATAGTATCAATTCAAAGTCTTATGTGAACAACCTCTGGTTCACCGCCTTCTCACTTAATCACTACCCGTGGTATTTCTACCTAGGAACTCCTAGATATGAGACCCCTCTCACTTCCCCTCAAACAATCATTGCCCCAGTGATCTTAGACTCAAATAACAATCAACGAAGGAGACACACTCCAAACACACAAAAGTCACTCTTGCTTAAAAGCTTATGAGTGATTCACAATTACAACTCAACTAAACACAGTCCTAAGCTTGCATCAAGGTGACACAAGAAAGGCTCACAATTAACAGACTAGAAACCTAAGAATAATCTTTCAATGATGGCTTCTGTTCTAGTTGATTTCTTCAATAGAGGCGTCCTCTATTTATAGCCTTCAGCAGGAACAAATATTTGAACCAAATATTCTTCAAAGATATATTTCCAAAATTCTTCTTTAGAAATATATTTCAAAATAAAATCTTTCTTCACATATTTGTATCAATTATTCTTTTCAGAAATATATTTTCCAAAGATCTCTTTGAAAATATATTCACAAATAAAACAATATCCAATCTTCAAAATATATCTCATGAAAGTATATTCCTTCTGGAAACATACGCAGCTTGGAGAACAAGTAACATGAAAGAATTCTTCAATTAAATCTTCAAAAGATCAGGTGAGATTATAAAACAAGACTGCTTTTGAAAGTACTTCTGAAGAAGTGCTTCTTAAGGTCTGCGTCTGAAGTTCTGCTTCTGAAGGTTCAGCTTCTGAGGTTCTGCGTCTGAAGACTCAACTTCTGAGGTTCTGCGTTTGAATACTCAGCTTCTGAGGTTCTACTTCTGAAGACGCACATCTTGCTTGTATATTTGATTTTAGCAAACATGAAGCCAACAACCAAATATCCAACAAGTTCTTTTAACAAATTTGTCTGCTCATCGTCGTGATATCTTTGCTGCTCTTTTATTCATTTGTCCATTTTCACTATCTTTCTTGGTTGTTTTGTTTCACAATTGCCACTTTCTTTCATGATCTTCAATGTTTATCACCTATGATGAGTCCTACTCATAACAATGTTTTAGTATCTTTTCAGCGCCATTTTACATTGATTTGAGTCTGTTTTAGGAGAGTTTTAGTTGAGTTTTGCAATAAGTTGAGGCATCATCTATTGATCTTGGAAGACCTTTGAATCATATCAAAATCATCCTAACCAAACAACTATGTAGTCATGATATATTTTTTACAAGATGTATCAGGGATTTCTTGGGGGCATGGTGACTATGGAAGTTATGGTAATGAGAACTTGGAGAAAGAATGAAGAAAATGATGAAGCAAGCTACTGTTAATTGCGCCAAGGCGCGGGAAAAGCTACAGCTCGCGCATGAAGATAAAATTCAGAGAGGTTGGCTTCTGCAAAATGCACAAAGACGCAAAAAAAGTTGAACCTTGCGGAGGTCTAGTTAATGCACTCCGGACCACACACATAACCACACCCTCGTGTTGGTTTGTGGAGTCAGTCGACAATCCCGAAAGTCGTCTGGGATGTTACAAAAGGTAATGAATTGTTTTTATTTTTATTTTTTACCTTTATTTTTCAAACTTAATTTATATTATAAAAACATTTTGTATTGTTCCTAATTTAAAAAAATAAAAAATAAAAAAATAAGCTCTCTCCTCCTTTCTTCTCCTAAACCCCCATCCAAACACACTATAATCCTTTGTTTAAAGGTCAGCTGGGGTTTGTAGACTTTACAGTGTTCAAGTGTCATCGACTTTATCTTTTCATCTTTGAGTTACTTTAATTTGTTTAAGGTTTCGAGGGTTTCGGTGTATGTGGTAGAGAAAAAGAGAAGTCTTAAACAAAAGACTTGCTGCAAAAGTTATACAGTGTAAAACTCTTAGATGGATACATACATAACGAGTGTGTCTGATCTCCTAAAAGATAAGTATTGGATAGAGCAACACAAGACATAACAAGATAGTACGAGGCAGAACAACACAAGACAAACTTGAATGGTATTGAACAATTTTGTGTCTTATCTGATGTTTGGTGGACAAAAGGCTATTCTGGTATTTGGAACATCTTGTACTTGGGATAAAAAGTTGTGTTGTAGCTTAGTGAGAGACGAGGATTTCAATTTTTGTATTGTCCTTTGCCCCCAAGTTTGTCCAGTCTCTTGGAACAATTTTACAATCAAACACAATACAGCTGAAGTTGTCATGTCTTATTCCATATTTTTTTTACCACATCAAACGCACCCAACAAATAAAAATATGAGCCATCATTAAATTTTCGGCATATTCAAGATTCTATAAAAAGGTGTTGCACATGTTTACGCACTCCAATTTTGCTACTAATTGTTAGAAAGAAGTGAATCTTTGGGGCAAGATAGAGTCGTACATGACGTCAAGTGGTAGTTTTTCATCCATTATCTTTGGTATTCTTGGAGTGTTTGTAGTGGAAAATCGTGCTAGATTTGTAGGTATTTTATGGAGTATTTGGTGTGCGCACAATGCTTGTTTATGGGAGCAAAAACTTGTCAATGCACATGCAACTTGCGTCCTATCATTAGATACGGTTCGAGATTACATGTGCTGCCACCGTCCCAATGATGATGTGCAATCTGCTACTCTAGCTTTGTCTAAACCACATGCAGATTGGATCAAGTGTAACGTCGATTGTGCTCTTTTCAAAGTTGATGGAAAATTTGGTGTTGGTATCTATTTTCGAGACAACCTTGGACATCTTATCCAAACACACTCCATGGTATTTCCCTTTGTTACAACTACAGCTGAGTGTGAAACTACCACTCTATAAGAAGCCCTCCAAATTGCTCTTGAACTTGGCCTCAATCAGGCAGTTTTCGAAACTGATTGTTAGATAGTTGTGACTACACTCCTTAATAATAGCTCTTATGTGAATGAACAAGGAAATTTACTAATTCTAGTTATGTTATGGCTTATATTAAGAGACAAACTAATAGAGTCGCTCATAACCTTACTAGAGTGTCTAGTTACATGCTAGTCCCAGTATTTTCTTTCATCCTCTACTTTGTATTCACTCTATTATTTTGGAAGAAATGAAATAAGTTATCTTTTCCTAAAAAAAATTTAAAAGGTGTTGCTCGAACTTTCAAAGTTGTTGCATGCCTATCCAAAACATCATTGTCTCATTGCCTAACAACAAATTCAAACTAACTTATAACAATACATATAGTTAGCATATGAATGTCATGTGGCAAATTAAACAGTGAGTTAAATTTTGATTTAAGAAGACAACAAATAGATCAATCGATGGCCTATAATTTATCTTCTATAGTAATCTTGACTAGTACAAAGGAAAATTGGCTCGAGTTAAGCCTTGAAAGAGAAACAAACTATTCAGCACCGATACTTCATATTGAATGCATGTCTAGTTTTCAATATTGTGAGCCCCGATATTTTGGTATCATGTCTGTGTATGTGTTAGTGCTTCACAAAGAATGAATGAAGCTTATAACGACCGAGTTCAGTGACCTACAGCACGACCACACCGCAAAGCGTTACTTGGTATTGGGTACTCATCTCTCCATGAATTGGCTGGGGAGTACACACGAAGATAAAATTGTTGTCCTAAGTACTGACGAGCCCAATTCTCTGACCTAACATTCCACATTCCCACATTGTCCAAAGGCATGTACACTGCACTCCATGATTTGGGGTACACCTATGTAGTGTGCATCAAAACACAAAGGACATGCAATTTTTAAGTCAGAATTTAATCATAATATAGCAAACTTAAAATTCTTCATGAAAATTTATCATCTTGAGTACCTGAACTGTGCAACGTGAAATTGTGTCTCCTAAATTGTAATTTGATCTGCTTGCAGCTGACCATTGGCCTCCATCCATTCTGAAAATACAGATATCATACAAAATGTTACTATATTATTGCGTGACTTGCGAGTTTAGTCCCTAAAATTGTAGGACACTGTCAACTTAATCCTTGAAATCAACAAAATTTCAAAATAATCCTTAAATTTGAAAATTCCCAATCGTCTCTAACAGATAGTTTTAGGGAATAAATTGACCAGTATAAAAGGACTCATATGATTGAAGATTTTTCAAATTCAGAGACAATTTCAAAATAGTACTAATCCAAGGACTAATTTGATAGCTTCTACAATTTCAAGAACTAAATTGGTTTTTAACTCGATTATGAATATAAAAGATATATATAAGTTTGCTTGCAAGGAAAAAGATTGAATTTTGTTTGGTCAAACTTACCCTACAACAAAGAAGTGATGGCCATCAATGTGCCAAGACTGCACACTGTCTTCAGGATTTTCAAACACAATCTCGACATAGCCTCGAAAATCAGCGGCCATAACAGAAGTCTGGAGGTAACCACCACCGCCTGTGGGACTGTCCGGAATACTTCCAAGGCTGAAAACTCCCGAGATCTTGAAGTAATCAGCCAGTTTAAGTGGTGTATCAGCAGGGATGAAGGAAACACTATTAACAGCATATCTTTGCTTGCCGTTGATAACTGGTGCAGAGTTTTCAAGTCTAATTGTACGTGTTGTGTTTATCAAACCATAATGGTAAGATCCTTGCGGATTAGGCCTTGGTCCACTAGCCGTAAGATTCCTCCTGATTAATAAAATATTATTTATAGTACAACATTCAAGGATCACGTAAACATGTTCGTAACAGTAAATGGACTAAGAATGAATTACATCAATACCTGAGGGAGCGAGCTTGTTCGAGAGACCAATCAATTTGAGTTGTGAGGCCACCTGGGGGAGGACCAGAAACAGTTTTTGCCGAGTTACTGTAGTGAAGTATGGAGGTAGCTGTTAATATTTGAGAGGTAAATCGCGTTGAGGCAACGATATAATAGTCTTGTGGTGGTTGATCAGCAGTGACCAATACAGAGTAACTCTGCCCTAAATGAATGTCAAGGGAATCATAAGTGTTTTGTAATGTGTGGATTCCTTCCACTTCAACTAGCTGCATCTTATGACCTTGAATTCTGAAATTTATGGAAGTTGTGAGTCCAACATTTGATATCCGGAATCTGTATGTCTTGCCTGCCAAATAAGCAAGAAAATTGTAATTAATATTGTTGAGTATGATTCAAAATCACAAAACTCCTAATTCATCGCTGGAGTTTTTGTGTGCGGTTTATTTAGCAGTTTTCTATAGAGAATCGGATTTGCTGTTCTAACAAATATCCCTATCATAGAATCAATCTTCAAGAAAACAAAATGCTTGAAGTTGTTGAAATGTACCTTGATCAACCGTGAATGTGTAAGCATTAGAACCGCGACCATTGATGATAAGTCCATCAGGAAAAGGAAGGTCACTTCCATTGTCTAGAATGGCCTTAAGATCCTGAAAAAAAGAATTAAATATAAATATACTTATAGTTTAGGTGAGATTTCACAAATATTGAACACTACTTCTCAAATGGCACAAGTTGGTAGCCGAAGCCATTGAATTGAGATCAGACAACCTAGATCACACATTCAATAGATCAATTTTAAACGGTCTCAACCATTCATTTAAATCAGATGGTCGAGATCAGTAACTGCATGACACATTTACTACACAAAATATGTCTACTTCTTGAAGAGTAAAGCTACTTACAGTATGATTTCTGTTGTACCAATCTCCTGCCAATATGGTGAAATCATTTGATGGAGGGGGAAAAGGTACAGGAATCATAGGGCGGCTGTTAATTTTGATGCCACCATAACCACCTGCAGCCTTGTGGAATGCAAGGGAGGGAAAGTAAAAATAGCTACCAATCTGATCCTTTACTTGAAGAACATAAGTAAAGTTCTGCCCTGGTGGAATTGGACAGTTTGTGCCATATACTCCATCTTGCCATGAATTCCTCCTCTGCTGCACTCCATTCCTATTAAGAATCATCACATACTCTTAACATTAGTCTAACACTCAAATAAAAGCACATAAATAATAATAATAATAATAATAATAATAATAATAATAATAATAATAATAATAATAATAATAATAATAATAATCTACATAATTGTAATTAACTAATTAAAAGAACTAAGTTACACAGTTTCTGCTTGTCCTTTTCAAAAGTAACTTAAGAAATATCACTCAAAGTAACTAACTACAAGACTATTAAATAAAAACTACAGTTAACTTATTGTTTTGTAGCTAATACTTTAAACAAGAAAGTTAGAACAGAGAGTAAACTAACCAAGAAATAAGGAAAGGTTGATCCAAGCTATTGAAAACACTAATAATCAAGTTATCATTAGTGACGGACTCAATCTGTGGTCCTGGAAACTGCCCATTTATCAATATCCCCTGCCATTTCCAAAACAAAATAAATATTTCATTAGAGAAAACTAAATAAGAACAACAAAGAAAAACAATTTAGAACACAGTATAACCTGTTGTTTAACTCCAAGAGGATAAATATCTCCATAGGTAACATTCCAAGTATAGAACCTATAAGGGTCTTCCCCATTTGAACTTGTCACAACAAGCAACACTATTAACAAAAATGAGAGAAACCCTAGTCTCATGTAGTACTCCATTTCTTCAACTACACTTTTATTTTTTTTTCCTTTGGCTATAGAGCTTTATCCAGCTATGAGATATAAGGTAATGTTATGCTCTGTCGGTGTAATAATGAGAGAGAAAAATAGAGGATGCTTCATTCAACATGAGTAATGGACCAGTCTTCTGTGTATGAGCTGTATCTATTTCAGTATCTTATTCTTTGGAATGTGTGTGACATGACACAGAACCACATTATATTATAGAATTGAATAATACAAAAACAATAATATATTAAATTTTTTCCATAAAAGTTGAATGGTATAACTGTGTGAGGTCATTTTCTTTGTCATGAAGTAAGCATGGATGAGGAGGGAGGAGGACTAAATAAATAATAATTATGAAGAAATAATAACAAAGTTGAAACTTAGATTTGGTAGAAACATCCAATGATTAGTTTAATCTGAACTTATCTTTCATCATTGAATTTGAATTTTGTCATTATTTATTTGGTCTTCATTGAGAAATAGGTATGTAGCACAATGTGTAAAGTGGCTACTAACTATGATATTATATCTCTAATTATTGTGTGGTCAAAATTAAATTTGGCATATTTTCTCAAAATGCTACTATAAGCTAGTGATTTAACATCAAGTGGAATTATAATTGATGATAATCTAATTTTTACATATGAAAATCTTATAAACAAGGTCCGTTTTAACAAAAACAAATCACTCGTAAGTTGTGTTAGCATAATCTCTAAAACAATTAAGAATATCAAGTGCATGCACGACATTGCGCAACACCACTTGCGACAACGAAAATTGTGGGAGTGTAATTTGATTGGTAGACCTCTACATTAGTTTTTGGTGTGGACATTATTTTACAACATAATATGGGTCAAGGTGAAAACAAGGAAGTGGCTACCAATTGCAATGTAAGAATTGTTTTATTTCTTCTTCTTTTTTTACAATAAAGATAGTTTTATCAAGATCTAAACTCTGCTGCAACTTTTAATGTTGTAAGATCTGTGAAAGACAAACTAACAAATGAAATATCAACCCACAAAAAACAAAATCCAATAAAAAGAAATTCCAAAAATAAAAAATATTCTAAAGAAAAAAAGCAAAATTACATCCGTAATCATTTAAGTCTGACAATTTTACTCGATTGATCTTTTAAGTTTTCATTTTCCTAAATTGGTATTTTTATGTTACATTATACTTTCACCACTACACTTTCTAACAAATTCCGTTGAAATAAAACATGTGACATTTAATATCAAGAAAACTTACATAGACTTAAACATAAAGCATGTGGTATTCCGTTGAAATGATATGTTCATGTCATTTTTTCTCTCACTTTTTATTTAAATTTAAATTCTCAAATCCAAAAACTTTAAAATCAATATATCTCATTGTTCACAAAAACGTCTTCATTTTACATAACAGCTAAAATTTACGAACTTAAAACAATGAGTTATTTATCTATGTGTGATGCGTGAGATGAATGAACACTTAAATGTGGTTTATCTCTAATTACAAAACTTATGATTACGTATAGTCACAAAATATAATATAACGGACTACAATACAACAAGAAGATAATTTAAAGCCTAACCGTGCAAACAAATGTATCATAAAGGATCAATTAAAAAAAAATAACACTTCAAGGACCAATCAAAAATAAAGGTAAAATTTAAAGTACTGCATGTGTAATTTTGTCAAGAAAAAACATCATGTTTTAAGTGATCAAGTAAGAAATTCAAAGTTCAGCAAACTTTATCACAACACCAAGATATATAATCTATCACAGCAATAATTAAACATCAATATTAAATTTATTACACTCTGTTCCAAAGATCGTTCTGGAAGGTAAAACTCATAATAAGTACTATTACAATGATGAAGTACAAAATTAAACTAAAGCCGTGACCAAGTAGACTGATCAACAATTTTGATTAATTCAGCAAATACAAAAAGAAAACAAAGTCAAATTTGAAGTTGTCAAGGGGAACTCTCTTCAGCAATAGCACAAGAAAATAGGACCTCACCAAAAACACATTTGGTAGGTTTATATCCTTGGACTGTACAAGAGGGTATCTTGGTTTGATTGAGTCTGACCATTTTCATTGATGAGCTTTATTAAAACCCATCAATGAAATCTGATATATGCTCCCACAGTTATCCATCACAACCTGTCTAATGGCAAAATGTAAAATAAAATTAGATGGATTTAATTTGTATACGCCAATAGCCTAAACATTTTTTTACATATACATCTAATCAAATCACGCTACGTAGATATTTGTAAGATATTTTAGAATTAGCATATAAAAATGTGTTGTGTGATTTGATTGAATATATGTGTAAAAAACTTTAAACTGCAAGTGCATAGAAATTAATCTCAAATTAGATTGTATTCAAGATCCATATAGGAATCACCAGAAAATAAGGATATGTTTATTTTCAAAGAAAAACATTTTCAGTTTCCATTTTTTAAAAAAACTATGTTCATTTTAAATTACCAACAATGAGATGGAAGACTCGTGTAATAAACAATTGTGATAGAGAGAAAATGGAAGGCAAGTTAGAAAAATGCATTTTTAGAAACAATGAATATAGTGTTTTCACATTTTTAAAATTTCAGAAAAAATGTTATATCAGTTTTAGAATATTTTAAAAGAAAATAGTTAAGAAAAATATTTGATCTATATTATCTTATGTGTCTTAGTTAAGTTACAAATGAAAACAGATATCATGAAAAATAAACGGGGCTAGAAGCTCATAATATATGTGTAGTTGATGTGCATTTACCAAACAATATATTTACCTTGAAGCAGCAACACCAAGATGCATAGAGCAGCAACATATAAAATTCTATAGTCCTTGTGCTTAGAGAAATTAAGCAGTGGTTGATAGTTTCTTTGTATATAGCTGCTCCATATTGATGAACACCATTTAATTGAAACATTTTTGTAAGCAAAAACACTACACAAGGCTTGATTAATGACTTGCATGAAAGGCTTCATTAGACTGCTAGTTTGGGCCCAAGGCCCATCATGGTGCTATCTCCACTGCACAAGCCCAGATGCACCTTCCTAGTTGAAATTATTGAAAAACAGATTAGTCTATGAGATCTGGCTTTGTCAAATTCTATAATGAAGCATTGATAAATTATTACAATGAATTCACCTTTTTCTTGCTCCAAGAACCAAACATCCCTTGTGTCTATTTATATTTATTTATATCTAGTTTATTTTTTTTGACAGAGTATAGTTGAAAATCTTTTAATTCATTAGTAAGCTTGAAAATTGTAAAGTACATTTTATAATTCCCACGGGTCAAGAGCATGCTAGCTTTTAGATTATTATAATGCTTTGTAAAAAAAAAAAGATTATTATAATGTAAATAAATGACCAATAATCAAAGGTAACGCGTCAAAGAGAAAAGTATGGCTCTTATGTTGAGTGCTTCTTGTAGGGCTCTTGAATAAGAGACAAAATCAACAAAAAGATATGACTTTTAAGGAAACTTAAGGGCTAGGGTTGAGAGCTTTTGGATGAGAATTATGGATGAAAATCATATTCTAAACACCATGGGTAGAGAGATTTCATTAGAGGAAGATTCAAGCTTTCTCTCTTGTCTTCTTGAGAGATCTTCTTGTAGGTTGAAAGAAAGAACACACCGGGTTAAAACTATAGTTTATTGTTCAAACAATTTAAATATGGATCATCAATTACCACAATTTAAAAATCAAGGAGAAATGAGTTGAGATCATCTCCATTTATGAGAGAAAAAAGTCAAATATAGGACTTTTGTGGACCCATTTTTAAAATTATTTTTAAATATGGATCCCACCAAACTTTTGTGCCTATCTATCTCTCTAAATAAAACTCCATGCTTCGTTTGAGAAATTCAAAAGATATTTATCCATGAAAAAGTTATGGTAATGAGCAAAATTACTTTTGAGGTAAAAAAATTATGACAGTTTCTCAATCTACCGTATATATATTCAAATCTTTTAAAATACACTATCGAAAATGTGTTTCCAATAGCCCTATATTTTTGGGGTTGGATTGAGAAATAATAAAAAAAAAAAAACATCGATTCAATGGCCTGGACCATGAACCAGTCCGCAATACACGGCCAGTGCATTCACTCAGTCCCAACAGTTGGACAGAAAATTATAAGACTAATAATCTAAACTACCTTTAAAATTTGATTTACCAAACTTAAAATATACTATATATTTTGATTTTCATTCTCTTCTAACTTACCAAATAAGGTCTTTATATCAAAATAAAAAAACTTACCAAATAAGGAAGCGTTGAGGGTCTCCTATGTGATTCGCTCAATATTTTAATTAATTTCAACCTCTTATATGTTAGAACATGTATGTCCTCCACCCTTTTCATTGGCTATTTTTATGAATAAATCAGACTTCAAGACTCAATAAATTCAAAACATTAGTCAATGACATTTCCGTACACAAAATCCATAAACCCACCAACATTGGAATTTGTTTTTTTTTTTACAAGATTATGACAAGTTTTTGGTTTTTCATAGATCTATTTAGTTAGTTAAAAGAAAACAAACACAAACACAAATTTTTTTAATCAACAAACGCAAATGTTTTGATCTTATTTATTAAATAAATAAATGATATAACTTCGATCTTTGGATTTTGGCATGTGAAGAAGAATATTCATAGAATCGAATTAAAAGTAGCATAAATGTACCTGAAATCAACAGAAATTAGGTCCTTTAATATAGTTGCGGTGGGTTGAGATCAATATATGGGATGGACACTGCACCTTGATACTTGAAACCCAGCTAATATTTCCTTCAAAGATGTTAAATTTCAGCATTAATTTCTACATTCAAAGACTCTATGAAAAATAACCTAAACCAAACCCATTCAAATCATCATATAAAATTGTGTAACTTTGGTTGTTCTAGAGATATTTATGAGTTGTGATCCTAGAAAAGAAAGTTCCTTTAATATGTTTTTTCATATATATATATATATGTGTGTGTGTGTGTGTGTGTGAATATTAATTTAATTTGTCAGTTTAGAAAATAATGAAGCAATTAAATGAATCATAGAACAATGAACAAGAGCAGAGAAACATACCAGTGAATTAGGAGAATGAAGTAGGTGAAGAAGTAGCAACAGAGCAACTAAAGTTTATGAGTGTAGAAACAAAGCGGTGGCCCCTTGTCCCATTGGGATCTCTTTGCCTCTATTCTCTCTATCTTTATTATACACACAAGAGACTTTAGGGCTTAAATATAATAAATGAATAACCATATATGGTCCAAAAATACAAAACAAAATAATATACTTTATTAATAAAAAAATATTATATGTAAAATATTAAAATTATTTTTGATTAAATTAATCGAAACTCGATTAAGAGATGCTTTAATTGCATTAATCTTTCCTCTTATGAGAAAATATGCATTTTACTTCTATCTAATGAAAAACATATATAAGATAAAATTATTTTATCACCTCCTTGAAAATTTCTGAATTTCATTTCTATCCGCATTTATGTTAAAATTTATACCATCTTTCCTTAAAAGGATTCGAACACAGCACCTTGAGGTTACAATGCAAGTCGTTACCAATGACCTAGCACCTCAAGTGTGACAAACAATCTATTCATTTTAATATAACCAAACTTCCGTTGTATATTTACAGAATATTCCCACAAATTTAAGTGTTCTGAGATGCTATTCTAATTACCCCCGAAGAATATACATGAATAGCAAATTTTCTTTACAAACAATCTAAAAAAACAATCTGAAAAACTCCCTATTAAAATAAGGGAGTGTGCTAAATTTTTTTCTCTTATAGATTTTCTCCACTAAAAATATTATTATTTAAGACAATCAAATCGTATATATAAAAACATCTTCAAATCAAATTTAAACTTTGATTCGTT
This sequence comes from Medicago ruthenica, assembly GCA_018208015.1. Lineage (NCBI taxonomy): Eukaryota > Viridiplantae > Streptophyta > Magnoliopsida > Fabales > Fabaceae > Medicago > Medicago ruthenica. Next base: position 89,475,292 of record CM031372.1, read on the forward strand.
AAATTATACCCCCTTCAGTACTATTAATAAGAAATATTTAGATCAACAAAAGACGATATATTTGGTTAAGAATTTAGACCAAATACATCAACTTTTGTTGAACAAAATATCAATTGTAAATAAGACCAAAAAGAATAGAAGACCAGCCTCTTTCGCTAAATCCGACACACCTTAGTTGAGAGTGTGGTATTGAATAATATGAGAAGAAAAGTGAGTGTAATTTCTTCTAATATTTAACAAAATATGTTAAATAAATGGTTATGTTTAACCGATCCTTTAATTATCAATTAATTAATACAATTAGAAATAAAGGGAGCTAGGAAGGAAAGGTGTTACATACATTCATTGAACCTAGACACAAAAAATGAACAAAGTACGGAGGAACATTTTGGTTGAAGGACGAGCTGTAAAAAGTTTGGTATATCACGATACATATTCGTAGGAACAGCATCTTTGTAACGTTTTCAGGAAAAAAACAAAAACAAAAGCAAAAAAAGAATAGAGCATCAACTATTCATCTTTAGTAATGTTCCCTTTCCTATGTATAAAACATTATAATATATCATTCAACCACCACGCCACGCATTTGTATTTTTTAGGGACCCAATCAAGACGGAAATATGTCCATAATTCAAGAATGGAGTGTTGCAAATTGGATATCAATCAATAATTCAAACCCAAAAAAAAAAGAATATAAATTGGCTTTTTTAGTGTATCATAGAGGTGTTATTATTAGTATTATTAAATCAATAAAAATAGAATCGGCTCGGATAGTAAATTTACAATATATATATATATATATATATATATATATATACTCACAAAGATCAATGGATTCTCCTACACAAAAAATAATTCTATGGATTAAACCCTTACAAAAATCAATGGATTAAAATAAGGAAAACACAATAAAATTTAGTTGATACATAACATAAATAGATCCCCGATAAAACCTTAACATTTCATACGAATAATATGGTAACAAATTTTTTAGTATGCTTGTGTAGGATTTGTGGTTTTAGGAGTGTCAACCTAATTGTGATGTCTATTGTCACCTTGATACAAGTTCAAGCTATTGCTTTATCTAATGAAAAAGAACTATGGTAACAAAAAAGAATACATACTTAATTTTAAATTTCTATGAACCTAGACTCAAAACCATATCATGTTCTTCTACTAAAAATTACATAAAAACAATTGAAAAATCACAAAAGAATTAATAATTGGCAAATCTATAAATACTTACATACTCAATAACATCTTGTGGATTAAAATAAGAAAGACACAATAAAATCAAATTGATAAAAAATGTACATGTATACCAAATAAAATCTTAAAATTTAATAATCCTAACTTAAATTCAAATTTCGATGAACCTAGACTCAAAATCATATTATGTTCTCATACATTATATTACATATAACCAATAAAAAACAATTGGGATCAATTTCACTTTTTTATGAATTTTCCACACAACTCATTTAGGGTCAACTTTGTTGATGCGGCATATTTATTACTGATGTGGTAGAACTTATATGTCTCATTGAATCAATCTCAACAAACAAATGTTTAATAAGGCTGACACATCATTAATAACTCACATGAGCAAGAATGATTCGAAATTGGGACAAAAAGAAACAACTTTTACCATGGAAACCAAAACTTATTTTTTGAAAACAAAAGGATCAAAATTGTATTTTGTCAAAGTAAAATGAAAAAAATTTATAAATATACACTTAATAAAATCGGGATGACGAATCGGCGGGTGAGTTCAAATTCAATTTCTTGTGGGAACAATTCACAGTCAGATTTTACATACCAACACGTCGAACTCTGGATTATTAAGATCATTTTTCCTATGAACTGAAGCGTTAACAAAAAAAAATTGCAAAAAAATGTATGTAACCAATGTAACTAATAATTGAATTTTGCTGAAATCAAATATATATATATATATATATATATATATATATATATATATATATATATATATGCCCCCTAATCAAATTAGATACACAAAGTAGACCGCCAAAAAGTTTAAAATCAACTACGGTATACTCCCTTCGGTCGTTATTATGAACAAAAGTTTATTTTTAGGTTCATTGTATAACGGATGTATCTCTTCTATATTATAGACAAAATACATCAGTTATTCAATGAATTTAAATATTAAATTTTTGCTTATAATAATGACCGGAAAGAGTATTGAATAATTTTGATATCAAATATTATTAGCAAAAAAAAATTAGGAAATCAAATATTTTTATTTTGAAAGGAAATATTTTTAAATAAATATTTTACGCTGCTTGAAATCACATTGACCAAATCAAAATTAAATAAATCTTTTACGCTGCTTGAAATCAAATACTTCCCCGTTTCTTTTTAAGTGTCGTTTTGGAATATTTGCATTAAATTAGCGAAGTTTATTTTTGCACATTTTCTTCCTATTATACCCTCATTTTAATCCACCAATAAATTCTTATTTTTTTTTTGCACACACTTTCTTTTTCCAATAAATTTAATACGTTATCTTTCTCTCGTAACAAATAATTGTTAGTTACTGTCTCTTTCTCCAACAAATTACTGTTTTTTTTTTTGCACACGCTTTCTCATAACAAACTATTGTCAATTTTCTTAATATTGTGCACATCTCTTTAATTATTTTAAGTCAATTTCTAATTAGTCTTCCACTCTTTCTTTCTTTTGATCATTCATGGAGTCTTTTATTTTTTTTCTCTCAAATCTGTTCTTTTAACAATTAGTACTCATCTTATTTATAGAATTTTAACTCTTCATAAAACCATTATTATAGATAACAAAATTTTATTTAAATGTGACGATAACAAGAGACAAACTTTGTTTTTGAAAAAAAAAAACTTTAGTTTTCCAGATATATAACATTAATTAGTTTTATTGAAAAATATAAGAGTAATTGACAAAGGGTATAATTGACGAATCGTACCCTTAAAATACCAAAACGACAGTTAAATAGGAGCATTAAATCTGCAGTTGAACGACACTTAAAAAGGAACGGAGGGAGTATTTCCGCCCTAGATCAAATGAGTAATGATATTTATACAACCATTTTGTGACAACTTTTTTTTTTCTACTTATAGGTAAAAAAACAATAAAGAGAAAAAGAAAGAGAATAAGAACACAATGTGAATATGAGAGAGAAATTTTTCAAAAAATTAAAACAAAATAGTTATACAAATATCATTCCTCAAATCAAACACATATTTTACTCGCGTGTAGGGAAGTGGTGTGTTTACAAATTACAGTCAATCCCATCAACCTGAAGCTTAATTTCTCACTAAAGTTTGTTCTTATATATAAACTAAGGTGTGAACATTGTATTTTTTTTTTTTTTTGCAAAAACCGATCTGTTGCCACCTCTCATCATCCATAGATATAAAATTATCTCACAAATTTTTCATCACATCACAATCGCTAAGCACATGCATGATGGTTTATGGGGGTTGACCGCTTGAGAGCATCTAGCTAGGGCAAACATCAGTATCCAACATCCAACGATGATGTTTTGTTAAGAGCTTTCCATGTGAGATCTTCCAAAGGAAAGTACGGATTCTTGGAGGACTAGTCTACTTCCTCACTAAGTTGAAATTAGGAAACTCAATTGGGTTTGATCTCTCTACCATCAAAGTTTGGTAGACATATTTGATACTAAAGAATTGAAATATCCGTTCATTTTCTTATTTTTTTTTTGTTTGAAAAAACATGTTTATTTTATTTTAATGTCTATGAGACCTAAATGAATTATGTCCTCCTAATTTTTCTCAATTGATACAATACCATCAATCATTTTTTAAAATTTTATAACTCCTTTTTTCTTTTATGATTGATGGTTTAGATGTAACAATTGGAAGAAAAAAAGATGTCGAGAGAATTTCAATGAAGAGAATCTGTGTGTTCTGTCCATAACATATTTTATCTACTGATACATGTAGGTATAGACTCTTTTTTTTCCGTTCCTACATAAGAAAATTGTTGAGAATTGTCTCAAAATTGATGAATTAAATCCGACAAAAATCGTGGTACGATTTGGTGAAATCAGGATACGATTTTGGTGCAAGTTTTTAGAGTTTTGGTATCGACAAAAATCGAGCCACGATTTGTTGAAATCGGGGCACAATTTAGTGGTTAACGTTCAGTTGTACTGTGTACTAACTGGAAAATCGGGGCACGATTTTGACAGGACTTGTGCACTATTTAAGGCTTCATTCTTCATATTTTGATAAGGCTTCAAGAGTGATCATACTCTCATAACTTGTTCACTCTACGATCTCACATGCAATAAGTTTTACAAAATTAAATTCTTTGCAATCACCGGATCACACATTCGTGCATTTAGGATATTGATGACCATTCGATCAATATCAGATAGTTTTAAAAAAAAAATTTGAATTTTTATTTTGTAATTTAAAATACCAAATTTAAATCTGTTTCGTTCGATACTAATGTTCTGAATGTGTGGAAGGCCACTATCGGGGAGTCGGATCCTTTAGAGTAATACACATAAATATATTATAAAATATTAAAATCTGAACCATTAATTTTCCCTAATTAACATATATTACTCCCCACTTAGGGTCCGTTTGGTTCAACAAAGGGGAGGGGAGGGAAAATATTATTTTAATTAAATATATGTTTGGTTCAATAGAGGGGAGGGGAGAAATTTTAATTAAAAATGTGTTTGGTTCAAGGGGGGATTTTAAAATTAATTTACTGTTTTATCATTAAACTTAATTAAGTAGAAGTGGGATTGGAAGAGTGGTTTTTACAGGTAACAAATAAGAGTGATAGATAACATAATACTAAAAATTGTTATAATAATAATAATAATAATAATAATAATAATAATAATAATAATAATAATAATAATAATAATAAAAGTTGTTACAACGATAATATGACTTAATAATAATAAAAGTTGTTACAAGGATAATATTTGAGATTTTAAATTAATCTAAGGATAATTTTGGCAATGCAATAAAATTTTAAAGAGATCATCTCCCCTCCCCTCCGAAAAACTCCAATTTAGGGGGGAGCGAAAAGTGTGTCTTGAAGGGATTTTGCTCCCCTCCTCTCCCCTCTCATCCCCTTCTAAAAATTGAACCAAACATGTCAAATTAAAAATATTCCCTCCACTCCCTTCCCCTTCAAAACTCTCGAACCGAACGGGCTCAGTCTAAACAAACCTCTCAATTTAGAACTACATATTTTTATGCTACAATATATACAGGAAAATTACTCTTCCAACAAACAAATTTGCTCTCTCCCAAAGAAAATGACCAAAATACCCATGCGTGACTTAAGTCACGCTCAGTACATTCTGCGTGACTTAAGTCACGCTGAAGGCTGCGTGAGTTAACTCACGTTGTATGCATTACTGTTTTGAGACAAAACCCACTAGTTGCAACTTCAAAACACATTTTATTTCCCTCTTCACCTCCAAAAAACCCCAAAGTGCAAATTTTTGAAGCATAATCTTGAGCCAAAATCATTGCAAATCGTCAGGAAGCAAGTTTCTACGCTCATCAAACGTCAAAGATCAGGTAATGTACCATCTAACCTCTCTTGATTTTGCTGGTTTTTGAGCTATGTTTAGCAGTCTGGTACACGACCTGGGCGTGACATAACTCACGCTGGAGCTCTGCGTGAGTTAACTCACGCAGGTGTTAGCTCAGCGTGACTTAAGTCACGCTGGTGCCCAGAATTTGAATTTTTACGCCAATTTTATTTTTCTTTCTTAACTTGTTGCGCACGTTATTTATATTTTTTCCTTGTTATTTTTCTATTCAATAGACATAGTGATGGTTGATAATATGGTTGATGATGGCATTGAGCTGAAACCGGCCATAGTGATGGATTTACTATATCTATAGATAAATCTAGTCTAAAGAATCCAATGGTTACATTGCAATGTGAAAGGAGTGGTGTATAGAAACCGCCGAAGACGAAGAAGAAATTGAAGCTTGAAGGCACGGGCTCAAGAAAATGTGATTGTCCGTTTAGATTGTGTGGTTACTTTGAGAAGAATTCAAGTGATTGGTGGTTAGCCATGCTTTGTGTAATTTGGATCGTTAACGACGAATTTGGATCGATTATGTGTGATTAAGTCATTATGTGTGGTTAACGATGAATTTGTGTAATTTGGATCGATTATGTGTAATTTGGATTGATTATGTGTAATTTGGATCGATTATATGTAATTTAGATCGATTATGTGTAATTCGGATAGATTGTGTTATTGTGTGATTAATGACAAATTTGTGTAATTTGGATCGATAATGTGTGATTAGGTGGTTATGTTGTTGAAATGGTGTAATTTGGATCACATATGGGGTCATTAATGGCTTGCTTGACAGCATTGAATGTTGTTTCCTGCTACACCAGAAGCCAGCGTGACTTAAGTCGCGTTGACCTGTAATGGGTGTGACTTAAGTCACGCTCGCTATTTTGGCCGATAACCTGCGTGACTTAAGTCACGCAGGTGGTCGGTGGTCAACGTGAGTTAACTCATGCAGGTTAACGGTCAGCGTGAGTTAACTCACGTAGGTTGGACAGTGGCCAATCAGGGAGGAGCAGTTACTTCCTTCGACCAATAAAATTCAAGCAAAAAATCTATAAATTGAAACCTTTTCTTTCATTTTTTTTTTCTCATTCTCATTCATTCTCCCATCTCTTCTCTCAATTTTTTTTTTAAGTTTTGTTACTATAGGCGTAAACGGCATCACTGTCCTTCGTTGATTAATCATAATGATCTTATGTTGTTTTTTATGACGGCGATTGAGATCATTATATTAATCGACGAGGGAATTTTTGAGTCCTGTTAGGATCATTATGATTAATAGACAAGAATCCGACCTGAATTTGTTTTCCCGCTAGCGGTAGAGGTGGTTATGGCAGGTTCGTCTACCGACCCCCTACCCCAAGAAGACTTCTCATTATGATTAATTGATTTTTTTTTTTTTTAAAAATTCCTTTAATTTATGTAATAAATTGCAATGTAATGTAATAATAAATTTATGTTCAATGTAATGAATTGCAATGTAATGTAATAATAAATCTTTGTTGAATGTAATGAATTGCAATATAATGTAATAATAAATCTATTGTGTAATAATATTTCTGTTTTGTAATTTGTAATATTTTTGATTTTGTAACTACTAAGCGTGACTTAAGTCACGTTGATATATACCGAGCGTGACTTAAGTCACGCTGAAGTATTTTTTTCAGTTTGTATGGGAGTGAGCAATTTTGTTTGAGAAAAGAGCAATTTTCTACATACAGTAGTCACCCCCTTGGCCCAATATTGTCGAGGCCTACTGTGATTTCAAGATGCAGTCATTCAAGCATTTAAAATACAAATCTTAGCATTTATAAATAAAGAAATTTATCTTATACATTACACTATCCATAAAATGAATAAATGTTGTAAGATATATATTAGTTGTTGTGGTTTAGTTGCAAAACAATGTCAAACCACTGTCCCATTATAAACTCTTGTAATATCTATAGACAAGACAACATACTATATGACAACTCATTACTTGGTCTAAGAATATTTTTAGAGGCCTTTTTATTAGAGGCATAAAGCCCTTGCCTTGGTGGCTTGGGCCTTGGGTCAGCCCTGCAACTTCTTATGTATCCGTTATGAGATGGATCCAGTTAAAACAAATAAATTACAATTTTTAAGGTCATGATCAACTATTTTATCATACATTACATAGTGACCATCTGAAAGCTTCTTTTTTACTTGAACTCGACATGATGTTGGCACCAAATCCTTTTCAAGACTTCATGCTTGAATATGTTGAAAGCTCACCAAAAAAAAAGAATATAGCTATTGTCTATATGGTTGTATCTATGGGATAGCATCCAAGCACTCGAAGAAATGTTGCAAATTCCTGTAAGGACATATAACGGTTTTAGTATATAGTCGAGTACTCATTACAAGGACATCTAATGGTTTTTTTTCCCTTTCCCTTGAATTCCAATCATAAAATAACATGTAAGAAAACACACCTGCAGATGTTCTAAAGCGGTTTGGGCTCTGGGCTCAGTCATAGATGCCTCAAAATCAATATAGAAAAGGTAATCAAAGTATCTGAGAAATACATAATTTCAGAAATCTAAGTTTATCATCAATTAATGCAGAAGGATTGAGGACAAAATGTATCCAAATTAGACACGTTTTAACACTGTAGCAAATAAAGAAAAACTAGGTTGAACAGCAATGTGCTCTGATATGAAAAGGAAAAAATATAACTCACTTGGCAGTTCCAGTGTTGGAATCGTCAACGACTCTTAGTGGCCGATTTCTTTGTGGGCGACTTTCAATCTGATTTCATAGTACATACCATTAAAATTGTCTTTTAATCATCATCAACTGAGCAAGACTAACAAAGGAAATACTTTTCCATATACCTTGGTTAAATTTATGTCCCTCATTGCGAATACCGCCAAAACCTTGAACAGCACCCCGGGACCTTCATTCAGTGTAAACACAATGCTTGTCTGAAAAATAATGAATGATTGGTTCCAGAGAATCTAGAAGCGTGATTATGATAGAATAGAGTCAAGGGTCAAAAGGAGTTTTCACCTTAAAAGGCTTATTGGATCTTGGAATTATTGGATCCCTTGCAAGCACAAGATAACGACTGATGATTTCAGAATCATCCTGTAATATAGATGTGTTACATTAGACCTTTCATTGAAAAGTTTGAGTAGTGTGTACCAATATACTAGTCATTATTTCAAATACAAAAGAAATCCATATATTTGTTCATCGGTAATAATTGTTCACTGGTGTAAAGAGCAAATTTGTAGTTAGCAAGAAAAATCAGGGGTTAGATAACGGAGCCAGTTGGCAGATACACAGAAACAGTTTAAGTCTCGAGTCATCCACAGTATTCCGAGGAAAAGGGCCAAGAATTCATATAGTTTGATAGCCTTAGTAAGAATGTTCTAGAAGTTCAAAGAAAGGGTGATGTCTTAGCTAAACATTGTGGAAATTTAAGATATTTCTGTCGCGCAGCATCAATATCAGCAGTATATCATGTGAAATCTGTTAACAGACCATTTTGAGGTTCCACCAAACACAATAACCTTTTAGGAGATTTGTTCTTGGATATGTTGAAAAATTATAGAAAATGAGTGTCCACTTTAGATAATCAATAAAGGCAGTAGGTTGAACAACACACTGCAGCCGTAGGCAGAAGAACATATTGTCTTCAGCCAACAACTATATATTCTAGAAGAAAGAGTATACACAATTGGTCACCCTTGATTTTTAACTTTAGTGTCAAGACTGAATCCATAATAATTTCCCGAATACCTTATTAGAAATTCTTGGTGCTCCCAGAGCAAAAACTAATCTCTTGCTTTGTAATGTAATAATCACTTTCTCCAACTTCAACTACATTGTTGAGCTCAAAGCATAGAGATTTTTCATGCCCCGGGGAACTAAAGAATTTCTTGTATTAATATATCTATACTATTAAACAAGATCACAACTACATTATAACCATCAGTCCATCACTGACATCAGAGCACTTTACCAAAACAAAACATTTTATTTGAAAAGATCTGATACCATTGCTTAGTTTATCTGACTTCAAATGAAGGGTAACAGGAAACAAGTAAATTGAAGATTCTTTGAAAAATGAAAATGATTGGTAAGGGGTTTTACCTGGATTCTTTCTGCAAGTACATTAAGCCCATAGATTTCGGCAGCTCTAATGCTTGCAATGGCACCAGTATCATACAGACCATTTGAAGCTACAATCTAGTGTCGCGTACACATTAAGGAAAACAAAAGCAAAATTATTCTCTGCTAAAACGTTAGAGAAACTTAAAAGTCACATTATACATGGATTACCTGAGCAGCACCGGCTGTATCATCAACATTTTCTCTGCTAACACCTAATTTATTCAGGAAAGTATCACTTAAATCAAGTGCCTGCATGGAAAAAGGCTTTGAAATTTCAACAAATCCAATGTGACTAATACATATTCAGGTATGTACAACACGCATATAACACTCTTAAACTCGACTAAATGTGGAGAAGATGCCCATGCTTAAACCATACAAAATATAAATACTTGTTATACACCTATTGTTGTTTTAACTAATTGATATAACAATTACTGCTCAGCTTTAAAGAGAACGATTCAACCAATGTGACACTTTAAAATTCAATATTACATTGAAAATTAATTCCAGTACTTTTTCGTGAAAAGGAAAAGAAAAAAGAATTATAAAAAATACTCTATCTATGAGAATCTATTTAGAATAATTCTTCTAAATAGAATAAGACTGGTGGAACAATGGCACATTAACTTAAGAATGAGAATCAAGCATTTAATTTGGTGCCTTATGTTGCAAGGATTGGATGAAACAACAATAAGTTTCCGGTAAAAGAATATAAATTCTATGTTTAAAAAGCCCGAAATGAGAAACATGAAGACTGACCTGAGAGTGACTTAAAACACGTTTAAGGAACTCTTTTCTGACACCAGGCATAGCTAGGAGGGAGAGGTTAGTAGCCAACTGCACCTCACCAACAATGTGAAGCCTATGACGAAGAAGTAAATCATAGTTCCGGTGAATACTTCCACCAGATGTATTTTCAATTGGAATGACAACTTTATGAGCCAGCCACAACTCAACAGCCTGTCACAATTTTTCAAAACAAAAAAGGTTATCGAGTTGGAAAATGAAAATCACTTCCATTAAACATAAATAATATAAGGAACAATACAAAGTTATATGAAATCTAGTTTATAATTTCAAACCTTAAAAGCCTCTTCAAAATCACTGCATGAGATTGTTTCACAATTAGGGTAAGCTTTGAGTGCAGCATCCTCGCTGTATGATCCTGGTATCCCCTAAATCAGTAATCCAAACATATAATAATGAATATGGACATCAATTCAAACAGTGACGAACATCACACGAATCATGATAATACCTGATATGATATTCGTACTTCGGCTCGATCATCAGAAGCAGCAACAATATCAGATATGGATAATGGCCCTGCACAAAAACAGTTGTTGCGAAGTCTGAGATCTGAGAGTAAAACTCATCACAAAATATAAAATGGCAATGCATAAGGTCAAAAAATAATGAACTATGATGGAAAAACTTAAATTGAACCTGTGACTTTAAATGATTACAATTACAACTAGTCTGATCATAATGCATAGCCCTTTAAATGATTTGATAAGCAGCTTTTCAAGAGGCATATTAACTTCTGAACAATGTTTTAGAGTATTCAAAATCATGAAAATGTAGTAGTTGAATGAAAAACCAAAATGAAATTAGCACAAGATGGTTATGTCAAAAACTTATTCAAATCGAAAGATATGACTCTTAAAATATATTTGATAATACTGTGAAAAAAAAACTATATTTGATAATAACATTATCCAGCCAAGTAAGTTCTTTCCTTGTATTAGCAAAAAGTAGAATCAAATAAAAGTTCCCTCCTTTTGATTTTTTAATTCTATTTGGAGTAGAAATTAGTATCCAAATCTTCCATTGATACTTTATACACGGATACTATTTTCTTTAGTCTACTATTTGGCTAAACAATGTGAACAAAGTTCCCAATTTCAAATAGAGAAATGATATTTTGACACAGAAAATGATATCAAATTTCGACATCAATTTGGATAGTCAACGCAGTTCAAAATATATAGTTAATCATGTTCAATGGATGATTAATGAATATAGCATAGTAACGCAACTCATTAACCATCAAGTGAACACAATTATCCACAATTTTTAATGTCCCTAACCACAAAAAGATCAACTAGTTTGTACTCAACCATGGTCTTGCAAATTGTCACAAAAAGTGTGCAAGTTCAATTAACCATTTTGAAAACAAACTAAAAAGGCAAAAACAAGAATGACAATTCATTTATTCAAGAATACAAATCAAGAAATCAACCATGGAATAAATTAAATCCACTATATAGTCAAATAGATATTCAATTATCACCAACTTATAATAAGGTTCATTAACTAACACTCCTCCTAAAGTAATAATCTTGAAGCAAGTGAATTGTAAACAAAAAATATAGAAGATGAAACTACCCACTTGGAAGGGAGACCAAATCTTTATGCAATCCATAAGAGACATCACCACCACTACCCACTTGACTTTGATTGTGGTCAACCACATGCATCATTATATTTGCTCTTCTAACAGAAAACCCACCAAGGAAAACCCATTTTTGTGCTCTTTTCAGCTGATTTTGACTATAAAGTTGAGAACTTGAGAGCCATGGTACAACAAGAGATGCCATAGCCATGGAGATTAAGGTCGATGATTTTCTTCACCTCTTGAAGTTAACTATATCATACATTACAAGAATTTGAAGTGAGAGAAATGTAAAAAATGAAAACCCAAAAATAGAAACTTTGATTTTGGGAAAGGAAGACTCTTTCAGAGTGTGTGTGCTATGTCCCTCTTTGAAACTAAGAAACCATGACCAGAATAAAAATGATATTATTATTAATAATTACTATTATAAAAATGAAAATTCATATGTGTGATTCAAATGCAAATCCAATTGATTAGCTTAATTCAAATGCAATTGATTATTATGTGAAAAGAAGAAGTCAATTTCTTGTTGTTGTGGCTGGAGGGTTGATTGGGTTTGGATGGAAAATTGCTCATGGTTTATTTTTGGTTATTTTGACTTTCAATAGTTGACCCACCAATATTTTTTTAAAAAAAAAAAAAAACAAAGAAAGAAAGAAAGTTAACCCAACAATTGTTAGAATCTCACTCTGAGTGATTAGTATCATACGAATAGGTTAGAAAATTGTTCTTCTCCCTTTAAAAATTAAAAAATGCTCATTTCCTTAAGAGTTATGTTATTTGAACATTTATTCATATGACAACTTTTGAGACAACCTAAGTTTTACAAAGAAAATGAGGTATTGACACAAAAACCAAAGCAGTAGAGAGAAAAAGTAAAAAGATAATGTGAGTATGAGAGATAAAATTGTCACAAAAGTTGTCAAAAAATGGTTGTTCAAATATTATTTCTTTTTCCTTAATTATGTCCAATGTGAGTTAACTCACGCTCGGCTTTTTCAACGTGAGTTAACTCACGTTGGACATTTTTCAACGTGAGTTAACTCACGTAGGCATGTGAATGAACAAAAACAAAAGGGGGAAGAGCAATTTCCAATAGGTTAAATAAATGATATATAAGAGTAGTGACCCTTTGTTGGGGTATATAAAAGGGGGGAAATTAGAGTAGTTATGAATTGTTAAAGCAATTAGTTAGTTGGTGTTAGTTGAGTAACAAAAGTAAGTATTTTTAAATTATCGTCTCCACAGGGATTAGTGCGCTATCTCGAGCCGTTCAACAATTGTTATCGTTTTCAGTAAGGGTTTTGTAACTTGTTTGCATATAAACTAATGGAACCTAAAAGCGGTAATAAAACAAAAAGTAATAGGGAATAAAAGCGTTGAGATTAGAGTTCCTCAATCGGGCATCGGAAATAATCTAATAATCATGCATATGAGTTCTAGCGTTTTAGCGAGATTATCACGTATCACTCGACAAAGTCATTCGTGTCCAAATGATGTCGTGAGATCAATCGTATCGTTTAATAGACGATTTCCCAATCTATCAAACGATCCGAAAGCATTACGTTCCGACACTTTATGCGATTATCAAAACCAAATTCCATGTCTAGAATTTCTTATTTTGATAGAAGATTATTCTCACCAAAGATTCAAAAGTATTCGTCAATAACATTTAAATCAAAACATGATAATGAATAGCAAGAATAACTATATCACATAAATTGCTAAAATCATATATTTGCATAATCAAAGATTACATCTAAGCTAGATAGAGTACCTCCAATCCCAACAAAGGGAGTTAGTTGTTCATTTTCATGACAACTATACAAAAGTGTAAAGAAAGATGAAAATCCAAACCTAAGTTCTTGATTTCCCAAAGAGCCTTAGTTGATTCCACACTCCAATCACTCTTGCTCCTTGAAGATCAAAGCTTCTAGCCCTATTTTCTATCTAAAAGCTATATCTATATTACTACTAAACTGTAATAATAATGTTCTTAGCAAAAAAGTATGAAACAAAGCTTAAATACTAAAAGTTGAAAGTGACATCTCGCTCGGCGAGATTTCACTCGCCCGGCGAGATTTGCTGTCTTTGCCAGTGGCTTTCTGCCACGTCTTCCATAGCATTAAACCGCCTTGGGATCTCGCTGAGCGAAAAATATGTCGCTGAGCGAAATCAAGCTCCTCTGCTCCTGAAAATCCCTGCCTGAGCTCGCCATTCGCTCGCCTTGAGCTCGCTTGGCGAGTTTATCAGACTCTTTTCTTCTTGATTCTTTGCTCAAATCATGTCCTGGCTTGCATTTTCCTGCACAAATGGATTGGGAAAGAAGTAAAAGCAATATTGGGCATTTGATCAATGATTATGAGCTTTTCCCATGATAACTTGCAAAACAAGCTACTTAAGTGCTTAAATTAACTATGTTTTTTAACTCATTTTTGGCACTTATCAGTTGGTTGGTTAGTTAGAGAGTATATGAAGAGTAGTTAAAAGTTGTTAAAGAAGCTAGTAGGTTAGTTAAATAGTGGCATTGTCATATATAGAGAAAAATTACATGGATAGAGAGAATCATTCAATATTGTAAACTTTTTTTTGTGAATAAAGTAGCGACTCTAGTGTAGAAGGGAAAAAAATCTTGGACCGCAATTTTCCTTCATATTCTTATATATTTTCTTAATAAAGGTGTTTTTAGATTTTGGTGTGTCAAGTGTGAGTTTGAATCTCACATTGAATGAAAAATTAGATGATGAAAAACATACAAGTCAAAAGATTCATCTACATAATATTTTAAGATTTTAGATGAAGATTTGATATCCAATTCATGTGTATGGTTACTCTTAACCTAATAAGATGTCTCCTTGTATTTTAGTGTTCCCTTCCAAGACCCAATAATGGTATTAGAGTTAATGGTTTAACTTAAAGTGATTGGCTCCTTATATTGAAAGTCTATCTGAAAATAGTGGTCAGGTGGTATGTCTTGTTGATGTCGGGTGTCAACTACGGTGTTTGTGGATAAAAAAACTTTTGCTTGAAAGAGAGTAATCCAAAATGAATAGATGAACTCACATTTGAGAGGAGGAGGGGACTATTTTTATGTAAGTAAGAATCTCATGAACATAAAATTTGCAATAGGTTGATCATAAAAGATAAATCTTGAAAAAATCATTAACATGAATCTAGGTAGAAAAAAAAAACATCTCTTCTATGAAGAGTTATAAGAGCATGTGTACATTAATCAAGTTGCTTTAGTACACTTGCAATGATATAAGATTTATTGTAATATTCTCTAATCTGAAAGTAAAATAAGCAACCTCTGTAACAACCCGGTTTTTAGCGTTAGATTTATCTGTTATTTTTAATGAGCGTTATTTAATTAATTATATTTGTTAATTGATTATTTGTGTGTGATTGGTGGGTTAGTGGAATTATTAGTGCTAGAGTGGCAATTTTGTAATTATGTTAGGACTAGTAATTTGAATTTTAGAATAGTGGTGTATAATTAATATGGGGGGTTTAAGTGAAGTAAAAGTGTAGAGAAAATAATTGTGAGACAATTGTGACTAAGCTCGTTAGTGGGAATAACCCTAGAAACTTATTATAAATACACTAGTAGTGAGTGGTGGTGAATTAGGTTAAACATTGTAACACAAAATTTTGAGAGGATAGTGAGAGTATAGAGAGGAGAAAAGCTCAGAGAAGAGGAAACTAGAAGAGCTTAAGGGGAAGAAGTGGATTTACTAGAAGTAGCAAGAAAAGTGAAGAATTAAGGTAAGGGGGAGATTACTTTCATCAAGTGGGTTAAATAAGCATTTACGGGGTTTAGGTGTTTTAGATTATGATTAATTACATGATTAATTGCTGCTGAATTATTGAATTTCTGTGCTCCTATTGATTGATTAAATTAAGCATGCTAAACCTTGATGAAATTGCATTTTATTCATGTCAAAATTCATCTTTAATTATGATTAATTGATATCTTTGTGAATTTTGCTGAATTTGATGATTAGCATGATAATTAAATGATGTTTGCTAATTACGAAACTGATTATGAGTATGAGTATGTGTTTTGTTTGAGAAAACATGAAGTTATGTTGAATAAGTTGTAATTTAAGTTATTTTGAGAAAATTGATTAATTAAGTGAATTTGCTTAAGTTGCTACTGTTTTGATTATGTTGCTGCCTTATGATGAGAAACATGCTAATCTATGTTGGTTGTGTGGCTTTGATGAGAATTAAGTTATTGTTGGTGTTTTTGCTAAAAAGAATTAATTAAGTTAAAATGAGTAAGTTACTGCTTAAATGAATACGTTGTTGTTTGAATAGTTTGAATATGTGTATATTATGATGTTGAAATGAATGAAATAATGTTGGTTAAACAAGCTTAATTGTTAAGTTGTTGGTAAAAATGGAATTTAGAGACGAATTTCGAAATTTACCGAAAAAACTTTGAGAATTCATGTCAATTGATGTTTCCTTGTGTATCCACTGTTCAATTTAAATGTATTGATCATGAGTATTGTTTGTAAAATGATTTTGGGTCAATTGGGATGAAAAATGGGATTTTTGGGTGGAGTTTGGGGCATTCCCGTATGTGATGCCCTGTTTTCTGGTTGCCTAGAAAACAGGACTTCGCTCAGCAATGCTTCCTAGTTGCTAAGCGACCATAGCAGAAACAGTATCAGCTGTTCTGCGTGTTTTAGCCTTTGGGGGACGTTTCCGGACATCCCTGGGCATTCCTTTTGTGTTATTTTGATGCCGTTTTGACATTTCATTGATGGATGATGATTGCTTGCGATGAATTAATTACGAAGTGTGATTTTGAGATGAACTTAGTATTTTCGTGAAACTTGATATTTGTTGAATTGGACTTAATACTTAATTACAGTAGTAAGAATGAAGTTGAATCATGAATATAATGTGTTGTAGTAATAGGTGAGGTAACCTTACTTAATTTTATTCATGAAATATGGATTATGTGATATGTGGCGAATAAATGCAAGAATGACGTGTTTATGATTAAAATTAGCGAAATGCATTAATATGAGATGAATGATGCTGGATGTGCCTTAATGCATTAAAGTTGTGAATTAAATGATGATGTGAATGATAACATGAATTGCATGGATGTATTGATTTGATAATGCAATTGAAAGTTGTGAAAGTTGCATGATTTAAGATCATGATTTATAGTTGTGTGCATTGTCAAGTCCATACGTGAACATCCATGCATTCATAGTCAGTCGATAGTTGCTTGATTTAAGATCAAGATTTGATAGTTGGGTGATTTAAGATCACTATTGATAGTTGGGTGATTTAAGATCACTATTTATAGTTGTGGGATCAATCAGTAACAAACCTCTGATATCCAAAAACCTTGGTACCACATGCATGTAGAGTCGTGTTAGGCGCATTACATTCACATGAGTCGTGTTTGGTAATGTTTTGGTGTGAACTTGTGCATTTATGTGGTAAATGTTAATTGTCGATGTGTGGAAATTATGGAATGATTCATAATTGTGCAATTGGTGATTTATAGTTGAAATGATGATTTAACTGTTTGTGATGAATTATGATGTGAGAATATGATTTAATTAATGATGATGAATTATGACGCAAAGTTACAATTTAATTACAATGTGGTATAATTAAGTTGGTAATTATAACGATGATGGTATGCTATGAATTTGTGAATTATGCATGATTAGTAACCAGGCTTTTTGGTAGTGATGAATATTTTCGATGTTAAATGATGTTTTTGCCTGAAACTCATATGCATTTATTGATCCTTTTGTTGAATGTATATCTTACCTTCCAGTGGCTTTATTGTCGCCTCATCTGTGGGTTCAACCCTTGTGGATGTAGACTTGCAGGTTGAGGATTAGTTGCTCGGTGAGTTGTGTTGAGGATGTCATTGCGTCCATTCTCCTTTTGTTGCTTTATTTCTTCCGAGGATGTCTAGATTAGGTGCTCTGATCTAGGAGTCCGAGATTTATAGTTATTGTCGAATTTTTATGAGGTTGTATTATATTTGAAATATTTATGTGGAGATCCGAGATAATTATTACGTTTGAGATGATTTATTTCCGCTGTGATGTGATGATTATTGATGAGATTTTCTACTATGAGAAATTGTATGAGTTATTTGATGATTTGTTGGATTCCGATTAGTCGTGTTGCATGATTTATCGCTTAATTAGTAGTCTCAGGGATCGGGGTCTTACAACCTCCCCCTCTCTTACTTGGTATCACTCAGATACAAACTCAACCTTGTTGTAACCGATCCAGTAGTGGCAGCAACATTTTGTTGGAACAAAATAAGTTTAAACAATGCCTCTTAAGCTTTGATGATAACAAGGTATTAAAAGATCAATTGGATATGCTAATATTTGTTCAAGAGTGCAGGACCATAGATAAAAATTTACAAGGATTTAATCATACATGGGTTCTGAAAGAACAAATGAAGAGCAAAAGATTTGATTGAGAAGCTAAAGTTTGAAGCCAGAATCTGAAGATGCTCTAGACTCTGAAGATTTAGACTCAGAAGCTGAAGACTCAGACTCTGACTCTGAAGACTTCAGACTCAGTAGTTGAAGACTCAGAATCGGAAGCATATTAAAGTACTGAAGAACTTGATTCTGAAGCATATGGGACATCTGCAATGGCTGTTAGAATTGTCAGAAGGTCAATGGATGTCATTGTCAAGCAAGGATAAGGGTACAACCACGATCTCCAACATTCTCACATGCTCTGTTCGTACATTGCAACTTTGTCTCCTCTGCAAACGGTTCATTCCATATTCAGGAAAGATTTAAAATTCTTTCCTTCATAGTACGTGAACCAAATCAAGAAACAAATCAACAGTGATTGATCAAAGCTTCTCCAACGGACTCTATGATGATTTGACATCCTTCAACGTCTCTTTCACTCCCTATATAAATGCTTGATGACTTGAAGTTCAAATAAAACTCTGAAAATTTTACAAGTGCCAATACTCTGCCAAATTCAAAACGCATCAAACACTTAGAATTTCTTACAAACTTTCTTATCTTAGAAATTCTTAAGTTTAGAGTCTGATATCTGTGTTGTATTTTGTGAACACCACTGATAGTATATCAAGTGTTCAATTCAAACATCTTTCTTTGTATCATTGTTTGTTTTAGAGGTCTCTTGCTTTGTGCTTGATCATCAGAAGTCTCTTGCTTTGTGCTTAAGCATTAGAAGTTTCTTACTTTGTGTTTGAGCATAGGAAGTCTCTTGCTTTGTGCTTGATCAATTTGTAATCATTGGATTATAGTGAAAAATCTCTTGTAAGTGACAAGGGGACTGGATTACTTCCGGATTGTGGAAGGAACCAGGATAATTGCTTGTGTCTTTCTCTTCTCTATCTCTTTAACATTTTATCCGCTGCATCAGAATCTGAACTTTCACTCAGATTCTGAAACTCTGCTTCTGACTCAGAACCTCTGACTCAGATTCTGAACTCCATCAGAACCTAAACTTTGTTCTTAGTCATTTTTGAAGAAAAAGCCAACACAATTCAACCCCCCTTCTTGTATTTTTCTCACCTTCACATTTTGTATAAAAGAATCTGAAGAGACATTAAAAACTTGACTTCTCAAAGGGCTCAATTGAGTCAAGATCTTTGAGACGACAAGGTGGTTTCAGACTAAGTTAGGAAACTTATCGGTAGACTCAACAAGTTTGTTGAAGCTAAAATGCTTGAGCACAAAAGACTTAGGAATTGAATAGCTTGTGGAAAATCCAGTGTATAACCAGTTTAACATAGCATACTCTGGTGATTGTAATTGGTAGATTATAGTGGATTAATTTAAAAAAATAACAAAAAGATCTAATTAGAAAAAAAAAATTAGTTTAAGGACCTAATCATAATTTTTTTTTTTGTTTATGAACTTATTTAAAAAAATTGAAATAGTTTAAATACCTGTAGAATAACTAAACCAATTTTAAACCACCCCATAGTTTAATTATCCATTACCCAATTCTTCTTGAAAAACATCCCTAATATGCATTTGCAATGCCACCGCCCACAACAACACCATAGAGAGCCCTCGAATAATCACAATTTTATCGGCTCACACTCTAGAAAGTAGAGGGCCCTCACACACATAGGTTCTGTTTGGTAAAAATAGCGGATAACTGATAAGCTAACTGATAACTTATAGCTGATGACTGATGGTGGGTAGTTTATAGCTGATAGCTTTTAGCTGATGACTGGTGAATTATAGCTGATAAGCTAAAATTAGCTGTTCAACTAACTAATAAATGTAAAATGACATAAAAGTACATTCTTAATTCATAATAAAACTTATATCAAATGTTTTTTTTGCAAGAAGCTTATTGCATTTCATTGATAATAATAGTAGAGATACAAGATGGAATCCTAATATGAATATGGAAAGTAGCATGACGCGAAGCCACCCTAGCAAAGTTATGAGCGAATTCGTTGGCTTGTCTCCGAATAAATCTAACATTAGATGTTGCTAAATCAGAAGCTAACATGCGTCTATAGTCATTGATCTCTGCGCTAAAATTAGAGACGCCACATTTACTACCATAAAGACTATCCACCACAGTTTTAGAATCAAGCTCAAAGTCCACAATACCCAGCTGCAGATCACAAACCCAATACATTGCTGATAATAAACCTAAAGCCTCACCCAAATCCACATCAAGGAGCGGAGTCATCCATTCAGTTTTGGCTAAAACATAACGACCTTCATCATCTCGAATACACACACCAATGACGACCCGATTCAGAGCTTGAGAAAAGGACGCATCAACATTACATTTAAACCTCTCGGGACTTGGTTTAATCCACTTCAAATCATTCGGTGTAGTGGGGTTCTGAGGGATAGGATGACGAATAGTCTGAGCATTCCTCCAGCTAGGAAGAAGAGAACATGCACGACCACAAATAGCTTGAGCTGTTTTAGTAACATTGTTCCATACCTTATTGTTTTGATGCTTCCATATACTCCAGAGGGTCACACTGAATACTTGACTTTCCTGCTGATCCAGGTGTTGTAAGATAGCAAACATATTGGTTGGAAAGCTTGCATCAATATCAAAAATAGCCATCAAAGGGCTCCATAAGCCAATATGTTGTCAGCAGAGCATGCTTTTATTACACATAAAGAATAGATGGATACTATCCTCACCAAATTCATCACACATTGCACACCTATCAGGACACTGAACTCCTTTTGATTGCAAGCAGATTCTCGTGGGCAAACAATTACGGCAAGCTCTCCACAGAAAATTCTTTACCTTCAGGGGCAATTTTAAACTCTAAACACAATTCCAATTACCCGACACACGATGTTGTACAATTGCCACATCATGATTCAGAATATCCTTTTAAGCATTTTTAACTGTATAATCACCATCCCTCTCGAACTTCCAAACATGCACATCATGAGTCACCGAAGGGAGTAACGGAGTATTAAAAACATTTCTAGCAGTAGCATTGTCAAAAAAAGCATTAATTAGCTCCATATTCCATTGTTTTTGGGGTGTAACCAACAAGTCAGAAACAGTGATAAGTGGCCACTCCAAATGATGATGAGTAGACGGTATAATTCATGCAGCATCACTGAGCCATGGGTGATCCCAAACTGGTATGTGTTCTCATGTGCCTATACTCCACTGAAAACCACGATGAATCACATCTTTCACACTCCATATACTATGTCAAACATAACTAGGATTATGGTCTATACTAGCTCCAAAATAATCACTCTGAGGAAAATATTTAACTTTGAGTAAGCGAGTGATTAGAGACTCTGGAGTAGAAACCAACTTCCAAGTCTGCTTGCCAACCATAGCCATATTGAATGCCTTAAGGCCCTTAAAACCCCATGTCGCGGTGATTTCCGGAGATCAAGCTATTGATTAGCGTTGACTCAATTAAGTTCACCACCGAGCTTTTATTTTTCCAAGGAAAGGGGAAAGTTCGAAAAACCCTATATTTTTTAGAGATCAAAGGTCCGGGGGTTGGTTACGCAAAGGGAAGGTGTTAGCACCCTAAACGTCTATAGTACTCTATAGGAACCTCTTGTTTTTTATTTATCTTTATGCTAAATTGATTATTTGTTTGTAAATAAAGGCTTAAGTGAAAAAAGGATTAAAATGATGAGTTTAAAAAAAAAGAAAGGAAATGTTTTTTTGTTATTTTTATTGATTTGGAAAGACAAAGTCTTTTGCCTACATACCCGAATGGGATCAAAATCATGTAGTTCGGGGTAAAAAGCCGAGTGATTTGTTTTGATTGATTTTAAAGTTTGAAAAAAAGTTTGAGAAAGATATGAGGCCGAAATGGCATAGAAGGATAAAGATGTGAGTTTGATTGATTTTAATTTGAAAAAAAAGTTTGAAATAATTAAAATTGATTGAAATTGTTTTTTGAAGAAATTGTAGGAATTAATTGACTTGAAAATGAAATTTGATTGAGAAAAGATTTTTTTTGGCTTTTTGTTATTTGAAATGTTTTTGATTTTTGATTAAGTTAATTAACAAAAAACTAAGTGGTAGTCGAAAAAAACTAAGCGCGAGGGTTTTCTCACAAAGACGTTGAATCAAAGTGAGATCCCCTTTTCCTCGGATACGTTCGTTACTTTTATCGTTTTTCGACATAAAGCGGAATAAATAAATGTGTGTGTCGGTGCAATATTCTCATTTATATTTTACATTGTCCCTAAATACATTCTAAGTATCAATAATAAAGTAAAAATAATAAAGCAATAAATAAAGAAAAATAAATTGCAAGTGCATAAATAAATAAATATGCAAAATAAACAAAAAATAAATAAAAATAAAAAATGCATGAAATGGACTTTACATTAAGTAAACATGCTACATAAAATAAAAAGGAAATAAAAATGCATGAAATTTTGGACATAAAATAAATATGTTGCATTGGAATAAATAAATAAAAAAAATGCATGATATGCAAGACATTAAATAAATATGTTGCATAAATAAATAAAAGAAAATAAAAATGCATGATATGCAAGACATTAAACAAGTATGTTGCATAAAATAAAAAAATAAAATAAAAATGCATGGTATGCAAGACATTTAAATAGGAGTGCAAAAATAAATAATGAAAATAAACTATACTACAAAAGAAAAGAAAAATGCATTAAAATAAATCTAAGTTATAAAGAAAAAAGGACATAAAAATAAATAAATAAAGAAAGCCAAAATAAAAATAAATAAATAGAGCAAAAGTAAAATGACATGAAAATATAAAAACCAATAAGTAATGTAAAAGGAAAAATAAAAGGAAAGAAAGTGCAAGAAATAAACAAAAGAAATTAAAATAAAAGAAGGGGGTGCAGGAGCAAACACGGGGGGTGCAGTAAGAAACTGAAGAAAAAAATGTGGAAAAAAGTGGGCCGAGTGCTGTTTGGGTATGGGCTTAAGGGCTGTATAAAATTGCTTTTTGCTGGTTTTTATTTCATTTTTCTTCCCCTTCTCTCTCTCTAACTTCTTCTCTCCAAAATCAGCTCTCTCTTCTCTCTAAACTCTTCCCGGCCGGAAATGTTTTCCGGCGCGGTGGCCGCCGCCGGCGCCACCGTGCCGGAATAAATTTCTACTCCTTTTAAAAAAAAATCATGTTTTCTTAAATCCTTTTTTCCCCTCTCTTTGAATCCGGACTTAGTTTTTAGAAAAACCTTATGGAGCTACCTAGATCTAGGCTTGAAGTCTCGAAAAAAAATAAATACCTCCTCTACGGTTCTGATTCGGTTCAAATAGCTTGAGTTCGGACTTGGCTTTGATGCGGTTGTATGTGATGAATTTGGTTGTGATTGTGTTTGGATTTAGTGATTTGTGGTTGTTTTGTGAGGCTTGGCCGAATTTGATGATTGTGTTTGTATAGTTTCAGCTTCTGTTTTCGTGATTTTGTGATGTTATTGATTTTTTGGAAAAGGAAATGAATAAGGCCGAAAAAAAATTTAGGGTTTTTTGTGTTGGTGGTTTGTGGTTATGTGTGGTTATGTTGATTTTGTGAAAGAAAGAAATTTAGGGTTTTTTGGATGATTTTGGTGGCCGAATTTCACTGTTGTTCTCCCCCTTGGTTCTGTGCATTTACTGTTGTTTTTATAGGCCCTGAATTAGGGTTTGGACCAAAAAAAATGGACGAAAATACCCCTTGGGGTCTGGACTGTAAATGATCAGATGAAAATAATAAAAAACAATTTAAATAATAATATTAAATAAATAAAAACGAAAATAAAAATAAGAAAATAAAAAATAACCATAAAATAAATAATAATAAACTAACAAGATTTTAAAAAAATAAAAAAAATAATAATTATAAAATGGTCGCCTTCGGAACACAAATGAGGTATTTTAAAATACCTCCCTGCCGAAATTTCGTCTGAAACGACGAAAATTCTTGGTTTTCAAAAGACGATTAAAACGAGTCGAAATTGGGTCAAAAAATGGGGTATGACACCCCATATCTCAAAACATCTTAGGAACTGAAAGACGTTCCCAAGATAGTCAGTGCAATCCTCGGGAATTCGCTGAATTATGACCCCACCATAAGGAGTTTAACATTTTTTCTATTTCATTAATGAGGGATCTCGAAAGAAGGAAAACACTCATCACATAGGAAAGAATAGATTGCAAAATAGATTTAATGAGAACCTCCCTTCCAGCCTGCGAGAGACATCTGATGCTCCATGAGTTGATTTTATTCCAAATACGATCCTTAATAAATTTAAAAGTTGCATGTTTGCTACGTCCAATCATAGATGGCAACCCAAGATATTTACATGTACCCAAAACTTGACGAACACCGAGAGTAGTAGCAATGAGGTTCTTTAGATCATCTGGAGTATTGCGACTGCAAAATAATTCTGGCTTTTGAAGATTAATGGCTTGCCCCGAAGCCTCTTCATAAGTAGTAAAAATATTTTTCATACAACCAGCCTCACGTTCACAAGCTCTAAAGGAAAGAAAACAATCGCCTGCAAAGAGAAGGTGAGAAATAATTGGTGCATCTGTGCATATCATAGTACCTCTAATATCATTTTGACGTTCAGCTTCACGAATAAGGGAGGAAATGCCTTCAACACAAATGATGAACAAATAAGGTGAAAGGGGATCACCTTGACGAATGCCGCTCCCTAGCACAATAGGACCCACCGATGCTCCATTAACCAAGACCGAGTAATCAACCGTCTCAACACAAACCATAATCCAGCTAACCCATCTGGAGGAGAACCCCATTTGAATCATGATATCTCATAGGTAATCCCAATCTAATCTATCATAAGCTTTACTAATATCCAACTTAAGTGCAACATCTCCCCTCTTTCCTTTAGCCTTTGTTGTACAATTTCAATGGCCACCATTGCATTATCTAAGATGGATCTTCCTGGGACAAAAGATAACTGATTAATAGAAATACACTTATCTAACACATGTTTGAGCCTATTAGCAAGCACCTTGACTACAATTTTATACACAACATTACAGAGAGCAATAAGCCGTCAATCCTTCATTGAAATTTATTAATATAATATATATTATTAAATTAATTTTCATTCGCTAAAATCCTTCATTGAAATTTTTTATGTTCTATTTATTTTCATTTAAGTCTATATACTTTATAAGATTTCATTTTTTTTTTTGGTTACAGTTATAAGATTTCATTTAAGTCTACATACTTTATAAAGAAAATAAATGTCACGATGGACATTACTAGAATGTATTATCATCTATTAGTATTATTATATATACAAGAAATTTAGCAAGAAGAAATTTATTAACGATGATGGACGATACTGTACCATAAAAAAACGATGATGGACGATAAAAAAAAAACGATGGACGCTTGTTTAAAAAAAGAAAACTATTATTTATTAGCAAGAAGAATAAAAAAAAATATGGACGATTATCGTAAAAAATAAAACATGAACAGTTACATCGATTCCTTAAAAAACTTCACTGAATTTTTGTTTTTATTATTTTAAATTATAATAAAGTATAAAGGGTGAAAGTGAATTTTAGATAATGACAAAAATGATAGAAAAGATGACAAGCTATAAGATCAAACATTATTTAAAATAACGTCTGAAAAATAAGTTAGAAACTTATAAAATAAGTTATAAGCTTGTTATAAAAAGACATTTATCAAACATGATTTTTTTCAGGCATACAGGTATATCCGTTGTAAGCTATCTATTTGGGTTTACCAAACAGACCCATAGAAGATATCAATACATCAACTTCGCTTCTGCCGTCGGTTTTTAATATAGAAAAAAAAAATCTGAACATAACGATGGAATGTGTTTGTTTCAGATTTTTTTATTAAAAAATCACTTTTATCTTTTTTAAGTAATGACACCAATAGTTTGTTTACCATCCAAAGAAAATATTTTTTTAAAAAGAAATTAAAAAATTAACTAATTCATGTGTTAGTTCCTTGCCATTCAAAAAAAAAGTGTTGGCTCCTTGTTTTTTTGAAAAAAAAAAGATTTTGAAAAAACTAATCCTAATAGTTTTTCATTTGAGTCAAAATAGATTCTTTTCTGGTAAAATAATTTTAAAAAAAATCCTAAACAAACACTTAAAAATGACAAAAGTAGTTTTTTAATAAAGAAAATAGCTTCTTTTTTAAAAAAAATTCAAAACAATCGCACCCGAAAAGCTATTAGGATTAATTTTTCCAAAAATCTATGTTTTTTAAAACAAGGAAATATCACATGAACTAGTTAAAAATCATTTTTTAAAATAAAGTTATTTTTTGGGTAGTAAACAAACATAAATAAGTTTAGATTTTTTTAAAATCTCCAAATTCTTTTAATACGGAATCTACTTTTTTTTTACATTCGAAACAAATGCACCCAGAAAGCTATTAGAATTAGCTTTTCTCAAAATCTATTTTTTTCAAAAAACAAGGAGATAACACATGAACTAATTAAAAATCATTTTTTTTAGTATTCAACAAACAGAAATATTTTTAGATTTTTTTAAATCTATAAAAAATTCTCTAAATTCTTTTAATAAAGAATCTATTTTTTTTTAAGTTGAAACAAACACACTCATAACAAACACACTCATAATCTTGTGGATTTTCTTTATGGAAGTCATAGAGAGTTCGAGCAGATTCTCACATATGTGAGTCTAGTTCTCATGCCTAATTTGTGGAAGTAAGGCCGTCAGGTTGGAAAAATAGACATTTATCTTTGGGTGGTCGACTAGTTCTCCTCAAGTCTGTCATGTCATCTCTTTCTGTCTACACTCTTTTCTTCTTCAAGGCTCTCTCAGGTATCATTTCCTCTATTGAATCTATTTTTAATATTTTTTTGGGGGGGGGTGTAAAGCCCCAATCCCCAAGAACATAATAATAAAGATAAATCACGCATTTATCAAACATTAGAGCCTTACTACTTCAACATACATCTCATATCAAATACTCATTATAAAAATTTCATCAACATATTCATATCGCAACGGAATAAAGTCATAATCAACATCATACAAATGTCATGTCTTGGTCATAACATACAAATAAATATAATATCCCAACAAAGTTTGATCCTAAGATCACATGGCACAACATAAGCAAAACCTCAAATCCTAATCAAAGCTCCTAAGCTAGACTCCAAAGCAGATAAACTCAAGTAGGCAAAACGCCATCCTTGACATACTCACGAGTAAGCCACTCCTCGACCTGCAAGTCTACATTCACAAGGGTTGAACCCATGAATGAGGCGACAATAAAGCCACTAGAGGGTAAGATATATGCTCAACATAAGAGAATAATAAACACATGTATGTCGGGCAAGCAACATCAACAATCATCACATATACATCTACACAAACGAGCCTGGTTACAAATCTCAACATACATATCACATTCATATTCAATTATAACCTTAAACGCAATCTTCAGTCATATATCAAACACTTAAGATTTATCAAGTATCATCAATTCAAAAAGCCTAGTTACTACTCTTACATAATTCATAAATCACAGCATACCCTCATCATTATATGATTATCAACTTAATTATATCACATTGTAATTAAATTGTAACTTCGCGTCATAATTCATCATCATTAATTAAAGGCTAAAATGCACTTTTGGCCCCCCAACTTTTCAAAACTAGCGATTTTGGCCCCCCAAGTTTGAAAATCACACTTTTAGCCCCCCAAGTTTCACCCCCTATGCAAAACCTTGGCCCTAAGTGATTTTGACCTGGTCAAAGCTGATGTGGATATTTTTTTTATATTAAATGTTGCCACTTGTGCGTACACGTGGAAATTAATTAAAATTAAAAATTAAAAAAAATTAGAAAACTGAAATTAAAACTTAAAAATAAATAAAAAAATTGAATAAATTTCTTCATTCATCTTCAACCCCAATCTTCATCCCTAAATCTTCTTCCTCAACAATCAAAATTACTCAAACAAACTAAATCAAACTCAATTTTTCCCGTTAAACACAACAACAAATTGTCTCCTCCAGAATCATAACACAACCCATTATTAATGTTGTCCCACACAACAACATTAGAGTTAATTTGAACCCCAAAAGCGAATAATTAAGACAGAGAATGAGGAAAAAAATCAACTTCAAATCTCAATCTCAAACCCAGAAACTTAAGAAAAAATAGCTTCAAATCTAAAAGCTTGCGAATAAGAAATCGAAAAGCTCGCGAATAAGAAATCGAAAAGCTTCTGTATTTGGGTGAAAGGTTCTGTATTTGCGAAAAGCTTGCGAAGAGCACCTGTATCTGCGAAAAGCTTCATGTATTTGCCAAAAGCTTCTGTATTTGGGTGAAAGATTTGAAGTGAGATTTTAAAGTTGAATATGGGTTGAAAGATAGTCATGGATGATGAAGTAGAGATGCAGAGAAAAGTTAAGGCGACAAGGACATACGTTGGCTTAGGCTTGTGTATTTGAGTTGTTTTTGTTTTGATGGAACATAATTATTCTAAACCTTTTTTTAGGCTTGAAGATTGGAACGGAATTGGTGTTTGAGGAAAAAAGGGTTCCATTAGTTTAGAACAAAAATGTTGTTTGGATTTGAGGTTATTCCTGTTTTAAATTGGTTTGGTTTGTTTGAGTAAATTTAATTGTTGAGGATAAAGAGGATGGAGATTAAGGTTGAATGAAGAACAAGTTGGGGTTGAAGATGAATGGAGAAGATCTTTTCAATTTTTTTAATTTATTTTTAAGTTTTAATTTCAGTTTTTTCATTTTTTAAAATTTTTAATTTTAATTAATTTCCACGTGTACGCACAAGTGTCAACATTTAATATAAAAAAATATCCACATCAGCTTTGACCAGGTCAAAATCACCGAGGACCAAGGTTTTGCAAAGGGGGTGAAACTTGGGGGGCTAAAAGTGTGATTTTTAAACTTGGGGGGCAAAATCGCTAGTTTTGAAAAGTTGGGGGCCAAAAGTGCATTTTAGCCTTAATTAAATCATATTCTCACATCATAATTCATCACAAAACGGTTAAATCATAATTTCAACTATAAATCACCAATTGCACAACTATGAATCATTCCATAATTTCCACACATCGACAATTAACATTTACCACATAAATGCACAAACACCAAAACATTACCAAACACGACTCATGTGAATGTAATGCGCCTAATGCGACTCTACGTGCATGTGGTACTATAGTGATCTCAAATCACGCAACTATCAATAGTGATCTTAAATCACCCAACTATCAAATAGTGATCTTAAATCACGCAACTATCAAATAGTGATCTTAAATCACTCAACTTTCAGATAGTGATCTTAAATCACCCAACTATCAAATCTTGATCTTAAATCAAGCAACTATCGACCGATTATGAATGCATGGATGTTCACGTATGGATTTGAAAATGCACACAACTATAAATCATGATCTTAAATCATGCAACTTTCACAACTATCAACTGCATTATCAAATCAATACATCCACACAATTCATGTTATCATCACATCATCATTTCCATTCATCACATCATCATTTAAATCACCACATCATCATTTAATCACAACTATAAAGCATTAAGCCACATCCAACATCATTCATCTCATATTAATGCATTTCACCAAGTTTAATCGTCGTCTAAACATAAACACTTCATCATCTTACTTTCATTCACCATAATCCATATTTCATGAATAAATTAAGTAAGGTTACTTCAACCTACTACTACACCACATTATATCTATGATTCAACTTCATTCATGAATAATACCCAAAACGTCTCCATTTCACTTCATTTGTAAGTTCGTTTCTAATTAATTAACCTATAAGTCCCACTAAACTTATGTCCACGTTAATCAATCATAAACATCTTTATTACACTCTTACTAATCAAGTTTAAAGGTTTGGGAACCATTTAGGGTCATTGGATACCTCAAAAAGTCATAAAAATAGGGTTTCGGAACTCAGGAAGTTTGGCACGTTCGTGCCCAACCTGGCATCAAGATCACGCACTGCCATGCCATGTAGGCGCACGCTCGTGTGCCCTGTGCAGGTCAAGGACGACTTATTTTTCTCCGTTCTATTTTTCACGAAAATACCGTTTTTCTATATCGTTTTCGATCCAATTCGCACCAAATTTATCCCAACACCTTAAACAAGACACACCCTATCACCTACCACTTAACATGGCTTAAAACAACTTAATCTTAAGCACTTAAACTTAACTTAATCGGATTAAATCAAAATTCGTCTCAAAAACCCGTTTTCTCCTAAAACAACTTAAAATCCCAAACAGAACTTTACAACAACAATTCCAACTTTCTAATCATATCAATATGTTCATAATCACTGAATTAACAACATGAATCAACTTAAAACTGATTATATCAACAATTCATCCAAATTCACCAACTTAAGCAATTTTCACATAAACAACAACAACCACAATTCCAACTTAACCCAACCAACATAACTTCATGATTTCATAACCCAAACAGATAATCATACTCATAATAAACACCAATTCTCATGTTTCTCATCAATTACACCAAATTTCACAAAGTTCACAAACAACATAATCAACCATGAGTTTTGATTAAGTAAAAGCATGAAATCAACAACTTAACATATACTTAATTCAGACATCAACAAAGAGCACGAAAATCAACACAATTAATCATAATTCATGAAATTAAGCTATAAGCTAAAAGCTCCCAAACACCCAATTGCTTCTTAAACCCATATGTTAATCATAATCTCCCCTCTTACCTTAATTCTTCTCTTCTCTTGCTACTTCTAGTGCAATCCCATCCTTCCTCTTTGATTCTCTGGCTTTCCTCTTCACCAAGCCTCCTCTCTCTATTCTCTCTCTTGCCACTCAAAACTTTTGTGTTATAATGTTTAACCTAATTCACCACCACTCACTACTAGTGTATTTATAATAAGGTTTTAGGGTTATTTCCACTAATGGGCTTAGTCAAAATTGTCTCACAATTATTTTCTCTACACGTTTACTTCACTTAAACCCCCTCCTATTACTTATACACCACTATTCTCTAAAATTCAAATTACTAGTTCCAA
The DNA here is from genome assembly GCA_018208015.1 of Medicago ruthenica. NCBI lineage: Eukaryota > Viridiplantae > Streptophyta > Magnoliopsida > Fabales > Fabaceae > Medicago > Medicago ruthenica. The sequence goes on from CM031372.1 coordinate 89,506,989, forward strand.
CATAATTACAAAAATGCCACTCAAGCACTAATAATTCCACTAACCCACCAATCACACATAAATAATCAATTAACAAATATAATTAAATAAATAATACTAATTAATATATAACGGATAAATCTAACGCTAAAAATCGGGCTATTACAGGGGGGTGAGGATAATAGGAAAATAACCTGGGTTGATCGGGAGTCTCTTTGTTTGAAAAAGGAGTATGGAGGTAAGTGAGGCGGATGAGGGAGTTTAATTATGCTCTTTTAGGTAAATGGTATTGGATGTTTTTGGTGGATAGAGGAGGGTTATGGTTTAGGGTGTTGTCAGCTCGTTATGGTGTTGAGGGGGGTGACTGAAGGCAGATGGTATGGGGTGTCTGCTTGGTGGAAGGATATGGTGCGTATCAGTGACAAGGTTGGTTTAGAGGTGGGGAGATGGTTTGAAGATAACTTACGGTGGAAGTTGGGTAATGGTGCTAATACTCTCTTTTGGGTTGATCAGTGGTTAGGTGATTTTAAAATTTTGTGAAAAGTTTCGGAGGTTATTTGATTTGACTGATAATCAAACGATAAATGTGGCGGATATGTTTCATTTAGGTTGGGGTGAAGGAGGTGAGGCGTGGAAATGGAGGCGCCAGTTATTGGTAGGGAGGAGGATTTGGTAGGGGAGTGTAAGGAGTTGCTTCATGATGTGTTTTTGCAGGTGGATGTTGAGGATAAGTGGGCAACTTGATCCAGGTGTAGGTTATTCGGTGCGTGGTGCGTATCAGTATCTTTCTAGCCAAAAACCGCATCATTTCACTGTTGTTTCTGATTTTATTTGGAATAAGAATGTCCCCTTGAAGACCTCTTTATTTGCTTGGCGGCTTCTTCGCAACAGATTGCCTACCATGGATAATTTGTTTAGACGTGGCATAATTCCTTCTGGCTCTCATCTTTGTGCTAATGATTGCGGCAATGTAGAATCGATCACCTATTTTTGGTGTGTAATGTGTCGAGCTCTCTTTGGTATCTTGTGCGAAATTGGCTTGGTGTTACTTCAGTTGACCCCCTTCGAATTTCAGATCATTTTATTCAGTTTGGTTATGCAACAGATGTATCAAAACCTCGACGAGAAGTTATGCACTTAATATGGCTTTCTTGTTTGTGGGTAATTTGAAGGAAAGGAATAACAAGATTTTTAACAACAAAAGAAGCTCAATTTTTCAACTCCTAAAAAAAGTGGCTGAAGGCAAATATTGTACACTTGTCGTTGGATTTTCATATTTAGTGACAATGTCCTTTTTTTGGAGCTGTTTGCTTTGCTATTCTTTTTTCGGCTTTTCATTGTTGTTAAACTTTGATTTCTTCCCTGACACGTCTTGTGCTAAGGAGAATGTTTTCTGTTATTAATATATGTTTCAGTTTAGTTTGTTCAAAAAAAAAAGGACAAGTTTTTTTTTTTTTTTTGACAAAGATGTAAGGGAAAAGTTAAAACGTGATATACATATTTCTAATTCAGATGTCAATTTTTTATTGAATCAATTCTATTTCTATAATCTATATATAATCTATCCTTAAACTCTACAGTACAAATTAATAATTTTGAAGTTTTTTTTACCGGCAAACTCTAACAACTTAAAATTAACATATTTCATGATTTTGAGGTGAAATTCACTGTTTTTAGGAAACAATGCACACATTACCCAAAACATTTTTTTATTTAAGTCGGGGCTCAGTCTATGGTGGATGAGTGAAATATGTCTCCTACGGTGGATGAGTGAGAATATTTATTTTTAACCGCTGGATATTGAAGCTCTATATTTGTTATCATACATCAACAACACCAAATAAATTCCCACTTTCCTTGCTCTCTTTCCTCTAGGTTGTTGTTCCCCTCGTTTTCTCCATCCTCGTTCCTTCTTTTTTCAATGACTGCAAATTCAGATCTGAAGATTCATCCAATAATTTATACAATTTCAGCCCCAAATTTCCATCATTCTATCTAATTCAATGGCTAGAAACAATAAGACTTTCAACCCCAAAATTTCACCATTCCATCTTGTCTCCGACGCGGCAATGCTTTCATCACAAACATACTACTCCCATTTTCATATTGATTTTGAAACAAAAAGATAAAAATAGCATTATTGTCTAACCAAAACAAACACAAAGTATCAAATTTGATGAAATGTTTCAGAGATTGAAAATGTTACGAAGAAGAAATAATGATATGAAATACTATTGTTTTCTGGGTTTTTATCTTTACCAGCAAAATCAAAATAAAAAACAATAACAAATTTGTGGTTACAAATGTTAGTCACCTATATTAATTGCAAGCAAATTAAAGCAAAATCAAAATCTACCATTTTAAAAAAGAATTGAAATCTGCAATTTTATGTCACAAATTTGCTTTAAAATTGAAATCTTCAAGCCTATAACCAACCAAATTTGCTTTAAAATCACATACTGAAGGATTATTTGATTGATTTTGCTTTATTAAAGTTGTATGCCTAGTTACAGAAAAGAGATACAAAAGGAAGAAGGGGCGAGAGAGGAGAGAGAGTAAAAAATGATAAGGTGAAGTCGTGTGTAGCATGAGCCTGCCCTTTTTTCACTCACATACGGTACGCAACATGTCTTAGTCGTGCACAGTAGAAGGCGCCTTAAGTCTGTCTTGCAAAAGTTATGATGTAAGAAAAAAGTCACCCACTCTATATAGTACATCAGCAATTAATAAAATGAAGAACACAACCACAAAACTTTGTCAAACATGAAAGGGATTGCTACTGACCTCTCTGGACGATCACACATCCAAATAAGCTGCATCCAAAATCACGAAGTTAGGTGGGTAGGTGCCACCCCACACATACTATTTTTTTGACTGAAACATATACTTTTTTTTTGAAAGGGACTGAAACATATACTTGTGACTTCATAAAAAAAATATTATAAAATTGCGGGTCTCCATATAGTTTTGGACTTTTGGCCGGTTTGTGACACTCCAACTACAAAAATAAATGAATATACTACTCTGATTAAGGTGGAAATTAATTTAATTAACATTTTCATTGCAAAATCTCACTTATTTATATTCTATCAATAGTCTTAATTTGATATTTTAATATTGTTTAAATTGACGTGCTTTAAGAGGAAGAAATCATATGGCCATGGGCATAATAATATTCGTAGGGCATGATATTTTCTCTACTTGGATTCATTTTTATAATATTTATAAAAACCCAAAATATTCAAAGATATATATGTACATATGTATCTCACGCACGCTCACGCGCGCGCACACATTTGAATGCCTTGTAATCATATTTAAAGAGTACTAGACATTAAATAGTGATATTTTTTTCAACCAAGATTCAAACCTCCGGAAGCAATTTTCTTATATTTTAACAAAGTTTTCAATCAAAATGACTAATTGCTATCAATTGTGGTGTGAAGGTTGTGTTGGCCAAATTAAACATTTTTTGATATTACAAAGAATAGAACTTTGAGAGCACTAGATCGACTTTAGAGTATCTTGATTGACTTTACAACCACAAGACTTAGAAGTTTAGTCTATTTTCTTCATTATTACTACACTTTTAGATGAATAAAACATATTTCAAAATATTGATAACATTTACATAGATTTTTGAACTTAAAATATACGTATGTGTCTCTGGTTAACATTTTGATTTTATTTCTTATCCCTTAATATAAGACATTTTACAAAATTTTATACACATTAATGCTTTCTTTACAAAAATATCCATATTTATTTTACGACTGAAAATGAAAATTTCTTCTCTCTTATGATATCAATAAATATAACGGTAAATGTGCTACTTTTAAAGATAAAGATCTCCACTAGGCCGCTCTAAATTGTGGTATTTGGTCTATGTTAGAGAATTACCAATCCTTATTTGAGATATTAAAATTAATATATGAACATATTATCGAGAATAATTATTTTTCTTTGTTTATTTCTTTTTTAGCAAAGACAAACTTACTGTATTTCATTCATAAATAAAGAGTACAAGGTAGTAGCAACATTATAAAAAACATAGGGGCTAGGATTAGATAGAGCAGCTCTAGTAATATTATGAGCCACACTATTTGCTTACCTCCTAACAAACGACACTACACAGTCGGGATTACTTAACAAGAGAGTCTTACATTCCGAAATTAAGTCCTCAATTTCATTGAGGGGGGAATTGGTATTTCCTAGTAAATCAACCAGTACTTTGCTGTCAGTTTCGAAGGCAACATTACATAGGCCTTTGGAAATTGCCATTTTGAGAGCTTCCAAAAGACCTATAGCTTCAGCTTCTATTAAAGACAATGTTAAACATTAAATGTTGACACTTCTCTCAACTAAGATTTAAACATTAGTTCCTTATATTGTTGGAGTCGTGCTTGCTGTTAGATCCAACTTCCGTCGACGAGGACCAACCCTACATGAAGGCTAATGAGCTTCAAGAGTTAGGAGTGAAAATGTCATTGACTAGAGGGAATGCTAGGAAGCTAAAGGCACAATTGGAGTAACAGGTTGTTAAATTTCTTAACCTTAAGGCATATGATAAGATTGGTCCACGTCATACTAACGTCGTCATTATTGAATTATTTTAAGACTTACTTTTGATTTTGGGGTCTACTAATCATACTTTCAATTATGAATTAAGTTTGGCTTGTGTGTGTCTAAACACTTGATAACTTAGCTATGTACCATATATCATTATAGTTGTGTACATATAAGGCACCATATATTTTATTTAGTGTTAAGACTATATATGTCTTTCCATTGTATAATATTTAGTAACTTTGAAAGAAAGAAAACGCATTGTGTGAGATTAGAGAAATGCTATCTAGAGTTCTTCTTTGAACCAAATTTGAATCTTATCAAGAAAATCTTACTTTTGTAGTCTGTGGCGATTTTTATCATTTCTTTCCTACTTCACATTTTCTTGTTTATCTTTGCCCTTTTATGTACTAGTACTTTTTTTGAAAAAATATCACTTGGTTAGATCCTTCTACTCATTTGGAATCAACTAAATCCAATCACCCGTTGGTTTTGAGAGTAATTCTAATATGGATAAAATTATATGGTTTACAACAAAATCAACTAGGGTCAAAGATGATTTTACTGTGCTTCAAGCAATCAAACCATTGAAAGTAACACATAAAATAAATATCATTTGTTGACCGTGTTAAAAAGTTATAGTGACAGTACACTAAAATTAAATTATTGCTTTACACCGACAAATCCAAAATTGGCGTTTTTTTTAAGGAATTTTTAGCGTATATTATAGAACTAAAATTTTATTTAAACCAATTTATGAATAATTTATTAGAAAAAATAACTATTATTAATAGGTTCTGCACTATAGTCAAATCATGACAATATTTCCAAGACATGAAAAGTGAGTTGAGGGATGAATAACTCACTTGGTTGAGTTAAAGGATTAAAAGAGTTATAAAAGTCCAATGTTTAAATTTTAGCAAAGAAGAAAATGCTAACATAATAATTAATATACTAACATTTACCACTAAAAAAAATCAGAAAAAGAAGTATGGACATTCCAAGATCTTTGAATTTCTTCTTTGAACCTTTACACTACAAATTTCCACCATCTCTCTTGAAGTTCTAAGCCACTTTCTTTTCCTATAAATAGGAGAATTTGTGAGGAGTTTAATCATCCCATCCAAGAGTGATATAGAAAAATAGAGTTTTAGCAACCCCTTTCAGAGAAATAGAGTATTGTTTCTATCATAGATTAGTGAGAGTTGAGAGATATATTGTGTTCCATCCGAGTCAGATGAGATTGAAAGATATCCTCTTGTATATCAAGAGAGATTGTAATCCTACTTTTCTATTGAAGATATTGTATATATTTTCTTGAACTAAATCTCGTGGTTTATCCCTTTAACGCTAAAAGGGTTTTCTACTATAAAATTCTTAGTGTGGTTTTACTACTCTATTTTTTTTCTTCTTAGTGCCAATTTTAAGTTCACATAGCATGAAAATTATGCGTATTTCCCAATAATAACTTTAAATATAATTTTTACACAATCCTATTTAATTAAAATGTAATGAGGCATTGTCTTGCCGTCGCAATCTAGTGGTCCAGAATGGTTGTTGCAAGTCATAACAACTTAATTAATATATATGAATGTAATGTACCAAAGCAATGGACATTCAGTCTCTATCAAAAGACCCTATATTTCGCCTCATTGAAGGCATCCATGCACATGAATTTCCAATAACAACCTTTGTTTCTTAATTCATTGGAGGCAATTTTTTGTTGTGATTTGCAAGGTAGTTTCGAAATTTTGATTCACGATTACATATATATTGTCGCCGTAAGAGGAAGGTAATTACATATATATACACAAACATTTGGCTAGTCATTTTTAAGAGCATTTTTTTGGAATTGAGGAAAATAATTAATTAATTAATTAATAGTTGCATATTCGTGGGAAAATGGTCATTGGTCAAACATACATACAGTAGCACTAGCCGGTTTATTATTCCACTATGCTTCTTCATAGGCTCCAAATTTTGCAAAATAGAAAGAGACATAGTATATATATCTTCGCAAGGAGAAATTCAGGTATGGAACTATATATTATATGCTGGTGAATTCTTCTTCTGTAACATGCATATGTAGTACTCCTTTAATTTGTTATGCTAATTTTTTTTATTGCTTAAATTAATTCATTTCTGTGAATTAGGATTGAGGATGAAGAGTAATCAGTGATGAGGAAAGCAAGCAAGGTATTGGCGCGCCTCAATTTGAATACATGGTTATAAAAATGCATCATATCAGCCATGTAGTTTGATTGAGCCGCGTCAATATCTTGTTTCCATCTCCAAATTTACCAATCTCATCAAATTAACACCACAATCAAGGTATGCATGTATATTAATTGTGCTAGTTTGTTATTTCTTTTTTCTTCTGTTACTGGTTCTCATATAGATGCATATATAATTATATTACAATATTCATTCTCTTTATTTCTGCAGAAAAATAAATAAACCTCTTTGTTTATGTCTCCCTCATGTAGATGACTATAAATCTATCTAATATATATGTAAAATTATATATATTAGATATAGCATATATACATATAGAAAGGATAATTCTTGATGCAGAACATCATCTCCGTGAAAATTATAATCCAGACTTCTGCACCTTTCGAGTGGTAGATTATATAACTAGCTAGCTTAATTATATGACGAAAATGCAATACATATAAAAGTTTTTTTTTTTTTTTTTTAAAGAATATAAAAGTTGGCAGTAGGTAGAATTGGAGTCGTCAATCAATTATAATATTGTATTCTCTGATGATATATGTATGCATAAATAGAAAGATTTCTATAAATAAATATATCCTGCAGGGTAAGGATGTAGCTAGAGAATCAAGACTGCACTTGTGGTTATTATATGTTCATATGATATGCAACATTCTAATTTTATTTAATTTTTTTGAGAGAATATATTGTTAGCATTTCCCGTATTTTAATTAGTTAGCTAGCTATTGTTAAGCTGTCACAAAAAGATATATATGAAATTACACTTATATACTTATAAGATGTCACCATATAGCGAGTAGAGTAATTTGATTGAAATCATTAGATGATGATAATATCAAACAATTCAAGTTCTGAGTTCATGTTTAAAACCATGTTGAGGAGATTGAAAATGTATATTGATTTGATTTTCATTCAGTGACTCTAGTTAAGTGATTATTATTTATTAACTGTAATAAATCTGAATCCAAAATATAAGTCAAGATAATTTTGATGTATCCCATCAAATATTATGGCTAGGATCACCCATTTTGATGTACTGGATGAGAGAGACTGAGTAGAGAGGGGACCCAGCAGTACCACAGTATTAATGAAGGGAGGGAATCCTTCGTTTTCATGAGAAGCTAGCAAGCTAAGTCCTCATTGCTTTTCTTTGGGTTTGCATTAATTTCTACGGCAACTAGTAAAAGAAGGAGGGGATTCTTAGCTCCCATTGCTTTTTTCTCATGCGTGATCCATGCCATCCATTAAAAGGGCAAAAAATGTGTTTACAACCAAAAAAGAGAGTGTGTAATTAAGGGTTGAGATTCACCCACTTTTGAAAATTTGAAAGGTTTTCTCTAGAGAAGATCCTCTTCTACTAAAAGACATGTCCATTCATACGAGTCCGTTGATCTATAGATGATATATAAGCAGGGGCGGACCTGGACTGGGCCTGTTGTGGCAGGTGCCACACCAGTCCAGGCCCATTTTTTTTAGGCTTAATTACCAACTGATTTTATGCTTAATTACCATGTGATTTTTTTAGGCTTAATTATTCATGTCTTGATTGACATTTGAGAGGTATAATTACCAATAGTTCATGCGATTTTTTTTAGGCTTATGTTAATTGTTATGCTTCATCAAATGTCAATTGTCATTTGTCAACCAATTGTATAACACACTGACACACGCTGTTAATTTCCAACCAATTGTATAACACACACACACTGTTAATTGTTATGCTTCATCAAGAAGTGGGTTTATCATTTTTATGTTTGGGTTATGACTTATGATTAATTTTACACAGATTAAATTGCCAAACATGCTGCGAATTTGTTGCATATTAGGCAGGGTTATGATTAATTTTTTGTTCATGTTTTTGACATACTATAATGGAAAATAGAGCATTTGTTTTGTAATTTTGGTTGCTACAACCACTTTTAATATAACTTCTTATTAAATTTTGTATTATTTAATCATTTGACAAAAAAAAATTGCCCCACTAATAGTGGAAGTCCAGGTCCGCCCCTGTATATAAGATCAATATTTTTTTTAAGGGAATATAAGATCGATATTAAAAAATGATGAAAACTATTTTTTTTAAATACCAACAATATTTTTATAAAATAATTATTTATACTCAAAAATCCATTATATATTTCAACTAAATCGTTGCAGATTTTATGTATTTATATATGCGGAAACAAGTTTTTATGTCACATTATGATGTAAAATTGATGAGATACAATTTTGAAAATCAATGATTATTTTTGAAACACCAACATTAATGCGGTACTTCTATAAAAAAAAAATATTTATTAATTTTATATGCAAAAATACAATAAATATTTACACTAGCTTGTTGGAAATTTTACGTGATTATAAAAAAAACCCAGCTCAATATTACAACCAGTCTCGACCCAAGCTCAATAGGCCGAGTTTAACTCGGTCAAAAATATAATCAAGGGCAAAAATAGGGGACAAGATAGAGACACAATTGAAGTATATATCAAAGTGAGTTACTATTCGAGCAAACCCGTCCTGTCCCAAATTAGTTTGAGGACGAATGTGTGTTTTTAATATTAGTTTATATATTATTTTATAACACTCATATTCCACTCTACTTTTTCACTTACTCATATGCACACTTTCTATTTTGACGATTGTACACTTTAATATATGCGTTGTTTATTTTGGTAATATAGAATGTAAATTGTTAATAAATTTCTAAGACTGCTAGTTCCTACTACTCTTAAATTTTTTGGTTTTTAATTTTAATCTTGGATTATTCTACTCGAACATTAAGTTCATCTTTTGATTCCTAGAATTACATAAGTACTGGAGCATGATGACTATTTGTGATTCTTGGGGATGGAATTATATAATCACGTGAGAAACACATAGGATAAAAAAAGTAATAGTCAAAAAATTTCCCGAGCTAATGTTTGGATCGGGTTTGGTCACATAAAACTCGGTCCAACACATCCTTTGTACACCACTAATAAGCACAAATAAAATTTTTATGTCCCAAGATGATAAAATTTTGTAAGCGATCGAATATTTTTAAAATACCAACATTAATTGAGTATTTCTATAAAAAAATTATTTTATATGCAATAATTTGTTGAATATTTGCCCCGCGCCTATTGAAACTTTTATATGTTTATATCTGCAGAAACAATTTTTTATATCCCAATATGATAAGCCGCGATATGATAAAACTCTGAAAACTCATGAGCTTTTTTTTTGAAAAAAAATATATCAACAATAATGGAGTGTTTTTATAATATATATATATATATTTGAGAAAATCCGTTAAATATTTGCATTATTCCGTTAGCCGATTTTATGTGCATACATATGCAGAAATAAATTTTCATGTCCTGATTTGATAAAGTCGATATGATAAAATTTTGTAAACTCATAGAATTTTCAAAATACCAACATTAATGTAAAACTTCGATAAAATATTTGTCAACTACTAATATAAGAATGTTCATTACCTAGGTCTTGTATATAATAAAATCTAGGCTTAAATATGTAAATCGTCACTGTAAATTCGCGTGTTTTTTATTTTCGTCCATGTATCTTTTTTTCTAAAACAAACCATGTAAGTTAATAACGTTTCGATTTTCGTCCCTCCCGTCAGCATATGTTACAAAGACACTTATGTGTCTAACGGCAACTGACGTGGCGTTGTCTAACGTGGCAAAAACGAAAAGTTACAGAGGGACAAAATTAAAAATCACGAACTTACCAAATTTGAAATTAAAAACCCTTGTTGTTTCCATCTTCTTCCTCTCTTTGTGCGTCTTCTTCCTCTTTCTGCCATATTCTTCTTCTTCTGCGCCCTTGAAATCTCACGCCCTGCTAACAATGTCTTCATCATTCGTTGCTAACTCTTCTTCAATTGAGTTGCCTAGATGTGGTTGCAACAAAACAATAAGAATATTCATCTCCAAATCATATGAAAATCCTAAAAGGAGATATTGGAAATGCCCAATCTTTATAGTGAGTTCCTTGTTATTCTATGTTTGTTTGATGTCTATTTTCGTACACTTTAATACCCTTAAAATATGTATATGATTGATTTTGTTTTAGGCTGGTAATAGTTGTAAGTTATTCATATGGGATGATGAAATTGATGGACATCCTCCATATGTCTGTCGAGTAGCAGTAGCAACAGCTGAAGCATCACCTTCAACTGTCACAAAGCTTCCATGTGATTGCAATTGTGAAGAGCTTCTGAAAGACATAATAGGCATAATGAAAGATTTTGGAATCAACAAAAACGAGAAGTTGAAGAAGAAGTTGCAATACTCAAGGAAGAAGATCAATTTGTTTATAGCTTTGTTAATTGTATCTTGGCTAATTTTCGTTGCATATTTGAAGATATAGTGAATGTAACCAATTATTTGGTCTATTGTAATGGTTCAGTTCAAGCATAGTTTGTAATTTGATGAATTATGATTGAATGAATGTAATGAAGTTTGTTGACATGCTATCATATTTTATTCTCTTCAACATTAGTTGATGTATTTTGTGGTATATAATAACCTGATTAAGAGTAACATGACTATAGTAAGCAAATTTGTCATCAAACTTGTTATATAAAAACCTGCCAAAGTGATTGTTGGTTACAACTTGATATGGCCATTACATAAAAGCCAAAATGACCAAAATATAACTGGTCTAAATGCAAAAAAACATTAAAAAAGGTGTTAACCAAAATACATATTAGAATAAGCACCATATTACCTTAAATAGGTTCATACATAGCAAATAAACATAGTAATAGTTCATCATGGCATTTTCTAATCTTTAGGTCCAATGTCCTCCCCATCAACTCCTTTTCCTTTCTTGTTCTTGTCAACATTCTCATTTCTTGTCAACATTGCTTGCTCTTGATTTTCTGAGGAGTTCCCAACAGTCTTGACATGTTTGCCTTGAGCTTTTGAAATATTCTTTTGCCAACATCCAAATCATCTGATGCAGAGGATGAATTGGAACCACATCTAGGCAACTCATATAGATTGGAGGTTTTCATATGAATTGGAGATAAACATCCTCATTGTTTTGTTCCAACCAAATTGGCTTCGAATTACCTTGAATTCTCAGCTGAGAAGTATCTCGGAAATTATCTACACACACGCGGTAGACACTCCTTGCTGAATAACAACCACTCTTTTCACCTTTCCATACTTGTTTATCTATCGTAACCTATGGGAATATGGATGTATTGAAGAAGACTTCAGTTGTGTTCTCATCAAACAAATTATAATTAAATTCGGTTTCCAAGATTTCGTATTCTTATCGATCAAACATCAACATGCTCAGTTTGAAACTATGCATTTCCTGTATTTGAAGTCAAGACACACCTACCATTTTTCACTCATGGATATCCATCAATGAAATATTAGAACTTGTACCTATACACCATCGAGCCCCCATTTTCATAACATCCTTAGAGTTCAAAATACTACGCCGCACATAGCTTGAATTATGGCCAATTTTTGCTCCGAAAAAGTCACTATTCATAAAATATCTCGCTTTAAATAGCCTTGATACCAGACAATCTTCATTTGTCTGAAGCTTCCACATTTGATTACCTAGCATAGCAATATTAAAAGAGGAAATATATTTAAGTCCCATACCTCCATGTGTCTTATGAACAGTAAACTTATATCAAGACATCCAACGGGGTTTGACGAGCCACCATGACCCCACAAAAAAGCGGTGTTTTATTTTCTCTATATCGTCAATCAGTGTGCAGGAGGAGGAATATATTCATTACATAGGATGGAATAGACTGATGAACATACTTAATCATTATCTAATGACCAGCTTTGGACAAAAATTTGCTACTCCATGAACTTATTTTTTGCCAAATTCGATCTTTGATGTAAGCCAAGAATATTAGTGATAGAATCCCTCACTTGTTGCTCCAAAAACGTACTATAAAAGATTTCAGATTTTGGAAGGCTTATAGCTTGACCTAAAGCGGCTTCATACATTGTTAAAATATTATTTATTACACGTGCTTCGCTATCCATAGCCCTAAAACATAAGAAACATTATCTGCAAATAAAAGATGTGACACCACCGGAGCATTACAGAAGATGCTAAGGCCATGTAAGTCTTCTATAATCTCAGCTTTCCCAATTAGCGCTGACAAACCTTCCACACATAGGATAAAAAGATGAGGTGAGAGAGAGTCACCTTGATGTAAACCTCGGCCAGATATGATTGATCCCGCCAGGTCATTATTCACAATGACATGATAATCAACAGATTCCACACATATTAAAATCCATATGACCCATCTAGTGGCAAAATCGAGTTTCAACATAGCCTCTTTCAAATACACCCAAATGATCCTATCATATGCCTTGATAATATCTAATTTGAGAGCCACATTGCTACCATTTTTCCTTTGGTTTACCTTCATATAGCGAAAAACTTCTATAGCCACCATGACATTATCCAAAATAGAACGACATGGGACGAATGCCGATTGATTATCATCACAGACATATTTGTGGAGTACACACTTCAATCTGTTGGCAAGCACCTTAGAAATAAGTTTGTATAAAACATTGCATAACGTTATTAAAGATTATCCAAAATTATCCTTATTAAAAATTTAAGTGTTTTCAACATATTGCTTATTACCCTCTTTTTCGTAATCTGCCATTGGCATTCTTTACTTCTTATTTTTTTTTTTTTTTACGAGAACCCACGTATCCTTTCTTCTTATACTAACGTATTCTGTTCTTATTTTTTTTAATATATTTGTTTTATAGTTTTTCATTGTATTATTATCAATACATTATTAATAAATTGTGTACTAGATTATTTTATAAATAATTGCTATCAATAAATTTCTTATAAACATTTTTATATTGTACTATATTATTTTGGAAGGGCTCTAGTATTTATCAATACCTAATATTTTGTTTGAACTTTTATGTTTGATTATTTATCAAGTTTTCGGTTATTGAGTTTTCATATTTAATTTTTAATAAAGTGAATACTTTTAAAATCATGGTATTGTGTGTAGTACCCCAATTTTGTCCTAAGCCTTTTAAAACAAAAAAATCAAAAAAAATCAAAGAGGGAGAAAAAGTCAAAGTCAACAAAGGTCAACAGAAAAGTCAACATTTCAAAAATGATGACTTCGCACTGCGAAGCTCACTTCGCACTGCGAAGTCTGCGATTTTTCTGCAGATTTTTGGTTTCTTTGATTTAATTCCAGATTTTGTTGCATATCATTTGTATATTTATTTTAATCAGCATTCATGGCCATTTGGGCCAAGCAAAACCTGAAATGAGAGACTTGCCATTAATGCCAAGGTTGGAAGCTTTTTCTTCCAACCTAGCATGTGACAAGCAAGTGGGCTTGCCCTTGGGCAGCTCTTGTCCCTCCCAAGTGACCTGTTAACCACCCCAAGGTTGCCAGCCACCTGCTTGATGACTTTCCTCCTGCTTGCTCCCCCAAAACCAGTCAAACCAGCTAGATTTTTCACTTGAAAAAGCCATGAGTGCCTACCCTGTTTTGCAACAGCTTTTCACCCTCTCACACCAGCCAATTATAGCCTTTTGCATCCCCCAATCTCTGCACATCACAGTGCACGTTTTTATTGATCAACCATTGAGATTGCAAGGATTGATCCCCAAGCTTGGCCAATTGCATTTCAGCCCTATTTCATCATCATTGCTATCCAAAAATCTTTGAATTTGTGGCTGAAATCAGGCTGAGTCTTGACCCTTGGCACAAGGCAAGGTTGCCTCTATCCATTAGCATTTAATGCAAAGGGATTCAGCCTGATCCTAGCCCACAAATCAGCTGGATTTTGGGGATTTCTAATGATGAAATTGATTTGGTTTTGGCCTATAAATAGAAGGCAATGCCCAAGGTTACAAGCACTTCTGATAACAGCATTCAAGAGCATTATTCACACAAAGAAACACTACTCATTCCAGCTTACAAACACTCACAAACAACCAGAAAAAAACAATCCAAACACAAAGCCTCACAAAGTTCAAAATCATCACCAACATTCAAAACCTTGCAAGAACCTTCAACCAATTCAAATCCATTGCAGCTGGAGCTTTGCTAAGGATCTCTATAAGTATTCTAAGTACTGATCTTGCATTTTCAATTGTGTTTGCATAGCAATTTTGGTCCAAAACCTTTTGGTTCTAAAAAACCCCTTTTGAATTTCAAAGAAATCCCAAGGTTTTCAAAACATCAAAACTGGTTTGTCCAGTCTTTTTCATCCCAAAAACTCAAAGCTTTTCACTCACCTAAAAGGTCCTAAGTGTGTTCAGAAGTTGTTTCTGAACAAAAGTTCAGAAACAGCTTCTGAACTCAAAAATTCGCATACTTCGCAGTGCGAAGTCATGGTCGCAGAGCGACCATGACAGAACTCAGAATCTGAGTTTAGGTGTCCAAATGACCAATTTTTGAGGTTCTAGCCCAAGAGCTCAGAACCTAAGAGTTTTTAAACCCATGTTTTTCAAGTCATAACAAGGATTTTGCACAATATTGACAAATTCGCAAGTCCGGGTGACATTTTGTGGATAACTTGCAAAACAAGTTATGTTCCAAATCTTTCAAAACAACATGAACAAACCAGCTATGTTCATCATTTCAAATTAAACTTGAACAATAAATATTGTTCATGATTTTCAAAACCCAAACATGAACATACGCCGAATACGATCGCTTTTCAAAACCGTTCGCAAAATGAGCCGAACTTGTGCGTTTTCTAACAAAATTGCTAAAATCTCTTCACTTTGGGTTCCAAACCAAATGATTTGATATACCTTGGGATTTCTAAAGAATTCTACCCAAAAACTTGAATGAAAAAGGGATGGTGTGACGTATGTCTCTCCATTGCCCCGATTGTACGAATGCGTGACGTATGTCTCGTCGTTCGGACAATCGTCATTCCTTTTTTAACGTATCCAACCATAACCAAACCAAATCTTGGCCCCTTGTGGTCAATCCGAACCTTTTGGTCCCCCGTGGCCACTAGATTCGATCCCTCGACTTGTTTAAGTCACTCGGTCAATGTTCGACTCGTCCGAGTCCATTGTACCTGTTCTTGATCCCAGTGGATCAATCGAACAATCCCTCGACTCGTTGGAGTCCCCTCGGTCAATGATTGACTCGTTTGAGTCCATTGCACCTCTCTTGGTCCCATAGCGACCAATTCGAACCCTTTTACCCTAACGGATGTACCTTTTAACAATTCTAGCGCGATTCGTAAACAAACGCTTAATAAGTCTCCCAAGCGCGAGCATACAAGCTATACGCTTAATAAGTCTCCCGAGCGCGAGCATACAAGCTACGTTGAATCACAAGAATTTGGTTAAAACATCGTCCATTTAAAATTAACCAACATATGTACGTTTTTCTACCAAAGAACTACGTACGCTTTGAATTCTCCGACTACCGGGAGATACGTAGGAGCAAGATCGACATCTTGTCAAGCGCAATAATAAAAACTTTCTTTTTTTTCTCTTTCGTTTGTTTTTATCTCTTTTCCCCCCTTTTTAGTATATTTTCTTTTGACATAGATAAGCATGCACGCAAAACATCTAAAAACAATTTAAGCTTTAGCCAAATAGAAGGTTCCCGTTGAGTACAACGGACGTGAGGGGTGCTAATACCTTCCCCTTGCGTAATCGACTCCCGAACCCGACAATGGTTGCGATGACCAATCCTTTCCTCATCGTCAAAGGGTTTTATTATCATTTCCCTTTAAATAAAAAAAACTTAAGGGTTTATCAACGTTCCCTTTACACAAAAACTTTGGTGGCGACTTCACAAAGGCCCTCCGAGCGTTTACGAACGACCTCGGGGGATTTGCGCGTTTTTTAAAACGAGGTGCGCACAGCTGGCGACTTCACTGGGGATCCTTTTCCCACTAGCGAGTCAAGCCTAATCTATTTGGCTTTTAAGCCAATTGTTTTTATTTTATTTGCGCGCCATGCTTTTGTTTTATTTATCTACTTCATATTTATGCTTTATGTTTATATTTGCTTTATTTGCTTTATATTCATATCATATATATATCAAATGCGAGGGTTACTTGAGTGATGTTACTCCACATTGTTCGGGTTAATGCCGGACGTGTGAGGCTCTCTACCCGAGCTTGAGAAAAAAACTAAGTTAGAAGGAGGTTGTGTGCGGAAGCCCGCGTTGACGTATGTCCGTGAGGTAGGATGCCCAACCCCGCTTAGAGGAGATTTTCATGTGGAATTAATTGAAGTCATGTTGACGTATGTCCATAGACAACCCTAATTCCATATGAGATCTATGACTCTAGGGACCTCTTCTTAGGAAATATCATCTTTAGAGCCTACACGTGAGAATGGGGGGAAGTTCTGAACGTTCATATACCAAACCCCTGCATGTCATAACATTTGCATTCATAAAACTTTTTGCATAAACAAAAAAAAGAGGGGCATATTTTTGCATACTCATTGCATTCATACATTCATGCATTTTCATGCATTTCAAAGCAAAACCCTCACATCATCCCCTCAACCAAGACACCAAAAAAAAAGAAGTACCCGACCCGGTGTATCGTGGCGTTTCGGATGAGATCCAAGCAACCAGAAGGCCATCGAAATTCTGGAAATCATTTCTTTGTCCAAGTAATTTATCTTGTTTTTTCAAAAAAAAAATCATTTTTGCTCTTCCCAAGGCAAACGATTAATTTTTATGGGACCCCCATATTTCAAATCATTTCCGTCATTAATAAATTTGCAGTTTATTTTCAAAAGAGTTCGTTTTTCTTTCGTTCTTAAATAAATTTTTGCAACCCTACAAAAAAAAAATCATCACCACCAAAAAAATAACACTGCTACAATCCCTTTTGACTTCAATCTTCAAATTAACCAAACGGAAGATGATAATAAGGACGATTTTGAACCTCCTGAAGGATTGTCCAGACTTGGGGATCAAGAGGATAGGGTAATACAACCTCACCAAGAAAACCCTCAAAAGTATAGCACCACAGTTCTCCCTCTGCCGGGGCACACTCTATAAGAGAAATCATAGTCTCGCTCAGACGTGTGGATAAACTTGAAACAATCATGCTCACCGAAGAAATCCATGAGGAGTCCTTCCAAACCCATGCCAAGACATGTCACAAGTGACAAAATTATGCCAACAAGGGGCACATACCACAAACACCTCTGAATGTCATGACATCACCCTAACCTTTTTCTATGTGGGGCATAAACATGTTCGGAATGATTGAGCCAAAGGCTTCAAAAGAGCACCAGTTCATACTAGTTGCCATCAACTATTTCACCAAATGGGTCGAAGCAGCTACCTATGCAAACATGACCAAACAAGTGGTCGCCCAATTCATCAAAAAAAGAAACCATTTGCCGTTACGGCACTCCCCACAATTTCCCACAAAAAGCCAAGTCGTCATTGGCATTCCTCACATGCCCAAACAAACAAAGCCCAATTTTCATTGGCATCCCCCAAACACAAAAAGCCAAGTCATCATTGACATTCCTCACATCTCCAACAAAAGACCAATTTTCATTGGCGCACACAATTTCCAAACAAAAAAACCAATTTCCATTGGCAATCACAAACCCCATTTCTAATAAAAGCCCAATTTTCATTGGCATTCCTATCCAATCACAAAAGCCCGACCTTGCTCGGAAGCCAATCATAAAGCCCGACCTCGCTCGGCATCCAAAAAAAAACAAAAGCCCGACCTCGCTCGGCATCCAAAAAAAAACAAAAGCCCGACCTTGCTCGGCATCCCATCATAAAAGCCCGACCTTGCTCGGCATCCCATCATAAAAGCCCGACCCCGCTCGGCATCCCACAAAAAAAAACCCGACCTCGCTCGGCATCCAAACTCCCAAAAGCCCAATTTTCATTGGCACTCACAAACATATTCCCAAATACCATTTCCAATAAAGGCCCAATTTTATTGGCATTCACAAACACAAACAAGGTTCGACCAACTGAACCCCATAAAAGAGAAACACCTCACAACATTGGGGCATGGACAGTTCAACAAGAAAGTTCATTCTCGAGAATTTAGAGAAGGAGACTTAATGCTTGGGAAAAAGGATATTACCCACCCACAAAGATCCCCCTATCAATAAACTCCGGCGCAGTCAAAAAATATATATGCCAAAAAGAAGAAAGAGCTCGCTAAATCGAAAACCCGAAAGGGCGGTTTAGGCAATAGAGAGCGTCCTGGTAGATCGAAAACCTGAAAAGGCGGTCTAGGCAAAAATTAAGGACATCAAAAAAGGAAATATACCCCAGTGGACTGAAAACTCGAAAGAGCGGTCCAGGTAAAAATTAGGGGTTTCAAAAAAAAAAGGGAAGGCAAAAGACTGCGGCACGTGAGGTCCGGACAGAATTCAAGAGGGAAAGAATCAACCTCATTATCATCTTTCAAAAAAAGGTTATTTCGAAGTCATAGGGAATGTAGCACGTGAAACCCAAACAAATTTCCATTTGTCTTTTTGTTTCTTATTTTCTCCCTATCTTAGTAATCACCTCTTATAGGGATTACATTTTCACGAATAGTTACCCATACAAGGGACTAAGTTTCGTTGAATCAAAATCATTTTTAAACCTTTTCATTGTTATGCGTCCTTACTTGCTCATAAAATGTGTTTTTATTCATGATAGATAATGCATTGAAATATGGGAAATAAAAAAAAGAAAACTTGCAAAAAAAAATGTGTGTTTTTTACTTGGACGTTTTAAATGTCAAAAGAATTTCGTTGGTCCCCGGTATTGCATCAGAGGACTCAAAACTTGAAGCTTTGCATCAGTCATTTTAAGACTCATGCTCTTCGTCAGGAACTAGTGCGTAGCTCACGGCGCGTAAAACGCAAAGATCCCGAGGGTCGGAGGAACAAATTTCCCCAAATAAAGCTCACCCCCATACATCTTTTTCATCCACTAAGGCCGGATATCGATCATGCTTCTAAAATGATCCTTATATCCCCAGTGAGATCTCACCAAAACAAAAAGCCCGACCTCGCTCGACAACCAAAATCAAAAAGCCCGACCTCGCTCGGCAACCAAAATCAAAAAGCCCGACCTCGCTCGGCAACCAAAACAAAAAGCCCGACCTCGCTCGGCAACCAAACAAAAAGTCCAATAATCATTGGCAAACCAAAGCCCAATATTCATTGGCAAACCAAAGCCCAATTTTCATTGGCACTCACCAACAAAACCAAAGCCCAATCATCATTGGCGCCTACTCACAAATTTCCAACCAAAACAATTTTCATTGGCATTCCCCAGTGGAGTCTCATCCAAAGCCCGAACTACACCGGTTTTGATCTCATTCGGGTATGTAGGCAAAGGACCTTGTCCTTCCAAACCAAACAAACAAAAAGTCCAACCATCATTAGCACAACCACAACCAAGACCGACCTTGCTCGGCACCCAATCAGCATCCCACATATCATGCATAACATAATACATGCATCATGTCAATTTCATTCATGCATACTGTAGTACCCTAATTTTGTCCTAAGCATTTTAAAACCAAAAAAATCAAAGAGGGAGGAAAAGTCAAAGTCAACAAAAGTCAACAGAAAAGTCAACATTTCAAAAATGCTGACTTCGCACTGCGAAGGTCACTTCGCACTGCGAAGTCTGCGATTTTTCTGCAGATTTTTGGTTTCTTTGATTTAATTCCAGAATTTGTTGCATATCATTTCCATAATTATTTTAAGTAGCATTCATGGCTAATTGGGCCAAGCAAAACCAGAATTGAAGGACTTGCCATTAATGCCAAGGTTGGAAGCTTTTTCTTCCAACCTAGCATGTGACAAGCAAGTGGGCTTGCCCTTGGGCAGCTCTAGTGCCTCCCATGTGACCTGTTAACCACCACAAGGTTGCCAGCCACCTGCTTGAGGACTTTCCTCCTGCTTGCTTCCCCAAAACCAGTCAAACTAGCTGGATTTTCTCACTTGAAAAGCCATGAGTGCCTACCCTGTTTTTGCAGCAGCTTTTCACCCCTCACACCAGCCATAAGTAGCCTTTTTCACCCCTCAATCTCTGCACATCACAGTGCACGTTTTTATTGATCAACCATTAAGATTGCAAGGATTGATCCCCAAGCATTAGCCAATTGCAATTCAGCTTTGTTCTTCATCATTACCTTCTAGAATTGGTTGAATTTGTGGCTGAAATCAGGCTGAGTCTTGCCCCTTGGTACAAGGCAAGGTTGCCTCTATCCATTAGCATTTAATGCAAAGGGATTCAGCTTGATCTTAGCCACAAATCAGCTGGATTTTGGGATTTGATAATGATGAATTAGATTTGGTTTTGGCCTATAAATAGAAGGCAATGCCCAAGGTTACAAACACAACTGAGAACAGCATTTCAAGAGCAGAAACTCTACTCATTTCAGCTTACAAACCCTCTCAAACAACCAGAAAAAAAACCAACCCAACACAAAGCTTTACCAAAGTTCAAGTCCATCACCAATATCAAAAACCTTTTGTGAAAGCCTTCAACCAATTCAAATCCATTTGCAGCTGGAGCTTTGCTAAGGAGTTTTGTAAGTTTCGAAAGCTTTTGTATTGCATTTTCATTGGTGTTTGCATAGCAATTTTGGTTCAAAACCATTTGATTCTAAAAAACCCCTTTTGAATTTCAAAGAAATCCCAAGGTTTTCAAAACATCAAAACTGGTTTGTCCAGCCTTTTTCATCCCAAAAACTCAAAGTTTTTCACTCACTTAAAAGGTCCTGAGTGTGTTCAGAAGTTGTTTCTGAACAAAAGTTCAGAAACAGCTTCTGAACTCAAAAATTCGCATGCTTCGCAGTGCGAAGTCATGGTCGCAGTGCGACCATGACAGAACTCAGAATCTGATTTTTTGTGTCCAAGTGACCATTTTTTTGAGGTTCTAGCCCCAGAGCTCAGAACCTAAGAGTTTTTAAACCCATGTTTTTTCAAACCATAACAGGGATTTTGCATAATCTTGACAAAATCACAAGTTCGTATGACATTATGTGGATAACTTGCAAAACAAGTTATGTTCCCAAACTTTCAAACAAGCATGAACAAACAAGCTATGTTCATCATCTCAATCAAAACTTGAA
Source organism: Medicago ruthenica (assembly GCA_018208015.1). NCBI lineage: Eukaryota > Viridiplantae > Streptophyta > Magnoliopsida > Fabales > Fabaceae > Medicago > Medicago ruthenica. The sequence goes on from CM031372.1 coordinate 89,528,870, forward strand.
CAATAAATATTGTTCATGATTTTTCAAAACTCAAACATGAACATACGCCAAATTTGTTCGCTTTTCAAAACCGTTCGCAAAATGAGCCGAACTTGTGCGTTTTCTAGCAAAATTGCTAAACCTTCCCAATTTGGGTTTTCAAACCAAATGTTTTGACATACCTTGGGATTTCTAAAGAATTCTACCCAAAAACACGAATGAAAAAGGGATGGTGTGACGTATGTCTCTCCATCGCCCCGATTGTACGAATGCGTGACGTATGTCTCGTCGTTCAGACAATCGTCATTCCTTCTTTTAATATGTACAACCCAAACCAAACCTTGGCCCCTTGTGGTCAATCCAAACCTTTTGGTCCCCCGTGGCCATTAGACTCAATCCCTCGACTCGTTTGAGTCACTCGGTCAATGTTCGACTCGTTCGAGTCCATTGTACCTGTTCTTGATCTCAGTGGATCAATCGAACAATCGCCCGACTCTTCGGAGTCCACTCGGTCAATGATTGACTTGTATGAGTCCATTGCACCTCTCTTGGTCCCATAGCGACCAATTCACCCTTTTACCCTAACGGACGTACCTTTTAACAATTCTAGTGCGATTCACGAACAAACGCTTAATAAGTCTCCCAAGCGCGAGCATACAAGCTACGTTTTAATCGCAAGAATTCGGTTAAAACATCGTCCATTTAAAATTAACCAACATATGTACGTTTTCTACCAAAGAACTACGTACGCTTTGAATTCTCCGACTACCGGGAGATACGTAGGAGCAAGATCGACATCTTGTCAAGCGCAATAATAATAAAACTTTTTCTTTCTTTTCTTTCGTTTGTTTTTATCTCTTTCCCCCCCTTGTATTATATTTTTGACATAAATGAACATGCGCGCAAAACATTTAAAAACAATTCAAGCTTTAGCCAAATAGAAGGTTCCCGTTGAGTACAACGGACGTGAGGGGTGCTAATACCTTCCCCTTGCGTAACCAACTCCCGAACCCGACAATGGTTGCGATGACCAATCCTTATCCTCATCGTCAAAGGGTTTTATTATCGTTTCCCTTTAAACAAAAAAAACTTAAGGGTTTATCAACGTTCCCTTTACACAAAAACTTTGGTGGCGGCTTCACAAAGGCCCTCCGAGCGTTCACGAACGACCTCGGAGGATTTGCGCGTTTTTTAAACGAGGTGCGCACACATACATATACAAATCATTCATACACATGCATTTCATAAATCATGTCATGCATCCTCAACAAGGATTCTCCAGTGAATATCACATATTCACCAGCATCCATCAACAGTTAAGTAAGCGTTCCCCAGTGAACCTCCTTCACCAACTGTCCCCAATTCCCCAGCAGGGAATCTTTGATTGAGTCTATCTCATATCATGTTGCATTGCATATCACACTGCATACCATACTGCATAACATGCATCATACCATCATGTTTTCCGGTTCAAAGCTGGGCACCCTTTCAGGGTTAGACCATTTCAGTTAGGTATCGACCTCTAGTGTAAGCGGCTAGATAAGATCACCTCCCTCAGTGTTCGACCTTCAGTGTTAGCGGCTGAATAAGATCACTCCCCTGTTTAGGAATCGACCTTCAGTGTTAGCGGCTGAATAAGATTACCTATCCTTAGGTATCGACCTCTAGTGTAAGCGGCTAGATAAGATCACCTCCCTCAGTGTTCGACCTTCAGTGTTAGCGGCTGAATAAGATCACTCCCCTGTTTAGGAATCGACCTTCAGTGTTAGCGGCTGAATAAGATTACCTATCCTTAGGTATCGACCTCTAGTGTAAGCGGCTAGATAAGATCACCTCCCTCAGTGTTCGACCTTCAGTGTTAGCGGCTGAATAAGATCACTCCCCTGTTTAGGAATCGACCTTCAGTGTTAGCGGCTGAATAAGATTACCTATCCTTAGGTATCGACCTCTAGTGTAAGCGGCTAGATAAGATCACCTCCCTCAGTGTTCGACCTTCAGTGTTAGCGGCTGAATAAGATCACTTCCCCGTTAGGAATCGACCTTCAGTGTTAGCGGCTGAATAAGATTACATATCTTAAGGAATCGACCTCTAGTGTAAGCGGCTAGATAAGATCACCTTTGCCTTTAGGAATCTACCTCCAGTGTAAGCGGCTGGATACGATTACCTTCATCCCCAGTGGATCTACCTCCAGTGTAAGCGGCTGGATACGATCAACCTTTTCAAATCATTGCATTTGCATATTTTACTTTCACTGCAATCTTTTCATTCCGCGAAGGACAAAATTCGGGTCCTTCTTTTACCTAATTGATCTTCGCAAAGAGTTCATGAGATGCCCTCGGCACTCACACACTCTATGCAAAGACACAATTAAGTAGGGGCAGCTGTAGTACCCCAATTTTGTCCTAAGCCTTTTAAAACAAAAAAAATCAAAAAAAAATCAAAGAGGGAGAAAAAGTCAAAGTCAACAAAGGTCAACAGAAAAGTCAACATTTCAAAAATGATGACTTCGCACTGCGAAGCTCACTTCGCACTGCGAAGTCTGCGATTTTTCTGCAGATTTTTGGTTTCTTTGATTTAATTCCAGATTTTGTTGCATATCATTTGCATATTTATTTTAATCAGCATTCATGGCCATTTGGGCCAAGCAAAACCTGAAATGAGAGACTTGCCATTAATGCCAAGGTTGGAAGCTTTTTCTTCCAACCTAGCATGTGACAAGCAAGTGGGCTTGCCCTTGGGCAGCTCTTGTCCCTCCCAAGTGACCTGTTAACCACCCCAAGGTTGCCAGCCACCTGCTTGATGACTTTCCTCCTGCTTGCTCCCCCAAAACCAGTCAAACCAGCTAGATTTTTCACTTGAAAAAGCCATGAGTGCCTACCCTGTTTTGCAACAGCTTTTCACCCTCTCACACCAGCCAATTATAGCCTTTTGCATCCCCCAATCTCTGCACATCACAGTGCACGTTTTTATTGATCAACCATTGAGATTGCAAGGATTGATCCCCAAGCTTGGCCAATTGTATTTCAGCCCTATTTCATCATCATTGCTATCCAAAAATCTTTGAATTTGTGGCTGAAATCAGGCTGAGTCTTGACCCTTGGCACAAGGCAAGGTTGCCTCTATCCATTAGCATTTAATGCAAAGGGATTCAGCCTGATCCTAGCCCACAAATCAGCTGGATTTTGGGGATTTCTAATGATGAAATTGATTTGGTTTTGGCCTATAAATAGAAGGCAATGCCCAAGGTTACAAGCACTTTTGATAACAGCATTCAAGAGCATTATTCACACAAGGAAACACTACTCATTCCAGCTTACAAACACTCACAAACAACCAGAAAAAAACAATCCAAACACAAAGCCTCACAAAGTTCAAAATCATCACCAACATTCAAAACCTTGCAAGAACCTTCAACCAATTCAAATCCATTGCAGCTGGAGCTTTGCTAAGGATCTCTATAAGTATTCTAAGTACTGATCTTGCATTTTCAATTGTGTTTGCATAGCAATTTTGGTCCAAAACCTTTTGGTTCTAAAAAACCCCTTTTGAATTTCAAAGAAATCCCAAGGTTTTCAAAACATTAAAACTGGTTTGTCCAGTCTTTTTCATCCCAAAAACTCAAAGCTTTTCACTCACCTAAAAGGTCCTAAGTGTGTTCAGAAGTTGTTTCTGAACAAAAGTTCAGAAACAGCTTCTGAACTCAAAAATTCGCATACTTCGCAGTGCGAAGTCATGGTCGCAGAGCGACCATGACAGAACTCAGAATCTGAGTTTAGGTGTCCAAATGACCAATTTTTGAGGTTCTAGCCCAAGAGCTCAGAACCTAAGAGTTTTTAAACCCATGTTTTTCAAGTCATAACAAGGATTTTGCACAATATTGACAAATTCGCAAGTCCGGGTGACATTTTGTGGATAACTTGCAAAACAAGTTATGTTCCAAATCTTTCAAAACAACATGAACAAACCAGCTATGTTCATCATTTCAAATTAAACTTGAACAATAAATATTGTTCATGATTTTCAAAACCCAAACATGAACATACGCCGAATACGATCGCTTTTCAAAACCGTTCGCAAAATGAGCCGAACTTGTGCGTTTTCTAACAAAATTGCTAAAATCTCTTCACTTTGGGTTCCAAACCAAATGATTTGATATACCTTGGGATTTCTAAAGAATTCTACCCAAAAACTTGAATGAAAAAGGGATGGTGTGACGTATGTCTCTCCATTGCCCCGATTGTACGAATGCGTGACGTATGTCTCGTCGTTCGGACAATCGTCATTCCTTTTTTAACGTATCCAACCATAACCAAACCAAATCTTGGCCCCTTGTGGTCAATCCGAACCTTTTGGTCCCCCGTGGCCACTAGATTCGATCCCTCGACTTGTTTAAGTCACTCGGTCAATGTTCGACTCGTCCGAGTCCATTATACCTGTTCTTGATCCCAGTGGATCAATCGAACAATCCCTCGACTCGTTGGAGTCCCCTCGGTCAATGATTGACTCGTTTGAGTCCATTGCACCTCTCTTGGTCCCATAGCGACCAATTCGAACCCTTTTACCCTAACGGATGTACCTTTTAACAATTCTAGCGCGATTCGTAAACAAACGCTTAATAAGTCTCCCAAGCGCGAGCATACAAGCTATACGCTTAATAAGTCTCCCGAGCGCGAGCATACAAGCTACGTTGAATCACAAGAATTTGGTTAAAACATCGTCCATTTAAAATTAACCAACATATGTACGTTTTTCTACCAAAGAACTACGTACGCTTTGAATTCTCCGACTACCGGGAGATACGTAGGAACAAGATCGACATCTTGTCAAGCGCAATAATAAAAACTTTCTTTTTTTTCTCTTTCGTTTGTTTTTATCTCTTTTCCCCCCTTTTTAGTATATTTTCTTTTGACATAGATAAGCATGTACGCAAAACATCTAAAAACAATTTAAGCTTTAGCCAAATAGAAGGTTCCCGTTGAGTACAACGGACGTGAGGGGTGCTAATACCTTCCCCTTGCGTAATCGACTCCCGAACCAGACAATGGTTGCGATGACCAATCCTTTCCTCATCGTCAAAGGGTTTTATTATCATTTCCCTTTAAATAAAAAAAACTTAAGGGTTTATCAACGTTCCCTTTACACAAAAACTTTGGTGGCGACTTCACAAAGGCCCTCTGAGCGTTTACGAACGACCTCGGGGGATTTGCGCGTTTTTTAAAACGAGGTGCGCACATTGTGTATACATCTAATGGGCTGTCTATTAAACATTTTTTTTCTATTCTGTAATATATTACACCATCCATGTGGCTAGACAACATGAGACTAGACTTTCCTTTCATAAAAAGAAAACACGAGACTAGACTTTGTAATTAGGACTTGGAAGAAAAAATACAAAAACCAAAACCCAAAAGAAAAAGAGATTATCACTGACAGTTACACGAAGTGAACCGAATCAATTTGTATCTCCATTACAACTTGATTCTCTTTGATTTGGTTATGTTTTTTGTTCTTTTTTTTAGCAGTAATATTCATCACACAGTTAATCATAACAATTTTGTATAGTTTGATTTCCAAAGAATTAACATGTTTTCAAAAAGTACAATTCAAATTTTTGTAAAGTATGTCTAGTTTGATTAAAAATACGAAATTGAAGCACTGAATCATTATATTGATTTTGTTTCGGACAAACCATTAACAAATCAATTTTATCAAACTTTTGAAACAATTCCGATTTCTTCTTGAGTTGAACCATGAAAAGTCCTACTAGTGATGCTTTATCCAACAAAATTGTCTTGTTAATAAGTACAACTTTATGGTAACCCATATAAAACTAAAAGAAAATTATTATTTTTCTGCAAAGTATTTATAAGTGGGACATCTTCCACCTTATAAATTGATTTCAAAGCTTATTCATAATAGGTTTGGCCACCCACTCTCAGGTCGCCACTGATAACAGTATGTTATACTATATTTTAAGAGTCTTTTTGGAGTCATTTAGCACCGTCTTTAATCAAGTTACATGATATTTTAGTTGATTTTAGTAAGAGTTAAGTGCTATGTATAATATATGCTCTCTTTAGATCAAATTAAAGTCTCATAACATTTAAAAATAAATATATATTATATTACAATATAATATGATGTATTTTTATATATTATTAAGAAGGATATAAATATGGGATGACTCACGGGTTAGTTCAATTAAGAAAACAATAAGAAAGAAAGGCATGAGAAAATGACTATTATTTTTACCACTCTATGCTCTACTCGTGCGCTTTTTTTCCCCTAAAATATCTCTTGTCCGGATTTTAAAATTCAAACTAGATTTATATGGTTTTCGGGTTCTATTTTCCGAGAAAACATGAACTGCACATTCTGTGTTGTATTGTTGACCATCGTAGAATCCCCGGGTAAACTGCAAAGCAATTGCATGGATTCTACGAACGGTCAACAATGATCATGACATCAAAAACACTCCTAAAAAACTAAAAAAAGTTTAAGAAGAAGTAAGCAAAGATGGGAAGTGAAGAATGAATGAAATTGTTGAAGATGCAAGTCTATTTATAGCTTTAAACCAGTCTTAGACCATAACTATAGTCAAAGGAAACGTTTTCCATGGTTGAAACCGACCAAAAATGCATTAAACACACCACAAACTGTCCAAACATTTGGTGAAACGCCACCGTCCAACTAGTCTGAGGGGGTTCAGATTATAAAATTGAAACCTATATAAATAGTTTCGTATTTTATCATCCGAACAACACCAGACTGTGTTGAAGTTTCATTTTTGATAGGTTTTCATGGCCAATGACATAGGAAAGAAATTTTAAAAAAAAGGTACAAAAATTATTAAACAGCTAAAAACAACACAATAACATAAGCGATGAATCTTCTAGGAATAAGTGTTCGAAGAGGTGCTTTTGAACTTGATCTAGCTGGCCTACCAACTGACATATTTCGATCGGCAGGTCAACTGGATCAAGTTCATAAGAACCTCTTGGTGTTCATATCTTTTGGAAGATTTTTCAGAGTTTTTTGTTGTGTTTTACAGCAAATGAATCAAACACACTTATTTATAGAAGTTTATGTGCGTCGTGGACCATAGAAACTGTCGGTGCAATGTGGACCACACAAAAAACATATGTTGAACTAGTTCGGATTTATAATCTGAACTTGACTTGCACCCTATATATCTTCGTCTATTTGACAACATGATGAATATCTTCAAATTTTCTATCTATCGATCTTTAGCGTAAAGTTAAACGGAGAAATTTGTTGACAACATGATGAAGATCGTCAAAATCTATCTATCTAGCTATATTTGACAGAATTATGACGATTTTCAGCATCTATCTGTCTATCATACATTTATGACATGATGAAGATCCTCAACAAGCTGAGGATTCTCATTATATATCTAAATATATTTATTTTAACAACATAATTCAACAACTAAAAACACACCATAGATATATTTATTTTTACAACATAATGCAACAACATAAAACACAACATAGATATTTTTATTTTAACAACATAATTCAACAACATAAAACAAAAAATAAATAAAAGCATAACAGATCACGGATTAGCTAAACTAATGTCTTCGTCTGGTCCATCCAGCAGAGCCCTGATCTCTTCAACAGATCTGACCAACGAAGCGTCCAACTCGATCGGTCCTTTAGTACTGTACTGACCAAAGATCGAGAATATGGTTCTCACGTCGTCGTCGTTCATGAGCTTCATCCGGCTGAATCGTACAGTTCGGCTGAGTCGATCGATGGACGTCTACGTATAAAGTTAACTAAGACTTAAATACTCGTACATTTATGGTATATTGACATATAGTGAAAAAATAAAATATAAATATATTTATTGGCGTAGTAGAAAGCATGCAACACGCGAAATGATTGTTCACATTTTTAATCGTAGAAATCACCCTTTCATTTTTTTTCTTTCCAATTTTTTCATTCTATCCCTCCAAACACCAAATTTACCCTTCCAACGTATTCTAATGGCGGAGCATCATATAATATTTTTGGCTATGTTTTAAGTACTTTTTTTTACATTTGAAGACAAATAAGATGAGAGTTAGAGGAGTTGTCAATGGTTTGAGGAATATATTGTATTGTTTTCACTCGAGTCGTTGTAATTCACTTTTATACTAAATCATGCAACTTCATATGTGTTTTGAGTGTTTTGTAGTGAGGAATCATGTAAATCGACAAACCAAGACATCACATGAAGGATCAAGAATATGAAGATTGAAGATCAACAGTTCTTAGAAGGTTTTTGAAGACAATACAAAATGAAGAAAATTCATTTAAAGTTCCTAGGAGTTTCCAGATGGAAGAACGATCGAAAACATGACGAAAACGCAAGAATTCGCACACGAGGGGCTGCCTCATGCGCCACTACGCATGATCTTTGCGCCACTGCGCATTGTTTGCCACTGCCTCATGCGCATCATGTACCCCATGGATGCACAGTTGCGCTTTTCTGCGGGTTAAAATCACTCTTTGCTTGTTTTCCAAGCTGGATCGATGGAAAAAAGAAACTCAGTTTTCTTCTCTTAAACCCTAAGTAATCATATGTTATAAATAGAGACCCTTACACACATTCTTATGCATTCAGAAAGATAATGGTTCAAGGCAAGGGTCAAGCATCAGAGTCCAAGGCAGAGGATCTCCATCCTCATCTTGTTCTCTCTAGGTTATGTTTTTCTATTGTTTTGTTATGATATATGTTGCCATGTACAACTAAACCTCTTTGATTAGGTATCTAAGATGAACTCATTCTTATTGTTGGATTCCATTAATAAAGTTTTTATTCAGTTACGCTTTTCTTGTGTCCGATTTAATTCATTCTTGACTGTGCTAAATGCTTTTTCAATTGAGAGTCTGTAATGGTAATCTTGAAAATTGATTCGTATAGATTAGTAGGATTGACAACCCGAAGTTCTTCTTCTGTTCATGGTCGTTCTAATTGCTTATTTCTTAATTCTAGTTAATGAAATTAAGTATGAAACCTCATGTTTTCTAATTCTTCCTTCCGGGAACGTCGTAATTTTAACTAGGTTAACTTACCGCACATGTTATCGTTAGGGTTAATTGGAGTTCTAAAACCGGTTTCTTAAATCATAAGTAGACACCATATAACTGATGTTTTACTAAGTTAATTCCAACAAAGAGGAAGGGAGGATTCAAAGATTCCCTAATCGCCGTTAAATATATGATCACAAACTTAATCTTGCATTGGCTAGGGCAATTAAACCTTGCAACCCCTTCTTAACCTCTTTTAATTTAACTCTCTAAAATAAGTTTTTGCTAATTGCTAAGTTGAACGACAATCCCTGTGGAAACGATTAACCTACTATTTTATTACTTGTTACGATTTAGTGCACTTGCCAATTTTGTCCATCATATTCTACCTTATCTATTTTTCTCTCTACATCTCACAGTTCCTTAATTCTTTTTCTTTCCTTCCCTTAAAATTCACTGCCTTTGTCTAAACAAAAAAAGAAATAAAAAACATGTAAAGTAAACTAACTATACTTAAAATAACCATTCACATGTATCCACGTAATCACAATATTAACACAATTAGGCATTTTTCACACATTAATCCATAAAACGATGTTTAAGACATCACATATTCCATGATAGGTTGTACACTAATTTACAGCAATCATTTGATGAATATTCACTTGAGTCACACAATGATGCATGATGACACAAGATCCTTTGACACACGACACTTAAGTTCCCCTTGATTAGGGCTGGTAATGAACCAAACCAACTCGAATATAGTTCGAAACTCGACTCGAGAATTGACTCACTGAAATTGGTTCATGAACCAAACGAGCTGAACTTGAGTTGAAAATTAAGTTCGTTAACTAAATGAGTTGAACTTAAACTATATGTAGTTCGACTCGTTTGGTTCATGAGTTGACTATATATATATATTTGGAAATAAGATGAGTCATTCTTCACTTTGACGATTGATGAAGAATTTCTATTCACATCTGAACACAATCCATATATTTAATATTTATTTATTTATATTGGTACAATATTTAATATTTATTTTAAAATCACATTCCAACAAAATCGTTAAAAAAAAATAGACCGAAAGTACTAAGAACATAAGATGGTGTAGTCCTGTACAATGAGGTTTTCAAATATATACTTGTATAGTTAATGTCCCACATCGAAAGTTTAGCGAGAAGAGGAGAAAAATTGGCTATAAATATGTGGTGAATAGCTTAGGCTCAATGTGCTAAAAGTGTAACTAGTGGCGTGCTGTCATACGCGTGCATGTTGCCAAATGCAGTTGTGAAGTCATTAATTATTTTTTTGGGGATTGTAGCAAATTAAGTTACTAATGTCCCCAAGTGAACCTAACGAACCGAACCGAGTTGTTCGTGAACTTTACACGAGTCAAACTCGAGCTAAAGAAAAGGTTCGTTTCGAACTTGAGTCGAGTTTCGAGTTGAACTAATCCTTATCGAGTCGAGCTCAGACAGGTTCTATTCGACTCGATTCATTTCCAGCCCTACCCTTGATATGTCCCATGACACTTGAACGCTTCACATGATACGACAAAAATGCAATGCAACCACATACATCTTCATGAGACACTTATCCACAAATTTGGTACCATCTAAATTTGAACACTTGGTAAGGAACATAATACTATGCTCTCATAAAAGACAAACACATTCAAGTCTTCATATACTCACTCGACTCATCTCAAAATCTATCTAGGTTACTAGGCAAAGTAACTAGAGACATTATTCACTTAAAAATTCCCCCATAAAGTACCCCCATCTAACAATTAGTTATCCACCATCAAGCTCATAGATTTGTGTTCCCCTAGTCGTTGGACTAGTCGCACCCTACCTATATGATAAAGACATGTATTTGTAACAACCCGATTTTTAGAATTAGATTTATCTATTATTATTATTATTATTATTATTATTATTATTATTTATTTATTATATTTGTTAATTGTTCATTTGATGTGTGATTAGTGGGTTAGAGGAATTTTAAGTGGTGGAGGATATTTTAGTCATTTTATGGGTGAGTGACATTTTTGTAATTATGTTAGAACTAGAAATTTGAATTTTAGAGAATAATGGTGCATAAGTAATATGGGAGGTTTAAATGAAGTAAAAGTGTAGAGAAAATAATTGTGAGAGTTAGCTGTGACTAAGCTCATTAGAGTGAGTGACCCTAACCCATATTATATAAAGAGTAGTAGTGAGTGGTGGTGAACTAGGTCAAATCATTTGTGAAAATTTTAAGAAGAGGCTAAGGAGAGAGAAGAGAGAAAGAAGAGGTTAGAAGAGGGGAAAGCACTAGAGAGTGAAGAATTGAAGCTAGGAAACACTTTTGGTGAAGAATTGAGGTAAGGGGGAAAAATATTTTCATCAATTGGGTTTAATAAGCAAATGGGTAGTTTATGTGTTTTAACTATCCTTAATTTCATTACTGTTGATGTTGATTATGTGAAATTCGTGCTCCATTTTTCATGATTAATTTGAGTATGTTAAAGTTGGTGAAATCATGTTTTATTCATGTCAAAATTCATGGTTTGTTGTATTAATTTGATAAGTTGTCAATTTTGATGAATAACTTGATTAATTGAATGATAATGAATTAAGTAGTTGTTGTTGATGTGTTGTTGCCATGACTCATTAAAAGGATGAAAAGATTATGTTGATTATGTGAAATGTTGTCAATTAAGTTGTTGTTGTGTTTTAGGTAAAATAGCTTAATTTGGTGAAAATGAATAAGTTGATGTTGAAATGAGTAAGTTACTGCAAGAACTATTTGAATAAGTGATTATGAAGGTGTCAAGTATAAATGAAGTGTTGTTGTTGTTGTCGTCATACCATGTTTGGTTGATTAAGTTGTTGATAAAAGTGACTTTTTGGGTTTTGATTAATTAAGTGAAAAGCCATGAGAATCCATGATTAATTGATGTGTTGTTGTGTTTTAATTGTTCCTTTTAAGTATGTTAACTATGAGTACTGTTTATACAACGATTTTGGGATGATTGGGATTGAAAATGAGATTTTTGGGAGATTTTTGGGGTCTACCCGTAAGGGAAAACCTGTTTTCTGGTTGCCCAGAAAACAAGACTTCACTGAGCGACCATAGGGCTTCGCTGAGCGAAGTTGTGCAGTAACAACATTGCTTTTCTTTGCGTTCTGGTCTCTGAACATCCCTGGACATTCCTTCTATGTTGTTTTGATGAATTATTGCTGGGTATTGATTGCTTGCATCAAAATGAGTTGAATTGTTTATTTTGAGACGAAAATGATAAATTATGAAATAAACTTAGAGATTTATTTTGAGCCGTAAAATACATGTAAGTATGTCAAATGTTTATGATGATATGAATGGTGTTGTAGCATGATTTAAGAAGTGGAATGATGATGACTTGATGTAATTGTGAAATTAAATCATGAAATATGAATTATGTGAATTATAATGAATAAAAGTAAGATGTTGAGACGTTTAAGTTATGACGATGATTTAACTTGTTGAAATGCATTAATATGAGATGATGATGATAGACGTGGCTTAATGCATTATAGTTGTGAATAAATGATGATGTGGTGGTAACATGCATTGTGTGGAATGTATTGATTTGATAATGCAAATGAAAAGTGGTGAAATGTCGCATGGTTTGAGATCATGATTTATAGTTGTATGCATTGTCAAGTCCATACGTGAACATCCATGCATTCATTGTCGGTCAAATGTAGCTTGATTTAAGATCAAGATTTTATATGTAGCTTGGTTTAAGACCAAGATTTAAATGTAGCTTGATTTAAGATCAATATTTTATATGTAGCTTGATTTAAGATCAAGATTTAAATGTAGCGTGATTTAAGATCACGATGGTACCACATGCATGTAGAGTTGTGTTAGGCGCATTTCATACACATGAGTCGTGTTTGATAATGTTTTGGAGTGAACTTGTGCATATATTGTAAATGTCAAATTGTTGATGTGTGAAAATTATGAATAACTCATAATTGTGTTGATGATGATTTATAGTGAGATAATGATTAATCATTGATGATGTATATTTAAGTTGGCAATTATACATTGATGAGAATATGCTATGATTTATGAATCATGTTTTGGAATGATGATGCTTTTAAGTTATTAATAATGATGAATGAATTATGCTTGTGTTGATAACCAGACTATTTATGTTGAATGCTTTTATGTTGTCGATGTTTTGCCTGAAACTTACATGCGTCTATTATATCCTTTTGTTGAATGTATATCTTATCCTCCAGTGGCTTTGTTGTCGCCTTACTCTCGTGGTGTAGACTTGCAGGTTGAGGAGTAGTTGTTTCGTGAGTTGTGCTAAGGATGACGTTACGCCTACTCCTTTTTATGTTACCTTGCATATGTTTAGATTAGGTGCTCTGATCTAGGAGTCTGGGGATTTTATTTTGTTTTGGATTATTCATTATGATGTATTTATTTGAGAATTTTATGTTGAGACCCGAGATGATATTTTGTTGAGATGAATTATTTTCCGCTGTGCTGTGATTATTGTTGATGAGATTTTTATTATGAGAAATTGTATGAGTTAAATGATGATTTGTAATATCCCGATTATGTTGATTTGCGTAATTTATTATTTAATTAGTAGTCTCGGGGATCGGGGTCTTATAGTATCCATGGATCATAATTCATAAGACGGGACCTTCTCCTCATGGGAATCAAGTTACCACTTAAGCATAAGACTATTAATTATCAACAGGGAAGAAGGTTATTCATAGTTGTACATATTCACATCATATAGACACGTATTTCAAATAATCATAGTAAACATTCAGTAGTCATTTATTCACACATTTTTTTAGAGATAACTTGTCAATATACAATATATAAACCACATAATCACAACTCATATATATTAATTACATCTTAAAGTTGTATCTCAAGGTTAAATAGTTATCAACATGATAACTAGTAACCTTTTCAAGGATCGATAACAATACAATATCCAAACCTAAACTTAAATTCAAGGAATATATACATATATCATTCACACAATTTAACCTTAAATAATGCAACATCTTAATAATTTTTCTAATACCCATTTTCGTCTCGGTTTACAAAATAACACATTTAATCATTAAATTATTCATTAGGGCTTAAACAATTGGTAAACCCCAAACGAAGGAGTGAAATGATACATTGCCCCATACATCGATCCCACATATACCATACCCATGAGTTGACAGAGTCATTTCATCCTTACCTTAGCTTAGCAATGAAATTTACTAATCCTTGAAGTTAGCTCTCTCGAAGATGGTTCCTTTGCTAAAACAATTGATAACACTCCAAAAGAAACTGACAGTGGTGACATAGAATGGTCTTGGTGAAAGGGTTTGGTATTCAAAGCATGTCATTTTCACCACACTTGATAGAATCCGAAGTGGACAAAAATGGTGATGAAGGGAACTCTAGAATTAAACTTGATCTCTAATGGGATTCAAATCACTAAGGATTAGCAAGGATCAACATTTGGATGAGGTTCAATGATAGAAATGAATTGGTAATGGAGGCTTGTGCTTGAATGTATTTTCGTGTGAGAAGAGAGGGAAACAGTTAAGAAAGATATGACGAAACCCTTAAAATACTACATAGTGTTGCGAAGCTTCATATATCCAACTAAGACACGTCAAATATGCAATGAGTAATTGAAACTCAATCTTTTTCCATACACAGTACTTCCGCATGTGTGATTCAAGATCATCACATATGCGATGCTTCCTACAATCAAATTTTCACATTTTTTTTGGGAACGCTCGCATTTGTAAAGTGTAATTCCCCAATTTTCAACATCATGAGTTTATATATTTTTTTAAACACAACACTTCAAGAGGAAAATAATCAATGTCGTCGCTTTTCAAAATAAAATTAGAGTAAATGTTTTAAACTGAAACTATTACGACGAATTGAAATCAGTTTAATAAAGACATTTCCACATATACATAACTGAATAATATAATATAAAATAGGCACGTCATATGACAACAACCATCAAAATCCACCATATAAACTATAACCATCAAAATCCCCACTTATTTGGGATAATACCTCACCATCACCTCTGTCCTTAGGGATCTCATGCACATAGGAGTCTTGAAATCCAAACTCACTAGATCAACCCACGAAGGTGGTGACCTCAAAACTCAGATAAGTGTCAACAAAATTCTCCTCAAACTCTTTAGTGGGGGATTGTACAACGGGCATATTATGACCCTCCTTGAAACCAACATCAAACACATGCATGCACTCTAGACTGAGGTGCCACAACATGCAAAAATGGTCCTCTTACCTCTCGCTCTCCTCGAGGGTAAGTAATCTTCTCCAACAACTGGAGTCACTAATTCTATGGTAGCAACACCTTGATAAGCCGCTCCAGCATCACTCCCTCCACACATACCCATAAAAGCACCTAAGACCCTTGGAGAGCGAATCAAGAGGTGTATCTTCCTTTGAAAAATGACGGAATGCATTAACACCCCTTGATGATATGAGGTCACCGCTTCATGACTCTCGTACAAAGATGTGCTCGATGTCATATCAAAACCCCAATCACTAGGCGATGAGCAGTGGTCTCATTTGTCACCATCTCTTTTTAGAAAAACCTTCAACATGTGCTCTTCCATCGTCTGAGGATAAATCCCAAATATTTTCACGCATAAAGATAGAGGACATGATATAAAAACAACATCATTACCAAAATACAGCATGCAAGCATACATAGCATGACATATGGCAACAATGATAATATGTTATTTTTATATATTTTTCGTTATATTTTATAAGAACTTTTACTACATTTTGTTTTATTTTTAATGAATAGGATAAATCAAGATAATATGAAGAAATGGTGGAAACTTGATGAAAAAGTCACAAATGTTGAACTCTTGTTTACCAAAATTGAAGTTATGATAATGGAAGATTTTTTCAATGCAAGATTAGTGAGAAATAAAGGCAAATCAATCAATCGAAGGAGATGGCAAATCAAGTCAGTAAAACATAAGATGTGATGGCCAATCGTAGCTCCACATTAAGGTCGTAACAACTTCGCTTCATTTATGTTTTGTTGTTACGCTATGTGTACTTGAATGGTCTTGTGTAAATGACTTTCTTAAGACTTGTAATTGATGATGATGCACGAATTTAGTAGGCCTTGGACTATAAATAGGCATTTGATAATGTCTTTGGACCACTCACCATCGTAGAAACAAACCAAAACTATTGTCATTTGTATTCATATTTATTCTTGTTCTAATTTATTTTATCAGGTAAGCTCATCACTATGATGATTGAGCAGTCTTCTTCTTTTTCTTGAGATCATGGAAAGTAGTCCAATGTTGAACTTTCCATAACCTTTTTTTTAAAGAAAAATCAAGGCAATATTTTTTGTTGAAAGACAATAATGTTACTGAAAATATGAGGCTAGACAAAGATCTTGAAGCATGATAATAGCTTGAAGATCTTAAGGATGAAATGGGTAATAGGACTTAATTGTAACAACCCGATTTTTTTTTTTTAGAATTAGATTTATCTACCGTTGTTATTTATTATTATATTTGTTAATTGTTTATTTGATGTGTGATTGGTGGATTAGTGGATTTTTAAGTGATTGAGGGTATTTTAATCATTTTAGCTTGAGTGACATTTTTGTAATTATGTTAGCACTAAAAATTTGAATTTTAGAGAATAGTGGTGTATAAGTAATATATGAGGGGTTTAATTGAAGTAAAAGTGTAGAGAAAATAATTGTGAGAGTTAGATGTGACTAAGTCTATTAGTGTGAGTGACCCTAACCCATATTATATAAGGGTAGTAGTGAGTGTTAGTGAATTAGGTCACTACACATTTCACAAATTTTGAGAGAGACAAGAGAGAGAATAGAGAAAGAAGAGGCTTGGAGAGAAAGTTGGAGGAAAAACTCAAGAGAACAAAGGGAAGAGAGGAATCACTTAGGAGAGCTTAATTTGTGAAGAATTGAGGTAGGGGGAAGATTATTTTCATCAAATGGGTTTTAATAAGCAAATGGGTAGTTTAGGTGTTTTAGCTTATGCTTAATTTAATGATGTTTGATGTTAATTATGTGAAATTCGTGCTCTATTTCTTGTGTTAATTTTAGTCTAATAAAACTTGGTGAAATCATGTTTTATACATGTCAAAATTTATGGGTTGTTATATTAAAATGATAAGTTGTTGATTTTTGATGATTTTGATGAATAACATGATTAATTGAATGTAAATAATTTAAGTTATTGTTGTTGATGTGTTGCTGCCATGATTCATTAAAAGGATGAAAAGATTATGTTGATTATGTGATTTGTTGTCAATTAAGGTACCGTTTGACCCGACTTTTTTTCTACTTCTCTACAATTTTAAGGAGAAGGTAGGCCAAACACAATATCTATTAAGTATTTACTAAAAAAGTACTTTTTTTAGAATGCATAAAATTGAACGGAAGGAGCTTTGATAAAAAATTGTTTAAAGGAACTTTAGAACTACTTAACACTGCAAGCTTGAATTATTCTCTATATTCAATACCCTCTTCGATTCACGCAGATACCGTTTCTTTTATTTTTTAATATTATATTTCATTTTTTCTTCCATTTAATTTTATTCATGTTAGTCATCTTTACTCCATTTACGTCTAATGTGTGTGTGTGTGTGTGTGTGTATATATATATATATATAAAGAGAATATTTGGTTATAAGAATGTTATATTGTTGGTGTCACTCAAAAAGATAAGAATTTATATATATATATATATATATATATTTTCAGCTCCACAAAAAAAATTTAAACATTTTTTTATTTATTATGTTAATTCATAATAAATTCAAAGCTTTGTATAATATTTTGTCAAACAACTTTTAACTTAAAAATAGCTTTAAAACAAAAAAAAAGCAACCAAACAACTTTAACTTCTTTCTTTAAGCCCTTAATTTTAACTTTGTTTTAAAGTAGCTTTTAGACGGTAAAAAAGTCAAGTCAAACGATGCTTAAGTTGTTGTTGTGTTTTGGTAAAATGACTTAATTTGGTGAAAATGAATAAGTTGGTGTGAAAACAAATAAGTTGCTGCCATATCAGTTGAATTAAGTACTTATGAAGATGTTGAGTATGAATAGGATGTTGTTGTTGTTATTATGCCAAGTTTGGTTGTTAAGTTGTTGGTAAAAGTGAGTTTTTGAGTTTTGATTAATTAAGTGAAAAACCATGAGAATCCATGTTAAATTGAGGTGTTGTTGTGTTTAATTGTGCATTTAAAGTATGTTAACTATGGGTACTGTTTATACGACGATTTGGGTTGATTGTAATGAAAAATTGGATTTTTGGGAAAATTTGGAGGTCTTCCCGTAAGGGAAAACCTGTTTTCTGGTTTCGCTAAGCGACCCCCTGACTCGCTGAGCGACCATAGCAGGAACAACATCTGTTGTTCCGTGCATTTTGGTCATTTGTGGATATTTTTGGACATCCTTGGACATTCCTTTGGTGTTGTTTTACTGCTGTTTAAACCATTTAATGAAGAATATTTGTTGGTTATTTAAAGGTTGGCTAAATGTTTGCTAAAATCATATTGTACAAGCAAAGCGTTCTCAGATGTTTATTTGTGTCTTCAGAAGCTGAAAATTGGTTTTAAGAAGTTTCAGAAGCTGAAAACTGGATTTACTGTTCATCAAAAGCAAAACTGGCCTTCAGACGCAGAACTGGCCTTTAGATGCAGAACTGTTCATCAGACGCTGAACAGGTCTTCAGACGCACTGTTCAGACGTTGACTTCTGTTGACCTTCAGAAGCTGCCTTCAGACGTTGACTTCTGTTGACCTTCAGAAGCTACCTTTCAGAAGCTGAATTTCTGAGTTCTTTCTGATTAATTCTTTCTGTATCTTTTGAAGATTTGTTTGAAGTTTTTTAAAGGCTAATGGTTCTAGAAGAATTGAGTATTTTTGTGGAAGATTTGTTCTGAAGATTTGCTTCAGTTATTCGTGAATATATTTTCAAAGGAATCTTTGGAAAATATATTTCTGAATAAATAAGAGCTTCTATTTGCTTCCACTACAAGAAATAAGCCATTTAGAGACTGAATTTTCGGTCGCTACATCAACAAAATCGGTCTCTAACAGATTTAGTGACCGAAATAGTGACCAAAAAGAAGAGTTGCTAATTCGCTGGTCGCTGATCCTTTCTGACTGGTATAGCGACTGATTTTCAGCGACTGATTTTGAGACTGCGTTTAGAGACTGATTTTGCGACTGATTCTGTAGTCGGTTATCAACCGCTTTTTGGTGACCGAATTTGCAACATATTTAACAACCGATTTAGTGACTGTTTTGAACACTTAGGTCACTAATTCGGTCTCTAAATGCAGACTTTTTTTAAAAAAAAATCTTTATTAATGGTCCAAAACACTATAAACCCTTTTAAATCATATTTAATATCTCTCAAATATTTCATACACACCAAAAACATTTAAACATTGATTTTTTTTAAAGGCAAGGAAAAATTTATTAATAACCAAAGTAAGGTAACATATGTGCCATCAACACATAGTACATAGTTGTTACAAATTAAAGCCAAGAAGAAACAAATAGCATGCTATAAAACACCTAATGTCATAGCACAAAATGGAACTGGCCTACATCTTGATAGAAAATATACTAAATTCCAAAATCATTTAAAATGGCATAAACACCAATGGAAGAGAAAAATGTTCTTGTATCAATGAAGATTCACCAACATCACACATCAAAGTCAAAAAGAGCTCCCTGCATCAAAAACGAATTCTGCAGTAGATTCCTGAAACATTCAAACCTGCACCAAAAGAAAGATCAATACATGAACAACAAAGAATATTATCACAAATGAGTGGTATTGTATCAGTAAAGGAAACTTTCCATCATGCTAAGACAATATAAACCATGCATCAATCTGGTAGATAATAACCTCCAAATAAGCTTGGACATATTTTTAGACATAGGTATTGCTTCGAAGTTTAACGCATGGTATACTTTATAATGAACTAAGTGGTGGCGGTAGTTTAATTTTAAAAGTATTAGTTTTGAATGTCTTTAGATGTATGACCTTCAAAGAAATAAATTGGTGATAAAATCACCAATTAGTAGTGACAATAGTAAAACTTAACACTTAAAGGTACATTAGTAAAACTTAACACTTAAAGGTACATTGGTAGTCAGATGAATTAAAACAGTGTTAATCAGATGGATTCACACAAATTCAAGTGAGGACTTACCAGTGTCGAGTATATACAAATCCTGGAGCAGAATTTTCTGATGGAATATGAACAGATCATGAATCATGATCTGTAAAATAGCCAAACCAGAGAAGTGTCAATCCCAATCCTTCTGATTATTCGCTTGACAATACACATTAAATGCATAAGAAGCATTCCCTTGAAGACTCAAACCATTACAAGAACCATATCCCAATGCAGTACAATCTGATAAACTACAAGTATAGTCAACACTACCAGCCATATAATGCAAATCAGTCATCAAGATCCAAATTACACCACTGTTTTTCAAAAATACACCATTGTATTTGTAAACAGTTGACATAAATACAATGTTAGTGTTGTGACTGTGAGACATTAAGAAGCAACGTCTAAATTTTTAGCCAAATCAGTACAAGGAGACATAATAATAACAGGAATTACAACTCTTCGCCACTAACTTTGTATTTATGTCAAGTACATCATATCACTTTGATTGGCAGAAAGACAGCTTGGATTTGCTACTGGGAAAGAGAAATATGAAAGAAAGTATATGTTAACCAATCTCAATGACTATGCCTAGTTACTAACAACAGCTTCAATTCCTCCACTATGCATTTCTAAATTCTAGCACACCAAATAGCAGGGAAATTGAAACTTAATGATAATTAACATACGGCTACATCAGCTCAAACAAACTACAAAAATATAAACACAGCTGTAATTCCACAACCGCAGTTCTAAATTAAGAGAGTACAGCATCATTCAAGATCTCACTCTTCACATGGTAATGATGAAGAGAGTACAGCACAAACAGGATCGTCTCTATGTCTTTTAAGGTGAATTGCTATACATTGTGTTAAAAAAATCAATTTGTTTACCATGTAATTTATTCTATTACTATTTTTAGGGATTTAATGAGATATTGTGTCTTAAAATGTAAGGTCTATGGACAAATATGCAAGGCTTATGCAGAAATTAGAAGTAGTAAATGTTGAGTTCTTTAAGGTAGGGTATTCTGCATTTAATTGCTTTGCCTACTTTACATCCATCTGCTCTTTCCTTTCCTTATGCTATATTTTTTCCTCTACAATGTTTTTCCCTGATTCAGTATATTTTTGCAGGGAATATGCCAGTTGTTTGAAATTTTTTTCTATTTTATATATGAAACATTTGGTCAGCAGAATACTAATTCAAGTGGAAAAAGCTCAGTTAACTCTCTTAATTGTAAGTGGCATAGTTTATTCATACTCAAAAGCCCCCACCCCTGTAATTCCACAACCGCAACATTAGATGCATTGCAGGGCAATTGGATTCATGGAGCAAAAACTAGCTTGCAAAAATCATAGACAACCGATAACACCAACAAGCAGCCCTACAAGACACAAAACTAACCTGCAGCAACCCATAACACCAAACAAGAATCCTCAACTATTTTCTATTCACACGAGTCCTCAATCGAGGATCGCTAATGTGAAAACCATATATGTCGAGGATTGTTATTCGTGTTTCCGTAGTGTGGGATTACTAATATAAAAAATCTTACCAAGATTAGAGGTGAAAATGATGTTTCAAATATCAATCATTAATGTCTACTAAAATCATCTCAAGATGGAAGGAAAGCTGCAGCACCTCAGATCGGAGATCATCAATAGAGGAAGTTGAAAATGTGGGCACTAAGTCAGAACCATTTATAATGGTAGTGATAAAATGCTTTCCTGATTCTGCTAACTCCCATGTCATACAAGTAGCTGCAAAATGACAATTATGATACAAGGAATTAGCAAAGGTACTATGACAAGAAGCGCTATTAGAGAAAAATCAATGTCTTAAAGTTATCAATTAAAATCATGGACAAATATAATGGTACGGTAGCCCAAGAGTTTCAAATATTAATTCTTCACTCATCTCCTCTCTAGTATTTATTAAAAATATAAATATAAATTGCATAGGCACAGTACATCTCATGCTTCACAATAAGAATGTGCTAAAATAATCTGAAATATGCATCACCACTGAGAAAAAGTCATAGATCGTGTTCAAAGCACAGTTAATCAAGATCATGTGATAGGATCATAAGAATACAACAACAACAACATAAAAAAGAGTTCATGTGATAGGACCACAAAACTAACCTGCAGCAACCCATAACACCAAACCAGAATAGAAAAGAGTTCAAAATATCAAGGCTCAGAGAGGACTCAGCCGTGGTTTTCACATGATCAGATAAGGCTACATACTGCTTCTTAAAATCCTAATACAAAAAAAATCACAAAATAAGCTTAAATTAGTAGAAACACAAAACAAATCTTAGAATCCCTAAGAAGTTTATTGAAAATTAAAAAACAATAATATAGAATCAAGTGGCATTATGATTCATTCACCTAAACTTTGGTACTGTGATCAAAGACTTTCTTCAAAATTGGAGATGTATGACCCAAATCTGATGAATTCACATTCACACCATTAAACATGTTTTCATCCACCAAATCTGAATTTTCCTGTTGGTAAATATCAAGTCAAACAATAATTGATAAAAGGGTTCATGGATAAATGATTGAATTAATTAAAAAAAGATTCTGAACCTTAGATACCAAACACACACAACACTGAAAAGTCACAAACACACAACACCTTAAAATGTTACTTCCAAACCACAGCATAGATAATTGATTTAGGGAACATTATACCAACCATTAACCATTCTAGTTATATAGATAAATTTAACAGAACATTCTAAAAACATAGATAAGTAACATATCATTCTAACAACATAGATAATTAACAGAATATTAAAAAAAATAGATAGGAAGCGAAACTGTCATCTTGTCTCCAAATTCCAAGAACTTCATTGTCATTTGGAAGTTCTTTTCGTAAGACCTCGTAATCTTTTACTGCTTCTTCCCACCTCTCCAGCTGCATTTGGAAAAAAAGAGATGATTATATTGTCAATAAACTTCATCACAAGTACAACAATACGGTATCATAAAGACCGGCAAAAGACAATTTACCTTGCTGTTTGTTGTAGCCCTTCGAAGAAGAGCTTTTGTATAATTTGGCTGGATACGTAAAGCTTGATTAGAGTCTTCAATTGATTTTTCCCATTGACCAAGCTTAAACCAACACGCTGCTCTATTGCAATATAGAACAGAATTTGAAGGGTCTAATCTCAAACCTTCCCCGTATGCCGAGCAAGCTTCAGTGAACCGTTCAGATTTAAAAAGATCATTGCCACGAACTCGAGCTCTTGCCACCATCCTTACATTGTTAAGCAAAACAGCAACTTCAAGATTTCGGGAGTCAATCTGGCTCGCCTTCTCAGCAGCTGTGGCTGCATTCTGAAACCTGCAATACATCAATCATCAGTTTTCACTCTCCAATCGAAACCATTGCCACCTTAGGATTTTTCAATGAAGGCTACTAATAGTGTCTAAACTCACCTTCCCAATGCCATCTCAATTTGAGCTTTGACAAAGTAGGAATAAGCTTCGGAAATCATCCCAAAAAATCTTGCTTGAGAAGATGTATTATTACTATTAGCACGTGGCTCTGATTTCGGAACATGTAACAAAACTGATTCTGCATCATCAATTTGATGTAGTTTCAAGAGGGCTTCTGCTCTACACATAAAGAGCTGTACATTCAATTTCCAACAAAGTTCAAACATTTCATTTCATATACACATTTCCATATATAACATATTTCATTTCATATATAACATAAAAACAAAATCATCGATAATACCTGAGGAGAAGAATCAGCTCCAGCAGCAACAGAAGCATCAAGTTCCCTTAGAACACTTTTCCAATCCCCTACTCTTCTAACATCTGCACATTTATTAATATGCTTTTCCACCATTTTCAACTTCTGCATCTCGGTCGGATCCGGCGTTAATCCCGGATGACAAAGGTGCTTCCTAGCATTCTCAACTTGTCCTAACCTGTCACACCATCACTTCTATCATCAAAACCATTCCATAAAAGGATCAACGAATGCAAATCCAATTAATCTACCTCATCATAAACCTTTACAATGTCAATCAACATAACAAACAACAGATTCAGATTTAAATTCCAAGAACACTAAACCTTAAATTAAATCAAGACTAGAGATTTAACAACAAAATTAAACAATAATAACATAATTCAACAAAATGGGCTAGATCCAACCAATGCAAAAACACACTTAACAAATTAAACAATCCATGATTACTCACCTGATGAAAAGAGAAGCTAAACGATGATGAGCTTTAGAATAATTAGGATCCAACCTAACAGCCTCTTCACATTCCTTAACAGCCTCAGTTAATCTTCCTAAACCAGTCAGCACCGCAGCACGGTTGCTCCGGTAAGAAGCACTCCCCGGAGACATCGAAATTGCACGGTCATAAAGACTCAATGCATCTGAAAAATGACCCTTTTTGTAATGCTCATTCCCAGCTTTCTTTAACTCTTCTGGATCCACACTATGCACCCCTTTTTTTCCTAAATCACCCCCAATGCCACCTCTCATACTGTTACTCTCCACCTTCCCGGTAACAACTCCGACACCACCACCGCGCATTATACTACCATGACCATAGTTCCCAGTTCCAGAACCAAGAACATCACTTCTCGAACTCCGATTCGCCGCCATACCAGTTTTCAAGATCCTCCCGGAAGGACAAATGTTTCCGGTAGGAAGAACATTCAGGGGCGGAGAGTTCACCGTTTGACCCGAATGTAACAACCCGGATCCTGAATTGGATCTCGTATGACCCGGTTTCGTTCCTCTCACATTCCCAGTAGATCTATCCGCAGTCGGAGAGTTCTCACTCGAACCAGAAAGTTCACCGGAGTTACTATTATCTTTATTCGGAGCTGAATCGGATCTTTTAGAAACTGGGTTGGACCCGATTCTACCACCGGAGAAAGATCCAGAAGAAAACACAAACACAGTGTTAGCAATGGGTTTGTTGAATCGGAGCTGAACCTGAACTGGAGCTGAATCGGAGAAAGAACCAGGAGAAAACACAAACACAGTGTTAGCAATGTGTTAGCAAAGATCCAGGAGAAAGAACCTGAACTGGAGCTGAATCGGAGCTGAATTGGTGAATGTGACATTTTGATTTTCCGAAATGGGTTTGTTGAAAGATTGAATCTTTCTCTCTCTGAAAAGAAAACACAAACACAGTGTTAGCAATGTGTGTAGTGAGTAGTGAAAAATGGGTTTGTTGAAGAAGAAGAAGACATGAAGAGGAGAGAGAGAGAGAGAGAGAGAGAGAGAGAGAGAGAGAGAGAGGGATGGGGATCTCGTGATATAAAAGGAGTGTTGTTGTTGTTGTTTAGAATAAAATAAAAGTATAGCTTTTGGAATTACTAAACCGATTAGTGACCGATTTATCCATCACCAAATCAGTCTCTAAAATAATTTGCGACTAATTTAGCGACTCAAGAAAATTTGGTTATGAAGAAAAATATACGGTCTCCAATTCGGTCTCCACAGTGACTAAATTATTTTGGTCGCTAAATTGGTCACTAATGGCGAGTTTTCTAGTAGTGTTCTAAAATAATTCTGGGAGTATATCTTTGAAGATTTGGTTCAGAATTATTGACTGCTGAAGCTTATTTAAGGAGGATGTACTGCTATTGAAGACTGGACTGAAAAATCAGAAGTTATCATTATAGAGAGTCTTTGTTTTTTAGTTTGTTAAGCTTAGTGCTTTGTTTGTGTGCACCACTCATCTGTTAGAGTTAGTTGTTTTGTTTAGTTTGTTTTTTCACTTAAAGCTTTTAAGCACAAGTGAATGTTTTTATGTTTTTGAAGAGTGTCTTCAATTTGTTGTTTTTGTTGAGTCTGATAATCACTGGGTTGTGATTACTTGATTAGGAAGTAAGTGGGTTCTTATATCTAGGGGTTCCTAGGTAGAAATCTATACAGGTAGTGATTAAGTGATAAGGCTGGAAAAACAGGGGCTGTGAGTTGAGTCTTAGAATTAATACTACTTAGTGGATTTCCTTCCTGGATTGGTATCCCCTAGAGTAGGTGAAGTTTGCACCGAACTGAGTTAACAAATATCCTGTGTTCCTTTACTTTCTGCACTTTAATTTTCTGCTTCTGAACTTTAGTTTTCATACTCTGTTTTACTGGTTCAGAACCAGAATTGCCAGAATTTCAATTGGTATCAGAGCAGGCACCCTGCCTGTTATTGGGTGAGCTCCAGGGAAGGTTTTTCTGGCAAGAATGGATAAGGAAGTTGTTCAATGTGATACAGAAGAAAGCATCAGGCAATTTGATAAAAATTTGAAGAGATTGGACAGAAAGCCAAGCCCTAATGTCAAAGAACTATACATCAGAACTGAAGAAGTGTGCAAGGAACTAGAAAATCAGAAGAAGACTATCAGTCAACTTCAGGCTGAATATTGATGAATTAACTTTAGTTCAGAAGAAGAAGTCAGACTCTGGCACCATAAATTGGGACATTTGCATCTGAAAGGCATGAAAAAAATCCTAAGTACTGAAGCTATCAGAGGTATACCTAATCTGAAGATCAATGAGGACAATGTTTATGGTGATTGTCAAATTGGAAAACAAACAAGAAAGTCTCATCCCAGATTAGTACACTAGGTAACTACTAAAGTACTAGAACTTTTGCATATGGATTTAATGGGGCCTATGCAAGTTGAAAATATTGGAGGTAAGAGGTATGCATTTATAATGGTTGATGATTACTCAAGATTCACATGGGTTAACAAACTTTTGTGCCTTTTACTTTCCTGCACTTTATTTTGCTGCCTGTGTTGTGTTTTTGTGTGTGCTCTGTTTTGCAAACTATTGTGCCCTGCTTATTTGTTTTGAACCTTGTCCAGCAAGAATTTCAGTATTGATTGTTTGCAATGGAGTAGGTATAAATGGTTGTTTTTGAGACGAAATTTGTGAAATGCATAAATTGGAAATGGACATGATTTGTTTAAAAGAACATGTTAATTGATTACAAAAGTATGATTGATGTTAATGCATGATTATAAAGTGGTGTAGTGGTAGGTTGAAGTAACCTTGCTTGATTTAATCATGAAATGCGAATTATGTGAAAAATGAGGAATGAAAGTAAGATGTTGAAGAGTTTATGATATGATGATGATTAAACTTGTTGAATACGTTAATATGATGAGGTGATGAATGTTGTGGCTTAATGCATTAAAGTTGTGATTGAATGATGATGTGGTGTTAGCATGAATATGTGGATGTATTGGTTTGATAATGCAATTGATAGGCGTGATAGCCGCATGATTTAAGATCATGATTTATAGTTGTGTGCATTGTCAAGTCTATACATGAACATCTATGCATTCATTGTCAGTCGATCGGTGCTTGATTTAAGATCAAGATTCATGGGTGCTTGATTTAAGATCAAGATTTATAGGTGGGTGATTTAAGATCACTATTTATGGGGGCGTGACTTTAAGGTCACGATGGTACCACATGCATATAGAGTCGTGTTAGGCGCATTGCATGCACTTGAGTCGTGCTTGATAATGTTTTGTTGTGAACTTGTGCATTTAAGTGGAAAATGTCTAATTGATGAATGTATGAGAATTATGGGTAATCTATATTCGATGTGATGATGTAAATGAAGATGATGATCTTGTTGATGATAAGTGCTATGTATGCTTAAGTACCTTGTTGTTTAAATATTGATGAATTAACTGTTGGTAATTATTAAATGTGATATTAATGTGGTAAGATGATAACCATTAGTATGAATTGGATGCGATATAATTATTAATGATGGTACCCAGGCTTTATGTATGTTGAATACTTGTGTGTTGATTGATGTTTTGCCTGAACTTACATGCGTTTATTATATCCTTTTGTTGAATGTATATCTTACCCTCCAGTGGCTTTGTTGTCGTCTCACCTGAAGGTGAGAAAAACACAAGAAGGGGGGTTGAATTGTGTTGGTCTTTTTCTTTCTCAAAAACTTAGGTTAGTTTAGAGTCTGATATTGATCAGATTCTGAAGCTATTTTCAGAGTTGTTTTGCAGCGGATATAAAGTAAATGAGAGAGAGAGAGAGAAGTGTGCGCTCTCGTTAAAAAACGCAATCTTCCGAGACGTGTACGAACGCTCGGAAGGCAGTTGTGAAGTTGCCACCAAAGTTTTTGTTTAAAGGGAACGTTGATAAACCCTTAAGTTTTTTGTTTGAAGGGATACGATAATAAAACCCTTGACGATGAGGAAAAGGACTGGTCATCGCAACCATTGTCGGGTTCGGGAGTCGATTACGCAAGGGGAAGGTATTAGCACCCCTCACGTCCGTTGTACTCAACGGGAACCTTCTATTTGGCTAAAGCTTAAAAAGTTTTTAAATGTTTTGCGCGCATGCTCGTCTATGTCAAAAGAAAATATCATAAAAAGGGGGGAAAAGAGATAAAGACAAACGAAAGGAAAAAAGAAAACTTTTATTATTGCGCTTGACAAGATGTCGATCTTGCTCCTACGTATCTCCCGGTAGTCGGAGAATTCAAAGCGAACGTAGTTCTTTGGTAGAAAAACGTACATATGTTGGTTATTTTTAAATGAACGATGTTTTGACCGTATTCTTGCGATTAAACGTAGCTTGTATGCTCACGGATGGGAGACTTAAGCGTATAGCTTGTATGCTCGCGCATGGGAGGCTTAAGCGTTTGTTTACGAATCACGCTTAGAATAGGTAAAACATGTCCGTTGGGTAAAAGGGCTCGAGTTGGTCGCTTTGGGACCAAAAGGGGTGCAATGGACTCAATTGAGTCGATCATTGACCGGAGTGACTCCAACGAGTCGGGGAAAGGTTCGATTGATCCAACGGGATCAAGAACGGGTACAATGGACTCGATCGAGTCGAACATTGCCCGGAGTGACTCAAACGAGTCGAGGGGTTTAATCTAGTGGCCACAGGGGACCAAAAGGTTCGGATTGACCACAAGGGGCCAAGAATTGGTTTGGTATGGTCGGATACGTTGAAAGTGGAATGACGATTGTCCGAACGACGAGACATACGTCACGCATTCGTACAATCGGGGCAATGGAGAGACATACGTCACACCATCCCTTTTTCATTCATGTTTTTGGTTGAATTGCTTAGAAATCCCAAAGTTTATCAAAACATTTGGTTTGAAACCCAAGATGAGAAAGTTTTAACAATTTTGTGAGAAAACGCACAAGTTCGGCTCATTTTGCAAACAGTTTTGAAAGGCGAAACAAATTCGGCTTATGTTCACGTTTGGTTTTGAAAATCATGAACAATGTTTATTGTTCAAGTTTGGATTTGAAAGTGATGAACATAGCTTGTTTGTTCAAGTTGTTTTGAAAGTTTGTGGACATAACTTGTTTTGCAAGTTATCCACAAAAGTGTTACCCGAACTTGCGAATTTTCCAATATTATGCAAAATCCTTGAATAGGTTTGAGTAAAATGAGTTTTAAACCTCCTAGGTTCTGAGCTCTTGGGCTAGAACCTCAAAAATTGGCCATTTGGGAGCCTAAACTCAGATTCTGAGTTCTGTCATGGTCGCTCTGCGACCATGACTTCGCACTGCGAACAATGCGAATTTTTGAGTTCAGAAGCTGTTTCTGAACTGTTGTTCAAAAACAACTTCTGAACACACTCATGACCTTTTAGGAGAGTGAAAAACTTTGAGTTTTTGCAATGAAAAGGGCTGGACAAACCAGTTTTGATGTTTTGCAAACCTTGGGATTTCTTTTGAAATTCAAAAGGGGTTTTTAGAACAAAAAGGTCTTGGACCAAAATTGATATGCAAGCACAATTATAAATGCAAGATAATGACTTAGAAACTTACAGAGATCCTTAGCAAAGCTCCTGCTGCAATGAACTTGGATTGGTTGAAGGTTCTTGCAAAGGTTTTTGAATGTTGGTGATGAGCAATGAACTTTGTAATGCTTTGGGTTGGAATTGATTTTTGCTAGTGCTTTGTGCTGGTTTTCTCTGGTTGTTTGTAAGTGTATCAAGTGTTTATGAGTAGTGTTTCTTTGTTAGAATAATGCTCTCTTTCCTCTTGCCTTGCATCTCTATTTATAGGCCAAAATGCAATCCAATGCAATGATGGAAAATCCATAGGACCTAGCTGATTTGTGGGCTAAATTCAGGCTAAATGGCTTTGCATTTAATGCTAATGGATAGAGGTAACCCTGCCTTGTGCCAAGGGTTAAAACCTTGACTGATTTCAGCCACAAATTCAATGGTCTTTGGATAGAAATGATGATGAAACATGGCTGGATTGCAATTGGCTATGCTTGGGGATTAATCCTTGCAATCTTAATGGTTGGGCAATGAAAACGTGCACTGTGATGTGCAGAGGTTGGGGGAAGCAAAAGGCAACATGTGGGCTGGTGTGAGAGGGATGAAAAGCTGCTGAAAAACAGGGCAAGCAATCATGGTTTTTGCAAGTGAAAACCAGCTGGGTTTGACTGGTTTTGGGGGAGAAAGCAGGAAGAAAGTCCTCAAGCTGGTGGCTGGCAACCCTAGGGTCAGTAGCAGGTCACTTGGGAGGGACAAGAGCTGCCCAAGGGCAAGCCCACTTGCTTGCCACATGCTAGGTTGGAAGAAAAAGCTTCTTTCCTTGGTATTAATGGCAAGTCTCTCAACTCTGGCTTTGCTGAGCCCAATTAGCCATGAATGCTGATGAAAATAATAATGAAAATGATGTGTAACAAAAACTGGAATTAAATCAAAGAAACCAAAAATCTGCAGAAAAATCGCAGACTTCGCACTGCGAAGTGAACTTCGCAATGCGAAGTCACCATTTTTGAAATGTTGACTTTTTTGGTTGACTTTTGTTGACTTTGACTTTTTTCTTCCTTTGTTTTTTTTTATTTTTGTTTTAAAAGGCTTAGGACAAAATTGGGGTACTACAAGAAGGACACAAGCAATTATCCTGGTTCCTTCCACAACTCGGAGGTAGTCCAGACCCCTTGTCACTTACAAGAGATTTTTCACTATAATCACCAAGATTACAATTGCTCAAGCACAAAGCAAGAGACTTCATATGCTCAAACACAAAGTAAAAGACTTCCAATGCTCAAACACAAAGTAAGAGACTTCCTATGCTCAAACACAGAGTAAGAGACTTCCAAATGCTCAAACTCTAAGTAAGAGACTTTCTATGCTCAAACACAAAGTAAGAGACTTTCTATGCTCAAACACAAAGTAAGAGACTTCTGATTGCTCAAGCACACAGGCGAGAGACTTAAAATCAAACAGATTTACAAAAGAATATGTTTGAGTTGAACACTTGATATACTATCAGTGGTGTTCACTGAATACAACACAGATTCAGACTCTATACTTAATAAATTCTAAGATATGAAGAGTATATGATGACTTTCGAATTTAGCAGAGTATATGCGCTTTCAGAATTGCAGAGTCTGGGTATGTTCTTCTTCAAATCTTCAGTTCTTTATAGAGGAATAAAGAGCCGTTGAGAAGATGCCAGATCATCAATTAGAGTCGTAGGAATTGAAGCTTCATCCAGCATTAATTCGTTCCTTGATTTGGTATGCCTACCAAAAGAGCCGTTTGAATCCTTTGTTGAAAATGAATTAACTATTTCGTCTAAGGAGACAAAGTTGCAGACAGCGGTTCTGACTTCTGAGGATGTTGCAGAGCACTTTGTCCTTTTGACAGCCGCAGACTTCAGACTCCCAGTCTTCAGACGCTGTTCTTCAGACTCCCAGTCTTCAGACACTGTTCATCAGACGCTGATCTTCAGACGCTGACTTTCAGACGCTGACCTTCAAACGCTGTTCATCAGACTCTGACCTTCAGACGCTGTTCATCAGACGCTAACCATTAGACGTTGATCTTCAGATGCTGATTGTCTTCAGACTTGCAACATAAGCTTCAATATTTTCCTTTGCTCTTAACTTGTTCTTTCTGAACCACTATTAGATACATAACTTTCAGTATATGGTCCTGCACACTTAGAACAAGCATTAGCATATCTAATTTTCTTTTTAACACTTTGTTATCATCAAAACTCAAAAGGGACTTGTTCATACATTTTGTTCCAATAATCTCCCCCTTTTTGATGATGACAAACACAAGTATTAACAAAAAATTGTTGTTAATTTAATTAACAAGTTGACTTCAGGGTTTGAGGTTTGTAAGCTCCCCCTGAGTCTGATAATCCACAAGGTGAGGTTTGTAAGCTTCCCCTGAGTCTTATCCAGGTTAATTAAATTCAATTTAAATCAAAGGTGAAAAATCCAAAATGTTTCTAAGTGATTTTTCACAGAATTATCTCACAAAAGATTAATCAGAGGCTAAGAGATGAGAAGATGTTCTCCTAAGTTAATTAATTTTCAAAAATTAACTTATATTCTGACATGGCTCAGAGCCTCAAATACTTGTTACTTACTCCCCCTTTTGTCACCAACAAAAAAAATTCAAGAATTTAAGACAAAATAGAGTTAAAACGTGAGATAAAAATGTTCAGAGCATATTGTTCAGTACCACTGAACTCTTTCAAACAGAATTTTTCAGAGCATATGGTTCAATACTACTGAACTCTTTCAGACAGAATTGTTCAGAGCATATGGTTCAGTACTACTGAACTCTTTCAGACAGAATTGTTCAGAGCATATGGGTCTAAAAACTGAACGTGTAAGATGTGAAAGTGAAAGTGTGAATGTGTTTTGAGTGTTTTTGATAAAACGTTTCAGAAACTGAAAGCAGTCAAAAAGCATTAAACACAACCGCACATTAATGACTTTAGAAGGGGCGCAAAGTACAATTTTCAAAACAAACTCATCACTGCCCAGTAGTTATTACTTACCAGTTTTAGACCATGTGTCAGAATACTGTTCAGATTCACTCTCATTAGTGGGCCACGTGTAAAGTGTCCACTTACAATGAGTTTTATCAGAAGAAAAAAAAATTCAGATTCTGAAACTCAAACTCTGATGTCTTCAGAAGCTGAACTTTCTTCAGACTCTCAAAGTGAGCGTCTGATAAGTCTTAGCTTCTGATGTACTTCAGATTCTCAGTTTCTGTTCAGATTCAAGCAATTTTTTTCAGAGATGAAATGCATGTTCAGATTCTTTTTAATAAAATCAAATCTATCTTCTGCTAGGGGTTTTGTAAATATATCAGCCCACTGATGATCAGTATCAATGAACTGAATATCAAAAACACCCTTCTGAACATAATCTCTAATAAAATGATGTTTAATTTCAATATGATTGGCTCTTAAATGTAGAATAAGATTTTTAGACAAACAAATAGCAGCAGTATTATCACAAAAAATAGGAATGTTGTTTTCATGAATCTGATAGTCTTCCAACTGATATTTCATCCATAGTAGTTGTGTGCAACAACTTGCAGCTGAAATGTATTCTGCTTCTGCCGTTGACAATGCAATAGTTGATTGTCTTTTGCTGGCCCAGGATATCAGATTCTCACCAAGGAATTGACAATTTCCACTGGTGGATTTTCTTTCAATCCTATCACCAGCATAATCAGCATCACAGAATCCAACCAGCTTGTAATCTAAGGATTTCTTATACAGAAGTCCAAGATTAGATGTTCCCTTCAGATACCTGAAGATTCTCTTGACAGCAGTCATATGAGATTCTCTAGGATCTGATTGGAATCTTGCACATAAGCATACACTGAATAAAATATCTGGTCTAAAAGCTGTTAAGTATAACAGAGAACCAATCATACCTCTGTAGAGCTTCTGATCTACCTTTGAGCCATTATCTTCTTTGCTTAAGTTGCAGGTTGGATGCATGGGTGTTGTCATCAATTTACAATCTTCAAGCTTGAACTTCTTCAGAAGCTCCTTTGCATATTTTGATTGATGAACATACACTCCATCTTTGCATTGGTTGATTTGAATTCCAAGAAAGAACTTCAATTCTCCCATCATGCTCATTTCAAATTCATCCTGCATTAACTTAGAAAATTCCTTGCAAAGAGTGACATTAGTAGAACCAAATATAATATCATCAACATAGATTTGAACAATTAAGATATCTTTCTTAAGTGTCTTTCTGAAAAGTGCATTGTCAACTTGTCCTCGTACAAAATCATTTTTAAGTAAGAAATTACTTAGTCTCTCATACCAAGCTCTGGGAGCTTGTTTCAGACCATACAGTGATTTCTTAAGCTTAAAAACAAAATCTGGATGTTTTAAATCTTCAAAACCAGGAGGTTGTTTAACATACACTTCTTCAGAAATGACTCCATTTAAAAAAGTACTCTTAACATCCATTTGATATAAAATGATATTATGATTTACTGCATAGGAAAGAAGTAACCTGATTGCTTCCAATCTTCCAACTGGAGCAAATGTTTCAGTGTAATCAATTCCTTCCTGTTGACTGTAGCCTTGAGCAACAAGTCTAGCTTTGTTTCTGACTACTTCTCCTTGTTCATTCAGTTTGTTTCTGAACACCCATTTTGTTCCAATAATGTTCTTGTGATTTGGTTGTGCAACTAAATCCCAAACATCATTTCTTTGAAACTGATTGAGTTCTTCTTGCATAGCCACAATCCATCCATCATCTGCAAGTGCTTCATCAGCTGTTGTAGGTTCAATCATTGATAGTAATCCAAGCAAAGAGTCATTCTGACTGAATGTTGATCTGGTCTTTCTTGGACTATCCTCGTTTTCAATGATTAACTCTTCAAGATGTGAAGACTTGTACTTGAATGAGTTTCTGGGTGGATTTGCTTCTTGAGAATCATTAAGACCTTGTTCAGAAACATCTTGGTCTTGATTGGCTTCAGGAGGAGTGTCAGCTTCTGAGAGTTTTTCAGTATCTGGAGGATTTTCAGCTTTTGGAGGATTTTCAGCTTCTGAACTTTCTTCAGACTCAGAAATCTGATCAGGTTCAAAAGTATCATCTGAAAGCTGAATATCAGTACCAATGATCTTGCCTTTCTGGTTTCCTCCAAATCCCACAGTTCCTCCCTCTTTCATTGTTAGGGTTTGGAACATAGACTTTTCTCCTGTCATATGTTGCGAGCAGCCACTGTCCAGGTACCAAGAACTTTGCTTTTCTGTTCCTCTTAAGCATATCTGCAACAGAGAGAATTTCAGACTTAGGTACCCATATCTTTATGGGTCCTCTTGGGTTAGTTCTAAAGGGTTTAGTCTTTTGTTGCACCTTATGTCTGGAGTTATAAGACTTAAACTTGTTCAGATACCTTGGATATGAATCCTTTAATCTTGAATAAGTCTTAGTAACAGACACTGAGTTCTTCAGAACCTGAGCTTTCAATGGTCTTGACTCAGATTTCTTCAGAACCTGAGACTTGAAGGTCTTTGGTTCTGAGCTTTTTAGAGTCTGAACCTTTGAAGACTTTGGTTCTGTTTTCTTCAGAACTTTGGACTTATTAAGAGTCTTTGATTCTGATTTGTTCAGAATCTTGGATTCAGAAGTTGTAGGTTCTGATTTGTTAAGAACTTCAGTTTTGTCGGCTCCTGACACAAAGCAAACTTTCAGACCTTTCTTAATACAATCAGAATCAGATGACATAATGGCTTTCTTAGGTTTACTTAGCAAATCTTCTGTGAAGCCAATGCCTTCACCATTGTTCCTTTTAACACCATAAATCATAGATGCAACCTTGCTTCTGTCAATGTTGGTCAAGATAAACTCTTGAAGTGCTAAATCTTCCTCACTCAAGGGTTTATCTCCCTTCTTATCAGCTAGTTCTTTCATAAATTCAAAATTTTTATCTTCAAGTTCTGATATCAGAAGGTGATCTTTCTCACTTTCCTTATTTAGGCACTCAAGTTTTTCTTTTAAAAGTTTTAGCTCTTTTGGCTTCTTATGATAGTGACTGATAAGTTCTTTAACAGTATCAATAAGTTCAGATCTGGTGAATTTAGAATATACCTCATCTTCATCATCAGATTCTGATTCAGATTCCACATCAGATGACACTGTTGCCACCAAAGCCAGGTTGGCTTCTACTTCATTCTCACTACCAGATTCAGATTCTTTGTCAAGATCATCCCATGTTGCCATAAGACTTTTCTTGATTTTGTCGTTGAAGCTTCTGGTCTTTGAATTACTCTTCTTTGATTTTTCTTTTTGCAACTCTGGACAATCAGCAATAAAATGTCCAGTCTTCTTGCAGTTGAAGTAACCTTTCTGATCTTCTTTCTTAGAACCAGATCCTTTGGAGCCACTGCTTTTGTTGAAGGATTTACTTCTTCTCTTAACCAAATACTGAAATCTTTTGCAAATCATGGCTAACTCTTCAGCATCTGAATCTTTTTCAGAACCATCAGCAGAAGATTCTTTATCAGATTCATCAGCTTTAAGAGCCTTTGCAGCTTTACCTTTTGATTTCAAGGTTATAGATTTGGTCTTCTTAGAAGGTTCATCCTCATTGAGTCCTAACTCATGACACTTTAGAGAACTGACAAGATCTTCAATACTTAGAATATTTAAATCTCTTGCTTCCTCTATAGTAGTCACCTTAGGTCTCCATCTAGCAGGTAGACTCCTAAGAATCTTGTTCACATGGTCAGCAGTAGTATAGCTTTTCTTCAGAATCTGAAGTCCAGACACAAGAGTCTGAAACCTTGAAAACATTATATCAATGGTTTCATCATCCTTCATCTTGAACAGCCCATATTGCTTTACCAGAAGATTTACTTTAGCTTCTCTTACTTTCTTATTGCCCTCATATCTTGAGCATAAGGAAGTAAATATAGCTTTAGCAGTAGATTTGTCACTCAACTTAAGATACTCATCATGAAGTAAAGCCTCAACAATGATTCCTCTTACTTTATGATGCTTTTTGTAGATCTTCCTCTGAGCATCAGTAAGACTTCTTCTATCAACAGCTACTCCTTCTTCATCAACTGGTCTAGTTATACCATCTTCAATGATATCCCATAGAGTATCATTTATTCCAATGATATAACTATACATCTTGTTTTTCCACCATGAAAATTTCTCAGGATCACCAGTAAACATAGGAGGTTTATGGTGTGAGTGAGATTGCCTTTCACTTGTACCATAGTTATATGATACATCAGAGTTATTTTCAGGAGTAGGTTGAGAGGAACCACTAGAAGACATGTTTTTCTCAGGATCTTTACTGACTCACTGTTAGGTGATTGAATATCAGCACCGGAGCTCTGATACCAACTGAAGGTGAGAAAAACACAAGAAGGGGGGGTTGAATTATGTTGGCCTTTTTCTTTCTCAAAAACTTAGGTTAGTTCAGAGTCTGATATTGATCAGATTCTGAAGCTATTTTCAGAGTTGTTTTGCAGCAGATATAAAGTAAATGAGAGAGAGAAGGACACAAGCAATTATTCTGGTTCCTTCCACAACCCGGAAGTAGTCCAGTCCCCTTGTCACTTACAAGAGATTTTTCACTATAATCACCAAGATTACAATTGCTCAAGCACAAAGTAAGAGACTTCCTATGCTCAAACACAAAGTAAGAGACTTCCAATGCTCAAACACAAAGTAAGAGACTTCCTTTGCTCAAACACAAAGTAAGAGACTTCGAAATGCTCAAACACAAAGTAAGAGACTTTCTATGCTCAAACACAAAGTAAGAGACTTTCTATGTTCAAACACAAAGTAAGAGACTTCTGATTGCTCAAGCACACAGGCGAGATACTTAGAATCAAACAGATTTATAAAAGAATATGTTTGAGTTGAACACTTAATTTACTATCAGTGGTGTTCACAGAATACAACACAGATTCAGACTCTATACTTAATAAATTCTAAGATAAGAAGGTTTCTAAGAATTTCTAAGTTATTGATGACTTTCGAATTTAGCAGAGTATATGCGCTTTCAGAATTGCAGAGTCTGGGTATGTTCTTCTTCAAATCTTCAGTTCTTTATTGAGGAATAAGGAGTCATTGAGAAGATGCCAGGTCATCAATTAGAGTCGTAGGAATTGAAGCTTCATCCATCATTAATTTGTTCCTTGATTTGGTATGCCTACCAAAAGAGCCGTTTGAATCCTATGCTGAAAATGAATTAACTTTTTCGTCTAAGGAGACAAAGTCACAGACAGCGGTTCTGACTTCTGAGGATGTTGCAGAGCACTTTGTCCTTTTGACAGCAGCAGACTTCAGACTCCCAGTCTTCAGACGCTATTCTTCAGACTCCCAGTCTTCAGACACTGTTCATCAGACGCTGATCTTCGGACGCTGACCTTCAGACGCTGATCTTCAGATGCTGATCCTCAGACGCTGATTGTCTTCAGACTTGCAACATAAGCTTCAATATTTTCCTTTGCTCTTAACTTGTTCTTTCTGAACCACTATTAGATACATAACTTTCAGTATATGGTCCTGCACACTTAGAACAAGCATTAGCATATCCAATTTTCTTTTTAACACTTTGTTATCATCAAAACTCAAAAGGGACTTGTTCATATATTTTGTTCCAACATCACCCTACAGTTTAAAGAGTAGTTCTGCTTGTTGAGTTGTGCTGAAAAAGGCGTTGGGCCTACTCCTTTTTATTGTTTTCGAGGATGTCTAGATTAGGTGCTCTGGTCTAGGAGTTTGGGGATTTTATTTTACTTGTTGAATATTCATGATGATGTATTTATTTGAGATTTTTATGTTGAGACCCGAGATGATATTATGTTGAGATGATTATTTCCGATGTGCTGTGAATATTGTTGATGAGATTTTTATCACGAGAAATTTGTATGAGTTAAATGATGATTTGTAATATCCCGATTATGTTGAATTGTATGATTTATGGATCGGGGTCTTACATATTACAAATATATCAACAATAAGAATAGAAGATTATGTTGGTTATAAGTCACATTGAGCCTAGGGTGTGCCTGGCCAAGAACACATTTTTTTGCCCAAGAACAATATTTGAAAATATGATCCAATTCTTCATTAACATTCCCACTAGGTATACAAAAAGGATCGGTCATCATTCATTAATGGATCAACTTCTATTTGTGGTGGTGTGTTGGGGGGAGGGGGTGCTATCATGAAAAGTTACTTTCACGCACAATTTTGGATGGTAGATGATCATTAGTAGGGGTGAACAGGATTTCTCAAACCGGCCCAAACCGGCCGACCCAACAAGCCCGTTGACAAGCGGGTGGGTTCATTCGGATGAGACGGGTCACTCGGTTTTTTAGAAATGGATATGGATGGGTTATTCGGGTCGGCTTCGGATGGGTAAAATTGAACCAACGGAACCCATATCCGACCGTCCAAATAGATTTCACTTATTCTTTTACATTGTTTGACAACTAGGCTTGATATAAAAGCCATTTTTTCCTCATTTCTCAATCGGTTCTCTCTCTCTAGAAATATCAACAACCTTCACCTCTCTCAACCCAAATTATTTTGTTACTCTCAATCTCATCTTCTCATCTTTGTTATCTTCCTCTCTACTACCAGACTTCCTAATTCGTCTCCCTTGTTAAGTCGTCACAAGTAGAAGGTCCTTACAAATCTTCAACTTCTTGTCCCAGATCAATGAGGCACTAGATCTAATATATAGTGTGTGAAAGATATATTTAATTAGCATCTTTGATCTTCTTTTCAATATCTACTTGTCAAAGTATCAGATCTGTGATTCATTTCTACCATCATTGATTTTTTATTTGTTTTATTCATATTTAAAGCATTGATTTTTATTTGTTGGGTTTCTTTCGGTTAGGTTGCAACAGAAGATGTGAAAAACATTGATTTTATTTTAATATGTTGTCTTCTGTTCTCTATGAAGTATATTAAAAAGATTGATTTTTTGTTTTTAGCTTTTGTTAGTTTGCGTCTGAAACCCATATCCACTAACCGTTCCAACCCACCCGCATAACCGATTGTCCGACGAAACCGACACCCGGTCTAACCGAGGACACTAACGGACGGAAATGGGTGTGGTTTTCTCACCCACGGTTAGCCGAATATTCTTATTTTTTGGTCCGCCGCCGACCGAAACCGGCCGTTGTCCACCCCTAATCATTAGAATATTCATGTATAATTTGTTTAACGTAGTTATTTGAATTTTTTTTGTGGTGGGGGGGGGCTATCATGAAAAATTATTTTCGCGCACAATTTTGGATGGTAGATAATTATTAGAATATTCATGTATAATTTGTTTAACGTAATTATTTGATTAATTAACATTATTTTTTCGGACAAATTTTTAACATGTTGATATATGATTTTTTGTGACCATTTTTAATTTTATTCCTGAAACTTAATCAGTTTATATACTCAAAAAAATTCTTGGTAAATGTTAGTCAAATAGGACTATAGAGTTTTATAAAACAAATGTTTTATATAAGACCAAAATATT
The DNA here is from genome assembly GCA_018208015.1 of Medicago ruthenica. Classification (NCBI taxonomy): domain Eukaryota; kingdom Viridiplantae; phylum Streptophyta; class Magnoliopsida; order Fabales; family Fabaceae; genus Medicago; species Medicago ruthenica. The sequence continues at coordinate 89,569,463 of CM031372.1, forward strand.
CTGTAGAATGATTATATAATTAATTTATAAGCAGAAGGAGAAAAAACAATATTAAGCTTGTGTATAAAAATTATTCTAACAAGGACCAGAATGTTCAGGAGGATGGTTAATTAATATTAAAGCAGAATGATCATATTATATTTAAACGTGAGTTTATTATTAAGCAATTGTTTTATCTTGGACCAAAATGTTCTGGAGGCAGTTATAGTAAAATGATAAAACAATATTAATTAAGGACCATAGTACTCTGGATTAATTTTGTTGTGTTTTAATTAGGACCAGAAAGTTCTGGATAGATTAATAGAAGTATTATAATCGTGATAGTGTGTGTGTGTGTGTGTGTAGTGTAACACAAATAATAAGAGAAAGGGAAGAGAGAATAACACAAGAGATTTATCCTGGTTCACCATAGTCGGCTACTTCCAGTCCCCACATCTCGTGTGAGATTATCCACTATAGTATCCTGCTAACAGAAACTTCTGACTAGCATTATATATTCTTGATCACACCAAATCAGTCCGTTACACCATGTATTATCAACCTCAGTAGACTTCTACAATTCTTTGCTTTCGCACAAGAAAGGTTGTTACAATTCTTTCTCAAACTATTGTTACGAATAGACTTGAGAACACAATACACTTTGTTTGATGAGATGGTTTGGATCAAAGAAATTTCTCAACACATGTTTGAGATTTTAATAAACAAATTCGAATGAGTATGATCTAAATGATATAGTGAGAGAGCTTGGAATTTGTTTGTTTGTGAAGAGCTTGTACATAGTGATGATTTTCACTTGTAAGAATGCTTGCTTTCAAAACTCTTGCTTTGATCCTTCAAGTCTTCATGTATTTATAGATGTGGAGTGACCTGGTGACCAAGTAAGAAAATAGAGTTGTTGGACACGTTTTCCAGCTGTCCTTAGCTTATATTGATTTCCCTTTTCTTCTTTAAATAAAGTGTTTTCTGTCCATAATGTTATTTTACACATCCAAAACGTTCTTGATGTACAGCTTGCTTTATGTATCCACGTGAATGACATCCAAGAGTAATGAGTTGTAGATAGTTGTAAGAAGTGACATGCTTATGTCATTTTTTTGCCCTTTTGATGATGTCATGTTTAATTCCCATGTGTTTAAAGCCTTTATGAAATATTTTGCTTTAATGGACTTTGTTTCTTTTCCTTAATGGATAGAAAATGATCATTAAGGCCCAAGACAATTCTTTCTTCCTTTTGCCAAGAATCAACGATTAAATGTCTTTTTTTGGTAAGGCACATGAATGTCTTGATTTTGATTTTAATGATTCAAAAGTTGAATATTCTTGTAAAGTCAAATTTTGCCTTTTTGCTGATTTGTCTTTTGATGTTACTTCTTTGTTTGTCTTATGATACCAGAATGTTCTCGTGATAATTCTCATGAAACAATTCTCACAAAACAAATTAGTAGATAACAAAATAAGATAGATTTAATATTTGTAATCTCTAAAACATTAAGGATTTTGTCAACAACATATGCTATAATTAGTTTTTTTTACACATATATTAAATTATATCTCACTATCATTTTTTAATATTGGCTTCTAAAATATATCCACATATATTTATATGACAAGATACAATTGAAAGTATATGGAAAACTTTTGTACGCTAACAATGCATTAGAATTAAGCTCATTTTATGTTATAAATGTATAGTCATGTTATCCACTACTGCAATAGTAGCCACATACACACAATTTTTTTATTTTTAAAAAATTATATTATTGTTATTATTACTATTAAAAATATCACATATGACCATTTTACTATCTCTAAAGAGATTTGAACTCCGTCAAATAGGTTACAAGGTTGATGACCATTTTACACCTCATGATTTTATTTGTCTGGAAAAGTCCATATAAACGCAATTTTTATAAGGTATTAAAAATATTTAATTGAATATTAAATGACTATAAAATGGGTAGACTTTTATTAATTTTTGAATAAAAATGGGAGAATTATCATTATCCTTTTGGGTAAAAAAATGGGTGCATTATTTATATAGCTAAAACGCGTACTACATATAATGAAAAGCATTAATTATTTAGAAAATTCAATATATAATTATGAATAAAAGTCAAAACTAAAACATCAAAGATAGTATTGATATTTTTAATATTAATATTTTCCAAATAAATATAGAACATTCTTTTCCAAATATATATATATATATATTTCAGGTGGGAATTCAAATGAGAAAAAAAAATTAAAATTAAAATTCATAAAAATAATCATATTGATATATTAAAAACTTTGAAAAATACATACTTAATAAAAAAATAAATTTAATACTACCATTCAATAACAGGAATTTTTTTTTTTATGGAAAAGTTACTTTCATTGAAATTGCATATTAAATATTTATTTTTAATTGAGCTATACACATATACATTTAGGCATTTATATATAACGTTTTTAATAGTCTATAGTAAGATTTGAGGACACAAATATAGAAAAAAATACAAATAAACCTTATATATATATATATATATATATATATATATATATATATATATATATATATATATATATATATATATATATATCATTTTCTGTTGCAAAAATTATATATCTATGTTACATATATTACACTTTAGGTGTTAACTTAACGGTAAAAGTTTAGCTTGTAAGCTTAAGGTACATAGTTTAAATCCAATGATGGTTGTAAAATGATCGATAATGTCACTTTAATTATAAAATTTACCTATATTATATACACTCAAATTTTATATACATATAACTTTTAGTAATCAAATTATTGATGTGAGGTATCATTTGTAAAAAAAAAAAAAAAAGCTGGTGTGAAATATTCACCGATCTTGTCAACAATTAATCTATGTCAGAAGAACCTGGTTGGAAATCTTTAGTGATCAAGGTCTTCCATTCCAACCATATTTTTCTTCAACAAGATACAAAATTGAGACCTTATTTAGTGTATATTTTAAGTGGACACAATGTAATTTTGGTGTATGTATTTAATTTATATACACCGACATTGTAAAGGTTTTGTTAAAAAGAAACAATAGCGTAAAACGTTTTGCACATGCATCTCATTAACTTAGTTCATGATGTCACTTGTTTAAATAACTTTCTAATTATCCATACAAATATGTACTTGATATAATTTAATTGGATGATAAAATTTACATCATATGTGCAAAAATTTGATCATTATATATATATACACCCTATTCGGCTGATTTTTTTCACTATTATGGATTTACCATTCGTTAATTGCAAATTTTATCTTAAGGTGCATATTAATAAAAAAAATATGAATTAAATTCCATTATAATAAGAAGAATCCAATTAAAATAATAACAATATAAGTTTAAACTTTTTTATGATTGTGCTACATTCCAAAAAGAATTATAAGTATGTGCGGTAAAAAAAATATACAATTAAACACAGTAGAAATGTAGAAAGATGGACACGTTAGTACATGTCTTAAGATTAGTATATCATAAATATAATTAAATATACTTAGAGAGTATATTATGGAAGAAAGAAGAAGATAAACACGTCTTTGGATGCAACACAAAGCATGCAACGCGGAGCGAAATGATTGCTACACCTCTAATTGCACAAATCATCTTTTCTTCTTTTTTTTTTTCTTCTCTTTTTTTTCTTTCTGTCTTTTCAAACACCAAATTTACAACTCCAACATATTCTATCTCTTTCTCTCTCTCTACATCTTACACTTCCTTAATTCTTTTTCTTTCTTCCCCTTAAAATCCACTGTCTTTGTCTCAACAAAAACAAAAAGAGAATACAACCTTGTTCCCTTTTACATATATCTGTCTCACTTTATCTCTTTTTCAACATATCTTCTTTGTCTCCTTTATTTTTATATCTCTCCTTCTCCTTTTCAACATATCTTTTTGAGAGAAGGGAAAAACTCTTGATAAAAATAGTGTCTACAACATTCATTCTCATAAACCTCGCTTCGTTTCACGGCGATCGAGAGTTTATTTTGAGAATCTATTTATTCATCTAATCATTTATTATCGGCGCAAAGGTGGTAAATTAATTATGGCAAAGACGATCCGGAACAACAACAATAATAATAATAATAATGTTGAGGTTGACATTGACTCATCAAAAGATGATGTTGATGCAAGTACTGGCATGAAGAAGGGACCGTGGACCCCACATGAAGACATGATATTGACAGAGTACGTGAATAAGCATGGGGAAGGGAATTGGAATTCTGTTCAGAAGAATTCAGGATTGTTAAGATGTGGAAAAAGCTGCAGACTTAGATGGGCTAATCATCTAAGGCCAAATCTTAAAAAGGGTTCCTTTTCTCAAGAGGAAGAAAAAATCATCATTGAACTTCATGCTAAGCTTGGAAACAAATGGGCTCGAATGGCTACTCAGGTATTATTATATTATAAAATGCATAAGATTATTATTTATTTCATTTTTTTGACTAAAATCATTTATTCATTATTATTTTGATGATGGTCTCTCTTCATGTCATGTCATGTCATGTCATGATTTTTAGTGCAATTATATATTTTGGTTTCCAACGTGAGCATTGATTGGTTTATTCTATTTGTGATGTAATTGTATAATTGTAAATTTTTATGCTTCTAGTATTTTTTTTCCTTCTTCCACATTTTGATCTGAAATCAGATCTATAATTATACTAGTATTTGGTTTTATAACAATCCAATCTGCAGGACCTGGAGCAAGAAACAAGGGGAAAGGAAGGAAAATCCGTTTACGTTTCTATTACTCCAATTTTATTCAATCTTATAAAAGTTAAAATATTAAAGATTGTATATTGTTTGTTGTTATAAACATAAAGAGAGAAAGTTGTGTTTTCAATTTTTCCTTTTGAGCATCAATTGAGTTTCTTTTTGCTGTAACATTTTTAATAAATAATTTTGTACCTAGTGAATTTATGATAACCATCACCAAGAAGCTGACCTCAATCATTGTCTGAATATCAAATTGCCATTTTTGTTTCTTTCTTTCAAATATGTACTTTTGATATGTGCCCTACTTTCTTAAAGTTTTCATTTAAGGCTAAAATACTCATCTTTATGTCTTTTGTGTACTTTGCTTGATACAACTGTTTTGTTGAGAAGCTTGCTTGATCGAACTTGTTTATTGTTTCTGGATAGAAGTATTTAAAGTTCAATTCGATCTCTATTGCTAATAAATTATAAAAAAAAATCTTTCTCCGAGCATCCTGAAAATGTTTTGTTGTTTTTTCAGTTGCCCGGAAGAACAGATAACGAAATCAAAAACTTTTGGAACACGAGAATGAAAAGGCGCCAGAGAGCCGGCTTACCTCTTTATCCTCCAGAAATCCAAGCAGAAGCTATTGCATACAATGATAAACTATTGCAACTACAGCATGAACCTTTATCTTCTTCATCATTATCATTTTCTTTACTCTTATCTTCTTGTTACCCTAAGAAGCTTGATGATCCAAACCATTATGATTATAATCTTCTAGGGAACAACTCTGATATTGCTAATAATCACAACACCAATCCATGTCCACAATTCAACTTTTCCAATGATGAAAACATTGAGATTAATGAAACTCTTGCTTTGCAAAAATCACCTTCACTTTCACCTTATCCATCTTCATCGTCAAATCTTTTCAACCAGAGTTTTACTCCTCCAAGTGATTCACATGATTGCCAATATTCTGAAGATTTGAGCTACGATCATCATGGATTCAATGCAGGATCTCTGTATGATTCTGAAACTCCTGCTTCATCTTATGCTAGTGGTGTTGATGGTAGTTTGATGGGAAATTCAAGCATGGTTAATGATCATTATGAAGTTGCACCATTATCACATGAAGGAAAAAATAGTGGACTTTTGGATGATCTTGTGATGGAGGGTAGAAGTATTTCTTGCAATGATAAGGCTAAGAGTGAGGATTCAACATATAAGGGGAGTGTATCTCGTAAGAGGAAAAGCATGGAGGGTGAAGAATATGCAGAGGAAGAAGGCTTTTCCATGAAGAAGAAGAATATTGATGAGAGTCAGAAGAAAGATTTCAGCTCTTCTCAATTGTCTATAGGTGAAATCACTCAACTCTTCTTGCAATTTGACATATCCGATTCCTATTTGATTATCATATGCATAACAAAAATTCATGTCAATACAATATTGTTGTCATATAGAATTAACATTGTTACATGAATTTCAACTCACTTATTTTATTTATATATTGATGGGATGGTTAGATACTAAGAAATGATTTTGGTGATGAGTTGGTGTCTCATTCTATACATGTGACATTATCAATTCTTTGTGAAAATTCAATAACGTGCATTTTTATTAATTAGTCGCACCACTGCGGGATAATCATGAAAATTAGAAGAGATTACAAGTGAATATTTTAAAAATGTTGGGATTCATGGTTTTAAACTGTAGTTTGCAACTATAATTACTCAGGCATGAAGAATTTTGAGGTCTCTGCAACGACAAATTTAATAGCACTGACCATATTTTGCTGCAATATAAAGATGATTTTTATACTTTGATTTTACACATGCATTCAATCAAATCACTTTATAGTGTCATTTTTATAACTAATTCCTAAAATATGTTACAAATATCTATATGGCGTGATTTGATTGAATGCATGTATAAAACTCTACGTGGCGTGATTTAGAACATGACTGCAATTTAAAAAAAAAAAAAATCATATTGTGATCAATAAAAGATGAATTTTTATACTGTGATTGAAAATTTAAAATTTATATTTATAAGAATTAAACATATTTAAGTTTTTGAACATTAGGACATTTCTTTTCATTTAATTTGATGAGTCCATAAATAGTGTTAAAGAAAAAGATGCTCTTGTACAATATCTACTCATTGCAATCATATATTCCTGTATGATTCTTGCCATGACAGTCCACTAAAGTCATGTGAAACTTGTTAAAAAACAGGGAAGAAACCAGTCGAGGAGGATGAGGTAAAAGAGCTGAATACAATGTACGATGATGATTTGGATTGCTTGCTCAACAATTTTCCCTCAGAAATACCAATGCCTGAATGGTATTGTAGAGGAAAAAGTCAGTCATTGGGAATTGAAACTCAAACTGATGAAGCTTCTTCATCAGGTGGTCCCACCAATCAAGAATTTGCTTGGACTCTTGGATCAAATTGGAACAACATGCCTGGCATATGTTAATTTGAGCTCAAAGACAAAAAAAAAAAAATTGTGTTTTGTAATGATTACAAAACGAATATTCATAGTGAAGTAGATGGTAGATCCATATGATGTAATAGTTAGAATATTTAAGGGTAGAGATTAGTAATGCTCATATGGGTTGATATTATAACGACATTAAATTTTTATCTGTCTGTAGTCAATTTATGTTATTTATAATATGTTGGAGATTTGTTTCGCTAGTTAGGGGTGGTCATAGCACAAGCCAATTCCATCAACATAGATTGGTGTGAGAGTTTGGCTTTTTGGATACAAGTGAGCTTTATAGATATTGTAGAGCTTGCTGATTATCTAACATTATATTAAGAGTAAGAACGCACGTGAATTTGACACCACATCTCAACCTAAAATTTTAAGGTATTAGATATGTAGGTCATTTTACTTATATGATGTTCAACTTTCATTTGTCTTTCAATGTGAGGTTGTTATTCACACTTGATAAACCAACAATCTTTTCATTCAAATGTAAATCGATTGAATCATTTGAGATTGATATGCTTTAGAAGAAAGTTTTTCATCCATATATTCTTATTGCACCATTGTTGGCTCACATACATCAATGAGATACATTGTTTGACCATCATATTTTTACAAAAACTTTTGATAGAAAGAGTCCTTCGAACCATCGACTCTAATATCATTTTTCGATCATGAGGGAAGCCATGTGGAGTGTGGATCATTGACTACTAGAGATGTGATCGCACCGAGAGCTCACCGAAAAACTACCAAAAAATGCCTAGTAGAGTAAAGGTTACGGGGATCTATTATACCACTCGTAAATGGAACAAGAAGAACCCAATGTCTTGGCCAAAAACCACATAAACCACGGGTAGATACCTCAACATCCCGACTTTATTTTTTGTCTATGACTTTTACACCTTCACTTAGATTTTATTTCTCTTATTTTGTTTAGCACATCATCCATCACAAATTTTCACCTTTTCTTTTTATCTCATGTTTTTCTATACAAAATGTTTTTTCTATACACAACTTTTGTTTAGAGTAAAAAAAATCACTGTTTTACTACTATTTATATAAAGGGTTAAATATACTTTTGGTTCCTATAAATATATCAACTTTTCGTTTTAGTTCCTTTAAAATTTTCCTTCAACTTTTAGTCCCTATAAAATTTTCAATCACTTCTTTTGATCCCTATTTTTAAGTCAACTTTTTTATTTTTTGATGAAATTGTGCAAAATGTGTAGAATATTGTAAAAATATCTCCAAAAAAAAATTAGAATTTTTTAACAAAACATAAATTAAATATCAATTTTTAACCGCAAAAAATATATAAATCCATATTTAATTCATGTTTTGGTAAAAAAAAAATTGGGAGAGATTCTTACAGTATTATAAATTTTTGTGCAAATTTTTATTCCAAAATATGAATTCTATATATGAGTTTACTTTAAAGGAGAGACCAAAAGTCAAGATGAAAAACTTTAGGGTACTAAAAGTCAAAGAAAATTTTTAGAGGGACTAAACAAAAAAATTGACATATTTATTGGGATCAAAAACATATTTAACCCTTATATAAATTATTGGTGATTAGCCAATATAAATCATTTATATAACTTTTCTCTTTCAAAAAAAAGCATTATTAGTTTATATTATTTTATAAAAATCCGATAATGAGTTTAACATCAATTAAGTGAGATAATATTTCCGTGTCCTCTTTTTCAAATATCTAAGTGTCTTTTAGGGATATTATAGTATATGTATTCATATTTTTGTTTTTGGTTAAGTAGTCTAGTGACTAAATATTCACATCTTATGGTGAATAAGTAAGAAGTCAAAGGTTAATTCACCTCTTAAGGTGAATACGTAGGATGTTCGAGGTTCAAACATCGGTCCATATGTATATAATACAATGTCCCTAGTCAAGTTCCCGGAAACTATGTACTCGTATCTCTAGGTGGATAACAACGTTAATACATGTACTCTAAAAAAATTAATGTATGTACTCCCTCTCATAAAAAATTCATTAATATATGTACTTGTACATTTTGGGTACCTAAATACTTATTTTTTTATCAAAAGTTTTCTTTGTTTATAGGGACTAAAACTTGATGAAAGTTTTTAGAGGGACTAAAACTTGAAATTTGAAAATTTTATAGCGACCAAAAATATATTTAACCGATATATATAAACTAAAATATTTTTATTCTTTTTTTATTTAGTTATTATAAGAGAAACTTTAATATCTTAGGTTAATGTTTGAATTTATTTATTCGACATTAAATATGATATCATATTTGATAATTAAAAAAATTGACTAGTATAATTATTTTTGGTATTTTTTCAAATTTATGTTTTAACCATTTTTATCGTTATATTTAATTTTTTAATATAATTATTTTTTTCAATTATAACATTTCCAAATAGTTTTTTTAATTGTTGTTTTACAATTTTTATTTTTATTTTATAAATATTTTAATTAATAATTTATTAATCACTAATAAATTTCATATTCATGCATTTCCCAAAATATTATCCTTTATTGAATTGTTTTTCTATGCGAAATTGAATAGTATTTAACTATTTATCATGCTTGTTGAATTATAAATTAATTTAATGACTTATTTTCAAAACGAAAAAATTATATTATTAAATAAAAATATTTCTATTTTAATAATCATACATATCCAAATTTTATGCCTAAAATAATATATAAAATTATCAAAATATAAATAAGAAAAGAAAAAATCAGCCTTAAAATAAACCATACACCTTATCATTCATTTCGAATTCCAGTATATAGACAAATAAAAATATAACTATCTCAAGTATTATTATGTAGTTTTCTTTAGAGGTATTATTATGTATCTATAATTCACATAAAATATTGTTTATCATTATCATGTTTTACGACTATTATTTTTATTGTTGTTATTATTATATTATTATTATTATTATTATTATTATTATTATTATTATTATTATTATTATTATTATTATTATTATTATTATTATTGTTATTATTATTATTAAAGGAAGTATAAAAAATAAGTCCATATAATATGAACCGTCCAAAAAAAATGGGTCAAAGGCGAAACCATAATTTTTTTTAGCAAATTTTAATAAAATATTATACATTTTTTTTAATAAAATCCACTCTTTTCCTTTTTTAATATATTATCAAATTCATTATTTTACTTAAAATGACAATGGCCCATATTTGGGAGCTCTATATTAGACAAAACTTAAAAAAAAAATCATACATTCCCCTTATTATAGTGTGGTATATTTTAAATTATATTTACAAATATTTTCTTAAGCAAGAGAAAGTAGCATGAAAGAGGATCAATTATTTCAACTATGAAAGTAGCTAGAAAGAGAGTGTTCCTACCATATCTCTGGTAATAAACATGTTACTAAAGTCTTTGCAAAAAAATTCTACACTTTCAATGAATATCAATTAGAAAGATAACATATATTAGTGAGAAATTTAATATAAACATATATTGAAAAGTTAATTATCAAACATCAAAAGTTGGCACTTCTTCTGATGAAGATTTGATATATGGTTATATGTGTTGTGTAAAGAAATAATAATTTTAATGAGTTCTAATTATACTTTCAATAGCATTTTCTTTGGACCCAAACCGACTTCTCTCTATATCTTTTTTCCCTCTAACCTTTCTCTACTAGTTTCACTTCACTGCCGCCCTCAACCATTACCCCCATCATCCAAATTCTTCTACTGCTATATAGCCGTCGTCGTTGGTGATGTGATCAGCCTCACGGGCTGCGTCATCACCAACCCCTTTTTGGGGTTTTCTCTTTTCGAACTGGGCTGAGCTTGCTTTGGTTTCACCGCCGTTGGTGGTGCTTGGATCTGTTTGGCCACTTGGTTCGATGTGGGTTTGCGACATGTTATTGGGTTGCAGATTCAGTTTTGGATCTTGAGTTTCTCTCAGTTTTGGTGTGCCCCTGTTTTGGATTTCCTTGTCGTTGTGTTACGTCGGTGATTGTTGGTAGTTGGCACTAGGAGCTTCAGTTCTGTTTTTGGTTTTGCCGAATTTCATAGGGTCTTTGGCTTTCTGGTTTGTAGCTTTCAGTTCTGGATTCGTGCGCCTTCTTTTTGGTGTTGGTTCTAGCGAGCGTCGAAGAGTTGGTTGGTAGGTGAAGCAGCTCCCGCGTTTGGTGGTTGGTGTTTTGTTTGGGTCGTTTGTGGTGTTGTTGTGTACTGGATGTTCATCTCTATCATCTGGTATGTTTTTCGTTGTTTATCTTCATGTTGTTTATGATCAGAGATTGGGTGACTGAAGACTTTTGGCCAGTTTTTTTGTTGTGGTTTGGTTTCAAAAAACCCGAAAGGGTATGGTTCTGTTAACCCATAAGGGTTTGGTTACTAATTAACGTTTTGGATCCATGGTCTGAATCCTCACGTGTGTGTTTGAAACCTGTTGTGTTTGGTAGCCTGACTACTCTGACTCTCTGATGTTTCCAGATTTGTAGGTTTTTAGTCGTCTTGTCTACTTACACTCAGGTATTTGATGCTCGAAAGAGATTTTATGCTTGCTGTATTTTCAGGGAACTGTTGGCATTTGGATTTTGTTACCATGTTGGCAGTCGATTCATTCTTCGAACTTAAACCCCAATTGTTTTCAAATATGTTCACTTTTCATATTTTTTGTAAGGATTGCGCCTGTGTTTAGTGAATTTTGTTAAATAGATTAGGGTTGAACCACTAGGTCTAATTTATATCGTTATACCCCCGTTTGGGTTTTACCTGGGTCAGGTCTAATGTGCCTCCAGTCTTGTATTTCTTTCTTTTTATTTAATATAATCTTCCTTTTGATTAAAAAAAAATATAAACATAAATTTTCTTAAGTTATGTGTTCTGATCAATGGGATCTTACATAAGAAGTTAGTAGAAAACATAAAAAAAGGAGAATTTAAATTGTGTTTCTAGTTTTAAAAGACTTTTTTAATTATTAATAATTCATTACTTTGAAGGTGCCAGGTAACAGCAACATGGTATTAGTTGCACATGAGAACGGGCAAGAATCACACAGTAATCCGAATATGCAGCATGACTTGGAATTGTAGCGTATGATTCGTGAGTATGATAAGGGGTCAACAGAAGTGTCATTCACACCTGTCTTATAAAAAAAACAGAAGCAAAAGATAAAGCAACTTCAGCTTGGAAAGCTGCCATATCGAACCCGTTCCAAGGGTGAAGCCTCTCCAACTTCCCAATGAATGTCTTTTATTGGAATGTTCGAGGTGGCATAATGCTTGTAATCTTGGTGTTCAATTACAGAGACGACAACTTTTGCGCAGATAAGTTAGCAAATATGGGTCATTATGTTGTGGGTTCAGTTACCGCCATACTTGCACTTTGATTTCTATAGGGACAGATGTGGTCTGCCTAGTTACAGATTCTCTTAGGCGGTTGTTGATTTGCTTCCTTTTTGTTTTCCTTTTTTTATTGTTATTTGAGGGTTTTGGTATAGTCCCCCATCTTGTACATACTTTTCTCCTTTTTTTTAATAATGTTTTTTTTTAGTTTGGGGGCATAGGATGGGGGTTCATCGGGGTGACAACCTAGTTGGGATGTCGGTGTTTCCCCTTGATGCATATCCTTTATCTTGGCTTAGCAAAAAAAACTTGTTAACATAAGGTTTTATTTCAAAGGTTTGTCTTCTACTAGTTTGAGTAAATTCTCTTTTATTCTGGAATACTACAAAACTAAATAGTTGTTGAATGAATTGTACGACATAATATAATTATATGTTGTCTCTCTTTTGACAATCAATTGACCTAAGGATTCACTACTTGCTTTCTTTGGGCTTGATCAAGTTGTCTTGTGCTTGGTGACATTTGTAATTTTTTCATAAGTAGTTGTTCGTCTTCTTTAGTCTTATTTTTGACCATAAGATCAACCTTTGTTACTTGTCATAGCATGCCAAGTATTACTATGTCAAGAGGATTGATCTCTTAGTATTATTTATCTTATTGACTACCCACACATTTGAACACATAGTTAGTAGACATATTATTCATTTATTATTAATCTTGTTATCATCAAAACATAATCTAGAGTTATTGTATATATTGAACCTATTTGGTTCTTAAAACATAAAAGGAAAGAGGTAGAATGAACATATGACATGATTGGATTTGTGCTGATTTTGGTGAGAAAAGTATTGTGATGTTTCCCGTTTTCATTTCTCAATGCAAAATAAAAATGAAATTGGTTAGGCCATTTGACTGTAGCATATGATGTAGTCTACAACATGCTCACACTAGGCTATATACTTAATTTTTAAAATAGTCAAGACCAAGACCTTTTTGAAAACTTATTTAGTGTGTTTGGTTTAAATTTTATCTACCGCCACCGCACATCTACTATTTCATTCAAAGTGGAAAAGAGAAGCTCTAATTCAAAGAGTTTAGGGAGAAAATCTAAGTTTCACATTGGAAACATGTGATTCTGAGTTTATAAAGAGGGATACTCTTCACTTTAGAAGTCGGTTTTATAATGATGAGTTATGCTTAAATCTCAACATGGTATCATAGTCTATCAATTTGATCATCTAACTATCCACACAACCAACTCAATAATGTGAAATTTGAGCCTTGATAACACTTTAAAAACCGGATGAGGTTCGAATCGATAGATCTTCTAAAACTACAATCACACTTTATAAACCTTGGCTCGTTAAAGATGTTACTATTAATACAAAATAGATCTTTGAATACATTAATAAATCATAACATACTTCTAAAACGGTCAGGTTAGAAAGTGGGACATGAACCTTTTTTGATATATCTATTTATTCAAAGTCTAAATAGTTAGGTTCAACCTATCTCAATATGAGATGCAAAATACTAAAAGCTATAAAAGTATATTTACCTATCTCAATATGAGATGCAAAATACTAAAAGCTATTAAAATATATTTTACTTTTGTGATATGACAGTGGGACACACAACACAAAATAGGTGCGGTTCATGCAAATGAATCCTGCCCTAATCACTGCTCCTTTCCCTCTATTATGCTCCCGATTTCCATTGCATCCCATCGCTCACGTAGAAGAAATAGGAAAGAAATAAAATAAGACTGCTTGAAACATGGCAGGACAAGACGGATTGCACTTGTGTGACATAATGTCACGTGACATTGCCCAATCCGAGTGTGACACGTGACAATCCAATTTTTTTAAATATAAAAAGATGAGAAAGAATAGTTAAATTAGATTATGTGTCACAATTGGATTGACCAATGTCACAATGTCACGTGACATTATGTCACACAAGTGGTGTCCGGACAAGACAGTATGGAATAAGTCATTAATAAGGGAAAATACATTCAATTCAAAGTCCTTTTAAAAAAAGAGAATATGGAAATGGGTCATGCTACTTTTTTTTTTTACAAGTTATGTCTTGGGGTTTGAACTCCGACCCTTGCATATATTATGCAATGTCCCTACCAATTGAGTTAAGCTAACGAAAACAAGTCATGCTACCTTTTAATTCAATATAATTAGAATATATAAGCTCAATTGTTTTAGAGGAAGATCAATTTAAAATCGGACAAAAAATAATACTCAAACTAGTTATTGACATTTTTATATTTATAACAAATTAATTGTTTTATAGACGAAATAATAATAATCATTGAAAACATATACACACAAGTGGAAGAACCGGGATTCGAATGTCAATCACGATGTTCAACCTAACAATTTTAATATTTTTGTAAGTTGAGCTAAAACTTATGAAATAAATTAGAGACTAATTGTCCTCCGTATAAAAATGTCACCACCAATTTTGGTATTCTTTTTGTAATACTAAATCTGTCACGAAAAAATTGTGAAAGACTAAATTAAGTTTTTATTCATTTATTTAATATTTTCCATTTTGTTAGAGAAAAATAACCTTCATTATTTTGAGGCGAAATATAGCGTTCATATACCCATGTATATTTAATATGTCTGCAATGAGTCCGTAAAAAATTATATACCTAGCGTGAGAACTCTCTCGAGCATTAATCAAATTAGAAGAATTGTAAAAGAGCATCAAAATCTTCACTTCTTAGCACGGATATAGGACTGTTTGTTACGGTTCTTCTTAAGTTAAAATGACTTCAAAAATAAAGTGCAAAGAAAGTAAATGAACTTAAAAGACGGTGCTTTTAAAAGTAAAATTGTTGAAAATGTAAAACATTTTGAATTAAGATTACAAGAATTCAAAAACAATTAAAAGACGGTGGAAGGTATGCTTAAAGTTTTGGAAATCTTGAGAACTTTTTTATTTATAGAGAGATGAAACTAAGCACCTCCCATTTTAGTGACAGGCAATGATTGTGGAAGTTCCTTCGTTAAGCTTTAATATAAGACGTGTTTAATTTGAAATATCCACTTTCTCCACTACCCTCACTAGAGGAAGTGCACCAAAGTTCGTTGTTCTATCTAAATGTGTTTCGCAAGTCATCTTTTCTATCAATTTTTCAATTATCGTTGAATCCTTATGTGTTTTCTTCAAAAAGTTTGACTTTCTGTTAACTTTGGGTTCACTTCAACTAGCTGAAATTCCGTCAGTAATAAATGTCAATGTGGATAATATATTCTCGGGGTTGGTAGTGTGATTTTTGAACTGTAAAGTTGGGTCTATTCCCTTTAGGAACCTCCATCTCCGGGTTAGAGCAAATCCTCAAAGAGAGATGACCTAGTAGCCCTTGATTCGGTTGATCTCCAACCCTCTTGAGTCATAGAGTAACAAGTTTGTTGTTCTAAGGGTAGAGTGGTCCTGATTAATTCGGTCTTGAACTTTGTCCCAATTTTTTATCTATCTTTCATAAAGATGTTGATCAAATTGTGGAAACGATTGTTCGGCTCCAAAGGCTCTTCTTATGGGGAGTTCTAAAGGGGTGACTAAGATTTATTAGGTCAGATCATCGAAGGTCTATATGTCGAAGAATATAGGAGGTATAGAGGTTATGGATTTGGCTATCTTAGGTAAGTGGTGGTTGAGGATCATATCTAGGAGTCCTTTGCGGGATATTCTTACTGCTAGGTATAAGGAGAAAACAACCTTATCGTATTTAGGGGTCATGGTGGAGTTTTCAGTCACTTTCTCGATCCTTGGTGGAAAGGTCTCTCAGTGTTTAGGTACTAGCCAGATTTCACCATTGATAGACATACATTATTATCATGCATATAAACAAAGGACTAAATAACGAAAATATGGTTCAACATATATTGTGCTCGAATAAGACATACATTATTATCATGCATATATGATATATGGCATTTGGGCACTAAGCCTTAACTTGAATAACAACTTTTCCAATGTTAGAACTAGAGAAAACAGAGTTTAAGCTCTCCAAAAAGTTCTCAATTCCGAGATTGATTTTACTCTTTGGCTTAATTTTGCCTTCTTGTAAGTATTTTTCCATATCTTTAACAAAATCTCCAAAACGATGCAAATATGATTTAATCATAAAGCCCTCCATCCTCACCTCCTTTCCTACCATGTTCAGAAGATTTCTAATGCCTTCTCTTTCGGTCCAAACCTATACCAACATTATAACAATTTACTAATTAGAAAATTGAAATTTTGGGCATTTTTGGTAAATTAATGAGTCATGTGCTCTATGTTTAAAATGCATTCGTTGAAGTGTACACTATATTACCCTCATTCACCTTATTATATTGAGATATCATCCCACAAAGTGGTATTCTAGCATTCTTGTTGACATGGTTGAGTACAGATTCGAGCATTTTACCACCAACATTGTCAAGGTAAACATCAATACCATCAGGGAAATACCTGCAAAATTTTAGTGAAAATATCAGAATATTAACTTAATTTGAAAAACTAAAATATATATTAGTCTAGTTATGTACATTTTTATCATGAGTCTTTTTATGTGAAATTTTATACTTCAAAAATTTCCATGTGACAAGTTGTTGAAGATTGCTCTTTAGGCACCTAGCAGTTGCTCACAAACAACTATTACTTTTGTTCGTTTTAAAATAGTAGTTAATTGTCATTCAACACTTTTTAAATCGGTATAACCGATTTAAAAAGTTGTCCAGCTGATTATTAATTGTCGTTGGAGGTATTTTGGATAATTTGAGGAGCTTATGAGCAATTAATGGGTGTCTAAAGAGCAATTTTTCAAGTTGTTTTATCCATGTTCGGCTCAACATTTAGGCAACTAAAGTAAAAAATTTAAGCCTGCCAATATTTTACTTAATATATATTAGAATAATGCTAAGAACGTAACTTCTAATACACATTTTAACAAACTTTATTTTTTTGGATGAAATTCATGAGTCTTCCCAAATTATGTAGAATCCATATGTTGGTATGTGTGTGTTAGAAAGTGTGATGCTAGCACTCTTTTATATATTAAAAATAAGGGTTCGGTAGGAAAAAAATACCTTAGTTTAACATTTGAGAGGTAAATTGACTCAAAAAAGTCCTTAGGGGTAGCTAATTTTAATTTGGGCAAATTACACCCACCTTCTCTCAGGTCTATTAAAATGACACTTACACCCCCTCTATTTTTAAAACTTACATTACACTAACCTCCCTTAAGTTGTCACAAAATAGATTAACACTTACCTTCTCTCTTAACACTTTTAATGCTCCGTTAGTTTTTTTTTTCTTTCTTATATATCAGTTCCATGTTCACTTCGTCAGACAGAAATATATATTATCTTTCTTTGTTAATTTCAATTTCATCGTTTACCAAAAAAAGCAAATTCAATTCCATCTACAAAGGATCAATTCAAGAAAATTAATTGAATAAGAAGTTCCTCCAGAGAACAATGATTCTAATAGAAAACTGCGCTCTGATCCCAATTTCCGCGTGAAACTAACGATGATCCCTTTTGAATTATGTTTAACAGTGTGACTGTGAAACTGACGTAAAAAAATATTAAAGTTGCATTAACAGTGTTAAGAGAGAAGGGAACTGTTAATCTATTTTATCAAAACCTAAGGAAGGTTATTGTATGTTTTAAAAATCAATGCCATTTTAATAGACCGCAGGGGAGGTGATTGTAATTTGCCCTTTTAATTTTAGTGACGGCCAATTTACTATCTATAAATTGATCGTGTTCGTGTATTTTTTATTTTTTGTGTTTCTTTTTATCTTGGGTCGATTGGGCTAGGGTCCTCTTTTTTGGCGGCCGTCAAAAAACATCCTACCCACAAGAGCAAGTCTGTGTAAGAAAGGAATTAAAATTGAACCGCTATGCCCAATGTGTAATTCTGCCACTGAGACAATTCAACATCTTTTCATGGAATGTAATTTTTCCAAGCTTACCTGGTTCTCATCTAGCCTTGGGATCCATGTTCCTTCAAACCTCGCTTTAAACAGTTGGCTGCTAAGTTGGTTGGAAAAGAAATACTATATGCTAGGTTCACAATTATTTTGCAATATTCTTTGGAAAATGTTATAATTCAATCTGATGCCTTTTCTATTGTTAGTTCCTGGGTAGGATATGCCTTTTCTATTGTTAGTTCTGCTACTGTTTGTAACACTTCTGCTATCTAATGAAGTTGTTTGAATTTTTTTTTTTAAAAAAAAAGATGTTTATAAGAGCTTGGGGACTCACTAATATTCTCTGTGTCTATTTCTCCAAATGAAAGTCCCCCGTTATTTTTAGAAATGAAAAGTATCTTGATCTGGACCGACTCTCTGTTCCTTTTTAATTATCATTTTTTGATATTTTACACAAATCAAGACAATTAATAAATGTTACTACTTTTGATACAATAATTTATAATTTTACTATAATAATCTTATTCATTTAATATCTCATTTCATATATTTCTCTCTCCGCAATAAATAACTAAGGGTAATATTGGTAACACAACATTTAATGTTGTATTGAACTTTGAAAGTGACAGTTAAATTGGAACAAATTTTTTCTCCAAAAGAAACATTTAACAAGAAACGAAGGGAGTATAGCAATATATTAAAAAAAAAAAAAAAAGAGGAATATATAATGAGAAAAAGGACGAATTACGACTTGCTTAAAGCGGCATCAAAATCTGATTCTATATTGTAGTTGAATCCATCATCATATCCAAATTTCTCTTTAATGAATTTCACCTGATAAACCAACCAGGTATGTTTCAAAGTTGTAAGTAACATGTCAAAAAAATTAGTTGTAAGTAATGTGAAGTGGTCACTTATATAAGAACAAATCAAACCTAAATTCAGTAGTGACTCATAAAATTTATCCTTTAAATGAATTTAGCTTTGGGCATGAGCAATTTTGAATGAAATTTTGCAACCAGTATAATTATAGCACTCAAGCATACTCAAAGTGGGTGATCATGTACAATGTATATATATTTATTATTATGTTCTACAATTAGGATTAAATTTTTTCACAGTTAAGCTAATGATTTTTAAATGTAATGTGATTTAAAATTAAAATCAGATAATTTTTAAATATTTTTACAATTGAGTTATTTTTTGTTGTTTTTTTATTTGAGGGATTGGTTATTTTTTGTTGAGGAGTTCAATCAATTAAATGTTTTTATTTTATTTTTTAAAAGATCAATTAAGCTATTGGTTGCATATTTTTTAGTAAATCAATGGTACCTTTCGCACGCTACTATGGAGATTAATTTTCTCTAAACATTTGAGATCGGTATATGTTTTTTTTTTGGAAGAATCTGAGATCGGTATATGTTATAGACCAAAATCTTTATTTATCAATGCTTGTATTATTTTTCTTCAAAAAAAAATGCTTGTATTATTTAAAACATTCATATTTTGCTATGTTGGGATGATTTGTTGGGTGAATTGGGAGATGATTTGTAAACCAAAGGTGGAGGCTAGGTTGGGAGTCAAAGAATTGAAAATTTTCAATTTGGCTCTACTAGCTAAGTGAAAGTGTGGATAGACGTGCTGAAGGAAAAGTAAGGGGGAAAATTTGGTGGAAGTAAGGGGGAAAACATGGATGGCTTTGGATGCACTAAAAATCAAACGCATTCACATTCAAATCTCTATAGGTTGCTTTGTGTACTAAACTCCATGTTACTCCTCAGTTGAATGAAACATGTCAAAGGGGATTAAGGGGAATTTGGTATAGTTTTCACCAAAAAGTTCCAAATCTTCTCTTTGAAATTAATTCTTGAAAGACTTCCTACTCGCGAAAACCTATCTAGAAGAGGAGTGTTGGTGGATGGAGAAAGTTCGAATTGTGTGTTTTGTCGAGGCCAACTTGAGGTAGAGGATAATTTGTTTTGTAGATGTAGCTAGGTCGGGAGGGTTTGGTATTTGATTTTCAAGTGGATTGGAACGAGAGTGATTCTACCCGGAAATGTGGTCACTCTTCTTGACTATTTTTCAACTTCTTCTTGTAACAAAAAACATCGCAAAAGGCTAATTCTTATTTGGCATGCTATAATTTGGAAGATTTGGGAGGCACAAAATGTGGTTATTTTTTCTTTGAACAACTCAGAGGTGGAAGACATGGTTGACGCTATAAAATTAACCTCTTGGAGGTGGTTTCTAGCGAGAGAGGGGGGGGTATTGGGTCGAGTACCCCTTGTACTTTTTTCGTCTTGTGGGTTAGATACTCTTTGTACTTTTCTCATTATTCTAATAAATTTCAATGTTAAAACGAATATAATTACTTGTTTTGTTTATGAGCTAACTCCATAAAATTTTGAGAACATTCTCAATTCTAGTTGTAAAATTTTGTTGGTTTTAGTCTCTAATATTT
Source organism: Medicago ruthenica (assembly GCA_018208015.1). Taxonomy (NCBI): domain Eukaryota; kingdom Viridiplantae; phylum Streptophyta; class Magnoliopsida; order Fabales; family Fabaceae; genus Medicago; species Medicago ruthenica. Next base: position 89,590,418 of record CM031372.1, read on the forward strand.
GTATTAGTTGTGATGTGTTTTGTATTTTTGGTTTGGTGTGTTTATAGTTGAATACATTTTTTTTCGAAGAGATGTTTGTAGTTGAATACATTTTTAGTTTTCTATATCTATTTGCATGTTTATGTAGGTCTGAACTTTATATTTGTATTTATCCTTTAAACACTTTATAATTGGGATTGTTTTTATCTTAATTTAATATTTGTCTTTTCTAAAAAAAAATTAGAAGTCAAATATATAAATATTTTGATTTTTTTTTACGAAAAAATAATTGACTTTTAAAATTATGTTATTCCAGCAAATGAACTGAATCTAACGAGTTTAAATGAGCTGAAATTATGACTTTTAATGACCAATCTATGTTCGTAATAATGTCAAGATAATCAATCTATTATTTTCAAGATGTGTTTATATTATGTTCATTTAGTATGTTAAAAAAATGCTAAAAACTTATCAAAATTATATACATTAGGGATCAAATAAAAAACAAAATTTCATGAGGATTAAATATCTCGTTTCTTGACCAAAAAAAACATCTCATTTTAATTTTTAGGACTAAAGTCAAAATTTTCCATATAAAGAAAATAAGTGGAAGAAAATATACTGATATATGTTACCTTCTCATCGGAGCCGGTGCTTCCGATGACCCGACATCCTCGGATCTTAGCAAGCTGGCCAGCATTCATACCAACAGCACCAGATGCAGCAGATATGAACACATTTGATCCTGGTTTTGGATCTCCTATTACCTCTATTCCCAACCATGCTGCAAACCCAGGTACTCCTTCAAAAAAATAAATTATCCTTAAACACAATCTCATTTTAAATTATTTGGGACCATCAAATATGAGTATTTTATTGTTTATATTTTAGACCCACGTTAATACTACAAAGTATCTCGAAAGATAAAAAGATAATAAAACACATCTATATATTAAAGAGTATTTCAAAAAAAATTTAAAAAAAATGGCTCTGCTAGGGTTTTTTACGGCACATTGCACTTTCCTTTGAATCCATCAATTTGAATTGAAGTTCGGTTGGTGTTTTAATCCATTTGGCGTTGAAGTCTCTTTGTCATCATCAATTTTTTTGTGCATCATAGCAATTGTGGGGCTAGTATTCACGAACGTGATTGCATCAGCATCACAAACGAATCACGAACCAACCACACTTGTTCAATTTTTTCCCGTACGATTGATTAATGATTATTGGTGTGTTACGTGAATTGTTCGTCACCAAATTGAGTTGCAATCTGCGGTTCTGGTATTCGTTTTCAATACCGGCATGGCATTCACGTGCCCATGGCCATGTGTTGTTGAACCTCCTCCCTCATCTCAGATTGTTGCAGTACCTCCGAAATCTTTTGCGGTTTTAGGTGGCAGGGGTTCGACCCCTTCTGATGACACACCTCTTCCGGTTCCTTGCATCCAGGGTGATGGTGTGTGTATTCACACTGGTCAGCAAGAATACCATAAAGGTTTGGCTAAATGTCTAAATGCTCTTCGGGAACGGCTGACTTTGAATAAGGGCGACAAATCATACACCGCGCGTAACTTGAATACTAAATTAGGCAAGCTATGGAAAACAACTCATAAATGGAAAATGGCATCGCTTGGTGGGGGTTACTATGATTTTCATTTTGAGTTGCCTGAGTATTTACGCAGAGTTTGGGCTGCTGGTACCATTAGTCTAAAGTCGGGTCTCCTTCGTTTATCACAGTGGACAAAGGACTTTAACTATTATTCTCAGAAGCAGACTCATGCATCCATTTGGATTCGTTTGGTTGAATTGCCACATGAGTATTGGCGGGAAAGGACATTGAAGGAAATAGCAAGTGCAGTTGGTACCCCAATTGATTTGGACGCTCCGACACGTAACAAGGCTTTCGGCCATTAAGCGAGAATTTCGGTGGACATTGATTTATCTAAGCGAGCTTTTGATGAAATTCTTGTGGAACGGGATGGTTTTGCATTTAAGGTTGAAGTTCAGTATGAGCGGAGACCTCTTTTTTGCCACCATTGTTATGTGATTGGTCACAATGTTACTACTTGTATGCGTGGCTGCACTCAATTGCAGCAAAGGATACACCATATCGTGGCAAGAAACCATTGGTTGCCGAGCCACCTCCGAAAGCAATTCCCCCTCGGGAGTCCGTGGGCTTCGTTGTGATGTGGGTGCCTCTACTTCAGCACAGGGAGTTACGGGTACCTCTTTAGAAATTGTAGTCGCCGCAGCTCCTTCTTCTACAGCCTTGGTTTCAGACATTCAAGGACAAACACTATCACATTCTGCCGCACCTATAAACGTTGTCTCCAACTCTTTCATTTTTGCTTTGCAAAATGTTTCGAATGAAGTTCTGCATGGTTCATTGCCTCAGCCTTCTATTCTAGTGTTGGAATTGGTTTCCCTGGTTGCGCACGATGACATGCATTCAGATGGAGTGGAGCAAACGCTTCCGGAATCGCGGGAATTTGTGGGTGATCTTAAGATTTCAATTGCAACTACTCCGCATTCTTCTTCGGTAGCGCACGATGACGTGCATATGCATTCATCTGAGATAGTTTCCTCCGCTTCTGGTAGGGAGGAGTTCCCTTCTTCGGTCCAGCAGAATGTAGCGCACGTTGACGTTCAAATTAGTTCGCCTCCAGGCTTTTCTTCTCCTGTGCAGTCACTTCCCGTCGAGACTGTGGCGGTGAAGCATGTGGAGGGGCAACCTCAAGACGTTAACTCGGTTAATGATGAAGTGAGACTACAATCTGCCGTGGCACCAGGTGACAGCAACACAGTTCTGGTTGTACATGAGGATAGGTCGGCAACACATAGTAATCCGAATATGCTGTAGGATATGGAATTGTGGCGTAGGATCCGTGATTATGATAAGGAGGCAGCAAAATTGTTGTTCACACTTGTCTTATCGAAGAAGGAGAAGCAAAAATTAAAGCAACTTCAGATTGGGAAGTTGTCGTATCGAACCCGTTCCAGGGGTGAGCCATCTCCAACTGTCCAATGAATGTATTTTATTGGAATGTTTGAGGTTTTGGTAACTCGGACACGAGAGTTGCACTAAAGAATTTCTTTTTGCTTAATTACCGAGAAGGAAACTGTTGCGCAGATAAGTTGGCAAATTTAGGTCATTCAGTTCAGGGTACAAGTTACCGCCAGAAATGCATTCTGGTTTTTTTTGTTTGGACCGATGTGGTCTGCCTAGTTTCACATTCCCTTAGACGGTTGTTTATTTTTCCCCTTTTAATATCTTTTTTGGAGGATTTTGGTCTAATCCCCCCTCTTGTATATACTTTTCTCATTTTTTAATAATTTTTTTTTAGATTGACAGCATAGGAAGGGGGTTCAGCGGGGTGCCAACCTAGTTGGGCTGTCGTTGTTCTCCTTTGATGCTTGTCCTTTCTCCTAGCTTAGCAAAAAAAATTATAAAAGAGTATTTAAAAATATTCATATTATAACTCATTTGTGTTGGTCTAATGATGTTTGTTTGGGACCTTGGAGTGTGCTCTTCTTCAAGATCTCAAGTTTGATTATCCTCGATGCTAATTTAGATGAGTTAGTTTAGTTTCTTAAAAAATATATATATATATACATATTACTTGACCAAAATAATTTCATATTATACAAGTCTCTATCAGCCGATCATATGGATCTACGATGGAGTCAATTATAGATCATTAGTTAAAATAGAAAATTCATCTATCTTAATCTAACTGACTACAGTCGGTTACATCATAAAACAAGTTGGAGAGGATTCAAATTCAAAGTAAACCCAAATCTTCTTAATCAAGTGTATGCTTAAATTCTCCGTGAGTTTAGAAGAAACAAATTATACCACTGTGATTTTACCAAAATATATACTTTAAATTTGATAAAAATTAAGATGCCACGATGATTTCTTTAAATTCAACGTGATTTCAAACATTTGTGCACTAAAATCATAAAAGTCCTAAAATGTCTTTTTTTTAATTAATATAATATAAATTTATTGAGGGGGTGAAATCTATAACTATACACACATAATATATATATATATATATAGTGTAACATTTTTTCTTCTAATTTTTTTATACTTTAGTTAAACCTTTTTAAATAATTAAATAAAATTTTACAACTATACTTATAATTTTTATTATGTAAAGATAACGAACCTAAAGAACCAAGATAGTCCGACAGTAAAATCCCATTAGCAGGATCAATTTTTCTAATTATATGAGAAGAGGGTACAATGCTATACTCAGCAACGAGACCATATCCATTCAAAAGGATATCCCCTTCAGTGTATTTACTATCCTTCGATCGAATTACCCTTACAATTGCAAATACTTTAAGCACCTGCAAATATATACTCACATTATGCAATGAATTAAACAACAATATGCATATAAATACATATAAATAATGTACCATTTTTAATTTGTTAAAATAAAATACAAAAGTTAAGAGTAAGACTTGGACCTAAGTTAACGAGTCGATTTTGTAGAATAAATGTACCTGATTAAGTTGATATTGTGGAATAAATGTGCCGGTGATTGTTCCGCGAAGATATGGATCAACAGAGAGAAGGAGAGTTTCGACGGCTAGATAGTTATCAGGGATTGAATCATCGGCAAGAGAAAGAGAGACAGTACGGAGTTTGAGATGATCTGAGGTTGGAACACCTTCAGGACAATATTCAGCCAAGTACCATTCTTTGTTTTCTACCATATCTCCCATGTTTTTACTTTCTAGCAGCTAATAGTTCCAATTCAGATGCAATGTGCAATGTTTGATTCAGTGTCTGCAATTGGGCAAGGTTTGTCTATTATATAGGCAATTTTGTCCGGATGACATTATGACACAGCATGATGTAAACCAACCCTAATCTATTTCTCTGTTAAAGCATTGTCCACAATGATTTATTAATTCAATAAAATGATGACACCCAACTAAAGTGCATCAATTCATTTGGGTCTAAGCCAACAAACATACCACTAACCTTTGTCTGGTGACTCCTGTATTCAAATGTTTGTTAATTACCGCATTAATTAACACTGATTAAATTAAAGACTTTGCTACAAGTGATATTTCTTGTGTCTTTTATTTGTTACTATTTTCTTGTGTGTAATAGAAGTAATTTTGTTTGAATTGGATAAAAAAAAAAAGATGTTTTGTTTGAATATTTTATATTTCCCCTATCTCACAATAATTGTCGTATTTGATCATTTAACACAAATTACAAAAATATAAAATAAAATTAAAAAATGATGATTTTACTATATTATCCTTATTAATTATAGATATTTTCCAATTGTTATAAATGTAGAGTGGAAAAAAATAAGTTGAAAGTGATGACCATAGTAATAATTAGATAGTAGGATTGGAAAAAAAAAATCAATTGAAAGTGAGACTCTTTTTGGATAGTTATTTTGCAAATACGACAGCGTTTATGGGACAAAGAGAGTAGTTTTTTACAATTTTTTGGTCAAGTAGCTTAGTGGCTGGAAATTCACTCTTAAAATGAATAAATGAAGAATTTGAGGTTCGAACACTAGTTTATGCTCTGAAATATATAAAATGTGATGTCCATATCAATTGAGATATGCTCACGAGGACCTTAACTATGACAAAAAAATACATAATTTCACAATTTACTCTCGCCGACCTTAACTATAACCAAAAATACTTTATTTCATCCTTATTAAAGATGATAATTAAGTACATTTAATTTTCTTGATTTCATATTAAAAAATAAAATACAAATATATTTACTAACTTACCCCTTGTTAATGGTCACCCCCTCGCAATATTAAGAAATTAATATAATTTAAGATATATTTGTGTCTCAGTGGTTTCGTGATTTCTGTCTAGATTATCAAAAATAGTCTGATGCATATGATTTGTTTCGTTTAACCGATCACCCTCGGAAATATTGGTGTTCTAAAACTTTATTTGAGGTTGTGTGTACTATTGGAATGCCTATTTCATTAGATGAACCTACCAGAAATAGACTGCTCTCAACATTGGTCCAACAACAATGGAAAATTTCTGGTGGTTTTTTCATGGAGTCCACTTAGTTTGCACCAGAGAGAGTGGTTTGGTGTAGTCAATTAATCATGGTAAAACTTGGTGGGACATTGATTTAATCTAGAGGTAAAAAAATGATCTAAGTTATACTCATCTATTTGGTGGTGCAAACAAAAAAAAACCGTTGTTCCGTCACCGGAACAACATGGCCTTGTACCCACAGTAATGTTGAATATTACATTCATATGAAAATTGTAACATATCTAGTCTTGAGAGAAAACCATACAAACATAATGATCAAGCATATACAGTATTTGGACACTAGGCCTTAACTTGAACAACAACTTTTCCAATGTTAGAGCTAGAGAATAAGGAGTTCAAGCTCTCCAAAAAGCACTCAATTCCGATATTTATTTTATTCTTTGACTTAACCTTGCCTTCTTGTAAGTATATTTCCATATCTTTGGCAAAATCTCCAAAACGATCCCAATATGAATCTAGCATAAAACCCTCCATCCTTACTTCCTTTCCCACCATATTCAGAAGATTCCTAATGCCTTCTCTTTCGGTCCAAACCTATACCAACATTATAAATAATTAGAAAATCAAAACTTTTTTTGGATTTGATAAATTAGTGAGTCATATATATGTGCTATGTTTGAAATGCATTTGATGAAGTGTACTCTATATGACCGTGTTCACCTGATTATATTGAGATATCATTCCACAAAGAGGTATTCTTGCATGCTTGTTGACATGGTTAAGTACAGCTTCAAGCATTTTACCACCAACGTTGTCAAGGTAAAGATCAATACCATCAGGAAAATACCTGCAAAATTCTAGTCTATATATTAGAAAATTAACTTAATTTTGAAAACCTAAAATATTTGACTTTATCCTAAAAAGTATGGCAATTTATGTCATGAACCTTTCTAGGTACAAATTTATACTTCAAAATTTAGTAATTTAGATATGGCAAGTCTCTTTATACAAGGAAGGTCCAATCCTTATGCAGCTAAAGCAATGGTTTTAGGACTACCAACATTTTACGTTAACGTGTTTTAAAAAAACCGAGTTTAGCATATGATCTAATCTAACATTAGATCTCTAATATCTAGTAACAATATTGAGTTTGAGGTGTGCCTGCCCTGCCTTAATACAACAATATCTAAAAGGAAATGAAATGATAATGAGGAAAAAATTACAGACTTGCTTAAAGCGGCATCAAAATTTGATTCCGCATTGTAGTTGAAACCGTCCTCATATCCAAATTCCTCTTTAATGAGCTTCACCTAAAAGACCAAAAAAAGTTGTAACTTGTAAGTTTCAAGTTGTAAGTAATTTTCTTGCAAATTTTCAATATACATTTCAAGAAAAGGAAGAACCTTATCATCGGAGCCCGTGCTTCCGATGACCCGACATCCTCGGATCTTAGCAAGCTGGCCAGCATTCATACCAACAGCACCAGATGCAGCAGATATGAACACATTTGATCCTGGTTTTGGATCTCCTATTACCTCTATTCCCAACCATGCTGCAAACCCCGCTACTCCTGCAATTGTTCAACTAATTAATAAAAAAAATACATTGATGTCTCTAAATAATAAATATAAATAAGTGTTTGAAAAAAAATATATACTTAAATATAAGTCTTATCTAAAAAATACTACGCATATTATCTCAAAAAATTATTAAGCGTTTTATGAGATGAAAAATCAAAATTGAACACATACAAAAGTATTTATACTCAGGACCAGGGTAGTAGTTTTTGATATACTAATTTTTTTAATATATGTGTAGAGTTCTAGAAGTACTTTATAAACAGGACCAGGGCAGTAGTTTTTTAAGGAACAGGGACATTAAGTCTAGGTTTAAATTCTATATGAGGTTGGAAGAATCAAAATAACTTAATAAGCCATTGTGTTTTTGATAAAAATTGTTCTTTAAAATTTCAATAAATTTTTTCAAGTTAAACATGCAGACTTAATTCTCTATAGGGTGTGAAATTAAAGAAAAAATATAGAAAACGAACCTAATGTACCAAGATAATCCGAAAGTGAAATCCCAATAGCAGGATCAATTTTCCTAATTATGTCAGAAGAGGGTACAATACTATACTCAGCAACGAAACCATGCCCATTCAAAAGGATATCTCCTTCAGTGTATTTACTATCCTTCGATCGAATTACCCTTACAATTGCAAATACCTTAAGCACCTGCAAATATATATTCACATTATCTAATGAATTAAACAACAATATATGCATATACATACGTATAAAATAGAGTATAGAATTGAATATATATATATATATATATATATATATATATATATATATATATATATATATATATATAAATGTGCCTTTTATCAAAAATATAGAGTCCGTTTGTTAAAATAATAATTTCGTAACATCACTAAAATAAAATCTCTAAATTATTAAATATCAAAATCACTTTTAATTTTTTTCTAATATGTAACAAACAACTCATAAATGTACCTGATTAATCTCATATTGTGACATATAAAGGCCTTCGATGGTGCCGGTGATTGTTCTGCGAAGATAAGGATCAACGGAGAGAAGAAGAGTTTCGACGGCTAGATGGTTATCAGGGATTGACTCATCGGCAAGAGAAAGAGAAACAGTCCTGAGTTTAAGATGATCTGAGGTTGGAACACCTTCAGGACAATATTCAGCTAAGTACCATTCTCTGCTTTCTACCAAATCTTCCGTCATTTTTCTCTTCTTTCGTCTTCTTCTTTCTAGCAGCTAATTATAGTTTTACTTCCCGTGCAATGTCACCAACATGTAGTGTTTGATTCTCACGTGAGAAATTGCGTGTGGCTTATGCTTAACTTTTAACAACTATGTATTCGTCAAATTAGATGCGGAAATGACGAGGAAAAAATAGAGTATGGAAGATCTATTTTTAGGTCCTGCAGAACATTAATATATAGCCCATGCATGCAACTTTTTTTAGGAGCTTTTTTTTTTTTGCTTAATTACAGTTTTGACCCCCTAAGCATCACGAACTTGCGATTTTGGGCCCCTATAAAAAACAATAACAAATTAGCCCCCTAAATTTACCCCCTTTTGCACTTTTGGCCCCCTGGTCCAATTTTGACACAGTCAACGCACACGTGGCACCTCACTTAAGTGAGTAGAATGCCATGTGTGCAATTTTTATTTAAAAAATAAATATAAATGACACGCGTGTATTTGTAAAATAAAAAAAAAAAGAAGAGAAGTACGCGGGCTTCATCTTCTTCTCCAACCACCTTCCTCAGCCATTGCTCTACCACCACAACAATAATTCGCTCCACCCAATTAGCTCCTCCTGCACCTGTGTCGTCTCCTCTCCTTCACTTCATCATCAACTTTCATCTTCTCTCCTCCTTCACAATCAACATTCACCATCACCACCAACACCCAATCTCACTCCCACATCCTTTTTCATTTCCAATCACTCCTTTTAAAATCTCACCCAATCTAACTGCCACATGATCTTCTCTCCTTCTTCTCATACCACTCAATCTCACTCAACCTCATTCATTTCACTTTAGATCTGTAAATGGGTTTATGAATGCACCGCCACCATCGGTGTCGTGAAGAAAACTAAATTGAATGAAGAATATGCTTACAAGCCACGAATTGCAGCCACAATCATTCCTCTGATTCCAATTCTGATTCCCATTTCATCCCTTCGCTCAATTCCTATTCTGATTTTGTGCCTATTCTCCTTGATGAACTTTGTCACTTTTTTGAAACTTACAGAATTTGCAAACAAGGGGTTGAGTCTTTGCACCCTGGCGCAAATCCTAGTTCCCCACGGAAATGACTGTGTTTTCGAGATATCTTTCAGAGGGCTCATCAGTCTTCTTTTTTTCATGGAGCTAGACAGTGGTGGTAGAATACTTTGACAAGGTTGAAAAGTTTCAATTACTGTTAGGAAGTTCTGCGTTGTGTTAAAGATGGTGGTGCGGTGGTTGTTGTTGATTGTGTTGTGGTGGTTGTTGGAGGGAGGTGGTGTTGGTGCAGTGGGGGAATTGGGAGGTGGTGGTGGTGCAGATTGGAAAAGAAGATTCTTTTTTTTTTATTTTACAAATACACGCGTGGCATTTATATTTATTTTTTAAATAAAAATTGCACACGTGGCATGCTACTCACTTAAGTGAGGTGCCACGTGTGCGTTGACTGGGTCAAAATTGGATCATGGGGCCAAAAGTGCAAAAGGGGGTAAACTTAGGGGGCTGATTTGTTATTGTTTTTTATAGGGGGCCAAAATCGCAAGTTCGTGATACTTAGGGGTTCAAAACTGCAATTAAAGCCTTTTTTTTGGGCAACCTTCTTGAATTTGGAATTTTGTTTTGGGTCTTGCTAACGAGTGTCTAAAGGACATTCTTTAAGGATACTCAATTTTCACTTGTCGATATCCATCTTCTAGTAACAATAGAGTTTCATTGTAGGAGGCAAAGTATGGTCATGAGAAACCATGTCATATATCCCAAGGTACTACTCCGTCCCAAAATATAAGCAAAAATCAGTCAACATAAGTTGATGTATTTGGTACAAATTTTGAACCAAATACATTAACTTTTGTTGACCAATTTTTGCTTATATTTTGGGACGGAGGGAGTAGTCCCTCAACCATGCAGAATATGGTTGCCTCAGTCCTCTACCAACAACATGCGTTTCATATACTTAACATAGGTCAGGTCAATTTGTTCTCAAGTCATAAGAGCCGGAGCAAAGATGGTTGGATTGGATGTGTGGGAACAGTCTGCATGCAAGAACGGGTGCAAGATTCTCAGGCAGATATTGAACCATACGGGTGTATCACGAAACAGAGAAACAAAGAGAATAAATAAGATGGGTGTATCATACATCTCCTTTCCAAACCCGTCTATGATGCCTCTTCCCTCTGTTCATGGGTGTGTCACATGGTCTGGGCTCAGTGACAAGACAAACATATCGGACGAGCCTCCAGGATACGACTCTAGAACCTACAGTGGTGCCTCTTCCCTCTATTCATCAGCCTCAGCACCTCATGCTCTGGCTCATGCTGAGACTTGGGTTGTGGCTCAATGGGTTCCCCTCTCTCACCACTGCGTCTCAGCTCATGCTCCTGCCTAGCAAAGGCAATGACTGAGGCGTTGTTCCCCTAATGTGATCTACACATCTATTAATTTTTGAAACATTGACAAAATCATAAAAAAGAACAACAAATTTGAACAATTTTTGGATTTTAGAATCTAAAAACATGAAGAACATATTTTGGATTCTAAAATCCAAACGTAACTATTACGAAAGAAAGAAGGGAAAAAATACAATTGAAAAGATTTAAGCAAATGTGTACTAATATCTTGTTTAGTAGTTAGAAACTTCACAAATGTGATGGATTCAAGCAAGATTTGATGAAAAGTGGCACAATATAGTAGGTTTCGGATTTGGGGGGGTTGAGTTTTCTTTTCAATAGTAAATAAAAATGTAGAAGTGGGAGGAAGAGGAGGGATTCGAACAGTGAATAGGATGTGTTCAGATTATACAATTGGAACAAAAAAAAAGCTCTAGGTGTTTTCACAAATACAAGGAAAGAATGAGGGTTGGGACGTAGTTATAGACAAAATTGGTAACACTAACACCTTAGACCGTCACAGATTAAAAAACATAACCAAAAGATTAGGCAACAATTTTTTTTAAGTTAGCAACTATTTTGAGACGTAGTTATAGACAAAATTGGTTGTTCTACAGTCAAGATGGACCAACTTACATGGGTGTGTGGCAATGGCCTGCACTTGGCTTTGAAGAAAAAAAATGAAAAAAGAATACACACAAAAAACAAATGAGATAGATCAATGTTACGGATTGTGAGGAATAGAAGAGAATATGTTGATATGTGTTCTTAGCACTCCTCTTACTAATTTTTTTAGAACTGTGCATGTGGAAAATAGTTGAGAGAGATAAATGGTGCCATCATTATTTAAAATTAATGTGCCCGTCCCTGCAAAGTAATCTTAAATATTATTACATTCACATGAATATCTTTACATATCCAGAAAAGTTTGAAACAGAAGACCAAAAGATGACAAAAATTTGGTTGAAACATATACTCTCGCAAATAATACATGATTATGATCAGCATATATAGTATTTTGACACTATGCCTTAACTTGAACAACAACTTTTCCAATGTTGGAGCTTGAGAATAAGGAGTTCAAGCTCTCCAAAAAGCCCTCAATTCCAATATTTATTTTATTCTTTGACTTAACCTTGCCTTCTTGCATGTATTTTTCCATATCTTTAGCAAAATCTCCAAAACGATGCCAATATGATTCTAGCATAAAACCCTCCATCCTCACCTCCTTTCCCACCATATTCAGAAGATTCCTAATGCCTTCTCTTTCGCTCCAAACCTATAACAACATTATAGCAATTTACTAATTAGAAAATCAAAGTTTTTGTGCATTTAATAAATTATGGAGTCATGTATATGTGCTACGTTTAAAATGCATTTGATAAGGTGTGCACTATATATGACCCTGTTCACCTTATTATATTGAGATATCATTCCACAAAGAGGTATTCTAGCATGCTTGTTGACATGGTTAAGTACAGCTTCAAGCATTTTACCACCAACGTTGTCAAAGTAAACATCGATACCATCAGGAAAATACCTGCAAAATTCTAGCCTAAATATTAGAAAGTTAACTTATTTTTTAAAAACTAAAATATTTAACTAGATCCTTCTGAGTAATGCCAATTTATGTCATGAATCTTTCTGAGTGCAAATTTATACTTCAAAATTTTCACATGGCAGGTTGCTTTATACTTGGCAGTCCAATCCTTATGCAACTAAAGCAATGATTTTAGGCTTACAAACATTCTACTTAACATATATTAACAAAAACTGATTTAGTGAACAAAAAAGGCATATGGTCTAACAGTTGAGGTCTCTTTTTCTTTTTGGTTTCTCATAGGTTCCCTCCACAAGAGGTTATCCTCTTTCAACTGGAATTTGAATCTTGGTTCTCTGTGTTTTAAAAGACTAGTCCCTTCCACTAAATCCAACCCCTGTTGATAACAGTGGAGGTCTCTAATTTCTTGTAATAGTGGATTTGCGATGCAAAAGTTTAATTTACTTTTTTTACTTCTTATGTTGGGTTGGCCTTGCATTTATAGAGCAATATTTGTAAAGGAAAGGCATTGATAAAGAGAAAAGACGGATTACTACTTGCTTAAAGCGGCATCAAAGTCTGATTCCTTATTGTAGTTGAATCCATCGTCATATCCAAATTCCTCTTTAATAAGCTTCACCTAAAAATCCAAAAATCAGTTGTAACTTGTAAGTTTCAAGTTGTAAGTAATTTTTTGCGTATTTTCAATATACATAAAGATTGGTCCTCAAGCAATTTCTTCATTCCTTCAATACAAGGATGAGTTAGTGGCATGTGTAACTGTGTTTTGTATTTTTCAATACTCAAACACAAGTTGAAACTGTTTTTGTTTAATTGATGTACAAACCAAATCTGTGGACCTGATTTATGGAAATTAGAATCATGAAACAAAGCACAAGGTTATGACAGTCTAACGGGTCTATCAGAAAACAGGTATCATGAAACAAAGCACAAGGTTATGACAGTCTAACGGGTCTATCAGAAAACAGGTTTGAAACTATTATAATGTAACTACGTTTCCCCTGCTATCTGCACTGGTAGGAGTGAAAATATCGGTATAGATTGAATTACTTTATCTGCACTAGAAGGTGTGTAAAGATTAGTATCGAAATTCCATCACTTGAGCCATGATTTTCACTATTAATTGTGCTACTTCATTTCATTGTTTATTTGTCTAAGAAACCTTTGTTAGGTGTTTCTAGCCATTGTGTTAGTAGGACAATGCGGTAGACTTGTAGCTGATGGAAATATGATGTTTCCAAATAAAGTAAACAAGGTAAAAATGTGTCATCTTCACTTTCTCATTCATCTCATGGTTCTGTCATTTGCTGACTTATCTATTTTCTTTTTGTAATTTATTTCCTACCATGTTGGAATATGTTTTAGTAAAAGATTACACGTTTTTTAATAAGGTATTGTTTTCTCCTCTGTCAAACTATGGATGTGCTTGAAGTTTGTTAGATATATACAATTTCAAACAAATACGCCCAACATTTACTTCACCCCTGCATCGCACGGGTCCATGATCTAGTGATTTCAAATAGAGAAAAAAATAAGGAATGATAGGTTACCTTATCATCAGAGCCAGTGCTGCCGATGACCCTACATCCTCGTATCTTAGCCAGCTGGCCAGCATTCATACCGACAGCACCAGATGCAGCAGATATGAACACATTTGATCCTGGCTTTGGATCTCCTAATACCTCTATTCCAACCCATGCTGCAAACCCCGGTACTCCTGCAATTAAGTGTATACTTAGATTTACAATGGATTTGGAAAAATCACGGGTCTTCCATCCCGTGATGTTGTTGAACTAAGTGTGATTCCAAATCCAAACATGTATAGAGACTATCTTCCTAAAAAAAAGTCATTAAATGTCTTTTTTTTTTATAAATATAAAATTACCTAGGGAATGAAAAGTAGACATGTATAGGAAAAAAAAAACTGACCTAAAGAACCAAGATAATCAGACAAAGAAATCCCATTTGAAGTATCAATTTTTCTAGTTATTTGAGAAGAGGGTACAATACTATATTCAGCAACAGGAGCATTTGGATTCAAAAGTATATCCCCCTCACTGTATTTACTATCCTTCGATCTAATCACCTTTACAACTGCAAATACTGTAATCACCTACAAATATATATAATGAATTAATATGCATATACTTGAGTTGAGTATAATAAACTATAATTAAATATGTACCTGATTAAGTTGATATTGTGAAATGAAAAGACCTTCTGAGGTACCAGTGATTCTTCCACGAAGATAAGGGTCAACGGAGAGAAGGAGAGTTTCAACTGCTAGATGATTGTCAGGGATTGAATCAGAGGAAAGAGAAAGAGAGACAGTACGGAGTTTGAGATGATCTGAGTTTGGAACACCTTCAGGACAATATTCAGCCAAGTACCATTCTCTGCTTTCTATCACTTCTCCCATGTTGTTTTTACTTTCTAGCTTCTCATAGTGGATAGATACTTGTACTTCTTGAGAGCAATAATTGCACATTGCTTATGCTTATTAATTAGGTGTATTACCAAATTAGATTGCCGAAAAAGAAAAAAAAAAAAAGAAAACGCTAGAAGGAGGGGTTGAACCTCCGACCTTGTGGTTAACAGCCACACGCTCTAACCAACTGAGCTATTCCAGCTGAATTGTTCAAATGACCACACACGTATTATTTGAATAGGCTAAATTACACAAAAGGTCCTTGAAGTTATTTAATTGTAATAAATTGGTCTTTAAGTTTCTTTCGTACCACTTAAGTCTTTTATGTTAATTAATTGTAACAAATTGGTCCTTTAAGTTTTTTCCGTACCAATTAAGTCCTTTAAGTTATTTAACTGTAACAATTTGGTGTATTTTAGATCTTAAAAATGTAAGTTATTCGAGGCCTAAAAGTTACAATTATATAACTTAAAGGACCTAAGCGTTACAAAAAATACTTAAAGGACCAACTTGTTACAATTAAATAACTTAAAGGACGTAAATAGTACGAAAAAAACTTAAAGGATCAATTTGTTACAATTAAATAACTTAAAGGACTCATGATGTAATTTAGTCATGAATACTTTCGTATGTTCAAACATACGGATTACAGACTAACTCACAGAACTGAACCACTGCTCCTCCTGATTGGTTCGATTTTTGGAGTTGCTGCCAAAATTAAATCAATTTTATAGTGTTTTTACCTTTTCATCCAACTAATTAGTCTTTCATTAAAAAAACAATTTAGTCCATAAGTGTTCAAAAACTTTTTGTTAAATCTCTCAATTCAGTCCTTCAATCTCTAATCTCGCATTTTCTCTAACTTCATGATTTTTCAAATTAGAGAACAAATCGAGTTTGTTTTAGTTATGGCTTGTGGATCTTCAATGGTGAAAATAATACAGTTTGTAGAACAACAAATACAAGTTTCAACCCAAGAAGAGGGTTTTGAATATGACAATAGACCTTCAATGTTTTGAGAATATATTGATGTATTTTCATAGTTTAACAAACAACCAAACGTGTCAAATGAAATAAATAATATAAACCTCGTCTATTTGCATTTTGAATACAAACATAAAGGTCATTTTCAAGTAGTTGCAGATTAGATAAGGATTGTCATGGATCAGATCATAAAATTCCCAATAAATCGTCACGGCAAAGCATAACTATTTCACATATAGGATATTTATATGTCCTATTTACATGGTTGCCCCTTGTGAATATTTCACATTAACATCCCAAAAGTGTTCTCCCCGCTGTAAGTCATATACAGGAATCCATCTTCATCCTTGTTTTCCTCATATATTGCAGACATCATAGCAGCTGCATGAAGAGAAGAAGAAAAAAAATCAACTCACAAAATTAATCCATATATATTACCATCAACAACTACAGTAATAATCCATATATATTACCAGTTGGTGGTAAAATGTTCTTCACAAAAATGAAGATGGCCTTCTCAGGACTCAATTTGATTCTCTTCCGCACCACATACACGAACTGGCCTACAGTTAAATCAGCAGGAACCAAATACCTACAATCAACAAAAAACGATACAATGTGAATAAAGATGAAAATATACCACCCGCATGAACTATGATTAGAAATATCAATGACACATTAAGTTGATTGTCAATATTTTTAGAACAATAATTTATTGAAAGTTACTAATGTCATACTAGATATGTCAATATCAACTATAGATCCGTGTTCCACAGCCACTTTTGCTACTTATTTTCTCCAGATTCAAAAGTCATTTTACAAAACCACTTTTCCTTTAACTGGGAGGGTGTGTGTGTGTATGTGAGATGAAGACAACGGAGAATTGTCCAACCTCCAATGTTATTAGAATTAAGTAATGAAGATTGAAAGTTGTACAACTAACTCAAAAATTGTTGGATGACAAGAAATCATAAGCATGTGTATTGAAGTTCAAACATACAAAGGGTGCAGATAAATGTAACTACAACCATATTTTTGACACACAGGATTTCAAGTTTCAACATTTACTTTCAATTGTTATCACTGAAGCCTAAACCAAAATCCCTCTTTTGTTGTAGATCAAATATATTAGTAGGAATTCACATGAATGAAATCAAATCATAAAAGCATCTACTATTATAATTGAGCTTAGCAGTGATCCTTTTTTATTCACCGATTAACTGTGAGTGGCATTTTCATATTCAATAGAACAATAAAGCAGAGATTAGAATACAAGGCTATTGTATCTGTTTTCTGTGCTAGAAATTAATCAAGATTTTTTTTGTCTAACTTAAAAAACCCTTAATTCAACCAAATGGAATAAGATGCAAGGTTTGCAAGGTTAGGAACAACTAAGTCTGGTAACACAAACATACATGGAAAATCAATTAAACTCGGCCCTCAATAAGACACATTCCAGAACAACTGTAATAAAAGTAAGACCAGTATGGATCTAGTCCAAGTAAAAGTGTAAATATTTCCAAACTTCAATGAACATCAAATGTGACTTCAAAACTTCAATGAGGTGAACCACGACAAAATTAATGGAGAAAGTAATTACTGAAACTAGTAATAATATTTAAAAACAAAAAATAGAGGTCATATTCATAAACGATGCAAAAACTCATACTTTTTCTTATCAATGTCTGGAACATCGCTCTTCTCAGCCCTTTCAACAATTACCTACGCCCAAAAGATCAACCAAATTAATATAATAGAAGTGATATTATCGTGCCATACGTACACACAAAGGTGAAGATTGATAAATGAACATCGTACTGGAATTCTATCGGGATACTTCTCCCTTATGCGAGCAGCTTCAGCCTGCCTCCTCTCTGGTACATAGAGTTTATAGTACAAATCAGAGAACATAAATTGGTAACATAGTAGTAATGGATACACACAAATAAATCATATCACCCCACAAAGACAAAACCAATGTTATAATTCAGACATCAACAACTAACTCTCATTGACAAGAATGAAATCAGATCAACCAAATAGCACAACTGAAAAGGCAATACTAGTATATTCATTCAAGCAATATACCTTAATTCATTGCTCACGACTAAGTTAAATAGAGACCAAAAAAAGATAAGCACAACAATTTGCACCTAATTTTGCAAAACTTCATCTTCTTTTGCAAGTAAACAATCATTTTCATCCTCCAATGTGAGGTGTTGTCACAATAGTCCTTGAACGTATCAAAATTACAAAAACGGTCCTAAAGGTGTCTTTTTTATTCTCCGATGATGTGCCGTTGCTTACGATATTTAGTTTAGTACTCGAATGTGTGTTTCATTAGTCAATGTGTAACCCATATACAATCAAGGACTATAACACGAGCGACACACATTTAGGAACCAAAATAACCGTTTACAAATGTTTTTTTAGCCAAATTTTCAACTTTAAGGAACAAAATTCACATAACGATCATAATGGACAAGACCCAATTTTTCAAATTCCAAACCATAAAATTAAACAAATAAAATGTCTAATATTTCTCCGATCACATGAAATTGAAACCCTAATAACCAAAACATAAAATCGATAAATTGTATCATCCAATATAACCTAAAAAAACAAAAATTGGCAAAATAAAAAAAGGAAAAGAAAAAGGGTGAAAAGAACGAACCAAGGGGGTGTTCCAATTTGAAAGAACTCTTAGCCATGATGATGATTATGCTGCAAAAAAATTAGGGTTAGCGAGCGATCAATGAAGCAAGAAAAAAGAAACGAAATTAGAGAATGAAAGGGATTGGTTACCAAAAGGGTTGAGAAGAGAAGAGAAGAGAGATAAGGGAATCCCTAGAAGAAAAGCAAAGGGAAAGAAATCTCTCTTGATTGATTACGGAAACAAGATTTGGGAAGGATTTGGCAATTGGGTAACGTATAAGGCTTAACTTGAGGACAACTCATATGCCAAATTATTAAATTAAATTATCCGTAACATTATTTATCCAAAATATGACTATTATATTTTATTTTTTTGTTGGACACCAAAATATGAGTATTATTTGTACCAGGCACGGTGCTAGGCATAAATGTAATGTAGATGCCTCTTTTTCTAACTCTACTAATAATATAGGCATATGCATATGCATTCGAGATGTAGATGGGAATCATGTTCTCTCGAAAATTATGTGGTTCACTTCGATGGATCTACGACATACACTCATAAATGTTGACTTTAGGCAGGGTCGTTCCTAACATTTTATAGGCGTTAGGTCAAGTTTAAGAAAAGAGCCCCTTAAATAATACTTTATATATTTTTTTGATAAACGATTAATGCGATACACATTAATTATGGTGGTTGACATCTCAACTATGCTGCCACCCCAAGTTATCATAATACGATGTTTTGAAATCACAGTTATGTTGACATCTCAAAACATTGTGTGTCAAATGCACCTCATCCTATGCATTATTGATAAAAAAGAATAACAAAACAAAAAAGTTGTGGGGCAAACCAAACTCAATAAAGCTAAGTAAAACATTATGTAGACATATCAAACATATCTTAAAAAACCAGCCCGAATAAAACTAGGATATATAGATCACCATTAAGAATCTACTATTGTTTTACAAAATATCAACAAAAAAAAGCTTCACTTTTATCGGAAAGTCATAAGATTGTGGTTTCTTCGAGTATTTTAGATGCAAAATCATTTCATATGTCTTCAATTCCTCAAATCTATTTTTCACAAAAGTAATTGTCATATAAACAACAATAAGAAAATAGTTGATTCTTATGAATTCTCGATTAAATAATTTGTTGTAATAAATATTGTGTTAATTTAAATGCATTATGAATTCTTGATGAAATAATTAATTGTGTTAAATTCTTGACAATTGTATTATGT
This sequence comes from Medicago ruthenica, assembly GCA_018208015.1. Classification (NCBI taxonomy): domain Eukaryota; kingdom Viridiplantae; phylum Streptophyta; class Magnoliopsida; order Fabales; family Fabaceae; genus Medicago; species Medicago ruthenica. Next base: position 89,610,435 of record CM031372.1, read on the forward strand.
CTCTTTAAATTGTCATTTTCATTTATGTCATTTTAATAGTTTATGTCATTGTTTTGAAAAAACTAGTTAATCACAATTCGGATTATAAAGTCCGGAATACAACAATTTCATGTCTATGTTTTCAAATTAGTTTTTCTAGTGTTATTTTGAGACAAACTTGTTCTTTCTCTCACGCCTATATATACCTTCACCCACTCATTTTCTCACTCATATAATCAATTTTCAAAAACACTCTAAAGACTCCAAGCTCTCTCTCTTTCTACAAACTTCTTCAGATTAAACACTTTTTCTAATAATTTTTCAGATTAAACACTTTTTCTTTCAAGGATATTGATGGAGCATGAAGGATCTAAAGGAAAAGCATGTACTTTTCCCTTCCAAAGGTAATTATGGGGGTTGTTTCTCAAACCTTCAATGTTCAAGGGGATCGAAGCAGAGGCATAGCAAAGAAGGTTTCTTGGAGTAGAAGATTGAAGGATTGCATGCAAGCTTGAGATTTCAAAGACCTGTGGATTATTCGATTTCAAGAGAGCTTGAATATTGGATTTTTTGTGTAATTCCTTAGCATAAAAGATTAGGAATCGAAGGAATTTTTGTAATCATACACTTGTAAACATTTTCAACATATTAGTGGAAGCTCGCAGAAGAGGCGTTTTCTTCTGCAAAGAGATGATGTACCCCTAACGAGGACGAAAATTACATAATGTTGACTTCGTTGTCCAGAAACAAATGCAAGGATAGAACCATGTACACAATCAACTCAAAATTCAATTTCTATGTCGAGATTTATGTTGTTTTGGTTTTTGAGTTTTTTTGTCTTTTAAAATTTCATAATTAATTTGTCTTTTGTCGAAAAATTCTAATTTTATTTGGGAGGTCTTATTTTAACTTCTTAAGCATGCTTGCCAAAAATCATGAAAAAATTTGATCTCTAGATAACTTTTTTGGTATTATGACTAAAGGAAAAAATGGTCTATTTTTTCTTTATTTTGAGTCACTCAATTAATGTTAGCATGAAAAAAAATTGGGGTAAAGGCAAAAAAAAAATAGCTACGTCATCCAAAAAATCCACGTGGCAAGATTACCTGCAACGTCAGCGTCTCCTGTGTGATTGGGTTGTTGGATGACAAAAATATGAAGAATATCAAATTATAGAGGTAGAATCTGTGTTTATTTTTACATGAGCATTTTTCAGCCTTCGCGTTTATTACATGTGCAATTTGAACAGTTAACCCTATAATGAATGTATTTTAGGAAAAAAATATCCGTAAACTTCGCATAAATTTAAGTTGGCAAAATTACTCTCGTAATCTCTTAACATAATTTTTCATAAAAAAAAAATCACTTAATTTAATTCTAGATAACGATTTCGTAGTTTATCTTTTCTTCATGTTATTTTCATCATTTGGATCAATTTGCATATGAATTTTCATGATTCAAATTTATGATTTTAGTTTGAAATGAGCTCTTAGTGTTCAAATTTATGGTCATTCACTCATGTTTTTATATGAGTTTTAGATTTGATACTTAAAAATTCATATACAAACGAACCAAAAGGATAAAAATGACGTAAAAAAATATGTAAATGCCAAAATTGTTATATGAAATAAAGTAAAGGACGACGAGTGTAAAAAGAAAGAAATATGTGTATTTAAAGAATCCACAAGCAAATAATCCAAATGGTGGGCAAGGAAATGGTGAAGGAGTTGGTTTGCAAAATTCGGCTAGAGGATTCTGACAAGGGGATTTGTATCCCCTTATCTTTTAATCAAATGTGCGGCGGGACTTCCACTTTTATTTCATGGTATCAAAGTATGTCATGGAGTTCGCTCCTTACACATTAGTTTTTTTTTGTGTACAACGCTAAAACACACTTGTTATTTGTTGGCGATTGTTTTTTATTTTTAAACGTAAAAGAAAGTGAAGCTAGAGCTTTACTTTATACTCTTCACAAATATGAGAAGATAGTAGGTAAAGCCATAACAAGCAAAAATCAGAAATTTATTTCAACAAAAAATACTAGCACTCAGATGAAGGAACAATTACATAGAATTTTTCAAGTAACTCAAAGTGTGGGATCAGACAAGTATCTAGGGCTGCTCTCTTTCATTGGAAGGAAAAAGAAGGTTATTTTCAATTATGTTCGGGATCGCATTTGGAAGCGCATAGAAAGTTGACATGGGAAGCACTTAAGCGGGTAGAGAGATACTTATTAAATTTGTTGCACAGTCTGTTCCGACATATCAAATCATTACTTTTCTTCTTCTTATATCTACTCTAGGAGAGGAGATCAAATATATGTTAAACTTTTTCTAGTGGGATTCGAACTTAAGTAATGAGAGCGGTATAAACTAGTTGATTAGGGTTCCAACTAATATCATCACCAATAGAGGGGAGTCTACTGGCTGTGAGTACAATGTATGAAAACTAGGGTTTCAGAGTCTGTTTAGGTCATGCCCTGGGAATGATCCCAAGGTTACTATTTGTAGCCTTGACTTGGGCCTATCTGGCCATGGTTTTGGGCCCAAATCGTAAAGGGCCACAACCATGACTAGGGCGCCCTCGTCAGCTGCTGAGGGCGCCCCCTGAAGGTGTCTTTTAGGGAGGTCACTTAAGGTTATTTATGACTGTCAAGTGGGCCCTGCGCCCTCTTGGAGGGCGCCCAGCCTTACTCCAAGGGTTCAAACCCTTGTCTTTAGGATCTCAAGGCCTAAATGGTGAGATCTACGGTCCACAGCCCAACAAGCACGAGTCTTGGGACAAGACGAAGTGATTAAACTGTTAACGGGGGGATTTGCCTATGACCTTTTGCCCAGCAAGTGGGGCTTACTGATCACGAAGCTATATGAAAAAAATTTATGAGTACTAGCCCAACATGGATACTAGCCCCGATCATGGGCGCTAGCCCACGATGGGTGCTAGCCCAACATGGGTGTTTAACCCAACATGGGTGCTAGCCCAACACGGATACTAGCCCAACATGGGTACTAGCTCCATGTTTCTGTTTTGGGGGCCTTAGTGGGTACTAGCCCAACGAGAGTATTCATAGCCCAACAAGCACGAGTCTTGGGACAAGGCGAAGTGATTAAACCGTGTGTCGAAATGGCTCCTTTGAGTAGATTAGATCGTCGCGCCGGAACTAGCCCAATATGGGCGTGATACCTTTTGAAGGTTTAGGTTGAGGACGTGCCTTAGTGGAATCCGACGGTTGACATGAGGCGACCGTTCGCTCTCACTGACGTGTTCGCATCGCAACGGTTCTTGGAAATCGTGCCAACTTAGGTGACGTCATCTGCGCGTTTTCCCAGGCTTTTGTACTTTAAACTGATTTCGGATCTACTTTTCTCCACTTCCTGTCTTTCCTCTACCTTTTCACTTCCCTTACCTCCGTTTTTCTCTCCTAAATAATTTTTTGCCATTCAAACTGTTACAGTCTCTGTGGATCGCTGCGCATACCGTTTATGGATCGTTCGGAGCCCGTGTTCGTTCTCAATCCTTCGCTTGTCTAAATCCAGGTAACCCTATTCGATATTGCTCTTTTTAAGTTAAATCAGTAGTATGGTGATAATTAAGGAGTGCGATGAGGCGGGTAGGGAGTTATCCCCAGCGAATTCGAAGGAGCGGCATAGGTTATGGAGGGAAAGTGTTAGGCATGTGAAGCGGTCAGATGGAACCACTGATTTGGTGGTGTTCGATAAGGCCTACTACGGCCACTCCCTTTTAACAGAGTTTTCGAGCGATTCAGACGAGGGTGAAGGAGGGAGTAGTATTGGGAATTTGTCTGACTATGTTATTCATTCTGTTCGCCCAGGTCCGTTTTGTCGGAGAGGAATTTGTTACATGGCATCCTCCAGTGGATTAGAGCAGGAGAGTTTCGCCGACGAGGTGCTTCGTTCAGAGTCCGTGTACATGGACCCCCAGCTAGTGGCGTTTTTTCGGAGTAAGCTGCACGTGTCCTCTACGGGATTTGAAGAGGATGTGGTCTTGGAACATTGTCGCCCAGGTGAGAAAGTGTGCGTACAAAGGCCGAAGGGAGTAAAAAGTGAGATGTTTCACATGTATACGGCTGTTTTTGAGGATCTGGGTGTGAAGTATCCCTTCACGCCCTTTGAGGTTGACATACTTAATTGTTTGAATGTGGGGCCTTCTCAGCTGCAGCCAAACAGTTGGGCGTTTATACGTGCTTTTGAGATTGTATGCGAGGGGCTGGGTTTCCAGCCCTCAGTTGGATCCTTCTTCACGTTCTATGGCACGAAGGGGGTGGATAAGATGTCTTGGGTGTCCATCAGTGCACATCCTGGCAAGAGGTTGTTCCCGCCCTACGCCTCTCATTATAAGAATTGGAGACAGACGTTCCTCTGGACCCGGGGACGAAAGGATAAAGAGAGGTTGGTTTTTAGTCCAGAAGACGCGGAGGCGGGGAACCAGGGCGTTATTCCCTTTATGATGAGGGATGTGGGAGTTCATTGCTTGCGGTCTATAATGCTCTTGGATGCGGTGGATCGGAAGTATGAAGAATTGGTGCAGAATGAGAAGGCTCTTCAAGCTACGGTGAGGGCATTGGAGAAAGAGGTGAAGGAGGCCAAGGACGCGAGGGAGAGAGAAGTGAAGGAAGCCAGAGAGGCGGTGAAGCTTTAGTGTGATAAGCGCATCTCCGATCTGAAAATTGGTTATGCAGCGGATCTTGCTGGGAAGGACGGGGTTATCGCTAAGCTGCAAAATGATGTCGCGGCTGGAGCGGAAAGGGTGGATCAGCTTAAGGCTGAGGTTTCCGAAGCGAAGGGCGAGCTAGCTCTGAATTTCGATGCTGGCTTTGAAATGGCTAAGGCTCAAGTCGCCCTTCTGCACCTGGCGTCGATCTTTCCGCCCTTGATTCCTTTAAAGTTATTGTAGATGGCGCCCTAGTGGATGAACCATAATTTCACTTGTTATAATTTTTAATTTATTTCGAACTCAGTACTCTTCTTTGAATTTGTAATGATGCATCGTTTTCCTTAAGCTTCTCGTCTGTTCCTTTTATCTTCAAATTTATTCATTTTAGAAAGCACCTCCTGGGCGGTGGTCATTACTTGTGTTCGTTTCATAACAATGTTGAGAATTGTCGGGTTGTTTCATTTTCGGCTCACGACGTCTTAGAGCCCTCTTTGGGGTTAAGGAATTAGGTGGCGATTTCATTTTCGGCTCACGACGTCTTAGAGCCCTCTTTGGGGTTAAGGAATTAGGTGACGATTTCATTTTCGGCTCACGACGTCTTAGAGCCCTCTTTGGGGTTAAGGAATTAGGTGGCGATTTCTTTTTAAGCTCACGACGTCTTAGAGCCCTCATTGGGGTTAAGGAATTAGGTGGCAACCCTCGCTGGGGTTCACAAATCAGATGGCGATCTCATTTAAGACTTGGCGTTGTTGATCTGTTACAGGCCATGAGAGTAATATAAAACAAGTGATATATATATAATAATAATAATAATAAAAAAGCGGGGCCTCATTAAAAACCCCCACTACTGCGGGGGAAAAGAGTGCCCCTTTTTCTTTAAGGCTGTACAGAAATATTGCAATACATAAGATAAAAGACAAAGTAAAAATTAAAATGGTTTTGTTGACCCTCTAGTTCGCCTTTGAATTGTTGTGGCGAGCTTCTCCCTGCTTTGTACCTGAATTGCGGACGTGCTTAGGTTTGTGAAATCCTAAAATCATGCTTGTTGCCTTTGGTAGGTCTGTCTTGCTAGCTTTCTCTGTGAAACTTCCGGTACGCCCGGCAGGCGTGCTGACTGGCTCGAGTACATCTGTCTGCTGGATTGGATAAAGAGCGGGGCGACGACACACTTCGGTGGGGTGAACGTTAAGCATATCTGTCGGCTGACGAGCGGTAAGATTCAGATTTGTCTTTAGGGGCTTTGTTATGCTCGCTCTTTATCCGCCAGACTTTTCTTTGGACCTTTCGCTGCTTTTACGCGTTCCTGCTGAAATTCTTCTTCTGGACTTGTGCTAACGATGTTCACTTGGTGTGCTTTTGGGTTGCTGGTTCCTTTCTTTTCTCTCTGCAGCTTCAAGCTATTGTGATAACATTCTCGTGCAATTTTCTGATCTGCTCTGATGGTGCCGACCCGTCCATTGTCCAGCGGGTATTTCATGACAAGGAACTTAGTGGCAAGATAAGCGTCAAGGAAGTTGAAAGCCGGGCGGCCTATTATGATGTTGTATGAATAGGGCGAGTTTACCACTAAATATTTAATCCTGATTGTTTTGGCGCTGTTACCTGTGCCGAAGGTTGTTTTCAAGGTGATTCATCCACGAACGTGTACCTGCTCCCCTGTGAAGCCAGCCAGGATTCCCTTAAAGGGTTGCAACTGGTCCTCGTCCAATCCCATTCTTTCAAAAGCAGAGTAATAAAGGATATCTGTGAAGCTTCCAGGATCAATCAACACCCTCTTGACATCCCAATTGAAGATTTGTACAGTAATGACCATGGGGTCGTCATCGTGGGGGATCACTCCTTTGCGGTCTTCGCCTGAGAAGGTGATATCTGTATGGCGCTCCGTCGTGGCGTGGTCATCGACCAGCATTACCTGCCTTACATATCTTTTTCGGGAGGTGTTGGACTCGCCTCCTCCGGCGAAGCCGCCGGATATGGTGTTCAAAGTGTGGCGCTCACCATCCTTCGCCACATCTTTCTCCTTTTGGGGATCTTCGGGGGGACGCATGTCTCCTTCTCTGCTTTCCTTCACGTATCCTCTTAGCCTACCATTCTGAATCAGCTTCTCAATCTCTCTCTTTAGGTGGATGCAATCATCTGTGGTATGTCCTTTTATGCGGTGATACTTACACCATGCTTCCTTGTCGTTTCCCATGATGTTCACTCTCGGCGGTGGGGGTTCAGGGATGAGTCTAGAATGATACACATCTCTCCAGATCTGCTCACGGCGAGTGTTGAGGGCCGTGAAGGATTCCGGCAGGGGTGCGCGCCTATCTTGGACGTGACGTTTGTATGGCGCTCTGCCTCTGTGGGCCGGTGGATAATAGTTGCGGCGATGGTCGTAGTTGCTGGGGGCACGCTCCCTGGAATCCCTTGCTTTCTTCTCAGCGTTGCTCTCTGTTAGTTGCGTAACAAAAGTAAGTATTTTTAAATTATCGTCTCCTCAGGGATTGGTGCGCTATCTCGAACCGTTCAACAATCGATATTGTTTTGAGTAAGGGTTTCGTAACTTGTTTGCATAAAAACTAATCGAACTTATAAACGGAAATAAAACAAAAGTAATAGGGAATAAAAGCGTTGGAAAAGGAGTTCATCAATCTTGCATCGAATATAATCTAAAAATCATGCATATGAATTTTAGCGTTTTAGCGAAAATATCACGTATCACTCGACAACGTCATTCGTGTCCAAATGACGTCGTGAGATCGATCGTATCGTTTAATCGACGATTTCCCAATCGATTAAACGATACAAAAGCTTTACGTTCCGATACTTTATGCGATTATCAAAACCCAAATCCATGTCTAGATTTTCTTATTTTGATAGAAGATTATTCTAAACCTAGATTCAAAAGTATTTGTCAATAGCAATTAAATCAAGCATGAGAATGAAAAGCAAGAATAACTTCAATAACACATAAATTGCTAAAATCATATATTTGCATAATCAAAGATTACATCTAAGCTAGATAGAGTACCTCCAATCCCAACAAAGGGAAGTTAGTTGTTCATTTTCATGACAACTATACAAAAGTTTAGAGAAAGATGAAAATACAAACCTAAGTCTTGATTTCCCAAAGTCTTTGGTTGATTCCACACTCCAATCACTCTTGCTCCTTGAAGATCAAAGCTTCTAGCCCTATTTTCTATCTAAAAGCTATGTCCTAATAATATTACACACTGTAATAATAATGTTCTCCGCAAAAAAAATATGAAACAAAGCTTAAATACTAAAAGCTGAAAGTGACATCTCGCCCGGCGAGATTTTTCTCGCCCGGCGAGATTTGCTGTCTTTGCCAGTGGTTTTCAGCCACGTCTTCAAATCTCCTTAAACCGCCTTGGCTCGCTGAGCGAAATCAAGTTCCCCTGCTTCTGAAAATCCCTGCCTGAGCTCGCCAACGGCTCGCCATTAGCTCGCTGGGCGAGTTTATCAGATACTTTTCTTCTAGATTCTTTGCTCAAATCATGTCCTGGCTTGCATTTTCCTGCACAAATGGATGGGGAAAGAAGTAAAAGCAATATTGGGCATTTGATCAGTGATTATGAGCTTTTCCCATGATAACTTGCAAAACAAGCTATTAAGTGCTTAAATTAAATATGTTTTTTAACTCATTTTTGGCACTTATCACACTCCCCAACTTAAATCTTTGTTTGTCCTCAAACAAAGGACTCAAAAGAAATGGAAAAATCAAGGCTTTGGACTAAAGTACAATACATGCAAAGAAATGAAAAGTTTTCAGATGACATAATTCAAATGTGGATTGCGCGGGCAAGTATGAAGTTTCTCATTAATCTAGATATATACTATGAATATGACATAAGTCCTAAACACAAAATTCATGTCATACAATTCAAGTCAATAACATAATTAACAATGAACCACACCTAACATACTTCTTAAAAGTAAATAAAACAAATTGAAATCATGAAGTGAGGGTTTTGAACACTCATCCGGCAATTCTGCTAACAACTTGATTAAGTTATGTGTCCATCCAAATATCATCTCAAAAAGCACAAAAGCATAGATCACAAGGTCTTTGAGGGTTGTAACTTGGCTTGGTTTCCAAAAGAAATGTCATATGTGGGAAAAATTGAATTCAAATGGCCAAGCATAGAGGAACATTCTTTCTAATTACACAACTTCCTCCTTTTTCGAAAACAACTTTTGGTGATTTACAAATATTACTTTGATCTTGACAACTTTTTGATTTATTGAATTTTCTCTTTTTTTTTCTTTTCTTTTTCTTTGTTCCTTTTCTTTCTTTTTTTTTTCTTTTCTTTCTTTCTTTTTTTTTTCTTGTTGTCAAGATCAATTTCAAATTTCACCATTTACTTGACATACAATTGTTGAGGCAAAATCCCAAATTAATTTTAAAGATAACAAACCCTAAATGATTAAAGGATTAATGGACTTTGATTAGTTTCTTGGTATTTAACTTGTGCTCTTGAGTGTTTAATTAAGACAGGAACAAGAGATAAACCATACCAAGATACAAGGAATCAAAGAAAGAACTTTGTCATAGTTCAGAAAGTTCAACTCAGTTCAGAAGCTGAACACAGTTCAGAATGTTGGACTCAGTTCAGAATGTTGGACTCAGTTCAGAAGCTAAAATGAAGTTCAGAAGCTGAACTTAGTTCAGAAGCTAAAATGAAGATCAGTAGCTGAAACACAGTTCAGAAGGTGAAATCCTGTCCAGATGCAGCAATATTGATCAGAAGCTGAACATAGTTCAGAAGCTGATATGCAGTTCAGAAGGTTGTTTACAAGTTCTGAAACCTTGCAATAAAGCTGCTCATACACCAACTCAGAAAGTCAAGAACATGCATACCACACGTGACATAAATAAATGTCCAAGAAAAAACAAAATTGCATGGATCTATCAAGCAATAAAGGCATCTACAAAATGAATGTCAAAAAGGATATTCAATGTTCATTTAAGACTATGAACATTGAATTAACAAGAATATTCCAAAAGGGAATATCATCCTAGTTAATCAAACTACCTCACTTCATTTATATCTCACTATTAGGATTTGATTACATCAAATGGTAGTCTTACAAGTCATCCTAAGTGAAACAAAAAGGATATTCTGAAGTTCAGAATGTTCAATACAGCACATGCTTCAATTCTGACAAGCTACAGTAAAGCAGTTGGAAAAGTTAAGCAAAAAGCCAAATCACAATCTCAAAGTCAGAATCCATGAGATCTTGACACCTAAGGGGTTGGTACTGTTACAGATCAGCAAAATCCCCTAAAGCATGGGCATGAAGTGATGGTTCCACTTTCCTCTCTCCTGCACACAATCCAAGACTGATTTGCAAAGCTCTTGGCACAGCAACATTCTGATGCACTGCACGCATAAAACAAGAGTTCATCAGCAAATCCAGAAATTCATATGTTCATTCATACATGATGAACCCAGATGAATGTCATCAAGAATGCAACAACATTCTGAAATATTCTCAAGAACAGAACAACATTCTGAAAGTCAGAATGTTCACCCAGATTTTCAAGTAAAAGTCAGTGGGGCCCAGGACACATGGCACAAGACCATTGGTCACCCTCCAACGGTTACAAAAGACCAAGAACTCTATAAATAGAAGTGGAAGGCTCAGCATTACATACACAATTGCAAAGCATACAAGAAAACATTTACAAAGTGTTTGAAGCTTTAGCATCTCAAATTGATCATCACTCTAAGTGTAAATCAATTCTCTTTATCTTGTCAAAGATAAACTCTCCCCCTCCTCTTCTGAAAGTCCTCTTCTTAACCTCACTTCTTAAATTCTCCAATCAATTGTAAAGAGCAAATCTCATCTAGTTTTAAGGGTATTAAAGTCTAGGTTGAGTATTATAGTACAAAGTCTGGTGTGACTTAGTACAGAAGGTTGAGAGCCTGCTGAGGCTTAGAGAATACAGGTTGTAACCGTTCCAAGTGGACAAGATTGTACGGTGCAGGATTTGAGAGGGTATCTCAAGCATCATAGTGGAAAACTCTCACAAGATTGTGAGGAGTGGACTAACCCACATTGGGTGAACCACTATAAAATTCTGTGTGTCCTTCTTCTCTCCCTATCCTCTTTATATTACTGCATTCACATCACACACACAACACTGAATTTTAATATCTTATTCTGCAACTGACACTTCAGAACGTTCTGAAGTCTGTTTAACTTTGTTCTTCCAAGAAACAACTTGAGAAGTAATTTTTTAAGTACAGGATTAGATTTTAAAAAGGGTCACAATTCAAACCCCCCCTTTCTTGTGACTATATTATCTACTTCAACAATACCTCCCTTTTCTCCCCAACTTATTCAAAATGATACCCTAATTGAATGTTCCCTTATCAATAGGCAAAGGACAAATAAACATGATGGTTAAGGGTTCAAAAATGAAAGTAAAATTATCAGAATCCAATAGTGATTTAACTATGAACTGGATTTTGAAAAACTTGGGCAAATTCACTAAGCATTGTGCTTATGAATATTGGCAGTTCATAGTTAACGATTCTGATTCATTAGGCTCAATGGGGTTATCAAATACTCACTTCTCACAGGGTAGGCTTTTTGTGGTCAAGTGTTTATTCTCAATTTCAAAAGAATGCCTTGATCATTTCTGTGCTTTCATACAATTCAAAACAATTATCAGATTTAACATAAAACAACCGAGTAAAACAATGAATGCCGGTCTCCTGCATATATGTAAAGCACTTGAGGATTCCTCACATTTAGGCTAGTTCTAAGTGGTTCACATAATAAGCATGTTATCGCGTAAAACTGTATGAGATAAATGGTGTGCAAAGTACTCATTTCAAATTTAAGTACACACCTAGAAAAGCAAGAAACAAGTACCTTGGCTTTGCACTTTGTCACACATTTTATAACATAATCTCACATCTGATACTTTGCTCAACGAGCTTATCAGTAAGCTTCGCTTAGCGAAGTACTATCTCGCTCAGCGAGAATGACAGATTGCAGAATTTTCAAAAATGCAGCATTTCAAAAGACTTGCCACGTTTAGCTTCACCTATAGTTACTAAAAAGCATTAATAAAGCATAAAAACTTACAAAATTGGGTTGCCTCCCAACAAGCGCTTGTTTTACGTCGTTAGCTCGACGCCTGATTCGTTAGGGTGGCCAAAATGAGACAGAACGCACATCAGCTTTAGTATTCCTTTGTTTTGGGAGGAATTCCATGAACTTGAAGTATAGCTGATGTGGAGTCCATAACCTCCCTATCCAGAGTTTGTTGAGCAAGGAACATATGTCATCTATTACACACTCAAGTTCTACCTTGCTCACTTTCATCCCCTTCTTTTCACAAGTTTCTTTCTTGTTAAGAAACTGTTTCGTCTTCTCAATATCCATCACTTCTTCACTATCAACAGTTCTGGCCTCTTCAGAATCTGACCTTTCTTGAGGAAGTTCTAATTTGTGTGGTATCTCTAATTCTTCCATTAATTTCCTTATACCACATCCTTCAAACATCGTCTCTTCCTCACTCTCATCAACATCATCTTCAACAATCTCTCCGAATTCCAAAGTGGATTGATTGTTGGTCTGAACATCCATGATTCTTGATGAAAAATTTAATTGCACTTGCAAAAGTTTCAATTGGATTGATAACGCTTTCAATCTTTGGTTGGTATTTTGCATGTTGATCATGGATTGTTGCATGAACAAATTCAAAGTATTTTCCGTTCTTAACATTTGTTCCTCTTCAAACTGATATTGTTGATATTGTTGATAGGATTCATACTCAAATGGATTATAGAGATTGAAATAATCATGATGATCAGCCATGATTTCTTTCAATGTTGAGAATCTGAAACAAGTGTAACTAACAAGAAAATTTTCTTTGCATAACAAAGAGGGTTAATGCACACACAGATTTATAATATACAAAAGAAATGAAAAATATTAACACGATATATACAAAAGCTCAAAACAATATAAATTATTGCGATGTTCAAAATATCTAAACACTAATCCCCGGCAACGGCGCCATTTTGTTAGTTGCGTAACAAAAGTAAGTATTTTTAAATTATCGTCTCCTCAGGGATTGATGCGCTATCTCGAACCGTTCAACAATCGATATTGTTTTGAGTAAGGGTTTCGTAACTTGTTTGCATAAAAACTAATCGAACTTATAAACGGAAATAAAACAAAAGTAATAGGGAATAAAAGCGTTGGAAAAGGAGTTCATCAATCTTGCATCGAATATAATCTAAAAATCATGCATATGAATTTTAGCGTTTTAGCGAAAATATCATGTATCACTCGACAACGTCATTCGTGTCCAAATGACGTCGTGAGATCGATCGTATCGTTTAATCGACGATTTCCCAGTCGATTAAACGATACAAAAGCTTTACGTTCCGATACTTTATGCGATTATCAAAACCCAAATCCATGTCTAGATTTTCTTATTTTGATAGAAGATTATTCTAAACCTAGATTCAAAAGTATTTGTCAATAGCAATTAAATCAAGCATGAGAATGAAAAGCAAGAATAACTTCAATAACACATAAATTGCTAAAATCATATATTTGCATAATCAAAGATTACATCTAAGCTAGATAGAGTACCTCCAATCCCAACAATGGGAAGTTAGTTGTTCATTTTCATGACAACTATACAAAAGTTTAGAGAAAGATGAAAATACAAACCTAAGTCTTGATTTCCCAAAGTCTTTGGTTGATTCCACACTCCAATCACTCTTGCTCCTTGAAGATCAAAGCTTCTAGCCCTATTTTCTATCTAAAAGCTATGTCCTAATAATATTACACACTGTAATAATAATGTTCTCTGCAAAAAAAATATGAAACAAAGCTTAAATACTAAAAGCTGAAAGTGACATCTCGCCCGGCGAGATTTTTCTCGCCCGGCGAGATTTGCTGTCTTTGCCAGTGGTTTTCAGCCACGTCTTCAAATCTTCTTAAACCGCCTTGGCTCGCTGAGCGAAATTTATCTCGCTAAGCGAAATCAAGCTCCACTGCTTCTGAAAATCCCTGCCTGAGCTCGCCAAGGGCTCGCCATTAGCTCGCTGGGCGAGTTTATCAGATACTTTTCTTCTTGATTCTTTGCTCAAATCATGTCCTGGCTTGCATTTTCCTGCACAAATGGATGGGGAAAGAAGTAAAAGCAATATTGGGCATTTGATCAGTGATTATGAGCTTTTCCCATGATAACTTGCAAAACAAGCTACTTAAGTGCTTAAATTAAATATGCGTTTTAACTCATTTTTGGCACTTATCACTCTCCTCTCCCTTTATGTAACATTCCGCCCTTGACATGATCTCCTCCATGGAATCGGCCGGTTTTTGCGCCAGCGATTCGTTGAACTGTCCGGCACGGAGGCCGTTTTGGAAAGCTCCCACGAACAGGTCCTGGTTCGAGTTCACGACTTTGATTGTGGCGTCGTTGTATCTTGCAAGATACTCACGGAGGGTCTCATTCGACCCTTGGCAGACGTTGAAGAGGCTGGTAGAAGACACCTTGCGGTGGCGGCTAGCCGAAAACTGGTGTGTTAATTTGTGTGTCATGTCTTGGTAACTGACGACTGAGAAACGGGGCAAGTTCATGTACCACCTGAGGGCGGCGTCTTTGAAGGTCCCTGCCAACAACTTACATTTGAGGGAGTCAGCAGTGCCGATGATGGCCATCTGGGTGTTGAAAGCTGTTACGTGCTCCACTGGATCGCTCTTTCCGTCGAAAGACGAAAGAGAAGGTGGCTTGAAGTTTTCAGGGACCGGTGCATTCCAAACTTCGGCTGAAAGTGGTTGTGGATCTGGATCTATTGATTCGTCTTGCTGGGATTCGTTCCCCTCAGCGTGTTGTTGTTGCTGGATTGTCTCCATCGTCGCTTGCAGAGCTTCGTTGTGGTCGCGAAGCTGCTGGATTTGTTGCTGTAGGGCTTCCAAGACCGCCGGGTCCGCCATCAATGGCGACGATGACGATCGTTTGGGTCGGTTATGAAGATTAAGGCTGGTGGTTGAAGATTAGCGGTTAGGATCGCGAATCTCGAGGAGAGGATTGGTGTTTTGAACAAAGAACGGGTTGAATGTTTGATTAGAGTTAGGGGTAGATATAGAGTTGAATCGCGGCGGATTCAGAAGTTCCAGGGTTGCTCCTGAGAAACACGGTGGATTCACGGAGTTCTGGTGATTTTCAGAGGCCGTGGATCGACTGCCTTTCTTTCAGAGATGGTGGCTAGGTTAGTTTTACCGTAGCCCTACGGTGGGCGCCAACTGTACTGGTTGTGAGTACAATGTATGAAAACTATGGTTTCACAGTCTGTTTAGGTCATGCCCTGGGAATGATCCCAAGGTTACTATTTGTAGCCTTGACTTGGGCCTATCTGGCCATGGTTTTGGGCCCAAATCGTAAAGGGCCAAAACCATGACTAGGGCGCCCTCGTCAGCTGCTGAGGGCGTCCCCTGAAGGTGTCTTTTAGGGAGGTCACCTAAGGTTATTTATGACTGTCAAGTGGGCCCTGCGCCTTCTTGGAGGGCGCCCAGCCTTACTCCAAGGGTTCAAACCCTTGTCTTTAGGATCTCAAGGCCTAAATGGTGAGATCTACGGTCCACAGGGAGCAACCGAAGAATGAACAACAACCAAAGGGATGAACCAGCAGCGGAAGAAATAGCAGCCAACGAGAGAAACTGTTGTAGAGAGGAGGAGGAGCCCAAAAGAGGAACCAATGGACCAAACCAAACGAAACCAAATAAAGAGAGAAGCAACCAAATCGAAGAATCAATATAGAGATAAGCGACCAAAGAGAATAATCAGTAATCAATAGAGAGAGAAACAACCAAACAAAAGAGCAAGAGAGAGAGAGATAGACAACCAAACAGATATGATCAATCAAACAAAAAAAGAACAAATAGGAAAGGGAGAAATCAAACAAAGGAATCAATAAAGACAGAAAAACCAAAAAGAAACAATAGCCATATCAATCGATCATAATAGAGAGAGGAATCAATGAAGAGAGTGGAAACAAAGAAGGAATAACAGTCAAAGAGAAGAATCAAATAAACAAGACTTCCAACAACTGAAATACATCAAATCTGTGAGACAACTCACTCGCACTAGAATATGATGTAGGAAGGTTGGTTGCTCGTATCGAAGAAGAAGTTGCGCGTAAAAAAGGTTCGACAGAAAATGTGCAAGTTTAACGTCCAATTCCAGAATGACTATTATTATACCTTTTCGACAAGGCGAACACATCGCTTTGCCATGATATATGGGCTTTTTAAGCCATCCGAGTTTGTCTGAAGCCTGAAAATTAGCTTTTATTATTTCATCCCAATTTTAATAATTTTCTGTTTTATTTTTTTGTTTGGATATTTGGCCCTTTAGTATTTAAACGCTTCAGTTGTAGTCAGAGAGACATATTTTCATTTAATAAAATTTCAGAGAGTTTATCTCCTTTTCTGGTGGATTCTAGAGTCGTAATTCACAAGTTTGTCGCTTGCAAATTTATTTCTTTCAATCTAGGTTTTGCGTTTGCTAACCTACACTTCTGACTATGTCAGAATATCAAATCAACATAGAGAATCGGAGAATCACAAAAACTGAAACACATCGCAAATAACATAATCTACCAACATTAGCAAAACCAATTTCTTCTTCCAAAACTGGACTAACTTTCTCTTGCCAAGAAATGTAATCAACCGACACTTCAAAGACATTCATTTCCAAGATAATCCAAGGAAACACTTTTCCAAAAAGAGGAATGTTTTTTGAACATCCATTTGTAGGACTAATAAATGGAGAGGATCTTGACTCATTGTACAAATATCATTTCTATTTCAAAAAGGAGGAACAGGCAAGCTAATAACCACACATGTGAGCCATACCCAATTGGATCGGCCACTCTCGGGATTGATAACTACATTGGAACTACATTGTTCATTAACTTAAACAAATCCTCAATGCTTATGAAAATCTTGTAGGCAAAACAATATGTACAAATAGGATTTTAACTTAACTACATTGTTCACGATATGTTAAATTACACACATATAATTAAATGATTTTAACCATTAATCTAAATTGGACGGCCTTGGTCTGTTACATTATTCTACAGTAACAGCAGGAAATCCAAGTCTGTACATAGAGCTTCTCATTCATCACCAGAAACCTCATCCATAATCCAACATTCCATTTCCAACACCCATTCAAATTCAAATAATAATATTATTTCTAATTCCAAAACTCCCTCCTAGTCTCAAACCAATTTCTGTTATGTCATTGTATCTACAGTGATCCTGTCAAAACATGCCACTTGTGCGGCCATGAAAGAATAGACATATCGATCAAGCCTGAGAAGCAAACAGTGAAAGAAGATGCTACATAATACTCGAACCTGTGGAGTATTTGATCTTTTCTTTGCAAACATAAGTCCATGTGTTTAATAATTTCAATGTACGGTCATCCTCCATAATCCTGCACCTCACGCTTCATCCCATTCCTTATCAACACTTCCTTTCTTTTTTTTCCCCATAATTATTTGATGTCCATATCAAAACATTTTATGCCACTTTTCTAAATGGACTTATTGACACATTTTCACTAATTTTAAACAAAAATAAGACGCACTTTTATAATATACTTTTTCATTTGTTAAATACAAAATTTTGACTAAACATATCATTGATCATTTAAGTTATTTGTTTGCAACATATTAATCCTTTAAGTTTCACTTTTAGGAAAAAAACAAAATTAGCGTATGAATTAGTAATGAAAAAATAAAATCCTTTAGTAATTTCCTTGTCACAAAGTGTAGCGATGAAGTTAGAGAGGGATTTCACGTTTTTCCTTTCTAAAATTTCCTGGCTAATTTTTGTTTTTATTTTATTTTATAATAATAATTTAGTCATTTAAGTCATAAATGTTGGCTTCGTCATACATTTTCATCCAACACTATTAAAAAAAGCTTACATGACCATTTAATTTTGATGTTGTGATGGCAAGTCAAAATAAGCAAATTATATTTTTTAATTAATTTTATTAAAAATAAAAATCAAAAACATATTTGTTAGGATTCTTCATCTTATTTTATCAACAAAAAAAAAAACCATTCTCCATCTTATAGCATGTTTGTTCCGCATCCACCAAGTCCTTAGACATGCGTTTTTATAAGCTATAGATTTTAGCTTCTACTTTTCACGTCAAACATACACTTCATCATCTTCAAAAACAATATTTTGCACAAACTTATTAAAAAATATAAATCCCCTAAATTACAATTATTTTCAACTTATGACTTTCTGGGTTTCAAAAATTGGGAAGGGTTTTGCATGAATAACTGCTCCAAAGCCCTAAACTAGAACAAGAAGAAGAAGGAGCAGGAGGAAGAAGAAGCTATTTTGGCTGCAACAAACATGATGCTGTCTGCCACCCTTCCTATTTCTCCCAGTTTATCCTCAATGCAATCCCTAGCCTTCTCTCGTCGCCGTATGCTATAATAGTCCAAGTGGTGCTGTCTTAATTTTTGTTTATTTGATTTTCTTTACCACCACAAAAAAAAAAAATAACATTAGTCATCTCGATTCAATGTCATATTTAAATATAAAGACTTTAGAGTTTAGCATTGTAACTTCAAGATGATGAACTCGAATCTTATCAAAAACAATTGTAAAATGATTATTAGTATTGTTTATAAATAAATAAATAATTCCTTCTCCAATTTTTTTTTTTAAAAAATATATCAAGACTTACAAACAAAATGGATTCATGTATCTTCCAAGTGTGTAATTTTTTTTAATAATTTATTTTAGATAGAAAATAAATCATTTTAATTGTTAAGAAGTGAATGAAAAGGAAGTTTTAACAAATTTAAGGGGACTTACAGTTTGAAATCGTAGTTTGAAGCATAAATAATTGTAATTTTGGAGTTTTTTTAATGATATTTTTTTAGTAAATATAGTTTTTGAAGTCAAAATAAGACGATGAAAGTTGATTAAGGAGCTAGTATTTGGGATTGGAAAAAACTTAGGTACAATTCATTAGGTGCTTTTCGTATGGTTCTAAACTAAATTCACCATGATTTCCTTAAATCCTTAATTTTCTCAAAGTTGGTTATATCCAAAAAATTTGTATTTTTAGTTAAGAATCATACGAAAAACACATAAAGAATTGTACCTAAGTTTTGTCCTTTGGGATTTTCATTTTTCATGAAGATTGATGAAAACAGAGATTAATCCTAATATTTTTTTATTTGCGGTTTTCTATTTTTAATGAAAAATAATTAAAAAATAGAATTTATTGATTTGTATTTGTCCCCTGATCAACATCAAAATGAACGTCACTTAAATCACTTAAAAACTAATTTGTGATCGAAAAAATTAAATGACTAACTTATTACAAATCAATAACATAAATGATTTCATAATGTATTTAACCCATAATTTTCATTGATCAATCTAAATGTCAACTAATAGAAAATAACATATTGTATAAGTGAGTTGGGTTTGTTACTTGGCTCATCAGTCAAAGTCGAACATACATAATGGGAAAATATTTGAGTGGTCACAAGATTTTGGCCACGAGATTTGAATACACAAATTAAAATACATATCATTTAATTATTTTAAAAATACACATTATTAATTCTTTTCTCTTTTTACCTTTTTAATTTTTTTAGGTGTGCCCAAAATCTTGACCTCGCACGAGTTTTTCAAGTAAAACCTTAGGAGTGACATGTATTTACAAATTTGAACCATCACATCAGAATGAACAACCACACAATTGAGATTAAACAAGACATATTTATCGAAAATATTAAGACATTAATATGAGTTATCTCACTTGTATGTTTTTCAACATCCACTTTTTCATCTAATATATGACTTTTTTTTAACGCAAAATATATTTATAAAATTGGATAAAAGTACAAAAAAGTATTATACCCACAACTCTCACACATTTGACACGTCAACAAATAACTTCTTAACAACTTGAACAATCTCAGTTGATAAAACAAGTAGTATTACAAAAATGTGTTGTTATCACTTCTCCAAAAATAATTTTGAAATAATGTCACGTATTGATAATATATATAGTTAACGATTTTCCTTGCTCTGTCATGTCATGAAGTAGGTCCACAACAACCCTTGTGTTCCTTGCCTTGATTGTACATTTAAAAAATATGAATGAATAGGATAGAGTTGTCTTTAATTAACTTCCCTATATATATAACCTGCTGGACGTAGCAAATATATCTCACGTATAAACGTAGAAGATTTAGGAGCACTAATTGAGAGGCAAAGTAAAGAAATGGGTGAGTGTGGATCAAAAAGAGCTCAGAAAGATTGGAGGTTTGGAAGGAGACTAAAAGAGTACAGAGGCAGATTTTATATAATGAGAAGATGCCTAGTCATGTTACTCTGCTGGCACAAGTATGGATGATGACTTACACTTGTTTCTTTCTTTATCATCTTCACAAATTAATTTGAAGAAAAATTTGTGTAGTGTGGTCATTCTCTCACATGTAGCTAGTGCCACCCAGTATCATATCATATATATATTTCTATTATGTATTCATATCTTATCTCACATGGCTCCAAAATATATTTGAATTAGGAAGCATGCAAGCATAAGGGTCAATATTTGTATAACTATATATGCTGGATGTGTATGGAAGAAGAGTGATGTCCAAGTAGTCTTTATTTATTATTGTTATGTCCTCTATAACTTACGCACATTTTTAAAAATGTCAACGCATTTGACATCACAATTTTGATGTCACAAATATCATTTCTCTTATTATATTTTCAATCTTTATAATTAGTCATATTTATTTGAACTTTCATCGGTAGAATTAACTAGTTCTCTAAACCTTTTGATATAAAGAAGATGGTACCGCAACTTATGCATCCAACAACTCATTTCAAAATGAATGAAAAATCAAGTTGACAGTGATAATCACACCATAGGAAAACAATTCATCACGATTAGAAACATTCCAATGAAATTATTACGATTCGAAAGGTTTTAATTCTTTGAAATGTTTCTGATTAATATGTTGAAGTTTTTTCTCCTATGGTGTAACTACCACCCTACTAACACGCTGTTTTTTCATCTGTTTTAAAAGGATCTATTTGATGGCTTGATGCCATCAACCACATCTACCTTTATAATTGAGAAGTTTTACAGATGTTTCGAATAATTTAATTATATGGAACACTTTCTCATCAACATTGTTAGGAAAACACTAACAATAGGTACATGATCAAGAATAAGATTTAATTATTGTCAAATAATTTTGTGATATATGTATTAATATATTCTGATATGTTATAGATAAAATTGTACATAATTTTGTTTCATATAGTTAGACTTGCATATTTATATAGTTGTGAACATATATAGAGACTCTCTCCTTTTTTTAGAAGTATAGACTTGTG
Source organism: Medicago ruthenica (assembly GCA_018208015.1). Classification (NCBI taxonomy): domain Eukaryota; kingdom Viridiplantae; phylum Streptophyta; class Magnoliopsida; order Fabales; family Fabaceae; genus Medicago; species Medicago ruthenica. Next base: position 89,631,540 of record CM031372.1, read on the forward strand.
GATATAATTGGGATTTTATTTGAGTGTATTAAATTAGATTTGTAGTGTGTATAGAAATTAGGATTAATTCTGGTTGTATACATTGTTTGTTGTTATACTCTTCAAGTTTTGTTTGTTTGCATTTAACTAGAAGGGGTTCGAGCCCTACTAATGTCTTTGAAAAAAAGGTAAATGTAAATAATTTTGTAAGTGTCCTTTAAGTCCTAAGTTCTTCCCTACTTTGGAATGAGTATCATCCCCTCAACATTCATCACATCAGACCCTGTTTCGGATTATATAATTCAAAACAAACTAGCACCCATAAAAGAACTAATGAACAAATGGTTGAAGAAATGCGAACTCACCTTCAGTCTAGTGGTTGAAAAGGGTTGAAATGTGATAAAATAGACCAACTTCACTTCAAGAATGACAGAATGTTTGGTGGTTCATATTTTGAATTGTTTGGGAAAAGTTAGGGCATAAATTTGTAACTGTAGAAATGAGGGGAGGGTAGCATGTTTCGAATTATATAATCCAGACCATTTGTTTTGGCCCGGATTATATAATTCAAACATGATAAAATTGGACGTTTGGAAGGCACACGAGAAAGGCAGAGGGTGTTAAAAAGAAATTCTCTTAACTTATCAAAGAGATTTGAAAACTTTACTTTGTACATCCAAATGGAACAAGGTGGTTACTGCTAGCTAAGTTAGTTGCTCTTGATTTAGAATACCTTTTTTTTCCCATTAAAAAAAAGGCCCTTTCATTGGCGGAGCCAGGGGGTGCAGGGGCAACCCCAAAGTTTAAAAAAAATACATTTTTAATAAGTAAATATACACATATTAAATTATGTTATATATATTAATGTTTGCATTACAAATCATGTCTTTACACTCTAGCAAAGTGGTTAAGTGTCTCACCTTCCAACGATTGGTCCTGTGTTTGATTCTTTTTTTGTTCATTTTTAGCTTTGACTCGTATTTTTTGTATTTTTTAAACGAAAAATGCAATAAAAACATTGTAAAATGCAAGTATCGAACCATGGTTACAGGAGCAACATAAAAACAAACGAATCACTTGATTATAACTTTAAATGTAATTATTTTTGTCACAATATATATTTATATCTTGAAAATATGGCACCTCCATAATTTTTTTTCTGGCTCCGCCACTGGGCCCTTTAGTGTTATTTTAAAAAAAGAACTTATGTTAAACATAAAAGGCTTATTACATAATTGAATTGTTCAAACAACTTTTTTTATTTGTAAATTTTCAATATTTTTAGAAATTATACTTTGTATCCTTATACATATACTTTCACTCTACAAACCATAATAATGACAATTTTACCATTTTTGCTATTTAAGTTTTTTACTATTTCATTTTTCAACTACACCCCATAAAACTTTTTAGGTATGTAAAAGGTTTACCGGAATTGAATAAATTTTCGGCAATTTGAGCAAAGTTTACCGGTAGCCAAAATTCAATAGATTTTCTGATCTTGATGTTGCAATTCATCTTGGAAAATGTTTTGTGAGGCAACGTTGGAAAATGAAATAGTAAAAAATTAAATGACAAAAGAGTAAAATTAACATTTTAATGATTTGTAAAGGTGAAAGTAAAAGTGTAGAGTTACAAGGTAAAATAAATTATATTTTGAAATACATAAAAATTGTTGATGTATGTTTATCTTTATATGTAACTTAGGCCCTTTTTACTTTTTTCGTTTCATGTTTTCATTTATAAAATAAATAATGACAACAAAAATGTGTTTACCCACATATGATACAGAGATAAATTGATGACATACTTGGGATTAGCTTTCTAAAGATTTTCAAACACCTCACAAATATACAACATTATTGTAGAAGTGCAAACTTGGTGATCTTTATCTAAAATCATTAATCAACATTTTCAATCCATTTTTGGTAGTTACTCTGGATACAACAACATATAGTTGACCATGAGTAAAAACATGTCTTGGTAAATACAATCCTACCTTAGAAAGTGATTGACCTTGACTCTTGTTGATAGTCATAATAAAACAGAGACTTGTTGGGAATTGCCTTCTTTCAAATTTAAATGGCAATCCTAAATTAGTAGGAACCAAATCCATTCTTGGAATAAGAATCTTTTCACCACTTTGTTTTCCAGTAATTACAGTTGCTGTTATGATATTTTTGCCAAGTTGATTGACTTGCAAACACGTCTTATTGCACAAACCACTTGCTTAATCAATGTTCTTAAGCAACATTATAGAAACACCAGCCTTGAGTGTGATTAGGTAATTTAATATCCCAGATAGGTTATTTCATTCAAAAACTCAGGTGTAAACCATTCTCCTTGTACATGATCATCTTCATCAAATCTACATGGTGTGTCACAACTAAAATATTCTCTTGATTCTCCAGGAATTAAAGATAACACAAAATCATTAACTTGTTCCACATTATCTAAAGTTGGAGCAAGGACTGCCTTTTCTTGAAAGAGGTCTTGTTTATAAAAAATTTCCAATATATTATGATAAACAAAATCCACCAATGCAAGTAATGGATCCTCACAAGGTGATATGCACAATTCTTCTGGTATGTCAATCTGGCTTGTTCCACTTTCATCAACTTCCATTTAACCATCTCCAATTTTCAAAATCCATTTTGCAAAAATTTTAATTTCAATTGAGGATTGTGTTGTACCTTGACCTTTCAATCGCATGTTTTTAGTAAGTTTCAAAACCTTGCAAACTCTCCAACCCAATGCAGAATTAATAGTTGCTTGAATGATATCAGTTCTTGATCCTTTCCTAATAACAGACAATATTTGCCTGAAATCTCCCCCTAATACAACAACTTTTCCACCAAATGGTTTTTTTTAGATTTTCTTCATCTACATTTCTCATCAAATCCCGCATGGTGCGATCAAAAGCTTGGAAGCAAAATTTATTCATCATTGGAGTTTCATCCCATATGAATAAACTTGTTTGTCTAAGGAGGCTTGCTCTTAGACATCTTTGTGTAACATTGCAAGATGATTGCTCATTGATATTTAGGGGGTTACAAAAAGTTGAATGATTTGTTTTGCCACCAGGTAGCAACAAAGATGCAATACCACTTGAGGCAAAATTTAGAACAATTTTACCTTGTGATCTGATAGCAGCTGACAAAGTTTTCCACAAAAAAGTCTTACCAGTTCTACCATTTCCATATAAAAAATAAAATTTTCCATCTTGAGTTTGAACAGAATTCATTATGGTCTTATAGATGGCATGCTGTTCATCAGTCAATTGCTGCATTAGGTTTGCATGTAACTGTCCTAATTTAATTATATCATAGTTCAGCTCATATGCTATCGGTTTATTTTTAAACTGAAACACACCCTCAAAATATGGATATGGTAAACCCTTAAAATCTTTGAGGGTTTTTCCATTAGACATAAGTAGGTTAATTTATAACTCAATGAGGCATAAATTCTGCAGTTCCTTATCCACAATTTGTAAATTTGCACAAAACAAATTATTTACCAAACTAAACTTATATGTTTTGTTTATCCATATTAATGGAAGAGACATTAAAAAAAGTGTGTGTATTGACAAGATAAGTCTGCAGTTCCTTATCCTCATAGTCTTTATCATTAAGCTATTTCATGAATTCAATTGTTACTATATGCATTTTTTACCATTTCACCAAAGATAAGTCTGGCTCCTCACATAGTATCGCTGTCTATCACATTTACTAGTATTGTCGTCTAACACCTATAAATATTCACAACTTCGTTGTCATTATCATCACCATCATATAGGGAAGGAAACCTTTGTCATTGCCCCTTCCACCATTGCCAATGTCATTGTCACCTAGTAATATTTTCACTGCCAATACTTGTCACCTTTCAACAACCGCATGTGCATTATACAAATATTGTTGCATTGACTTATAAGTTATGTCCGTATGAGAACATTGAGAAGAATACTAAGGTTAAGTCACAACGAAAATAAATAAATAAATCAACCGTAACCGTATATTTCAATCCAACGAGAGAGCTAAACTATGGTTCAATTGAATCAATGAGTTCAACTATGGTTTGTTTTATTCTTAATAATAATTATGGTTGATTTGGATAACTAATAAATCAGTAAATAAAAAAGTAAAACTAAATTGAAAAACATCCATTAAAATCAATATCAAAGACTTACCTATATTATCTTGAATAACCTAACACTACATCAAAAGAAAAATATAACTTATACAATTGTGACACTAATTTCATAAGAAAAAAATGTCTAAATTACGAATTTAAGGCTTTTGTTTGGATTACGAATTTAAGGTTTTGTTTGGAAGTTTGGAGGAGAGGGGAAATAAGAGTTTTGGTATTGGAAAAAATACGAATGGAGAAATCTTTTACATTTTTTGAAAGAGTTTTTTCTTTAAAGAATGATAAAATAATGTTTATGATTAATATATTTTTTATTTTAAGAATATTATAAGAACATAAATTAAATTTGAAGAATTCATATAAACCCCCTAAAACCCTCCTCCAATACAATTTTTTAGTTCCTCAAAATGATGAGAATTTTGTATTATAAAGAAAAATAAACTCTTCAAAACTCTATTTCTTCCGGTTGCTTTTTTTTTTCTTCCAAAACCCTCTCTTTCCCCTCCAAACTCGCAAACAAAGTCTAATGAATTAAATTAACAAACATGCTATATTACTTACTTACAGCATTTACTCTTTTCCTAATCTTCTTTCTTTTTTTTTTGGTGGTGACCTAATCTTCTTTCTAAAACAGCGTATTTTCATGTTTGAGGAACATGAGCAGTGGAGGAATCTCCCACTTGTTCAACCACTTGATGCATTGAAGTTGGAGTGGTACCACAACAATTAATCAATGAAAACGGCAATATTAACTAATTCCATTTTTGTGTCTTTTTTGTGTCTCATTTCCTTAGATAGTTGCAACTTCAATAACACTTCCACTGTTCCTTTATTAATTGCAATTGCAAATTTTCAACACCTTATCTCCCATTAATGAAGCAAGATCAAGTGACTTAACAAAGAACATGCATAACCATATCCCTCAACAAAAAAAAAACATGCATAACCATAGAAAGTGTCCAGTCAATTTAGGAAACACTGACTTTTCCCTCTATCCAATTAATTTGTGTAGACACAAATTTGAACACACTATTTAGATCGAGACTTCCATTGTGTAGACTTCGCAAAAAATGTACTTCCATTGTGTAGATTTTTTTCCTTTTCCATTTATTAAAGTTTGGATCGAGACTTCCAACCCTTTAATCCTTAAAATGTATTTTCTTTTCTCCATTCGCTTTTTACATTTGATTTGACATTTATGAACCATTTAAATCCATTTTTATAGGGTGGCTGCAAATTGCTCCAATCAAATTGGCATTTGGTTTGACAATTGCTTTGTGATGTTGCACCACTTTATTTTTAGTTTATTGGATTGGATAATTGATAAATAAAATATATATAGGTCACCTATCCTTGTAGGTTGAAAAGTCCTGGGTTGTTTTCTTTTGTGGAAAATGTAGGAATAATTGAAGTAATTGCAATTTTGCCTAACAAAAACTCAATTAAATGGAAGGAATGATCGCAACAATCAACCGAATAATATACTATCTATAAATACTCTTTTTTTTTACAAGATCTATAAATACTCTTGTTCTTGTAACCAAAAAAATAAAAAATACTCTCTTGTTCTGTAATATATGTCATTTTAACAAATAACACACGAACTAAAAAACATATGGAAAAGAGAAATTATTACTTACTTTACAAAAATATTTGTCATTATCAGTAGTATTTTATTAGGAGCTTGATAGGCATGGAACTATTAATATATAGTAATAAAATGGCCCTTCAAGCATAAAAAAAAAAAAAAAAGAATGGATTGAGGGGACTATCCCATGCTTCCTATTCTAGTAGCTACCATGGTCAATCTCCTTTTATTAAAATTAAAATTGCAGAAGGGTCCATGGGACAACACCTTTTACTTTCTTTTCTTCTCTCTTCTTATCTCTATCTCCTGCTCTCGTGTAATTAAAATGAAAATTTTTCTATACTTCTAAAACATATAGAAAATGAAAAAGAAAAAAAAACTATTGCAGCCTAATTTCATTGCTACATTTAATTATAATCTTCCTGAGTTAGGAAGAACTTGAAACTGCCTCCTAGAAAGAAGCACTCCACAAAGCTTTCTCACCTTCTCCACATTTTTTGTGGACTTCTTTAATTCTTTCAGCAGACCTACAAATTCCACTGCAGGTCCAATCAAATGAAGCAACACATGCATTGCCTGCTTGAGCCTTCCATTCACAATCTGCAAGAAGGACCAATTTAAGAATTTAAAATTGTTTTTACCTATCACAAATAATCAAGCTGAAATTTTACCTCGGATTTTTTTTATATCGACAAATATTATTATATTAGTTTGTTATGTTGCGTGTCATCTAGACATACATGTTAGTGGTGGTGTAACAAGTCGGTTAGGTTTTTGGGGGAGAAAAAATTTAAAACCTACAGAAAATAATCATGATTGTCTATAGGTTTTAATTTGTTTTTTATCAATATAGTCTGGTTCAAATTTTACAATCTTTTTTTGCGGAATCAAAAATTAAACAGATGAAGATCATGTTGGTTTGTTCAATTAGATGGACACTTTAAAAAAAATTAATAAAAGTAGTTTAAATTTTTTCTAAAAAAAACTATTTTCGAACTGTATAGATTTTCTATAGTATTAAAAAAAAGTGGATAAGCTACAATGAAAAAGTAATGTATCATGATGAAAAATACATGAACACAACATATTCTTTAACTTGGCACTCTAAATGATAATGTGAAATAAAATAAGTAATAAGTTATAATGTTTTGGTTCGAGTTTCGGGTTACCGGTTTTAAATGACATGAAATCGACATCCAATCCAATAGAGGTCAGAAGATTGGTTTTATTCGGTTTGAAAACCAGAACATGGAAAAAAACCAAACTAATTTAATTGGTTTGGATTAAATTTGTCAGGTTATGGTTTGTTTCATACACCCTAAATGTGAGTGTAATTTCTCTTATAAATAAAGATTTATAACATATAATTTTTACTTGTATATATCAATCAATCATCTATTAATATTGGAAAAGTTTTTCACCTGTTGTACCACAACATAGTCTACGATCATCTATGTGTTCCACATCAAGTCCAATAAACCAAGCTCCTAATGAAACATCCTCATTTGCATACTTGTGAAGAACATTCCTAACACAAACATGTACACAAAGTCCATTAATTTCACTTCAAGTATATTTTTTACTTCACAAGTATAAGAGGAAAAAGTGGTTACTTGTTTGTAGCAATATATGTAGCAAGATCTTTTGAAACAGCATACAATTGTCCTGTAGCATGACGAAAGTACTTGTTTCCTGTCTCACCAAATTTCCAATATTCTGGTTCATGGTACCTTACTCCTCTGCAAGAATTTTGACATGTAATGTAAGAAGCTAGAAGTGAAATTTCTCAAATTTACAACTCTTCTGTTAAATAAAAGATGGATAAAGGAAAATAGTTCTCACTTTTGAGCAAGAACCGGTCCAGATTTCATGCATCCAATGTATACTCGTGGTTTTGACCGATGTCTAATTAGAGTTTCTCCGAGTGTTGCTGAAAATATATTGAATTGGATACTAAGAAAAACTTTTATTTGTATTAAAAAGATGCCATGATTCAACATAAAACCATTATTTGTACTTATGAAACTGTTTTAGAGAGATTATAGAAGCGGCTTATGACATGTATGTAAGTTGTTTTCAGCATATTTTCGTAAATTCTTCCAGATAACTTATAAGAAAATCTTAGAACTCAAAAAAATAGCTTGAAGATTGAATAACATTTGGTACCTATATTTATATGAACATCATCATCAACTTTGATATAGAAATCAGCATCCCACAAGTTAACAGCAGTGGCAAAATAGGTCTTTGTCTTTGCTGATAATTCAAGGTATCCTTCAACATGATCCTGCACAATCAAAACATAGATTTTAAAACCTTTTTTAATCTCCTTCAAATAATTGTGATCATACAATATTATCAAGTGATCATTACCAGCCTCAGGAAATCTCCATGTTTACTATCTTCTGCTTCAATAGCTCTATCTAGGATACCCCCTGTTGTAGCACTGGAGAAAGTAGCAAAAAAGAAATTCAATTTATGATTCATTCAGTATAAGTAGGATTAAATATGTTATTAGTTCCTATTAAGTTTTAGTTTTTCGTTTTTAGTCTTTACGGTCACTTTTTAGTTACTGCAAATTACTATATTTTAGCCCCTCTTTAGAGACTAAAAACATGCAAATTTGTAATTTACGGACCGAAAAGCGGGTATTGAGACTAAAAAGAAACTTTGAGATAATTATAAGAACTAAAATAGTTGAAACGAGAGAAATGAGATAGCTAGCTTACCCATGACCAATTACAAAACGGATGATAATGCCCTTCTCTTCCTCTAGCTTCTTTCTTTTCTCACCTATTTTCCAAGTTATCACCAGAACCAACATCAGAGATCAATGATCGAATTATTACACATCATAAACAATTTTCGATAAGTAATAGTATGATATGGTAATATATGAATGGACATATGTGTAAAATATTATCAGTGAATATTTATTAAACTCAAAAAACTAAGGAAGCGATGATCGAATTATGAACCTTGTGGCATCCAAGTGGCGCGAACGGAGTCTCTTCTTTTTCGGCTGCTAAAAGCAGTGTTAATTCCTATAACCATTAGGTACCTTCTCCTACCAGTTGATTCACTTATCTTCATATCTTCTGATACAGGAGCACCACTTTTTAGAGACTCTTGAGCTGCTTTAGCCGAAGCTAGTTCCATTTCCAAATTTGAAATAGTCTTGTCCAAGTTTCTACATTCAACACAATTTCACTTGTTTAGCATTCAAAATAACACAAACAAAAATGATAAATACGATCATGTTATATGTAACTCACTGTATGGTTTTTTGTGTCTTGAAAACGCCTTTCGTGTCGCGCTTCACTTCCTTCTCTTGCAACTAAAGAAGACAAACATAAAATTAAAAATATAGAAATTTCATATGATACATGAAACATTGAATTAAAAGTAACAGTGCTTACAATTCTTGTATTACAACCCTCTGAAACTACATTTAATTGTTCAGATTCCATTGCTGTTGTCCTTGCAAGTCCTTTAGGTTCAGGAATAGTCCACATCCTGTCACACATTTAAATTTCTCGTTAGAAAAACACCACAATAACTCTCTCACAAAGCATAGCCAAATAAGAATCTTAGAACAATTAAATATTTTTAGTTGATATCTTAGAACAAAGTATAGTTAATAGCTCTCTCATGATTAAATACTTTAAATTGAAATTATATATAATATAATATTTTCATGTGGCCATCCTATGTTAAATAAAATAATAAAAAAAGACCTAAAAAATAAGTTGAACAATCACTATTTTATAATAATAACTAGGTAGATCCCAAAAATAAAAGATCCGTCTATCTATCAACATTTCAACAACTAGTAAATAGTATATGTAATTGCTTCAGTTGCAACTACTAGATGTGCCAATTCATTATTAGGTGTCAGAGATCTTCTTCACCATTGATGAGTGAGATGATATATATGATAATGATAAGGCATGTGCAGTAATTTTTAAATATCAAAAAACATTATTTAAATAAATAAACTAGCTGATTATTTAACAAACATCAGTAAATATAATTTAACAACCAGTGATTAAATGTTCACAAAATTGAGAGATATTAAGATGAGGTTGGCCGTGTTAGTTAGAATAGTCTAGAATTGACTTGACATTAAGGGTCAATCATAAAGAAGACTTTCATTTTAAACCAAAAATTGTTAATGGCTTAGAATCATTTTTACTAATCATTTCATTTCAGATCCATTTCAATTCTTCTGATGGAAGATAAGATAGGGGAAGATAATTTAAGGAGACTTAAATTTAAAAATCATATAATATTTAAAGGAACTAAGTTCATAAAAATTGGAAAATCATAGAAAAATCAAGTTTTTATTGGTGGAACATAAGATAGGGTGAGAAAATTTAAGGAGCCTTAAAATTTTAAAATCATATAATATTTAAAGGAACTAAATTCATAGAAATTGGAAAATCATAGAAAAACAAAGTTTAAGGAAATTCAAAAATACCAATAACTCAAATGAATTAAGCAATGGAAAACCAGGGATAGAATACTATTATGAAGATTTAAAAAACACCAAATATATACTAAAAAATCATTTTTAAGCTTAGAAAACCATGAAAAACACATATAAAGCAACTATCAATAAAAACAAAGGACAATACAGAAAATTCATGTACCTGTTGGTGAAAAACATTCCAGCACAGAAGCTTCCAATACACAAGAAAATCATCCATTTCTGAGACATAAAGCTTCTAGGAACAACCTCTCCTCTACTTTTCCAAGTCATAGCTTTATTTTTCTTTATATATTACTTTTTTTTCTAAAAATATTTTCTTCTACATGGAACTTAGAAACCAAAAACCATGTTCAAAACTTGGTTTTCAGAACAAAACCGAAGAAACCCACTTCCAGAAATTGCAGAAAAGAAGAAAATTTGGTGTGTTTTTGGCAGAGAAAGAATGAAAACAGAGTAGGTACTCTGTTTTGGTGTTCTGTTTTTTACTTTTCACTTCTCGTTTGTTCCTTTCTTTGTTTTCCTATGTGCCACGTTATGCTTGTTCTATGCTTTGTGTTGTGTTGTGTTCTCTCTCTCTCTATGACTCTCTCTTTCTGTGTCTGTCTTTGCAGGTAAGGGAAGTTGAATACAACACAAGCAAGAAGACTTTCTAACCGTTCAGTTTTATAAGACTTATATATTTACCAAATGGTCCCTTGTAGGGTCCTTCCTTAATTTATTGATACTTAAGTAACTGTTTATTGTTATGACATTAATGCCCTTCCCATCTTCATGGCCATAAACATGAGCCATGCTTTTCTCTCGTGGAGAATATGTGCAATGGAAACTATTCCATCACTTCACATGGGTTTGTGCTCATCCATGCAATTGATGGGGAAATGAGTTAGTTGATATCATGCAGTCATATTGTTCATGAATTTCAACGGTTTGATCTTGATCGAATGATCTATATTTTAAATACGTGTATTTAGATTTGTTCGGTCAAGTTAGTAGATCAATCGTTTGATTTAGATCGAACTGCTGAAATTGTATAATTTAGTTAATTTATAATTAGTGGCGAAGCCAGCTTACATCCAGGGGATGCAGTTGAACCCCTCAACTTTTCAATTTACTCTTATAATCCTATGTTTTGTCGGTCTTGAATCCCCTCAAATATATAGCATGCACCATTCACCTATAGTTTGCCTCTCTCACCTCATATTATATTAGTTAGGATTAGCTTTTTCAATGCTAGTTGCACCCTATATGCCACTTAGCTAAAGTCTCTATGTTACACAAAGATACAAGTCTCTGAATGTGTCAGATTCAACAACATGAGGAGGAACAAAATATATATAAAAATTGAGTTATTAAAAGACAGAAAATAAAAAGGAAGGAGGAACAAATTTAAGAAAAATTAATATCGGCTTCTGATCAAACAAAATCAAAAGATAATATTTAGTATAAAAAAATTCAATGTTTGATTTTAACGGATCTTGACTCATATATTATAATAATTTTCACAATTATAAAAAAAATTGTCTTTAAATAGGAAAACAACTATTTTGGTCATTTTATGTGTGAGATATTGTCACTTTAGTCTTTAAAGTTATCAAAATTGCAAACACATCTCTAATGTCTATTTTGTTAATAATTTTATGGCAAAATTGAAAAGAAAAGAAAAACACATTTGAGGATCAAATAATTTTTCTTGTTGCCATGCACAACAAATGTCGAACGGTCTTATTATAATTATTAAGTAAGATTCAAAAATTTTTAGTAGAGTAGTATGTAAGTATTGTTTTTTTAGTACAATGTGAATTTTTGAATATATACTATTTTTATATATTATTATAATTATTAAGTAAGATTCAAAAATTTGAACCTGCACCAAAGTTCCTGGCAATGCCACTATATATAATAGCACAAATCGTAGAAAATTCATGTTTCAATTGATGTTCTTTGAATCTAATGACCTAAATTGTGTGGTTAAAGAAGTCGCATGGTTGACACATTTAAATTCGTTTAAACATTCGATGATTTATATTTAAAGTTTGGTCAAAAGGTTAGATAGTTTTTTTTTACTCGTGGGAACATTTTCTATTTTTATTTATGGTGATGTATTTCTTGAAAAAGATAAAATGTCAAAAGAACGAGTTGTACTTGTTTTTGAAATTCACAATTACTTACTTCAAAATGTTTCATTTTATTAACAAAATGAATGTATATTCTTAAAAAAAAATAGAACAAAAAATCACAATAAAGAGACCCCTTAAACATTTTGGAATAGTTGAACCATAATCAAATGTTTTGGATCGTTTGACTACACATATTTACAACAGAACATCCAATCAATTCTAGACAATTTCACCATTAACTTTTCACTACTATATATACGACTAGCTGCCAAATTATAGTTGTGATAAGAAATACTACAGTTTCAGTTTACTATAATTTGACATTAATGAAATCAATGCATTTTCTGATTAAGCCTGTGTTAATAAGTTTTATATGGAATCTGTTGCGATTGGTTTAATGGAACCCTGCAAAAAACTTAAAAAGGTTTTGTAGCTTATGCTCTCTTCATGTATATTTTTAACTTTTTGCTATTTTTTTTTAGTAAATTACCTTTTATCTTTTTGAGTAAATAACATAACGTGGCTTGGTATTAATTCTTGACAATGATACATCATGTATGTATGCGTAATATTATCCGTGAATTTGTTTTCCTTTGTTTGAATTTTTGGGATAAGAAAGTTGAGATATGCTCAAGAATAAAGATAAAAGAGATTATGGACAGTGACCACGCTAGAAAGGTTCCTCCAGTTTCATATGTCTTGGCGGTGACTTTTATATTCTTCGATGCTAAAATTACGAAGGTAATAGAAAAATAGTTTTGTCTTGCTAACAAAGGTTCTGGACACTTTATAAAGGTTTTAAAATAAAAAATTATTTTATAAAAAAAGTCAAATATTTTAATTTTGAATCCAAGTCTACATAAATTTTTATAAAAAAAACTACCACTAATTAAAAGTTTTAAAGAGTAGTCCCCGTGAGTTTAGCTCAGTTGATAGGGACAAATGCATAATATATGCAGGGTCTGGGGTTCGAACCCCGGACACCCCATTTCTCCACATTTAAAATGTGTGAGCTCTAGTCAGTATGCTATTTGAAAAAAAAAAAGTTTTAAAGAGTATTTCGGACATTTGTTAGCATTTATGTAGAAAAATATATAGAAAAGAGAGGACTAGTAAGCCCCCAAAGCTCGGTACAAAAATATTACTACGACAATGTATAATTGATTGTGATTTGTTTATATGTAAAACTTTTTATTTGGACAATGTATATTAGTTAAATTTAATTTTGTATGCATGTGTTCAATCACATGGTAGAAATATTTTAAAAATTTATATAATAAAATGCGTATGATAATTTGATGCTAAAAAGGTTTTTGAAAATTTTAATGTACATAAAAGTAAAATTTATAGGGAGATACTTAACTTCAAAACCATAAAATTGGGAATCACTTTGAGACAATTAAGACAAAGCATGTGCATGTGCATGAAAACAGAGTTGCCATAGAAATAGAAAAGAATCTTTATCTAGGATGATTATTATTTTTTGACGGAACTATCAAGGATAATTATAATTGTTATTAATTAATTCAGGCTTGCTTATAGTATAAACCAATTGCCTCACTGATACATTAGGCATATAGTACATTACCTATATATTCTTTTGCGTTTTGTAGTCACCTTCATATGTGCTGAACGGTCCAGGATAAATAAAGGTACTGCCTATTTCAAAGGTTAGCATAAGAAGGTAGGAACTTCATTCTTTCATTGATACTTTGCTTTATCATTATTAATGGTAATAAAAGATATCTGGTTGAGAAATAATGATATTTTCCTTATCAAATACGAAGGAATATTTCCATTTATATACCTAAATTATTTATTTAGTGTGGAGTGTGTTTGACAATTGCATCCTCCCTTCAGAGCATAGAGTCCCTATTTTATTACTTATATATAGTCCTATATTAGTCTAGGATTAATGGTGCATTTAGATAAACCACTTAAATCCCACACAAAAATAAGACTTTCTAAACTGCGTTATGAATCTTCTGAGCATTTTGGAACTAGTACCAAGATTTACATATCATGTTTTAAGATTAACGAGGTGATTTATTTATTTAATTATTTATAATTGAAGGAGAATTTATTTTAAAATTAGTATTTTGCTGAATAGTCGGTCGAAGGCACATGACATGGATCTAGCAACATGCAACGTGGTCCATACTGATTGGATGGGGTCCTAACTCAACATTAGTCACGTGACTATTGCGTTTTGGACTCACGTGGGTTCTGTAAAAGTGGAACTTATAGGTGACGTCACGAGGATGACTGACACGTGTCATGATTTCGTGATATGATACTTAACGAAATCTAACGTTTCCACATCCGTTGAATAAGAGACATCCTTTACATGGTGGAGACATCCTCCCTTGTCTGTGTAGGTCATTATCTTCACTTCATTTATCCTAAATAAACAAAAAGAGGATGTATGTACCCGTCGACATGTTAAGATAATCCATCTAATCTAGGTTACGGACAAATACATCAGTTACACAATGAATTTAAAAACAAAATATTGCTTATAACTGGTATCAAAAGGAGTACATGATATGATTATATGATAGTTGTATCGTATTTTTATCTTGTCACAATATATGTTTGATGAGATATTAAGTTAAAATAAGATTTTCTTAAAATTCGAATTAACTCACCTAAATTAGAATTAAGGAGAATTAAACCTAATACCTTCATAAGAGCACACTCTAAAATTTCTAAATCGATACGACAAGACCAACCCATGACATTTATCTTTATCTTGCCTCTCTAGTTATAAGTCATATCATGAATATGAAATGAGTTACAAAACAATATGATAAGATAAGAAAATAAATTATCGATTTATCTATATAAAATATGATTTAAAATATAAAAATTTATATCTAATAAAAATATAGATATGTAAATAAAAAATAAACAAAAAAATAATTTGATTCCCATAAAAATTAATTTGATATTAAATTAAAAATATTCATAATTATTTATTGAAATTAGATTATTCAAAAATTAAATTAAATTATTAAAAGTTACAACAATATGAATATCAATTTAATTTTTTTTAACAAACTAACATATGGGACTAAGTTTTTTTTAGAGGCACAAAAGGGACTATTTTAACTAACTAAAGTATAATTATGAGATCTAAATAAATATAACAAAAAGTAGTTATAAAACCAAAAAGAAATTAATAAATAAGTTAAGGGACAAAAGATGAAATTTACCATATTATTTTTGTTTTTACAAATGTCGTTCTTTTTTAAAATATTGTATTCTTATTTATTTATTTTTTTTCAAAGTTTAAAGTATTATTAATTATTGTATGTACATTATCTTTAACTATTATCGCAAAAAATGAATAAAATAAAGTTTTAATTGTATGTTTGGTTCTTCACATTTATTTTAAGTATCAAATTGATCTCAAACACTTAAAATGTTTTATTTTATTATTTTTTTTGAAAAAATTAAACTAGTCCACCTAAATTGACACGAGAGAGAATCGTACTTGAGACCTTGAGAAAAACACACTTTAAAGTCTCAAGGCAGCACCACTAGGTCAACCCAAGTGGGTTCGTCCTTTCTATCAAAGTTTAAGTTAACTCTGTCTAAAATATCTAAAATTTACCCATGTGTGCATCTCAGTTATCTATGTAGATTTTTAAAATGAAATTTAACTAAAATGATTAAGTGTATGATTAGTTCCACTTTTACAAAGCCAAATTTAATTCTAGAAGTGTAGAATTGATTTTAACATGTTTGGTTGCTTTTGAGTAGAAATAATTTTGTCTCCAGAATTGATTTCACTTGAAGTTATGATTTGTAGTTTTTGATTATATAATTGATTTTACACACAAATTTAAAGTTCAACCAACTCTTACATGAATGTATTTAAACATAAATCACTTTACCTTCAACTTACTTTTAATAAAAATCAATTTAACAAAATTAATTCACTCAGAGTCAATTCTTTTCACCGCAAAACCAAACTTACATTAACTTATTGTAATGTTAGCAACATAAAGGATCAACTTTTAAAAAATTTAAACACATGATATTAACATAAAATCTAAAATAAAAATAATACCAAACCTGAAATTTAGTCAAAAATAAAATAATAAATAGCCAACGATATTATAGTAAAAGACAAATAATTTTATAAAAACCACAAATTATCTTATTTTATTTTTGACAAAACACCATTTGAACTTATCGTTCCACACTCTCCTCTTGATGCATCGTGAAAACCCCATGATTAAATCACTCACTCAAGTCATTTTTTTTTACAACTATATATCAAATTAACTCATTTTTCCAACCACACTATAAACGATGAAATGGAGTGAATTGGCTTATGTGCAATGCTGGTAATAATGTGACCATACAATATATTGGGTTCGGTTATGTGCATGTTTATAAAATTAAATTAATGTAATGTAAAGTGGTAATGATTACTTGTAGGGGCCGAAACGAAGTTTATATATGTAGTGATGCATGTGGTTCAAAGCATGAAATCACGTTAGCAAGACAGAGTAGGGTAGTGAGCAACTCCATGTGATTCAAATTCAAACTATTTTGTGAATACAACTTTCACATGTTATCGATTAATAGGGCAACGATGTAGGGAACGATAAAAAAGATTATTATTTATTAAACTAGATGTTCCTATATGCATATGGTACACGTAACATTCCAGCTTGTAATGGACAGAGCTGAGTGGTGAGAAGGAAAATCTAACATTTTTGTGGTGTCCACCCTCGTGATCAAGTCATTATTTTCTTTTAATAATTACAATAACAAGTCCAAGTAAATGATGATGATTGTCTTGAAAAATAAAATAACACGAGTGATTAAATCTATTTTTTTTACTTTTATACAAAACCACATATTTTGGCACATCAACTTAGATACACGCACTTTTCAAAAAAAAAAACTTATATACACGCATGACGCATGCACGTATTCTCTCAAAAAAAAAAAACTTATATACACGTAAATTTGCAAACCATTGAGGCTTGATCAATGTTGTGTTATTTTTTTTCTTTTATAAACAAAAGTTTATTTATAAGAGTACATATCATACTCATTCTCAAAACTCTTTAATACTCACACTTGAGACAAGATAAAGAGCAATTCAATCGATGAAAAAATATATAATTTTTGCTTCTGTCCTCGTAATAATGAACCATATCCAAGATAATTTATTAATACTACCAATTCTGTTCTTTAAGTTAGCTATTTTCACCGTCGTTTAGTAAAGACTAATTTTCATTAGAAACATGTGAGTTTGTGATCCGACCACTTTCTTACACGGCCAAAATTTCTTACCACTTGAATAAATTATATGTTAACTAGACCTCAGTAATATATGTAGTAACTACTACTTGGACTCGTGCGATGTATGGAAAGTTGATTATTTCATTGACTAATAAATGTGGTAGTTGATCATGAAATGAAATAATAGTTGTTGTTGAACATGAGTTAATGCTTCAAAAGGGCGACAACAACAACAACAACCAAATATTATCTCACTAAGTGGGATCGACTACATAGACTGAAATACGTCATATTGTTCTATCATAAACCATATTTAGATCCAACTCATTAATCTATAAATCTTTTCTAATAGTTTTTATTATAATTTTTCTAGACCTTCCTATACCTCTTGTAATATGACTATCCTCTATTTGATCTACTCTTCTTACTACATAATCTACATATTTTTCCTCTACATGTCCAAACCACCTAAACCTATTTTTCACAATATTTATACTCTAGGTGCTTCCCCAACTATCTCTACAATGTTGTCATTTCTAATCTTATCTCATCTAGTTTTACCACACATCGATCCAACGCAACATCCCCATCTCTGCACAGTTACTTTATTCTCGTGTTTGTTCTTAAACGTCCAACACTCTGTTCCATAAAACATCGCTTGTCTGACAACTGT
Source organism: Medicago ruthenica (assembly GCA_018208015.1). Taxonomy (NCBI): domain Eukaryota; kingdom Viridiplantae; phylum Streptophyta; class Magnoliopsida; order Fabales; family Fabaceae; genus Medicago; species Medicago ruthenica. Next base: position 89,649,800 of record CM031372.1, read on the forward strand.
CTGATATTTTTGCACTTCAACTTAAACGGTACGTTTGTATCACGTAAAACACCTGAGGCTTTTTTCCATTTCAACCATCTAACTTGAATACGATGATTTACATTTGCTTTTATTTCTGCGTCATTTTGTATTGTGAACCTAAGATATTTAAACTGTGTAACTTGTATGATGATATGATCTCCAACTTTCACCTCTAAGGTAGAACTACTTCGCCTTTTGCTGAAATTACATTACATATACTGTCTTGCTTCTACTCAGACGAAAGTCGTACGCTTCTAAGACTGGTCTCCAAGTCTCCAACATCTCATTCAATTCCTCCCTCGACACTCCAATTAAGGCTACATCATCTTCAAAAAGCATACATCTCGATGCTAGTTGTTGAATGTGCTTCGCAAGTACATCCAAAACTAATGTAAAAAGATAAGGGATTAGGATTGACCCTTGGTCCATCCTTGTTATGAAAAAAAATCATTGATAATGCTTTCAAAAGACAAATAATAAAACCCCGAAGTAAATTAGACTTTATATTATCACATCAGAGAGATTGTTGATAAGAATTATTTAAATTCTCTTGCCGACTCCAATACAATATAATATATGCAAAAATATAGATAAATAAAAAACAAATAAATCAACGACTGTAATTACCTCTTATAAAACAATTTCTAAATTTATGCATGATAGTAAATTTAGGTTCAATTAGTTAAAATAGATATCAAATTTAAATATTAAAACTATTTTTTACTCAAAGGTTGTTTAAGAGACTTATCAACTTTTATACATAAGATAAGATAATAAATTTAGGTTCAATGAGTTAAAATAGATATAAAATTACAATATTAACGTTATTTTTTGCTCCAAAAATTGTTTAAGGAACTTAACAACTCTTATATATAAGGTAAGATATATAAGATAGTAGAGAAATAATAGGAAATTTACGTTCAATAAGATAAATTGAAAATATATGTTCATTTAGTTAAAATAGATATATAATTGCAATATTAGCAAAGAAATTTGCAATAACTTTTTTTTGTTCTAAAAAGTTGTCTAAAATACTTAAGAACTTTTACGTTTAAGATAAATATTATAAAGCTGAATCTCCACAACATCCCTCTCCCTCCTCCCTGCATGCTAAACTCAAGTACTTGCATCAGTTAAAAGATGTCGTATTTGTCTTTATTAACAAGGACAGATTATAGAACAAAAAAAAAAGTACAAGATCATAAGCTAGCTCATAACAAAAAATAACATTTAATTTTTTTTTTTAATATATATTTTCGTCACAAATAATCGATATCATGGATCCAATTGTTTCATTCTATCACGAAAAAAAAAAAGAGATCCGCATATTGTCAAAATTTTGTGGTTCACAATAAATTAACTTATACACAACATGAAACTATAGATGAAAGGAAAGGGCAGCCATAGTGTGGAAATGGTCAGAGAGAGAGATGTATATATCTGAAGTTGGCTGTCACATGATGCTATTTGGTCACTTTAAGTACGAGTACTTGTTAAATTCAAGTACCCCCTTCTTCTCTCTTCATGAAGCAACCCAAACCAAAGCTGCTATTGCACAGTCAATACTAACAGAACATGGTTGTTTGCTTGTACTTATACTATTGTCATAGCAGTTACAATAATTTAGCTGACAAACATTTCAATGGTTACATTATATCATTTCCCTTTCTTTGAAACCATACATACATTCAGTGGTGTATCCAGACCCTGAGTCAGGGGGTGCGAAATTTTTAACTTCATTAGTTATTATTAAAAATATAAATTTAAATACTCATTTTACTTGGGAGTTAATTAATATACACCAATAATATAACATGATTTTTCTTTAGATACATGTGCAAAATAACATTACAGTTAGTGCATAGAAATTAAACTCTTTAATATATAATTTATACTACTAAATTTAATTTTTTGTAACTTTTACCCAATAAAAAATTAAAATTTACAGTCTTTTTACTAACTAATCACATTAAATTTTATAATTTTATAATTTTTGAAAAATTGTAAATTCAAGTATTTATCACAAGGACCTTTAAAAAAAAGTATTTATCACTACAAATTCAAAAGAGTATCATTTACATTATATAGAATGAGTCATAATCATAGTATTATACGCAAAAGAAAATGAATAAAAATATGACCCGAAATTATATAGTAAATGATTTTTTTTAGCAGTTTACATTATGTTATTTATTTGCGAGTAATATCAAATGCTTTTGATTCCTTCAAAAAAAAATCAAATGCTTTTGATTTGGTATAGAGGATGAGTTTACATAAAATATTTTATTTGCAAGTAAAATCTAAAGCATTTGATTTGGTGTAGTGGAAGTCCAAATGAAGTATTGAAGTATAAGCAATTAGGACACAGTTCTCATGTTTATCCTTTTTGGCTTTTATGGGAAAATAAGCCAATAAAACAACTGCATTTAACAGCATTAAAACTCATTTATAGGAGAATTAATAACAATTAACAGCATTAAAAGTCATGGTCATAGCATCAGTCAGGTTCAGTAATGGGTTGGGTACAAAACAAAATTCTCAGGGTGTGCAAATAGCAATAAAAGTGAGATCATTGGTGTAAATAGCAAAAATTCAGGGTGTGCAGGTGCACACCCTCAAGGGTAGCTGGACCCGCCCCTGGATACATTGGTGTGTTTGTTTCGACCGTGACACATAAGTTGATTTGGAATAAATTGTTTCGGTGAGATTGATTATAGTTAAAAGTGAGATGAATGTAATTCTATAATTAATTTTGAAAATAAAATCAATCCTATTTGAGAACAGGCAAACATGTCAACAAAAAAAATTACAGCTCTACAATCAATTTTAACTTTACCAAATGTGTAACTAAGTGTCTGTGTTTATGTACGCAATCAAAAAGAGATTTGAGGAATACAAAAAAGAAAAGAAATAAAGTGTAATATATCTTGTCATAAAGGTTCCCATCCCAACAATGAACTTATCAAAGGAATTCAAAGGTCAATTTGTCTCTTTAAGGAGACCATTCTTCTACTCTTCAGCAGTACGTATGAGTCCTTTTTTTTACCAAAGCAATATGAGTCTTATGCAAGCTTGATTGTAATTGTACACTTTGCTCTAATCAAAATTGTACCTTTATTTTCATAGATTGAGCAATTTCTCAGCTAGGAGGAATTATGCCAAGATTTCGTTTTATACAATTCTATACCATAAACAGATATGAAAGAGTACCTAAATGGGGTCTCCTCCTAGGACCCACTAAAATTACTTACCATCCAACTTTTTTTCACATATTATTAATTATTCTAAGAAATATAGAAACCTAAAATACACATCTACACAGCTTTATCAAGTTCACATTGGACAGCAAAACACAAAAAGTCTAAACATCTAGATGATTCTTATACTTTTTGCATAATAAAATGGTTCAACTAACAGAAACTAACCCACCCAAAATATTGACAAAAAGAAAATCCTCATAGCATGGCATTTTTTATATTTTCTCCTTTATTTCTTTCTTCTCCAAATTTAATTTAGAAAATTAATCCTAGAAATTAAGTACTGAACTAAGAGACAAATGCAGACATTAATGACTTTTTAAAAATGGACAACCCTGGTCATTCATTTACTATATCTGGACCCATGAATTGAGGTCAATATGGCCCACAGTCCTTATGAAATTGGGCCTTTTACTTTAAATGACCCAGAGTTGCTGTTCACACTTCATGGTTTGCCTAAAAACACCAGTAAATTACGCAAATGCCCCCATCGGCAGTTAACTGTCGATGGGAAGGAGCCGGCGGCAGTTAACTGTCGATGGGAAGGAAATCAGCGGCAGTTAGCTGTCGTTGCCATGTTTTCCCAATATTTTCTAAAACTTCACATTTTTTCATCTTATTCACGAAGGCAACCATTGATAAATATCAATCCATAACTAACGACACATTCACAACCACATTGTGTAGTCATACATCTGATAATTTTTAAAAATTAATTTTTTTAATTTAAAAAACTGTTTTTTTAATAAAAATACCTCATAAAAAATAATACACTAAAAATGTTTATTGTTGGAAAACTGTTTTTTTATAAAAAAAAATAAAGCTATTTTTTAATAAATTGAAAACTGTTTTTAAATTAAAACAATTTATAAAAACTGATTTTTTAAAATCAGTTTTTTTTAAATTAAAACTATGTTAGAATTAATTTTTTGTTAAAATTAAATATGTTTTTAAAAAAATTAAAAACAGTTTTTAAGTTAAAAAATTAGCTGTCATTTTATTTTTTAGTTTTTTCACTTTAATCACATGTCATTTTATCGTTTTGTTCATTCATTTTATCGTTTTTGTTTACAATAAGATGAAAAAATGTGAAGTTTTGAAAAATATTGGGAAAACATGGCAACGGCAGCTAACTGCCGCTGATTTCCTTCCCATCGGCAGTTAACTGCCGCCGGATCCTTCCCATCGGCAGTTAACTGTCGATGAGGGCATTTGCGTAATTTACTAGTGTTTTTAGGCAAATCATGAAGTGTGAAGAGCAACCCTCTAAATGACCGCTCATGTCTAGCAGCCTCTTTGTTCTAGCACACCATGTCATACCGTCAATCATCACACCTGGGGGCACGCAGTGGAAACATATAATAATAATTTTTTTTACAAGCCTCCACTCTTTCCTTAAATGGGAAGAAAATATGGGAAAAGGTAGTAGATATATAAAAACAGATATAAGTCCTAAAAAACAATTATCCCTTATTTCTAAAGCTTATTAGGTCTAGCTACTTCTAACCCTAATATTTTCCCTCTAATTCTAATTTCTAAGTCAATTAATGGTAATCCCTAAAACCCTACCCAAAAGCCACACGTTTTTCCATTTTTTTTCAACTACACAGAACAAGAGTGGCCCAAGTTTATTTACCATTCCTATTTCCAAGCAAATCATATTTCCAAAGCGGCAAAGCCCTCCTCTATACTGCTACTTCTTCGTCTTTTGTCTATTTCAGTTTCTCTTTCTTCTTTACCCCTTCATTTTCTAGATCTCAATCCTTTCTCCCTCATCCAATCCATCTCTTTCTCTCACAAGAACAAATATCATCCTTAATAACAGCAATCTCAATTTATCTTCTTCCATCTCCTCGCCACATTTCTCCCATCTCATCTTCTTTTTTTGTCATGAAGATGAATGTTAGTAGGGTTTAGTGTTTCAATCGGGATATTCCAAGTGACACTGTCTTCTAACTTCAAGTAAGTTCTTTTTTTTATTTGTCTTCGATTTGTTCGTTTTTCTCTTCTTCTATGTCTTCTCCTCTCTTTCACAATATAGTCATGGGTATCAAAATCTTAATTTGGTCAATTTGGTCACGAAATTCCTGGCAGGACTGATTCTGAACCGAAAAACAGAGCTGAACAGAGTAAGCAAAAACAGCAGTTCAGAAGCAGAATTAAAAAGACAGAAAATAAAGAACACAGGAGATTTGTTAACCCAGTTCGGTGACAACCACACCTACATCTGGAGGCTACCAAGCCAGGAAGGAAATCCACCATAATAGTATCAATTCGAAGTCCTATGACAACAGCCCCTGTTTCACAGCTCCTTCTCACTTAATCACTACCCGTGGTATTTCTACCTAGGAACTCCTAGATATAAGACCCCTCTTACTTCCCTCAGTCAATCACTGCCCCAGTGATTATCAGACTCTAAACAGGCAATCAAAGATGGAGACACTCTCCTAAAAACTCAGTATGTCACTTTTGCTTAAAAGCTTCAAGTGATTACAACTCAATAAAAACAACCAACTATAAACACTTGAGTGGTGTACAAAAACAAAGCACAAAGCTTACAGACTCAAAACCTAAGTATGACTCTCTCTAAAAGCTTCTGTTTTGATGTAAATTTCTTCAATAGCAGCGTCCTCTATTTATAGCTTTAGCAACAACATAATTCTTGAACCAAATCCTTCAAAGATATATTCCCGGAATTCTTTAGAAGCAAATAGAAGCAATTTATTCTCCAGAAATATATTTTCCAAAGATTTCTTTGAAAATATATTCACAAATAAAACAATTTCCAATCTTCAATATATCTCACGCAAAATAATCTTCCTTCTAGAAACAAATCCAGCAAGGAGAATTCTTCAATCAAATCTTCAAAAGATAATGTGAGAAAATAAAACAGCTCCAAGACACAAGAAAGAACGCAGCTTCTGAACGCAGAAAACCAGTTTCTGAACGAGCTTATGAAATGCAGCTTGTGAAGGTTCAGCTTCTGATGAACAGTGCTTCTGAAGGTCAGCTTCTGAAGTACTGTTCACAAATGAGGATCAGCTTCTGAAGACGCACATATTGCTTGCATATTTGATTTTTAGCAAACATGAAGCCAACAACCAAATATCCAACAGGTCATATTTTCATTTGCTACAAAATCATTTGCCAGACATCTTCTTCTATCCTTTTGTGTATCATGATTTTGTTTTTATATTTTTCTTGCTTTTTTTATAAAAAAAATAATAATATTACCTTCTGTTTTATGCAGGTGTTTGACAGTAAGAATCATCTTTTTAGAATTTCTAAATTTGCTTGATTTAAATGTATTGACTCCTTTGGATTTAATGTTTCTTTTTTTCCTTGCAGGTTGAGATAGGAATGGAGTTGTGGCGGTCCACTTGCTTGATGAAATTGTGTGGTTTGATTTTAAAGAATCATCGTTCAGTGTTTTTTTGGAACAATTTCTGATTTTGATTTGTAATTTGACAATGAGTTTGATTTATTATCAGTTTTGTTGTTTGCTTATGATCGCCAAGACATGTTTCTCTTCATTTTTAATGAAAAGTGCGCAATTGTTTTTATCAAAATCAAATTCTTATCATGTTTATGATGCATAGTTTTTTTATACTTTTTTTTTTGAACAGTGAATCATATGTGAAAAGAAACTCTTGCAAAGTTAATCTGATTTTTCATTAAAGGAATCATATGGCTTATTAGCTTCCCACTGCCTTTAATGTGGTGTTGTAAACATGACCAAGCCCATTCAAATCTTCAGAGTCTGAGGTTCTAAGTCTGAAGAATTCTTCAGACTCAGGATTCTTCAGAGTCTGAGGTTCTGAGTCTGAAGAATTCTTTAGAGTCTGAGGTTCTGAGTCTGAAGAATCCTGAGTCTGAAGAATTCTAGGTCTTCTTCAGACTCAGAACCTCAGACTCTGAAGAATTCTTCAGACTCTGAAGAATTCTGAGTCTAAAGAAAACGAAAAAAATTCAATAGTTGAGGATTTTAAAGAATCATCGTTCAATGTTTTTTTGGAACAATTTCTGATTTTGATTTGTAATTGACACTGAGTTTGATTTATTATCAGTTTTGTTGTTTGCTTATGATCGCCAAGACATGTTTCTCTTCATTTTTAATGAAAAGTGCGCAATTGTTATTATCAAAATCATTTCTTATCATGTTTATGATGCATAGTTTTTTTATACTTTTTTTTTATTTTTGAACAGTGAATCATATGTGAAAAGAAACTCTTGCAAACTTAATATGATTTTTCATTAAAGGAATCAGATGGCTTATTAGCTTCCCACTGCCTTTAATGTGGTGTTGTAAACATGATCAAGCCCATTCAAATCTTCAGAGTCTGAGGTTCTGAGTCTGAAGAATTCTTCAGAGTCTGAGGTTCTGAGTCTGAAGAATTCTTCAGACTCAGGATTCTTCAGAGTCTGAGGTTCTGAGTCTGAAGAAGACTCAGAATTCTTCAGACTCAGAACTCTTCAAACTCAAAACTCAGAATTCTGAGTCTGAAGAATTCTGAGTCTAAGGTTCTGAGTCTGAAGAGTTCTGAGTCTGAAGAATTCTGAGTCTATAGAAAACGAAAAAAATTCAATAGTTGAGAAAGTAAACGAATACATGTTAGATATGATTTCAGATGGAGACAAGGTGTATCTGAGTTACGATTCACCGGTTACACGGAACATTCATGGTGATGCAATTGATGATGTGCGTACACCTGAATTCCTAAACACGATTGTTGCTTCAGGACTTCCTAATCACAAATTGAGATTAAAAGTCGGAGTGCCAGTTATGCTGTTAAGGAATTTAGATCAACAACATGGGTTATGTAATGGAACAAGGTTGATCATAACCAGAATGGGAAAGTACGTGCTAGAGGGAAAGGTTGAAGTAGATAATATAGTCACAAGAAAGGGGGGGTTTGAATTGTGACCCTTTTTAAAATCTAATCCTGTACTTAAAAATTACTTCTCAAGTTGTTTCTTGGAAGAACAAAGTTAAACAGACTTCAGAACGTTCTGAAGTGTCAGTTGCAGAATAAGATATTTAAATTCAGTGTTGTGTGTGTGATGTGTATGCAGTAATATAAAGAGTATAGGGAGAGAAGAAGAACACACAGAATTTTATAGTGGTTCACCCAATGTGGGTTAGTCCACTCCTCACAATCTTGTGAGAGTTTTCCACTATGATGCTTGAGATACCCTCTCAAATCCTGCACCTTACAATCTTGTCCACTTGGAACGGTTACAACCTGTATTCTCTAAGCCTCAGCAGGCTTTCAACCTTCTGTACTAAGTCACACCAGACTTTGTACTATGTTACTCAACCTAGACTTTAATACCCTTAAAACTAGATGAGATTTGCTCTTTACAATTGATTGGAGAATTTAAGAAGTGAGGTTAAGAAGAAGACTTTCAAAAGAGGAGGGGGAGAGTTTATCTTTGACAAGATAAAGAGAATTGATTTACACTTAGAGTGATGACCAATTTGAGATGCTAAAGCTTCAAACACTTTGTAAATGTTTTCTTGTATGTTTTGCAATTGTGTGTGTAATGCTGAGCCCTTCACTTCTATTTATAGAGTTCTTGGTCTCTTGTAACCGTTGGAGGGTGACCAATGGTCTTGTGCCATGTGTCCTGGGCCCCACTGACTTTTACTTGAAAATCTGGGTGAACATTCTGACTTTCAGAATGTTGTTCTGTTCTTGAGAGTACTTCAGAATGTTGTTGCATTCTTGATGATATTCATCTGGGTTCATCATGTATGAATGAACATATGAATTTCTGGATTGCTGATGAACTCTTGTTTATGCGTGCAGTTCATCAGAATGTTGTTGTGCCAAGAGCTTTGCAAATCAGTCTTGGATTGTGTGCAGGAGAGAGGAAAGTGGAACCATCACTTCATGCCCATGCTTTAGGGGATTTTGCTGATCTGTAACAGTACCAACCCCTTAGGTGTCAAGATCTCATGGATTCTGACTTTGAGATTGTGATTTGGCTTTTTGCTTAACTTTTCCAACTGCTTTACTGTAGCTTGTCAGAATTGAAGCATGTGCTGTATTGAACATTCTGAACTTCAGAATATCCTTTTTGTTTCACTTAGGATGACTTGTAAGACTACCATTTGATGTAATCAAATCCTAATAGTGAAACATAAATGAAGTGAGGCAATTTGATCATCTAGGATGATATTCCCTTTTGGAATATTCCTGTTAATTCAATGTTCATAGTCTTAAATGAACATTGAATGTTCTTTTTGACATTCAACTTGTAGAAGCCTTTATTGCTTGATAGATCCATGCAATTTTGTTTTTCTTGGACATTTATTTATGTCACGTGTGGTATGCATGTTCTTGAATTTCTGGGTTGGTGTATGAGCAGCTTTATTGCAAGGTTTCAGAACTTGTAAACAACCTTCTGAACTGCATATCAGCTTCTGAACTATGTTCAGCTTCTGATCAACATTGCTGCATCTGGACAGGATTTCACCTTCTGAACTGTGTTTCAGCTACTGATCTTCATTTTAGCTTCTGAAATGTGACCAACCTTCTGAACTGTGTTCAGCTTCTGAACTGAGTCCAACCTTCTGAACTGTGTTCAGCTTCTGAACTGAGTCCAAACATTCTGAACTATAACAAAGTTCTTTCTTTGATTTCTTGTATCTTGGTATGGTTCATATCTTGTTCCTGTCTTAATTAAACACTCAAGAACACAAGTTAAATACCAAGAAACTAATCAAAGTCCATTAATCCTTTAATCATTTAGGGTTTGTTATCTTTAAAATTAATTAGGGATTTTGCCTCAACAATCTCCCCCTTTTTGATGATGACAAACCTATGATTTAGGATTATGGATTTTGATTAAAAATAAGAGAGTTTTAAGAGCTGAAATTTATTTTTATGCTCCCCCTCATTTTTATAATTCATGACATTGAGTTTTTAATAATTTTTAAAAGCTCCCCCTTATTTTTATAATTCATGGCATTATTAAGAGATGCAGATTTTTGAACCAAATGCATTTTTTCATTAATTAATCATGCTCATTACATCATATATGGTTCAAAAGCAAAAACTTAGCAAACAGAGGTGATCAAGCAAAAGTTGAAGTTTTAAGAACTCCAATAACTATTGATCACTGACCTACTTGGGCCTAAAACATAAAAACTTAAAGATTTAAATCCTAAAGCTTCTCCCCCTTTTGTCAACAGCAAGAAAGGTAGGGAGGGATAAGTGGAAGACACTCAGGGAGTTGAGTCTCCAGAATCTGAGGAAGGCTCAGAATCAAAGACAGATGGATCTTCAAATACTGGAGGATTCATAGCCAATCCAGGAGCAGCAACTTCAGAAGTCCATTTTGCTAGGACACATGCAATCTTATGGGTTTTAGTTGCAACCCTAAGAGAACGTCTAGCAATTTTTTCAGCTTTGGATATTTGTGATGTGGGAGCGGAAGTGGGGGCATCCAAGTTTGTTTTTGAGTGACCTTCTTTTGAGACAAAGGTTTCAAGTGAAGCAAACAAAGTAGGAATATCAGGTAGTTGAGTGGTTGTTTTAAGTGTGGCTGGAGTAGGAGAGATATTTTGCGAAGTGTGAAGAGGGGATATCAGAAATTTGCTGCAAATGGCTTTTGACTCCATGGTGGAAGTAGACTGATTTAGGAGTGGTGGTGGTGGTTGGTTAGCCAGAGGTTGGATTTGTTCAATAGGCAGAGATCCTGAAGCTATAGGAGCAGGATCTGCAGAGACTTCGCAGATGGAGGGAGTGGTATGATCAGGGAGAATGTTTCCTTCAACATTCTGTACTTCAGTTTCAGGCATTGTTTCAGGATTTTCTTTCTGAGAGTCCTCAAAAACACCATCTTCTGAGTTGATCCCTTCCATATTGAGATCAAATCCAGCTTGATTTCCATCTGATTGTTCAATACCAGTTTCTAGCTGGTCAGCATTGTCACTAAACATGTGGGTGACTAGGATTTCAGCTACATCATTCAGGTCCTGATCCTCAGCAGTCTTTTGTGCTCCTTCTTCCAGCTGAGCTCCTTCTTCAGCATTTCCTTCAATGTCTTGCTGAAATTGTTCTTCAGCAACTGTGGCTGGCTCAGCATTCTTTTTGAGAAGTGATTCATTATCCTGCTGACTTTCCTCCTCAGCCATTTCTTGAGATTCTTCAATATGCTGATCTTCAGCAACATTCTGATCTTCTGCAACATTCTGATCTTCTGCAACTTCCTGAGTTGCTTCTTTGGCAGGATCATCACTCTCTTGGAATGTTTCTTCAGCAGAAGATTCATCTTCCTTTTGATGTTCTGTAGGATTTTCATCCATTGGCTCCTCTTGAACCACATTGTTAACAGCTTCTACCTCTTCCTCTAGAGGAGGGTTTTGGACTTTCTCAATCTTCCTTTTCTTCTTTGTTTTTCTAACTTTCTGGTCTTGATGTCTTTTAACAGAACCAGATGTTTCAGATGCTGGAGGTGTGGGAAGGTTAGATGAAGTGATGTGCAGCTGGGCCATGGTTTTTGCAGTGAACCTCATAAAGGTGTAATCACATTGTTCATCTTCAAGAGGTACTTTGTTGTCCTTAAGGATAAGGGTGATTGGCATTCCATAGACTAGGGCACTGGTTTGTTTGGGATTCATACATGAGTCAATCATGTGTTGAAGGATAATGAAGCAAAGGTTCAACTTTTTCTTGTTAATGAGATGAAACATGATACAGAGATCAGTATCACTCACAGCTTCATAGGTTCCTGACCTAGGAAGCAGGGTATGGCGTACCATATTGTGAAAGATTTTGGGTAGGTCAGCAAGGTTTGTGGAGTTAAAAGGAAGGTTTGGTTTGGTGTATTCAAGTATGAGTTTGGCACGGTTTGTTCTAGCTTCAGAAAACCAGGAAGGAAAGAAGAGTTCATTACCTTCATTTGGGATTCTTAGAGCCTTTGAGAGGGAAGCTTGAGTGAGTTTAATCTTAACTCCTTTGACAGTTGTAATGAGGGTCTTCTTTCTATCTTTGGTTTTGATTTCCATTGAGCTGTAGAATTCTCTTACCAAGTCTGGGTAGGTGAGTTCCTGAAGTGACACAAAGCTTGTCCATCCTTGTGCATCAGTGTATTCACACAGGTTCCATCCCTTCTTCTTTAGGTCAGCAAAATCAAAGTACTTAGCCCTGCTTATGGGTCTAGGTGCTTTTTCCTTTTTGGCCTTCAGAATGGAAGCTATCTTCCCAATGTCTTTTCCTTTTCCATGCTTTTTGGGAGGAGATGCTTCTTCCTGCTCATCAGAAGGTGCTTCTTCTTCAGATTGAGATTTTGATTGAGATTCTTCTTCAGAGACAGAATTTTCTTTTTCTGGTTCAGAGGTTTGTTTGGGTGAAGTTTTGACCTTCCTCATGTATTGAGAGATGGTTGGTTCAGAATCTTCCTCTGAGTCTGAGAGAAGGATCGTGGAGGCAGAAAATTTCTTGGCTTTTCCAGTTCCAGAGATGATTCTCTGAGACCTTCTGGGATGTTGAGAAGTTGAAGCAGATTTCCTAGGTTTAGTCACAGGTTTTCTGGGTTTAGAAGGTTCAGTGGTGGAGATGATGACATCAGGGAGAATGGTGCGCAGAGGTTGAGGTTCTTCTGGGAATTTTGGTGGAGCAGAACGAGGAACAGGGGTTTGTTCTTGTTCATTGATGCGAGAGGTTGTTTTTGTTCTGGCCATGGCAGTTTTTTTTTTTTGTGCGAAGGGACAGATGAAATTTTTACGGTTCAGAGGTGTGGAGATGAGTGTGGTTGAGTGGAGTGGTGGTTTGGTTATAAAGACAAAAAGAACGTGTAGGAGAAGAGAGAGAGAAACTGATGATGGTGGTTTTATGGGAAAAGATGAAACTGAAAAGTGGTTGTACAGGAAAGAGAAAGTAGCCGTTTTAAGAGAAGAAAGGAGAGTGGCTGATTTGATAGTTCCCATTTTGTATGGAGGTTAATGGTTTTAACACATTAACTCTAATACAAGCATTTAATGCTGAGATATGGAGGGATTTTTGGAAGAAAGATCACTTTATGAGAGTGACTCACTAACTTCAGAAAAATTTTACTGAACATTCTGAGTTCAGAAAACTATGCTGAACAGAGTGAACGTTCAGAGCCTGAAGAACATTCTGAACTCTGTTTGAACATTCTGAGCTTTGTTGAACATTCTGAAGTGATTCAGAATGACTCAAGGGGGTTTGTCCTAGGCCCTTAGTAATTCAGTTAATCAATCTTTATTGGGATTTTTCATAATTAGCAATTTTTCTTTGATAAAATTGAATCTATCCTCAACTAATGGTTTTGTGAAAATATCAGCTAATTGATTTTCTGTATCAATGAATTTCAATTCAATGTCCTTTTTCTGAACATGATCACGTATGAAATGATGCTTAATTTCAATATGCTTAGACCTAGAATGTTGAATAGGATTTTTTGACAAATTAATTGCACTTGTGTTGTCACAAAGAATTGGAACATTTAAGTACCTTAGTGAGTAATCTTCCAACTGATTTCTGATCCACAAAACTTGAGAGCAACAACTGGCTGCAGATACATACTCAGCTTCTGTTGTAGAGAGTGCAATGGTATTTTGTTTTCTACAGGACCATCCAATCAGGGCTTGTCCTAAGAATTGGCAAGATCCACTTGTACTCTTTCTCTCAACTTTGTCTCCAGCATAATCAGCATCACAATAGGCTACAAGATCAAAACTACAGCCTTTTCTATACCAAAGACCAAGATCAGTAGTACCTACTAGGTATCTTAAGATCCTTTTTACAGCAGTTAGATGAGATTCTTTTGCACATGTTTGAAATCTAGCACATAAGCCTACTGCATACATTATGTCAGGTCTGCTAGCAGTTAAATAAAGCAATGATCCTATCATGCCTCTATATTCTTTTTCAGAGACTGATTTTCCATTTTCATCTTTATCCAAGTTGGATGATGGATGCATGGGAGTGGCCATTATCTTTGCTTCATTCATTTTATATTTTTTAAGAATGTCTTTGACATATTTTTCTTGATTTATGAAAATGCCATTTGGAAATTGTTTGATTTGCAAACCAAGAAAGAAACCAAGTTCACCCATCATGCTCATTTCAAATTCACTTTGCATAAGATTTGAAAAGTCTTCACACATTTTCTCTTTGGTTGAACCAAAAATAATATCATCTACATAGACTTGAACTATTAGCAAATCTGTGTTTTGAGTTTTTCTAAAATCCATTGTTAATGAGAAATGTGCTAAGTCTTTCATACCAAGCTCTAGGAGCTTGCTTAAGACCATAAAGTGCTTTAGTGAGTTTGAAAACATGATTAGGTTTTTCTTTATTTATGAAGCCAGGAGGTTGACTTACATAAACCTCTTCATTTAAAAATCCATTTAAAAAGGCACTTTTAACATCCATTTGAAAAAGTTTGATGCTTTTATGTGCAGCATATGCAAGAAGGATTCTAATAGCTTCTAACCTTGCCACTGGTGCAAAAGTCTCATCATAGTCAATACCTTCTTGTTGGTTGTATCCTTGAGCAACCAACCTTGCTTTATTTCTGACAACTTTGCCATCTTCATCAAGTTTATTTCTGAACACCCATCTTGTTCCAATGATTGTCTTCCCTTGATCATTTGGAACCAAGTTCCACACTTTGTTCCTTTCAAACTGAGACAGTTCATCTTTCATGGCCTCAATCCATGAATCATCTATTATGGCTTCATTTATTGACTTGGGTTCCATTTGAGAGATCATAGCCATATTGTTCCCTTGAAAGGACATTCTGGTTCTTACACCATCAGTTGTGCTTCCAATGATTTGATCTACAGGATGATCTCCTACCATTCTCCAACTTCTAGGAGGGCTTTGTAGAGATGAGTCCTGAACATTCTGATCATCTTCTTTTTCTACAGAACTTACATTGTTCTGATTATTAACATTCTGAAGTGTCTGATCTTCAGTATCTTCCTTTTCTTGGAGTTGAGAAGGTTCATCATATTCATCAAATATGACATGCATACTGACTTCAACTGTTTGGGTTTTTAGGTTGTACACTCTATAACCTTTGGATGTTGTAGAGTATCCCAAAAAGATAGCTTTATCTGATTTAGGATCAAACTTACCCAATTTTTCTTTTGTGTTCAGAATGTAACAGTAGCAACCAAATATGTGAAAATAAGATATGCTAGGTTTGATGTTTTTCCATAATTCATATGGGGTTTTATTTAGAATGTTTCTTATTGAAACTCTATTCAAAATGTAACAAGATGTATTGATGGCTTCTGCCCAAAAGTAATCTTCAACATTTGATTCATTTAACATAGTCCTAGCCATTTCTTGCAAGGTTCTATTTTTCCTCTCAACAACTCCATTTTGCTGTGGAGTTCTTGCACAAGAAAAATTATGTGTAATACCACATTCATCAAAGAATGTCTTGAAGGAAGCATTTTCAAATTCTCCTCCATGATCACTCCTCACAGATATGATATTAGAACCTTTTTCATTTTGAATCTTTTTGCAAAAGTTTTGAAATGCTTCAAATGATTCATCTTTATGTTTTAAAAATAACACCCATGTAAATCTTGAGAAATCATCAACAATAACAAATCCATATTTTTTGCCACTAAGACTTGCAGTTTGAACAGGACCAAAGAGATCAATGTGAAGAAGCTCTAAAGGTTTTTTAGTTGAAATATATTCAATTGTTTTAAAACTGCTTTTAACTTGTTTTCCTTTAATACAAGCTTCACAGATCTTGTCCTTTTCAAAGTTAATCTTTGGCAAACCTCTAACTAGATCAAGTTGAGAAAGTTTAGCAATAGTTTTCATACTAATGTGACCAGCTCTTTTGTGCCAAATCCACTTATCTTTTTCAAGAGACATAAAACATGATTCAGCTGGAATTTCATTTAAGTTCAAAACATATAAGTTCTTTTTCCTTGATCCAGAGAAAATTAATTTCTTAGAGGAGGCTTGTCTTATTTCACATATGTTGGGTTTAAAAATAACTTCAAAACCACTATCACATAATTGACTTATGCTAAGTAGATTGTGTTTCAACCCTTCTACAAACTGAACATTTTCTATCTTGGCAGAGTTAGTTTTACCTATTGTTCCTTTACCTCTGATTTTGCCTTTGTCATTGTTTCCAAATGTGACTAGTCCTCCATCTCTATTTTCAAAGGTTAGAAAGCAGTTCCTATCTCCTGTCATGTGTCTTGAACAGCCACTGTCCAAGTACCATGGCTTTGTCTTTGCATTTTGAGAGGAGACCTACACTTGACATGAACAAAATCTTAGGTACCCATGTAATGTTGGGTCCTTGAGGGTTAGTCTTTCTAAGAGATCTTATCTTATTGTAACATTCTGTTATTGTATGACCAGATTTGTTACAGTAAGAGCATATCTTCTTAGCCTTTTCAGCCTTTTGTGAACTTTCTGATCTATTGAGATGAGAACGTTCTGAGCTAAGATTATTTAATCTATTTTTTCCAAAATGTTTTTTATGAAAACATGCTGAGTCAAGATGCCCTAGCTTGTTACAGTATGAGCATTTTATCTTCATTTTTATTTCAGTTTCTTTTGGCAAAAGAACAGTTTTAAGAAGATTTTTGTTTGGATCTTTGAATCCTAATCCAGATTTTTCATTTGTTCCAGCTTGTGATCCCAGAATGTTTTGAAAGGTTTCTGTGGATTTTATAAAACGTGAGAGATCATTTTTTAGTCCTTCAACTTCTGTTTTCAAAAGAATGTTTTCTTTTTGTACTTCAGAAGGTTTAGACAAAATTCCTTTTTGCTTTTTATTTAGCTCTCTTTGTTGTTCAGACATTTTAAAATGAGAGTCTTGCAAGGTTTGTATGGTTCTTCTGGATTCATCATATTTAATTTGAAGTTTATCTTTTTCAGCTTTTAGTTCAGAAAGTTCTTTTATCAATGATTGACATTTGTTAGATAGAAAATTTGAATCATATATAAGACTGTCAATTTTTCTTTCAAGTTCTTTTTGCAAAGAGTTAGGTTCATAGATAATTACCTCTTCCTCATCTTCTGATTTAGCCATCAAACTCAGGTTGGCTTCCTCATCTTCAGGTTCTGCTTCTTCTAGATCATCCCAGGTGATCATGGCTTTCTTTTTGAAGGGAGGTCTCCTTTGCTGTTTCTTGAGATCAGGACACTCATTCTTGTAGTGTCCAAGCTTGTTGCATCCAAAACAGGTGACTTGACTTTTGTCAGTCTCAGTTTTGTTAGTGTTAGTGTTGGGAAACTTCTTTCTGAGCTGATTTCTTCTCATCATCATTCTTTGAATTTTCTTGGAGATGAGTGCAAGTTCATCTTCAGCTTCTTCTTCCTGGACTTCTTCTATTTCATCCAGTTCTTCCACATCATCTTGAGTTGCTGATGATGTTTCTTGGGAGGCCTTCAAGGCAAGAGTTTTTACCTTTTTCACTGGTTTGTCTTCTTGAAGTATGACTTCATGAGCTCTCAGTGAACCAATAAGTTCCTCCAAGGTCAGAGAGTTTAGATCTTTGGCCTGGGTAATAGCTGTGACCATAGGTCTCCATGTGCTTGGAAGACATCTTAATATTTTCCTGATTCTATCATGAGTGGAATATATCTTTCCAAGAGATCTCATTTCATTTACTATTGTTGTGAATCTAGCATACATTTCATCAATAGTTTCATTTTCACTCATTTCAAAGATTTCAAACTTTCTGACTCCAATGTCAATTCTAGTTTCTTTGACATGAGATGTTCCTTCATGGTGTATTTTTAAAGTGTCCCATACTTCTTTAGCATTTTGGCATTCATCAACTCTTTCACTTTCTTCCATGGTTAGTGCGCATGATAAAAATAATCTAGCTTTAGAGTTTAGTTGTAACACCCATACTAAATTATCTAGAATATTTAGCATGTGTATTAATCTGATACTGGGTACATTAAAATTTTCAATAATAAATACAATATAGAACTACTGAATGAGTACAAATAGCTCGTTCATACAATATCCAATATCATCTATAAATACATAAACATATCCTGATAACCTTCTGAGCTTCTCCACGACGAGCAACTGCACTACATCCAGCGTCTTCCTGGTGAAAATCTTCATGAACGTCACTAGCTTACCTGCAAACCTGCACCAGAAGGATAGGGATGAGACATAATGTCTCAGTGAGCTCCTACCCTACCTACTGTTGGCAACCTCGGGGAACCTAGGGTCGCCGTGCCTACCTCGGCAATCTTGGGGATACCTATGATCGCCAAGTCTTAACCTTACCCATAGTGTGCTATCTGACTGATCCTGCTAAACTGTGTAGTCGTAAACTGGACTACATCCTGCTAAACTAGTGATCAAGGGGAAACCTAGGATCACTATCTGAATCTGATACTAAATAGTCCTGAGATCTAGACTATATCCTGATAACTGGGTGATCGAGGGGAATCTAGGATCACCGCCTGATAACTGATTATCTGATACTTGTCTGATAACGATTCTCTGTCTGATAACATAATAAAATAATTAACTGATAAATGTCTTTATGTTAGCTGTTAGCGTTGAACAAACAATATTATCTGGGTTCATTTTACGGAATGCCCCCGGGTGGAGTAACCCCGAAGCACATTCCCCTGATAACCGGTGAAAATTCCTATCATATCAGGCTAACACCGGACTCCTCTTGTCGTCGTGCGGTCATCCTTGCGGAATAACACGTCCCACTGGCGTGAACCTCCTGTGTCCCACTGGCGTGAACAGCAGAAGACACGACTTAACTTACGCGTATACCCCCCCGTGTCCCACTGGCGTGAACGACGGAAGACGCGAATTAATATACTTTCTTATTAATCTTAACTTATACATGAACCTTTCGTGCCCCACTGGCGTGAACAACGAAAGTCATGGCTTAATATTAATCTTAACTGATGCGTATACCTCCCGTGTCCCACTGGCGTGAACAACGGAAGACGCAAATAATATTCTTTAAACTCATGCATGAACCTTCCATGTTCCACTGGCGTGAACGATGAAAGTCACGACTTAAGGTAATAATCTTAATCTTAACTTTGCGTGGACCATTCATGTCCCACTGGCGTGAACATCGAAGGCCACGGCTTATTCTTACCATTACTTGAACTCTTAACCTATATTAGGTTCTAAACTTGAAGTCTATATCACTCTTGAGCTTGCTTATACTTAACTGTGTTTGATAAACTGCTTAGTAAGGGGAAAATCCCAAAACTAGTTCTTATGTTTCTATATAATAACTTGAGGATTAAGTCATCCATTCTAATAATCTTATGCCTATCATCCTCACTCTATAATGTTGATTTAAACATCTTAAGGATAGGTCTTGATATGCTCTTTAGCAATGCTTAATCATTACATGTCGATCCTTAAGTTCGGAGCAGTATTGGATAGCCGAAACGGTGCAAGAAAAGATGAAAAACAAAATGTCCCCTGTAAGCTGTCAAATCGTGACACGATTGGGCAATCGTGACACGATTTGACAATCGTGTCACGATTTCATACCCAGAAATCGTGTTGGTTTCTGCCTGTAAAATCGTGACACGCTGGTAAAATCGTGACACGATTTTACCTGCAGTTGGACAGCATAGGGCAAGTTTAAAACATGTTTTCCACCAATTTTGGTCTATCCAATCATGCCCAACAACATAACAGTTTAAATGGTAATTTCAAAGGCTTATCAACAGGATACAACATACAATGAATAAGAATTGCTATCAAAATGGAATTAGGGTTCAAATGATCATAACTTATTCATAATGCTAAAATTCATGAAATACTCAAAAGGTGGGTTCTATAACCCCTAGGGAACTCACCTTAATCCTCCTATTGGTGCTTGCTATTCCTGATTCCCCAAAGCCTTGGCTTAACTCTACTTCTTCTCTCAAAGTCTTCCTTGTTTACTCCTTGTTTCTTGCTCTTGTTCTAGCTTTACTAACCAAACCTTGCTTGTGAAGTTTCTCTTAAGAATTGGATGATGAAGAGATGAGGTTATGGAGAGGGAGTGAGGACGTGAGAATGGGGAGGGAGAGGGAGAGAGTGAGCTGAAAAATGAGAAAGAAATGAGAATAGAAGAGTGTAGATCACTCTTTTCTACTTCTCTCTTTCAAACTTTCCCCCCCTTTTTAACTTATTTACCATTTTGCCATGCCTATTATTATTTAATTGCCATTCTTGCTTAACAAGTTCCCAACACTGATAATCGATACTTCCAAGCGGAATATTACTCTTGTCATATAATTAACCCATTAACTGACAATTTACCAATTTGCCCTTTGCTTAAAACATTTCTGATACATCGTCTAAATATTAATAAAGATTCGAGTCTTAGGCGGGATGTTACATTAGTAATACCTTGGCTTTATCATCTGGTGTCCATGCACTTTTTTCTTTTATACCTCCATCTCTGTTCATTGGAACATGATCTCCTTCAGAGATTACAGCCCACATGTCCGTATCTTGAGATCTAAGAAAAAGTTCCATCTTGCCTTTCCAGAAGTAGTAGTTTGTGCCATCAAACAATGGAGGTCTGTTTGCTGATCCTCCTTCTGTAATATACTTAGCCTTTGACATACTTCTTCCTGGATCTTTTCTCTAACACTTGTGTAAGTGTTCAAACCCTTAGAGCCAACGCTCTGATGCCAATTGAAGTAGATAATATAGTCACAAGAAAGGGGGGGGTTTGAATTGTGACCCTTTTTAAAATCTAATCCTGTACTTAAAAATTACTTCTCAAGTTGTTTCTTGGAAGAACAAAGTTAAACAGACTTCAGAACGTTCTGAAGTGTCAGTTGCAGAATAAGATATTTAAATTCAGTGTTGTGTGTGTGATGTGTATGCAGTAATATAAAGAGTATAGGGAGAGAAGAAGAACACACAGAATTTTATAGTGGTTCACCCAATGTGGGTTAGTCCACTCCTCACAATCTTGTGAGAGTTTTCCACTATGATGCTTGAGATACCCTCTCAAATCCTGCACCTTACAATCTTGTCCACTTGGAACGGTTACAACCTGTATTCTCTAAGCCTCAGCAGGCTTTCAACCTTCTGTACTAAGTCACACCAGACTTTGTACTATGTTACTCAACCTAGACTTTAATACCCTTAAAACTAGATGAGATTTGCTCTTTACAATTGATTGGAGAATTTAAGAAGTGAGGTTAAGAAGAAGACTTTCAAAAGAGGAGGGGGAGAGTTTATCTTTGACAAGATAAAGAGAATTGATTTACACTTAGAGTGATGACCAATTTGAGATGCTAAAGCTTCAAACACTTTGTAAATGTTTTCTTGTATGCTTTGCAATTGTGTGTGTAATGCTGAGCCCTTCACTTCTATTTATAGAGTTCTTGGTCTCTTGTAACCGTTGGAGGGTGACCAATGGTCTTGTGCCATGTGTCCTGGGCCCCACTGACTTTTACTTGAAAATCTGGGTGAACATTCTGACTTTCAGAATGTTGTTCTGTTCTTGAGAGTACTTCAGAATGTTGTTGCATTCTTGATGATATTCATCTGGGTTCATCATGTATGAATGAACATATGAATTTCTGGATTGCTGATGAACTCTTGTTTATGCGTGCAGTTCATCAGAATGTTGCTGTGCCAAGAGCTTTGCAAATCAGTCTTGGATTGTGTGCAGGAGAGAGGAAAGTGGAACCATCACTTCATGCCCATGCTTTAGGGGATTTTGCTGATCTGTAACAGTACCAACCCCTTAGGTGTCAAGATCTCATGGATTCTGACTTTGAGATTGTGATTTGGCTTTTTGCTTAACTTTTCCAACTGCTTTACTGTAGCTTGTCAGAATTGAAGCATGTGCTGTATTGAACATTCTGAACTTCAGAATATCCTTTTTGTTTCACTTAGGATGACTTGTAAGACTACCATTTGATGTAATCAAATCCTAATAGTGAAACATAAATGAAGTGAGGCAATTTGATCATCTAGGATGATATTCCCTTTTGGAATATTCCTGTTAATTCAATGTTCATAGTCTTAAATGAACATTGAATGTTCTTTTTGACATTCAACTTGTAGAAGCCTTTATTGCTTGATAGATCCATGCAATTTTGTTTTTCTTGGACATTTATTTATGTCACGTGTGGTATGCATGTTCTTGAATTTCTGGGTTGGTGTATGAGCAGCTTTATTGCAAGGTTTCAGAACTTGTAAACAACCTTCTGAACTGCATATCAGCTTCTGAACTATGTTCAGCTTCTGATCAACATTGCTGCATCTGGACAGGATTTCACCTTCTGAACTGTGTTTCAGCTACTGATCTTCATTTTAGCTTCTGAACTATGTTCAGCTTCTGAACTTCATTTTAGCTTCTGAAATGTGACCAACCTTCTGAACTGTGTTCAGCTTCTGAACTGAGTCCAACCTTCTGAACTGTGTTCAGCTTCTGAACTGAGTCCAAACATTCTGAACTATAACAAAGTTCTTTCTTTGATTTCTTGTATCTTGGTATGGTTCATATCTTGTTCCTGTCTTAATTAAACACTCAAGAACACAAGTTAAATACCAAGAAACTAATCAAAGTCCATTAATCCTTTAATCATTTAGGGTTTGTTATCTTTAAAATTAATTAGGGATTTTGCCTCAACAAAGGTAATATCTGGATCTAACGTTGGTGAAAAGGTATTTATACCCCGATTATCTTTATCGCCTTCGGACGTCCGAATTCCTTTCAAGTTTCAAAGAAGACAGTTTCCTTTGGCTGTCTCATTTGCCATGACTATTAACAAGAGCCAAGGGCAATCACTTCGACATGTTGGAATATATCTTCCAACGCCAGTATTTTCACATGGACAATTATATGTTGTTGTTTCAAGAGTTACATCAAGGGAAGGGCTGAAGATATTGATAACTGATGAAGACGGTGAAGATACCGGAGAAACATCTAATGTTGTGTACGAAGAAGTTTTTCGAAATGTGTAATATTTAAAAATCGACTATATGCTTCTTTCAAACAATTCATTGTTTTGGTTTTACATGTTTGTTTAGCGTTACAATATGTCATAATACTATACCTTTTCTCAGCATGACATTTCGTTTTACCATTTTGTCAAATGATTTTAGCTCATAAGACCTGTGCGGGGCACGGGTCGGCGATCTAGTCAGTAGTAAGAAGGTAAATTTTTAAAAAAAAAAAGTGTAATAGTGTTTGAATTTTATTTTTGGAAAGGCTAAAATATATTTAAAAAAACTAAATAAAACCCCTCTAACACATGATGTACGTGAGAAAACTTAACAATCCAAAGGGTTTACATTACAAAAACAGCAACAACAACAAAACAAAGGAGGAAAAATGGTATTTGAAATTTTGAAGAATGAGAATGTAAAAAAGCAGTAATTTTTGCTAGTTTGTTTGAATTTTTGTTTGTTTTTTTATGGGTTCAATCAATTTGAGATAATTTTTGTCAAAAAATCAATTTCAGATAATTATATTCAAAATATGTCAGACAATAAATATGAGAGTGGTTATCGCTCATAGTTTTTAGAGGTGATTGTCACTCATAGTTTTTTTTTTTTAAAATAAGGTGATTGGTACTCATAGTTATAATTCAAAAATTGATTTATTACGCTGTGGACCAAATAGGTTGTTCAATTGGTATAAAAAATTAGAAAATAAATAATTGTTTTAATATTGTTTTTCATGATAAAACAATACAAGTTATAGATTAGACATAGTTGAATGTTTTAACTAAGTTAGATTTAGTTCTTGCAAAGTATAACTCATGCCAACCAATTATCACCCCTACCTTTCGTTGGGCAATGTGTAAGCACATCTACCAACAATCTAAATAGTCAAGACAAATGCATTAGATAACGGTAGTGAATATACAACAAAAATAAAAATAATTATTGTCTTTTTTTCTTTCTATTGTCTGATTTGATTATTTTCAGTTTTAGAAACAAAGAAAATAATAATATATAGTTCTGTAAAATTGTTTTATAAATTTACAATATTTATTTTTAAATTGAAAAATATATTTTAAGAAGACAATTAATCACGTTCATATGTATCCTCCTCGTCTTTTCAACACCTTTTTTTTCTGTTCACATAAACAAATCATAAGTGTAGGGGATATAAGGACGATCTTACAACGGAGATGGAGGAGTTAATGATCACTTGGTTATACCAGGGGCTTGGTTAGTTGAGTGTCATGAAAGAGTTTGTAATTTTTTCGTATGAAAATTGTACTGATAGAGCGTTCACAATTTGTCCGTGCAAAAATTGTAATTCAAAGGTTTACAATTTTGTTCTTGTAAAAAATGTAATTTTGTCTAGGAAAATGGTATGAAAATTGTGTGTCACGATGAGAGGGTTTGCAATTTTCCCGTGCAAAAATTGTATTGATAGAGGGATTTCAATTTTCTCCTTTAAAAAATTGCAAGTTGATAAATAAACATTTTGTTGAGCGAATGTTAGTTTAGGTATATATGAAGTGTCGAACCATACTCTTATAACTTGTTTTTGTCTCTTTTACTTCTTTTGTGGTTGTGTTTCAATTTGTCTCTTGGTAGTTCTCTATTACCATATATAGGGATTCTCCGAGTAGCTTAGTGATTTTGGTTATAACACGGAATAAGTTATGTGCAAGAGGTCTATTCTTCAATCACCGCTCCTAACATGTTTCCTTCCAACTAATGAATTAATAACTCTATTTGTTGTTACAAATAATTTATTTCGACCCACGTGTGTTGGTATGGTGGTGTTGGCATGAAACCTTGAAGTGTGATCATCCTCAAGGTCTCAAGTTTGATTCTCTCCGATGCCAAGTTGGGTGGGTTAATTCAGCTTCTTCAAAACAAAATCAATCAAAAAAAAATTAGGGTATTTAACACCTCTTCATATGACTTTAAAAAGTATGTACACAACTTTCAGTTTTTTAGACTAGTTATAAAACTAATATTTGCTCGCATCATTATGATCAATGATGGATACAAAGAAGGGCACTAAGGGGCTCAAATTCCTCCCTCATCCATGTTCGTTAAATATTTAATTAATATGATTGAATTTTGTTTATAAAAAAAACTACTATAAAAAAAGAAGTATAAAGTATGCTAAGCTATTAAGTCTAAATTTATATCCAGACGTGTCATGATTTGACAAGATTACAATTACGCCATGATTTTACTAGACCTCTAAAATATGATTTTTTTCAAAATTTTAATGGTTGTAAATTTGGCAATCTCATCATTTCATACAACGTGGCAATTAGGAGATTCGTTCAACAAAAATGTAGCTTAGAGATTTAACTACATTTTATGATACGTTTTAAAACTTTCGATCTTTCATAACAAGTAATTATTTATATTTCTTTCGCATCAAATTATAAATCACTTGCAAAAATTAATTTTTTTAGACTATAAAACGTTTTATAATGTCAATGTAACACTTTTTTGTGCTCATAATCAAAGTAACATATTTGTTTCTTTCTTCTTTAAAAAAACAAATATGTTTTTTTTTCCTAATATACCATTTATAATTTATTATTTTCTCTTCTTTCAATTTTTATCACAGAATTTTTGTATGGTGAGGCAGAATGTTCACATGAATAGCACAAAGTGGTTGCTTTTTTCTTTTGACAAGTAGTCTAATGACATAGTATTGTTTGTTTTATGTGTGTGTTATAAAGGCATGTGAAGTAGTAGGTGAATCAAAAAGTAATTTAACTTTTTTACTTAAAAGATATTGCAAGGTGGCGCAAGATGCACACATGTCCATGCAAGTTTGGTAGGGTTGTAACTTGAAAACTCACTCAACTCTGCTCTACATATAATCAACTCTAAAAGTCACTCATTCCACATTTACTTGAATAAAATTCTATCTTTTACTCACAAATGCAACCTCTTTACCAACTTATCCACTGAACTTTCACACAATGAATGACAATTGTTACATACGTGAAGAGGTTAAATCTCAATTTTCTTTTACATAAATAATATGTGATAACTCTATGGTTGCATATAAACACTTGAATGATAAAGGTATTGTTCCAAATCATTCATAAACTTTCATTTTGGTATTTTTCTATGTGTTTGTTTACTTTATTTTTATGCTTTGATTGAAATATATGTGTTTAGGTGATGTTTTTTTTTGTGTGAGATAGATTAGTCAAAAATTTAGTTTTCAAATTTTTGTCTAGATTTTGTTTTTAGGTTTATGTGTTATAACATTAACATAATTTAAGTTGCTTATTCAAGTTAATTTCATACATTGAGACTCCAAAATTGCTACCACTACTTTTATTATTATTTTGTTTTTGTGATTTTAAATTGTCTTACAACTATTATTGTCAAGTTATTAGTCATTAGTCATATAGTTGGAATGTGACTTTTAGCAATGTATTGATAGAAATATTCCATATATCGCAAAGAAGTAAAATCTTTAATGGAAGTCTTCCGACTCCAATATACATTAACAACGAGAAACACATTCACCTTTGGTGATAGTCAATCTTGTTTTCGACAAAACTAAGACTGGATTCATTGAAGAACGAACAATTTTTTGCCATAGACATAGAGCACCATAGTTTGCGCTCATTCAAGTCATTTCTTTGATTTTCTTTTAATTCCATTATAGTTTTATGTTTTTGTTAATGATGATTTATATATTTTCAAAACAACTTAGATTTCAACAAAAGAGAAAGACTACAAAATTGATGTCATAAAGCTACATGTATCAATGGAAATTATGTGTCTTTAACTTGATTTGTATGGAATTAAATTAAAGTATAAAAGTATATTTTTCCTGTTTATTTGAATTTCAAGTCATTTGCGATGTTGCATGGAGCCAATAATGACATATTGTGGCTTCAAAGAGATTAGCACATATAAGTGGTAAATATGTTCGAAATCGCATTGGTATTGTATTCTTACTCATGTATTTTCCTTAAGATCAAATTTTTCCTATTTATTTACAGATGAAATTTCTTCACAAACCCATTGCATCATATTAAAATAGTAAATCAGAAGTGTGATGTGAAGAGGTTAAGCCATAGTTTTCTTATTCAAAAATAACATGAGATAATTTTATGGCTGCATACAAGCACTTGAATGATTAAGATATTATTTAAAATCCTTCACAAGTTTTTTTTTTTTGTGTGTTATTTGAGTTTGTTTACTTTCTCTTTTGCTTTGATTGAAATGTATGTTTTTAAGTGATGTTTATTTGTTTGTGTGATATGAGTTAGTGAACACTTGATTTTTTTTTCCAGATAATTAACCAGGTATTGTTTTTAGGCTTATGTGTTATAAGTTTAACTTAATTTATGTTGTTACTTAAGTTAACTTTATGCATTGAAAATCTAACATTGTTAATAAAAGAAATACTAAATAATTGATTTCATTAAACTACATGATTTAATGGAAATTATGCGTCATGTTTCCGTTGATCGTTCAATTTATAAATTACATCTTTAATTTATTTATACTGAGTTAAATTAAAGTTTCAGAGTATATCTTTCTTATTTATTTGAATTTCAAATCATTTGTTGATAGGTGTTGCATGGTCTCAATGGAGCTATATTGTTGCTCCAAGGTGATTACCACATATATGTTGTAAATATGTTCTAAACCGTATTGATATTGCGTTCTTATTCTTATACTTTTTTTAAGATCAAATTTCTCCAAATAATTTTAATTCATGATATAGGTTTGATTTTTTGTATGTTATAAAGGAAACCGAAGTGTCGGGTGAACAAATAAAAATCTAAACCTGTTACTTAAAACTCACTCATTCCACATTCACTTGATTGAAATTATCCTTTCTTTACAAATGCAACTTTTTTCGACTGACTCACTTCACATTCACACAATGAGAAACATTACCTACGTTAAGAGGTTAAACTTCAATTTCTTTTTACAATGTTATTATGCGATAACTTTATGACTATACAATCACTTAATGCTTTATTTTTTGAAAGTAAAAACTGAATTATTATTGATTGAAATGGTTGTTGTACATTAAATCATGAACGTGAAATTTTTTATAATTGTTTGAGAAGCATAGTAACAATGTGTTCTGCATCCATCAGACGAACACGAAAATGTACCGCATATAGAAAAGGAACAATCAAAACAAAAGATATATAACCTTAGGACAAGTATAATTTTTTTCTTGGCAATTATCCCATTTGGCATCCTGTTCAACAGTAACTTGTTTGGCATCACTCTTTTGAACTCAGTCTTGGGTTGTAAATACATGATTAAGTTGTGTAAAAAAACTTAGTAAGTACCTATGTAAACAGACATTAGATTTAATAT
Source organism: Medicago ruthenica (assembly GCA_018208015.1). Lineage (NCBI taxonomy): Eukaryota > Viridiplantae > Streptophyta > Magnoliopsida > Fabales > Fabaceae > Medicago > Medicago ruthenica. The sequence goes on from CM031372.1 coordinate 89,678,365, forward strand.
ATATTAGATTAAAAATTTGCCTACACAGTGTAAAAGGTGAGCAGATATCAAGCTTGTATCTTCATCATAGCATACCATGGGTTAGGATTTTAATACCATTCTGATAGGGTAACATATTGTTCTCCCAAAAGTTTATGAATCCATCATTTACCTTTGTTAGTGATCCCTTGTGATTGCCTAATCATCATCCAAGAGTAGCTTAGGCTATGAGTTGGATTAGCATGAAGAGTATCACAATTACGGTAGTACTTAGCTTTATAGCACCTGGCTAAGAGAGAGTTTTGAAAAAAAATATTAATTAATATTAATAATTATCCCCAGATCCCTAATCCCCAATTCATGAACGTGGAATTTTTTAGAATGGTTTGAGAAGCGTAGTTACAACGTGTTCTGCATGCATCAGACGAACATGAAAAGGTATCACATATAAAAAGGGAACAATCAAAACAAAAGATCAATAACCTTAGGATAAGTATAATTTTATTCTTGGCATTTGTCCTAATTGGCATCTTGTTCAACAGTAACTTGTTTGACATCATTCTTTTGAACCCAGTGTTGGGTTCTAAATACGTGATTAAGCTGTGTAAAAAAAAACCTATTAAATACCTATGTAAATAGACATAAGATTTAATATAGATTGAATTAAAAATTTGCCTACACAACGTAAAAGGTAAGCATATATCAAGATTGTATCTTCATCATAGTCTACCCTGAGTTAGGACTTTAAAACCATTCTGATAGGGTAATCTATTGTCCTCCCAAATGTTTATGAATCTAACAATTACCTTTGTTGATGATCTCTTGAGATTGCCTAACTCATCCAAGTGTAGCTTGGGTTGTGAGTTAGACTAGCATGAACAGTATCGCAGTTAGGGTAATACTTAGTTTTATGGCACCTGGTTAAGAGAGAGTTTTGAATGATGAATGTATTGTTCAAAATCCTTAATAAGTTTTTGTTTTGGTGGTTTTCTTTGGGATTGTTTAGTTTCATTTTTGTTTTAATTGAAATGTATGTGTTTAGATGATTTAATTTTTTGTTTGAGTTAGAACAATTAGTGAACACTTTATTTTTCAAATTTTTTATCTTGTTTTTTGTTTTCATGTTTATGTGTTATAATTTTAGCATAATTTATATTGGGTACTTAAGTTAATTTCATGTATTGAGACTCTTAAATTGTTATCACTTCTTTTAATAAAAAATTTGTGATTTTAAATTGTCTTACAACTTTTATTGTGAACTTATGTTTTTTTTTTTCAACACACACATAGTCACTTAAAACATGCAGGATTCAGGTCGAATATCGCTACATCATGTTAACATTTTACTCTATCATGTACTAACTCTGCCATAGTATATACTGTATATCCTAATTATTCAAGAAACTTATCTGCTTATCAGAAATACAGTATGAAATAGTCTTATAACACTGATAAATGTGCATCCTAGACTAAACAACCTATAAATGACTTTAGTCGAGTTACATTACTATGCATGTATTTAACCCAAAATAATTTTTTACAAGGAAAAATAAATCACTGTCTTAACCCTAGATAACATATAAAAAATAATCATTCAGTACAATCAAAAAACAATGTATATCATGAAAGGATATCGAATCGTGACTTCAAGATAATCAACAAACTACTAAATTCTTCATTTTCCACAAAGCAAAAGGAAGCTCCGCACAGACAAATGTTTTCACTAGCTGCGCTCGACAAGCCTCTTAGTCAAATTTAGAATAGCTCAGAGAAAAAACTATTTGCCCTTTTGAAATGATTTTCCTCCTTTTATTTGATTGGGTCTCGTCGATGTCAAATTGTTTTACTTATAGCATTTTGGTAGATGATTCCACATAGCACATTTTTTTCACTTTTTATCTCAATGTGTTTGTCGCAATAAATGCATTTAGCATTCTTCACTTTACCAAGAAACAGTTTGAAGTGTTCTAACACACCAGACCGATATTTACGCTTTTTAGTGTTACCATCGGATTCAACATCATGTTCAACACTAATTGAATATCATTTTCATCATCAAGTTCAACATCAACTTTATTTGGTACAGTGAGATTTGTATCCTCTGGCATGCTAAAGTCTAAGATATCATCTGACATATATTTAGTAAAAAAATAAAAATCAATAGATTAACATTGTGCAATTAGCAAAACAACATCATAATCATCATATCAACATAACATAAACTGAATGCGGTGTTCGATAAGCAACAAAGTAACATTATTCAATTGTCAATAAAGTAATATTGTTCAAAATTGTTATTAGAATTATTATCAGCATTGAAAAAATATGCATCCTAGACTAAAAAAACATTTGAAGACAAGTCTCAATGCGAGTTATCAATGTTTTCAATCAATTATTATCACAATCATGTAAACAAAATCAGAAAATCTAAATTCATTTGCAGTGATTGAAATTCAAAAAGTAACAAAATGACTAATCCTAGAACTTGTAACGAATGGTATCATGTGAGTTCCTATTAAAGAACTTATAGTTGAGACAATGCACATCAGGTTCATATGATTTTTGTAGCTAAAATCTTGGATTCTAGCATTGAGAAGGGTTTTGTTCTAAGCAACAATTTGCATTTAACAATTATCACATATTGTCAACAAGAAGAAAGTGTAACATTATGGTTACTAAGCAGGACATTGAATAGGTCCAGAAAATGCAATAATCCCACTGGATTGTAAATTATTATGTCATAATTAATTAAAGAACCGTTTTAAATTTTCTAGCAAAAAAGAAGCAAGGAATGTAACAGCCCGATTTTTAGCATTAGATTTATTTGTTATTATTAATTAGTATTATTTATTTAATTACATTTGCTAATTGATTATTTATGTGTGAATGGTGGGTTAGTGGAATTATTAGTGCTTGAGTGGCATTTTTGTAAATATACTAGAACTGGTAATTTAAATTTTAGAAAATAGTGGTGTATAATTAATATGGGGGGTTTAAGTGAAGTAAAAGTGTAGAGAAAATAATTGTGGGACAATTGTGACTAAGCCCATTAGTGGGAGTAACCCTAAAACCATATTATAAATATACTAGTAATGAGTGGTGGTGAATTAGGTTAAACATTATAACACAAAATTTTGAGAGGCAAGTGAGAGAAGAGGCTTGGAGAAGAGGAAACTAGAAGAGCTCAAAGGGAAGAAGGGAATTATACTAGAAGTAGCAATAAAAGTGAAGAATTGAGGTAAAAGGGGAGATTACTTTCATCATGTGAGTTAAATAAGCAATTATGAGGTTTGAGTGTTTTAGATTATGATTAATTACATGATTAATTGTTGCTGATTTGGTGAATTTTCGTGCTCTTTTTTGTTGATTAAATTTAACATGCTAAACTTTGATGAAATTGCATTTTCTTCATGTCAAAATTCATGTTTTATTATGATTAATTGATATCTTTGTGAATTTTAATGATCTTGATGATTAACATGATAATTGAATGATGTTTGTTGATTATGAAGTTGATTATGAGCATGTGTATGTGTTTTGTTTAAGAAATCATGAAGTTATGTTGAATAAGTTACAATTTAAGTGATTTTGGGAAAAATGATTAATTGATTGAATTTGATTAAGTTGCTGCTGTTTTAAGTATATTGCTGCCATAGGATGAGAACCATGAGAAGATTATGTTGTTTGTGTTACTTTGGTGTGAATTAAGTTGTTGTTGTTGGTATTTTGATAAAATAGCTTAATTTGATGAAAAAGAATAAGTTGATGTTGAATTAAATAAGTTGTTGTTAATATGATTAAGTTATATGATTATGGACATGTGTAACATGAAAGAAATACTATTGATGTTGATAATCCATGTTTGTTGCTGCTTTGGTGGTGAAAATGTGAAATTGAGACGAAGTTTGATTTTAAGTGAAAAAGGTAATAATTGTTCATAAGAAGTGATTATGATTAAGTTGTTTAGGCTGTGATTAAGGTATAATTGAGTGAGCATTGATGGGTAAATGATTTGAATTAAGTTTGGTGTGTTTGGGATCGAAAGGTGTCAATAAAACGTGATTTTCCGCGCGAAAACGCGAAAAATCAACTTTGTTGTATTGAGAGGGTGGCACGACCGGGCACCCTACCACACAGACCGTGCGTGAATCTCGACGTAGGGGAGCACGATCGTGCGTGTTAGGAGCACGATCGTCCGTACCCTGTTTTGTCCCGAATACTCATTTTTCTCGTGTTTAAAGGTTCCTAAGGCATGTGTTTCGGTCCCAAACCCCTAGACTTAATCAATGAGCGTTTAATTATGATGTGCAAGGTTGATTAACATAATGTAAGATTAAAGATAACTTAGGATTGGAAAGTTGTGAATTAAACTTGGAAATCTATCTTTAATTGAGCCGTGAAATGCTTTGCGATCATGATAGTTGGTTATAGAAGTGTGAATGATGTTGTACCATGATTATAAAGTGAATTAATGATAGATTAATGTAACTTGCTTGAGTTAATCATGAAATGTGTACTATGTGAATGTTGAAGAATGTAAGCACGTTGTTTATGTTATGACGATGATTAAACTTGTTGAATGCATTAATATGAGGTGATGATAATAGTTGTGGCTTAATGCATAATAGTTGTGATTTAAATGATGATGTGGTGAATTAAATGATGATGTGATGATAACATGAATTGTGTGGATGTATTGATTTGATAATGCAATTGATAGTTGTGAAAGTTGCATGATTTAAGATCATGATTTATAGTTGTGTGCATTGTCAAGTCCATACGTGAACATCCAAGCATTCATAGTCGGTCGATAGTTGCTTGATTTAAGATCAAGATTTGATAGTTGGGTGATTTAAGATCACTATTTGAAAGATGGGTGATTTAAGATCACTATTGATAGTTGGGTGATTTAAGATCACTATGGTACCACATGCATGTAGAGTCGTGTTAGGCGCATTACATTCACATGAGTCGTGTTTGGTAATGTTTTGATGTGAACTTGTGCATTTATGTGGTAAATGTCAAATTGTTGAATTGTGGAATTATGAATGACTCATAATTGAGATTCTGATTTAATTGTTGGTGATGTATAATCGAGTTGGTAATTATATAATGATGAAGATATACTATGATTTATGAATTTTGCATGAGTAATAACCAGACTTTTTGTGTTGATGAATATTTGAATGTTGAGTGATGTTTTTGCTTGAAACTTATGTGCGTTTATTATACTCCTTTGTTGAATGTATATCTTACCCTCTAGTGACTTTATTGTTGCCTCATCCGTGGGTTCAACCCTTGTGGATGTAGACTTTCAGGTTCAGGAGTAGCGCTAGGTGAGTTGTGCTGAGGATGGCATCACGTGTAATAACCCACTTATGCGAGGCATTTAACAGTATTACAGGAATTAAACGTATTGGAATGGCAAAGTCGTAAATAATGGGACAAAGTATATAAATGGATAATTATGAACATTTTCACAATTTTCACATTTCCCCTCTCTCTAAAAATCAGAAAATCTCTCCTCCTTCTCTCTAGAAATTCGACCCACCCTTTCCTTCACTCCTAATTCACCATTTCATCCTTAAACCTTTGGGTTCCAAGCAATCAAGGCTTTGTAGAAACTTGGAGCAAGAAAACTAGAGAAAAATCAAGAAAAGTGGAGTTTACAAGTTGGAGTTTGGATTGAAGCCAAGCAAGCTTGCTACCAGTCATTAGGTGAGCTCATCTTGGGTTTTAGAACCCTCATAGTGTGAGTTTTGTGTGTTTTCTTCATAGGAGGAAATTATAGAAAGTTTGTGTTTTAACCCTAATTTCCTTGTTAGCGTTAATCCTTGCTTGTGAATGTTTTTAACTGATGATTTATGATGGAAAATCATTTATAACATGTTCTGGAAGCTTGGGTAACCTTGAATGGGAGAAAATGGTGGAAAATCGCATTTTTACATGATTTTATACTGATATGGTCGCTGTAGCGACGGGCTGTCGCTTGTAGCGACCAGGCAGGAAAATTCCCTGCCTACCCGCGCTTCAAGCGACCACACTGGCGCTTGTAGCGACCAGGGCTCGCTTGTAGCGACCAAGAGCTCGCTTGTAGCGACCAACCCTGAACAGCCCAACTTCGTTGAGCTGTTCTGGGGGTCCTGGTGCGCGCGGGCATGGCTTTTTGGCAACTGATTTTATGTATACATTTTAGAAACCTTGCCCACCATTTTAACTCATTCTAAAAGCTTCCTAAAGGTCATAAAGTTTATAAGTAAGGATTATGTAAGGCTTGGAAATATATAGAATTGAAGTTCATCGAATAGGCAACCTTTTATAGTGGCATATGACAACGATATGCCAATTTCCTTGATAGAAATGAGGGTTATAGCATGAGGAACAATTCATAGTTTATCCACTTTAGGATATAATGTAATAGGAAATGTTTAACAGTTATAGTAGGCTTATGAGAACGATAAGCCAAGTACCCTATGTCAAAGGTTAAGGATTATAGGAAATGTTTATATGATCAAAGTAATAGACCTGTATATTTATTTATACGCTTACTTATCAAAGTCAAAGAATAATAATAATTCAAAGTCATAGGCATGTTCAGCAGACTCCGGGATACGCCGGATGGGACTCCTCCGAGAGGGTTGTCCACATGCAATTTCATAGGGAGTCCGGTGCTAGCCTGATTGTCAGGAGTTTCATCGGGTCATAGGGAGACGTACTTCGGGGTTACTCCACCCGGATGCCCTCCGTAAAATGAACTCAGATTAATTGTTTGTTCAACGCTAACAGCTAACATAAAACACTTTAATTGCTTTATGTTATACAGTCATAGTTACAGTTATAGTTACAGGAAGATTATAGTTAAAGTTATAGGCAGGTTTAAAGACTTGGCGATTCTAGAATTCCCCTAAATTGCCAAGGTAGGCATGGCGACCCTAGGTTCCCTGTGGTTGCCAAACAGTAGGTTGGATAGAGCTCACTGAGACATTATGTCTCATCCCATTCCTTCTGGTGCAGGTTCACAGGCAGGTTCGCAATCAGCACGCAACAAGGGTAAGGAAAAGGCTACGGACTGATCGTGCTGTTGTTATATGTTATGGATGATTGTATTATATGGATGTATCATATGGTTGTTCATGTATCAAGAAGTATTGTATAAACTTTGGATTTGAAATATTACACTGTGATGTAATAATTTGTATGAACTTTTATATTGTAAATTAATGTATCCAATACGAAATTTTAATACTCGTATAAGATCCTAGGCAATCTTAATATGGGTGTTACATCACGCCTATCTCCTTTTATGTCGCATTTATCTTCGAGGATGTCTAGATTAGATGTTTTGATCTAGGAGTCCGGGATTTATTTTTCTTGTTGAATTTTATGAGGACTGTATTTATATGAGATGTTTATGTTGAGATTTGAGATGATGTTTATGTTGAGATGATTTATTTCTGTTGTGATGTGATGATTGTTGATGAGATTTTCATTATGAGAAATTTGTATGAGTTAATTGGTGATTTGTTAGATTCCGATTAGTTGGGTTGCATGATTTATCGCTTAATTAGTAGTCTCGGGGATCAGGGTCTTACAAGGAACACACTTCATAACATTACAACTCATACACCATCTAAAGAAATATCATCATCAACCTTCTCATTTGATGGTTTTGCTAATTCTTGTCATGAATGTTAACCAAACATACTTCCACCATGTTTGGATTTTTCACTCAGATCAACGTATCAAAGAGAAATATCATTAACTTTTAGTGTTCATATCTTTAACATATCAATTCTATGAACTAGATACAAAAACAACCCAAAATCAAGCATAACCAGAAACCAAAATAGAGACAAAACTATGAACCAGACTAGATACTAAAACACAAACTAATTGAGATACCCAAAATCAAGCATACCTAGAAACTAAAATCAAGACAAAACTATGAACTAGATGCAAACACACAAACCCATAAACCAAAATCAAGCATAGCCAAAAACCAATTTGTACCTTAGAGTTCTTCAATTCATGATTCAATTCTGAAAGTTGAGATCAATTTGGGGAATTGAGATCAATTCAGTATTTTTGCTTTCGAAATTGAACGTGTGTTATCAAAATGTCAAGGGCTCAGTTCGGTTAAAAAATGTATAATTGATTTTGTTAGCGGCTTGGCTCGGTTAATGAATTGTTATCATAATAATGGTTCAGTTCAAGAATTATTGTAACAGTTTGGTTAATTTTGGTCTGGTTCGGTTTGGAGGTTCAATTTGGTTTTTGATTCTTTTTGCAAACCCCTAATTGCGCTCATTTATGTCATTTCTTTAATTCTTAGTTATTGCAATATTGTTTTTTTATATTTGTTAATGATGATTAACATGTTTTCTAAACAATTCAGCTTTCAGCAAAATAGAAATACTACGTAATTTATGTTATAGAGCCACATGATTCAATGAAAATTATGCGTCCTATTGTTGCTAATCATTTCATTCATAAAGTACGACTTTAACTTGATTTGTATGAAATTAAATTAGAGTATAATCGTATATTTTATTTATTTATTTGAATTTTCAACCATTTGTTGATTGGTGTTGCATGGAGCCAATAATGACATATTGTTGCTCCAAAGATATTATCACATATCTATTGTAAATATGTTTAGCACCACGTTAGTATTGTATGCTTATTGTAACACCCATACTAACTTTAACTAGTATATTAGCATGTGCGTTAAACTGATACTGGATACATTTAAAAATTTCAATAATAATAATACATCACAAATGAATGAATACAAGTATACTCGTTTGTACAATTAATCCAATACTATTATAAATACTTATACAATGTCCAATAAGCTCCTGTGCTGGTACACAACGAGCAACTGTACTCCATCCAGTATCTCTATGAAGATCTTCATCACGAACCTCTGACTTACCTGCGAACCTGCACCAGAAGGAAAGGGATGAGACATAATGTCTCAGTGAGCTCCAGCCCAACCAACTGTTGGCAACCACAGGGAACCTAGGGTCGCCATGCCTACCTTGGCAATCTCGGGGATTTCCTATGATCGCCAAGTCTATTATCTGTCTATGACTATAAGTCCTCCTGTAACTATAACTTAGACTGCCTATAACCTTATCTGTAATCTGCCTATAACTTTAACTTAGTGATCGAGGGAAAACCTAGGATCACTTTCTGATAACTGTCTATAACTATAACTGTGAGTTTCCTGTGACTATAACTGTAACTCTAACTTTGACTATAACTATGAAACATAAAACAAATAAAGATGTTTTAGGTGTTTTATGTTAGCTGTTAGCGTTGAACAAACAATTAATCTGAGTTCATTTTACGGAGTGCATCCGGGTGGAGTAACCCCGAAGTACATCTCCCTATGACCCGGTGAAATTCCTATCAATCAGGCTAACACCGGACTCCCTATGAAACGTGTGGACAACCCTCTCGGAGAAGTCCCATCCGGCGAATCCCGGAGTCTGCTGAACACGCCCTATGACTGTGAAACGTGCAAGCACGCCAATATCTTTGATCTTTAATTCTTTAAGTTTAACATATAAACATGCATATCTGTTACTGTAATCATATAACAATCCCGTAACGTGTAATCCTATAACACAAGGTCTTTGGCTTATCGTTCTCATAAGCCACCTATGATTGTTGGAGAACCAACCCTATGATCTTATCTGTAACTTTGATTGCCGAAGCATTCCTATTATCCTCGTATTCTAAATTGAGTACTTCTATAATCATGTTTACCTAAAATAGGTTCCAAACTTGACTATCATTTCATTCTTAAATTCGTGTATACTGGATCGAGTCCATAACATTGCCTGGTAAGGGTTAAACCCTAAACTAGCTCCTTAACATTTCTATGATAGCTTGTGGGTTAAGGTAACCCTCTCTTAATATTGTGTCTATCCTCATCTATAAACTCATCTATATAATCTCAAGGATAGGTCTTAATTGCTCATTAGCAATGCTTAACCATTACATGTTGTTCCTTGAGTCCGAAGCAGTATTAGATAGCCGAAACGGTGCAAGTAAAGATGAAAAACAACATGGTTTTGTCCCCTTCAAAATCGTGACACGATTTGGAAATCGTGTCACGATTTCATGCCCAGAAATCGTGTTTTACACTGCCTATAAAATCGTGACACGGTGGTAAAATCGTGACACGATTTTACCTGCAGTTAGACAGCATAGGGCAAGTTCAAAACAGGATTTCCACCATTTTGGCTTATCTAATCATGCCCAAACATCATACAACTTTAAAGGATAATTTCCAATGCATATCAACAGGTTTCAACATGTATGATCAAGAATTACTAGCAAATTAGAATTAGGGCTCAAAAGTTCATAACTTTGATCATAATACTATAAACTCAAGAAACTCAACAAAGTGGGTTCTATAACCCCTAGGGAGCTCACCTTAAACTGGATTGGTGCTGGTTTAGCTTGCTTTCCAACTTCCTCAAAACCCTAGCTCTTAATTCTTTCCTTTCTTCTTGCTTTTCTTTAATTTTTCTCTTGCTCCAATCTTCCCAAAAGCCATGCTTGCTTGGAACACAAGAGTTTAGGGAGGAGTTTAATTCTTTGAGGGGTGATGATTTGATGATGATGAAGATGAAGATGGAGGCGAAAATGAGGGAGAAGGGAGGAGAAAAATATGTTTTTCTTTCCAATACAAATAAGAGATAAACATGATAATTTTTCATATTTATCCAAATAGGTCCTTTCCCTCTAATTACCATTTTGCCATTCCCTCATATTACCACTTTGCCATTGCTCGCACATAATTACATAATTGCTATTGCGTTCTTTTAATTCCTATAACACTGTTAAAGTCACTTTTAAGCGGGATATTACACTCTACCCCCCTTAAAATAAATTTCGTCCTCGAAATTTAGAAAATCCTTCGAAGATCCTGAAAAGTTAAATCCTTTCCACCTCTTTCTCTACTATGAAAATTTCCAATTCTTTTTACTCATTAGGATTCCATGGCAACTCTAGGGTCTGACATGTAGATTAGTCACGTACCTCAATTAAACCATATTGATTAAAACTTGTTCTTTAGCCATGATTTCCATCTCTATAAACCAAAACATATGACAATCTCTTTCCCGCCGAAAGATCTGGTGCATGTTACATAACTATCACTTGCTAAGACGTATGGTTATCTGAACCAATATACCCATATTATCTAACTATGTCCTCTATTCGACATATTCCTTGCAAATCCAATGTAAATTATTAAATCTTGGATTTCTTTTACTGAGTTCTATCAGTTCTTCTTTCATTGACCATTCCATATTAACCTGAAGACGTCGGGTCGATCTGATTTTTCTCAATTATTCCTACTTTCCGAGGAATCTATTACATTACTTTCAATTTCAAAGAACTTTTGTCTTTAACTTTCGCCTCGCAAGACGACCTTTTACTGTTACATTCGTATCATTCTTCATATAAATTTATTCTTACACTGAAAGGCATCTGATATTGAGTAATCTCAAACGGAAGTAAAGTCTATAACAACTACCTCCACGATTCAAATATAAGGTAGTGACTGAACTTAAGGTACAAGTTCCTTCCTTTCTGACATCCTGGTGTAACTATTACCACAACCTTAAGCATTGCTCACATTCCCACTGCGGGAATCCTTTAAGCTCGAGAAATCACATGAGTCACTCATGCTCCAATTAATTAATCAACGATAACATGTAGCCAAAGGTCTTAGGAACTCTCTCCTTTCTATGACTCTGACAATCTTGCTTCAAACAAGATATTCCTCACTCATGGGAATGAATACTTTCTATACCAATAACTCCAAACTTATGAAAGTTTAGTATAAGTGACGTGTGGCATAAGCCGTCTCACAAATTATCATATAATACAGTCCATGGCACAAAGCTTCCATACCTGATCGAGTACGTGTACACTACTATCAGATACACGGTACATCGCATCATCATTGTCCAACTAACGGGACATCATACTTAATCAAAATATATTTGAGACAAAACCACGTCACTTTAGGGCACTCTTCTTGTTCTTAACTCATGCTCGTACTCCTTGCGTATCTACAATCCCATGTGTAACTATGATTACGTCCCATAGGCGTTATAACTTATTTCGTTCAAGAACATTCTCCGTTTTCTAAAAGAAAACGCTATTATATTCGCTATTCACAATAGCACTCTTAAACTCTGAATCCTTCATTTCATAACTTCAATTCACGTAGCCTTTTACTGTAAACTATGAATAATCTTATGATCTGTGTAAAACATTTCCTTCCTTTAACTGTTAGCATTAAGTTCAAGAATTTCCGAACTTCTCAACTGAGATTTGTTCAATAACAACAAACCTGTTCTGCTTAAGACTTCCTGTTAAACATTACCGATTGCGTACCACAGTTACCGATGCATGTCACATGACTGTGAAAATATGTTACACTACTATTTAAGTAGTATAAATTCTGCCTGATCAGTATACATAATACTAATCATAACCTGTTACATGCGACATGCTAGCATAACGTGGGTACGACGCGGAATCACTGTATGCCACGACATAATTCCTCTTTGGTTAAACTTACTATTCAAGTTAACTTTAAGTTACTGAGCTAAACAGCTAGATCACCGTATGAAATGTGACCTTCTTCGCTATGTACTTATTGTACTATAAACACATCCTTTTAAGTTATCAAACTGCTTCGATTCTCTTTTCTCATGAGTTTCGAGGTCTGAAACATTCTTCGACTTATCTATTAAAATTTCCTGTTGGAACTGATGGTAAGTTCAAGTCATCACTACTTACACATATTCTGTAGCTTGAGAATTAATCTCTGAATGCCTTTCCTGTAATTTCTCTGGCAAGGACTTCACAAACATCATTTTCCCTAAACTTCAGCTTTAAAATGTTCATTATCTCATCCTTTGATTACTCCCCCGCTGCGCAACTCTGATTTAAACAATTTACCTGGGATAGGAGAAATACACCACTATTACCATATAAAATCTCCTTGGCCAATCCTTTGACTTTATAACTTCGTAGTTACCATATATGACCATCTTACATTAAAATTGCTCTTGTGGTTTAATTCACCTGTTAGACTTACTGATTGCTCGACGCTTGACTTTATGTTTACTTTCGAACATAAACAAAATTCTTACTTTCACGAAATACGCCGAAACCTGTAAGCAGTCTTTAACAATAAATACGAGCCCAACGATGCTCCTGTTAAAACAACTTAAATTCATACATTATTTACTTGTGGTAACTTCTAGAAACATTCTATGACTTCCGGAAATTCTCGTCTTTCATATACTTAATCGATTAATGAATCGAGTCTCCTCCTATAATTATCCGTAGGGATTTCACATCCACAACCTTTTTCCAAGACACTTAGGTCCACATAACTCTAACATAACTCTTGGTTACTCCTCGGATTTCTCCGGAAATAATCCGTCTGGATAAAACTCAACTTTTACCGGTTCTCCTGTAAATTCAAACACATGATACCCCTCTTCGAGTACCCGATTAATAAATCTGTAAGCTTCAATACTTAACATTTTCGATTGGATCCTTCCTATAACTTATTACTGTATTCACAATTCCAATCTAATCTCGTTACCTAAATAATGTTCCATATGTCTTCTCGACCGTTGCCCTCTTCATAGGGCAAGTTCAAAACAGGATTTCCACCATTTTGGCTTATCTAATCATGCCCAAACATCATACAACTTTAAAGGATAATTTCCAATGCATATCAACAGGTTTCAACATGTATGATCAAGAATTACTAGCAAATTAGAATTAGGGCTCAAAAGTTCATAACTTTGATCATAATACTATAAACTCAAGAAACTCAACAAAGTGGGTTCTATAACCCCTAGGGAGCTCACCTTAAACTGGATTGATGCTGGTTTAGCTTGCTTTCCAACTTCCTCAAAACCCTAGCTCTTAATTCTTTCCTTTCTTCTTGCTTTTCTTTAATTTTTCTCTTGCTCCAATCTTCCCAAAAGCCATGCTTGCTTGGAACACAAGAGTTTAGGGAGGAGTTTAATTCTTTGAGGGGTGATGATTTGATGATGATGAAGATGAAGATGGAGGCGAAAATGAGGGAGAAGGGAGGAGAAAAATCTGTTTTTCTTTCCAATACAAATAAGAGATAAACATGATAATTTTTCATATTTATCCAAATAGGTCCTTTCCCTCTAATTACCATTTTGCCATTCCCTCATATTACCACTTTGCCATTGCTCGCACATAATTACATAATTGCCATTGCGTTCTTTTAATTCCTATAACACTGTTAAAGTCACGTTTAAGCGGGATATTACACTTATTCTTATGTTTTATTAAAGATCAAATTTTTTCAAATGATTTTAATTCATGATATAAGTTTGTTTTTTGTAAGTGTTATATAAAATCAAATAAAGTGTTGGGTGAACCGAAAAGAAATCTAGGACTTTTATTTAAAAAAGACTTCAAGGTGGAAACAAATAAGTCTCTTATTCACTTAACTCTACTCTACACATTGACGGAACTCTAAAGGCCACTCACTCCATATTCATCGAGTAGTGAAAAGAAAAATAAGTAGAGAGTTAGTATGTGTGTGTGTCTATATATATATATATATATATATATATATATATATATATATATATGGCATATAAAATGAGAGGACAAACTATAACGATAGATGAGAGGAATAAATGTGGACCTTTAGATTAAAATGAATGGTTGAGATTAAAACCCCACTCAAAGTGTCACGTGGCTTTCTCTTTCCTTTTGTTTTTTCCAATGGTTTTCTCACTTTGCTCCCTACCGCTTCTTCTTCTTCTTCCTCTCTCTCGTAAATGTTATTGTACTTTCTTGATTCTTCTATGTAGTTTCCTCCCAACAAATTTGGATAATGAACAATTTTCCATTGTAATGAGTTTGGTTATATCAATCTATGTCAAAGACCCCTTTGGTTATATCTCCTTATTCCCCTGTCAAAGACCTCTTAACTTTTGGGAGTTTTTTTTTCTTCATAAAAAATTCATGGTGAGAAACCTCTTAATTCTTCAAGCGATGGTTTCTTAAACGAATGGTGATTTTTTCTTCACGAAAGATTAATAGCAAGAACCCCCTAATTCTTCTTACAATAAACTGTATCAAAGTAACCCTTTTAATTTTTAGTTTTTTTTTCTTCAACAAAGATTTATGGGTCCTTTAATTTTCAGTTTCTTCTTCACAAAAAAATTAATGGCTATTTTAAATTAATCGAGAAGAACGAAGAGGCATCAAGAATTGGTCGAAGGAAATTGGCAGGACTATGAAGATTAGCGAGCATGAATAAAAGAATAAAGAAAGCACGTGTAGTATTTTAAAACAAAATTTAGATCTCAGTGTTCCTTATGATCCTATGGTTAAAATTTCATCCTCTCATCTCTCATTATAAATAGTGCTCTCACTTGATACATCCTCTCATCTCTCATTATATATATATATATATATATATATATATATATATATATATATATAGAGAGAGAGAGAGAGAGAGAGAGAGAGAGAGAGAGAGAGAGTTAGTTTGACTTTTCGTCATCACAACATCTCTAGTGATCTTTTGGGTATAACGTGGGCTTGGTTAGTTGTGTGTCATGAGAATGTTTGCAATTTTTCCATACAAAATTTTTATTTAGAGAGGGTTCGTAAATTGTAATTCAAAGATTTGAGAGGGTTTTCAATTTTCTCCCTTTAAATATTGCAAGTTGAGGAATAAATATTTTGTTGAGAGAATGTGAGTGTAGGTATGAAGTGTCAAACCTCACTCTAATGAGTTGTTTTTGTCTCGTTCATTTCTTCTGTGATTTCATTTGTTTAGTGATTTCATCTTTGTGATTTTCTCAACACTGCAATCATTTTCATTTAAATATTTGATGAGGTTGGTAGTTATCTATTACCATTGATAAGTCGTAGTTTGTGATGTTTTTGTGTGTCAATTTCAATAACAATTTGTATGTTTTTGTTTCTTTATAAAACTAGTTTACTTTAAAGTGTCCGTTTTTGTTTTCTAGGTCAAAATAATGAAGAACAAGTAACTTGGATGGAAAGCATGGATGAAGAGCCGAGGAAGAAAAGAAAAACCAAGTTTGGAATCTTTTTGAAGGCACACAGTTGTGCGCCCTTTTT
This sequence comes from Medicago ruthenica, assembly GCA_018208015.1. Classification (NCBI taxonomy): domain Eukaryota; kingdom Viridiplantae; phylum Streptophyta; class Magnoliopsida; order Fabales; family Fabaceae; genus Medicago; species Medicago ruthenica. The sequence goes on from CM031372.1 coordinate 89,694,538, forward strand.
TCCTGGTCGTGCACCCCCTTCAGTCCAGACCATGCATGGCAGTGTCGAACCAACCGCACGGACCGTGCGCCCCAACCGTACGGTCGTGTGCCCCTTCAGAATCTGAAATCCTGCAGTTATGAAACCATGCACGGTCGTGCGCCCCTTTGGCATGACTGTGTGCATTATGCAACCACTTTTTAATGTTCAAAACTCTTGGGAAATGCTCATTATTGCTATGTAATCCGAGTTTAATGCCTTGTCCAAGGTTCTATGCTATAAATAGGGCTACAATCAGACCTGTATGGGATCTTAGAATTGGTGTAAAGTTACTATAGTTAAATTCAAGCTCTACATTGTTCTAAGTTCATTTCTTTATATTTTTCTGCACTTTTACATTCTTGCAATTTACATTTATGCTTTTACAATTCATGTCATTTACAATTCGTCAAGTGTCTACGATGAACATTCGTGAGTAGACTTGTCTAGTCTTGGGATTGTTGGAAAAGTCTAATGACTAGATCCTAATCAAACCAAGCCTAGACTCTATTTTATCCAAATCTAGTTTCCTATATAATCTCATTGTTTTTAAACTCAATAGCAAGTGTTGAACGGAGTACCTAAAGGTGAAGTTCGATAACTACTATTTCATCATCTCAAATATCAAGTGAAGGATCGAAAGATGAAGCTTGATATTGGATCAAATGAGATTAGACAAGGCATCACAAAACTTGATGGGAACACCCCAAATGAATAGTTTTGTGATGTCTAGAGGCTATAAGATTCGTGCTTAATGGGTCTCATATAACAATCAACCATGAGAATAGGCATGATTCTTATTGGGATACATTCATGTAGTTCGAAAGAAACCATGAATTACCTTAGTGAATCTTGTCTTTGGAAAATGGATTCAATATAGAATAGAGATATAGGCTTGAATGTTTATGTTCTGTTATTAGATATACCAATAATCACAAGACGTTTTTTATCTTATAAATCTAAACCAAAGAATTTGTCCAAATCTTAAAACTTGATCTGTTCAGCTAACAACTTCTGAAAAATAAATCAGTACTTACACAACTCTCTGTGGATCGATATTTTTACTACTCGATAATAACCGTATACTTGCGGTGACGTATCAACCATATTTAGGGATTCTTCAAGTAGCCCAATGATTTTGGTTATAACACGGAATAAGTTATATATAAGAGGTTCATTGTTCGATCACTACTCCTAACTTGTTCCCTTCCAACTAATGAACTAATAACTACATTTGCTGATACAAAAAATATTCAATCAAAACAAAATTTTAGGGCATTTGACATCTCCTCATATGACAACAAAAAAAGTATGTACACAACTTTCGGTCTTTTGGACTAGTTATAAAACTAATATTTGCTCACATATTTATGATCAACGACGATCCAAAGAGGGGTACTCAGGAGGTGAAGTCCCTCCCTCATCCATATTAGTTAAATATTTAATTAATAATGATTGAATTTTGTTTACCAAAAAAACTACTATAACCGAATGTAAAAGTTAAAAAAAATTACATCTATGAATTATGCTCAACTTTTAAGTCTAAATTTATATTTAGACGAGTCGCTAGTTTGGCAAGATTACAATGACACCATAATTTTACTGGAACTCTAAAATATGATTTTTTGCCAAAATTTTGATGGTTGTGAAGTTGACAATCTCGTCACTTCAATTCTACTTAGCAGTTGGGAGATTTGTTAAACAAAAATGAAGTTATGAGATTTAAACTAAGAAAAACTCAAGTTAATATGAAAGAACAAAGTTATGTATTACCAAACCACTTAATTTTGAAAATCTAAATGAAAATGAAAAAAAAAAAGTGTAAAAAGATTATAATTGTCTTTTTACAAATTTACCGTTAAAATTTCAAGTATGATTTTACAATAACAAAAATATGATAATGGAGTTTCAAAAAATTAATACTTAATATTTACTATTAATGATTTTCGCCATTCGTTTAATAAGTCTTATGGATTAGTCTATGTTTAAGATGCGTCTTAAAACTTTTGGTCCTTTCTAACAAGTACTTATTTTATATCACTTTACAATATCAATGCAACATTTTTTTTTTTTTGCTAATAATCAATGTAAACATATCAGTTTCTTTCTTTCTTCTTCTTAAAAAAAAAAAAAAATATTTGTTCTTTTTCCTATCACACCATTTACAATTTATTATTCTATATCCTTCCAATTATTTTCATAAAATTGTATGACGTGAGGGAATGTTCGCCTGAATTGCATGAAACAGTTGCTTCTTTTTTGTCAAGTAGTCTAATGATTCGATTCACACATTTTAAGTGCGGAGAAGTTGAGAATTCAGAGTTGGAACCACAATTACTGTAAATAATATCCTTGATAACTATCAACTGAGCCACACCTACAGTAAATGCACGAAGCGGTTGCTTTAGTCATGTTCGATATGTCAGATTGTCCATATGTGTGTTACATTCATTTGATGCACATGCTCTACTTTTTGGAGTTTTTTTCTTAAATAAAAATTAAGTGGTAAACTAAAATAAATAAAATATTTAGATGTATTATTGTACTTAAATAATTATATATTTATATTATATCCTCTCCTTATGATTTTCTTTAAATAAATTAAAATACTTCATTTGGTATTTTTATAAAAATGGATAAACAACCATTTTTGTAACTATAGTCCATGATTTTATTAAAATTATAAATATGTTTCAAGTATCTCTTTTTTTCAATCGTTTTAAAGGTTTAATTGACCAACATAAAATAGATTTGAGGACTGAATTAATTAATTAAAGACACGTTTAATGACCAAAATGTTTATCAAGAGACGCATTTTCATGTTTCTCACACAATAGAATATAAATTAATTTGTCCCATAAGAAAAACTTAGTTGGTAGTTGTAAAGATGTTGATACAAAGCAATTAAGGTTTGAACTTTGGATTCTCCACTTTTTCACACTTAAGGTGTACGAGTCTAGTCACTAGGCTATTTGACAAAAAAAAATATAATAGTTTCACAATTAAATCTTATTTTTTTATGGGGTGTGTCTAACTTGGACCTCTCAATAATGGACTAGATCTCGACCTTTACCATTTTAAATAAAAAAACTTTATAATAATAAAACATTGAAAAAATACTATTTTATTAAAATTTACTCAAAATAAGAGTGTCCACCTTTGAACAGGTCCATATTAGACAACTCCTTTGATGATTATAATAAAAAATAAATATTATGGTCATTGAAAATACAATAAATATCGATCAAATTAGTTCCATTTGTTCAATTTGTACAACAATACACTCGTGCACTTTAGCATTTCAGTTCTTCATAATTTCTCTTTCTTATACAAAACTAATTATATTTTTAAATTTATGTGAAATTTTCAAAATCACATATAATTTAGGACGGATGTAGTACATAATTTTATCATTAGACTCATTTGCATTTCACATGGATAACAATCCATGGGATGTCATGGGACTAGTTATATATTTACTCTGTTTGAAAATAAGTATCGTTTTAGCAAATAACTTTCATTTTAAAATAAATGTTGTTTTATTTTTTAATATAATTAATTAATAGATTTCAATTTTATCCTCACATTAATAGTGTGTATCACTTTTAAGTTATTATATGACATTATGCTTTTATGACAAGTGACAACCATTAGTAGTCAATAGTTAATGGAAACAATTTTGTAAAATTGTTACTCCTTGTTTTTTTATTGCTTTTCTATATGAATGATCTTAGATTGAATGATGCCTCACCTCAATTCAAAGAAGGGAACATCTTAAAACTTAAAGAATACTTTCTTCGTCCCTTTTTATATGAGTAGTTTACAAAAATCACGTTTATTAAGAAAAGTTGTTGGAGTAATAAAGTTGTCTCAAATTGATGTGGCTATTACTAAATTACTCTTAATTAAATATATATTTAATGTTAACTTTTCATATACCAAGACAAATTGATAGTATTAATAAGGGATATATTTGAAAAAAAGAGTAATCAATGCATCTAGGAATTTGTATATAATCTTATATTTACGGACAAAACTTTTTTGCAAACTACTCTTATAAATAGGGACGAAGGGAGTAATTACGAGTAAATTATATTTATTTTTTTTAAAAGAGATTAGCGATACTCGAATTTGAAACCTCTAAATCTAATGCCTTTTTTTCACTACTAAGTCAAAACTTAAGTTATACAACACTTTGTCAATACCTAAAAAAAGATCTTGCTAACAATTGTCCTAAGGACATTGTTTAAGGAAAACCCACAAAAAAAAAATTTATCTTGTAAATACAAATCAAACATATCTGAAACTCATAACCACACAACTTCTAATATAAAAGTTATTACTTTTGTACACTTAAACAGTGTTATAAGAGCATTTATTACCATTTTCATAAAAAAAAACTTTGTCATAAAAAAAAGTTATACAACACTTATTATAGAATTAATGGATTATATCATAGCTCAAGCCACGATCCTTCCTTTTGCTTTCTTTCACATCTCATTTTGGAGAGAGGTATATGTGCCGACATACTACAACGAAGATATTTCCTTCACTAATCTACAAAGTTTTTTTAGTGGGGAACTATTGAACAAACACATAATTAGTGACATTTTATAATCCATAATTGACACATTCATCATCATTTCCCATTTTAGTAAGAGGGTCTTACACTCTAACTCACCTAAATAATGTCACTTTTGGTCATATGCAGTTATTCTTATTACTGTAATTTCAGCTCAAACAATCCACCACATGAAGAGGTAATGTCACAAAAAAGAAAACTTCTTTGATATTGCTTAAATCATTGGCTTATTTAAGTTCCCTTTTTAGTAAAGAGGGTATTACTAAGACTTCACCTAAATAATGTCAAAATGTATAGCCGCGTTTAATAATTGTTCTATCAGTGTAGTTTAACTTTAGCCATTATAGGAGAGGGTAATGCCACAAAATCCTCTTTGAAATTGCTTAAAACTTGAATATAGTAGTTTCTCCGGTCCTTATTATAAGAAAAACAAAAAACAAAAAAAATACCAAAAACAATACAATCATTAATTATTATAACTTTTAAAATATTTTTACAAATGATTTTTTTATCATGTGTAAATTTACACATGTTAAAAAAATTAAAATGGTAAATTTATCTTGAAACTTGTGCCTTTTACACTAAATATATAACATTTTAATAAATAATTTGTGTTTTCAATAAAAAGTTACTAAATTTGCTTGCTCTAACATGTGCAATAATGCAAATGTTAGACAAACTCTTTTACAATAACAAAACAAAAAAACCCTTTTAATAACCCTTTTAAAACTTGAATATACTACTTTTTCCGGTCCTTGTTATAAAAAGAAAAACAAAAAACATCAAAAAAAAACAATGGAATCATTAATTATTATAGCTTTTAAAATATTTTTACAAATATATATTGCAGTCATGCACTCATGCACACTAGCACACAAGTAGTTCACGTTCTTTTCTTAATTATTTGTTACTGCCTCTGTGAAAAACGATGTCAAGAACAAAGTATAACGGTAAAGGAATGGGAAAAACAAGAAGAACAACAAGGATTGGTTATAACTGCTATTCTTTACTTTCTCTTTAAACAAGATTACAAGCGTTACAAGAATAACAAATAACCCTCTCACCCTAAATTAGGATTTGCCGTATTAGGGTTTTCCGTCACGTCTAAGATGAGAGACTAGCATGCTATTTATAATAAACCTAACATACTAACTAATGGGCTTTTTCACAATTACCCATTACAAGCTAACTTAGGGTACAAGCTAACTTAAACAATTGGACATAACAAACAGGCCCAATTCGATATGCTAACAAACCTAGCAATATCCACTAATGCATGTTAGAACAACTTCGACTACAACACAAATGATTAATATGGTAGTTTACGTTGAAGAAAGTGAATCATTAATTGCACTTTAACATATGCAACATTACATAGGTTAGAAAAACTCATTTTTTTAAGCAATGTCGAATCCTGGAAAGGCTCACTAAAAAGGGAACTTAAACTCACTAAAAGGGATTCGACATAGGTTAGAAAAACTCATTCTTTAGCTGGGATGACTTTACTAACTATAGTAGTAGTCAATAGTCACAATTGTTGTATGAAGTTTTTTTTTTTTTTTTAAAAGTAGAATGATAAATAGGATAAAGAAAAAATATCATGTTTCAAGAAAGTATTAATATGGTAGTTTACGTTGAAGAAAGTGAATCATTAATTGCACTTTAACATATGCAACATTACATAGGTTAGAAAAACTCATTTTTTTATAAATAGAACCAAATTTTTTATTTTTAAATTGTCTTATAAAAAATATCAGAGGTAATATTAATTTAGTATTTTAACCATGACATTCTTCCAATTTAGTGTTTAAACTATATAAATATCTAACTTATTTATTCTCTGCTATTAAGACATCGTTTGACCTGACTTTTTTACAGTCCAAAAGCTACTTTAAAACAAAGTTAAAATTAAGGGCTTTAAGAAAGAAGTTAAAGTTGTGTTGTTACTTTATTATTTTTTTAGTTTTAAAGCTATTTTTAAGTTAAAAGTTGTTTGACAAAATATTGTACAAATATATAATAAATAAAAAAATGTTAAAATATTTTTTGAAGGAAAAAAATGGTTAAAACATTTTTTTAGTAAGTACTTAATAGATATTATGTTTGGCCTATCTTCTCCTTAAAATTGTAGAGAAGTAAAAAAAAAGCCGGGTCAAACGGTACCTAAGATGTTAAAAAATAAGTTGATTGATTTTTATATACTTTAAAGACTAACCGGACAGATTTTATATATTTTAGAGATTGATTATTCTATTTTATAATTTAATGACTAAATTAGATAAAGTAAAATAGGTCATAGACTAACGTCTTACGACAAACGCAAATAAAAATACAGGCATAAGACAAAGGCTTTAGTAGCTTTGCAATCTCAACCGTCTTGATTCTATTGAAACATGATAAATTATTTTCTCTCTATCATCATCTAGAGAACCTTGTATACATTTTCATATATATATATATATATATATATATATATATATATATATATATATGAAAATGATATCTTTTGAGAATTTTCTCATCATTTTCAAACTATCAAGCTTCCAAATTCATCTTTCTCCATGGTCCTCGGACAATTACCCTTTTGCTTATGCTTCCATAACCAATACCCACGGCCTCTTGATGACAATAATTTAGATCATTACTTCTTGGGTCAGTTGTGCCAACTAGAAGTCTAAAACCAAGTTGACAAGAACCTGTATTAATTTGGCAAAAGTGGTTGGGACTTCTTAATATAACTCGAGCCAATTATTAATCAATGCTTGAATGGAATCAAAACAAAACAAAACAAAAAAATCAATGCTTGAATATAAATTAAAACATGGTACTATATTTTGTCAATGTATTAATACACATTTACTTCTTCATAATCCCATTAAGTTCAAACATGTTTTAACAATGACATGAGATTTTACATAGGGGACCAACAACGAATGTTAACATCACACTGAACGTAAAGGGTAGAGTGATGTGGCATTTATCCAATTAACTTGAAAGTAATATATATAGAAATAGTGGTCAACATTTACATATAAGTCATCATTGTCAAAAAAAAAAAATTACATATAAGTCATCTATTAAAGAAAAGACCTGCATTAGATGTTGGAAAAGGGTGCATATATCAAATTGTACTACTATCATTTTAGTCACACGAATTTCACCATGTCGTCACCACATACTAAGTTTTCAACCTTATGGCTATTACTTTTCCCACTCATAGCATAAGGCGCGCGAGAAACTCATAGGATTAGAAAAGAAACAGTCTATATTTATCTCTGGCCAAACAAACATGATAGCTGCTTCCAACTTCTCACAAACGTCATATTGAATAAGTTGATGATCCCTACAAGATGCTCTTCACTATTTGCAAATTATCTCTTAGATTACTACTACTCAGACTAGAAATTCCACGGTCATTGTTGTTTTCATTTGCTGTCTCTACATAGGTATGGCAAAAGATGGTGTCGTCCGTAGTTTTACCTCCCCTGCATACTCCTACATGAAACTGGCACCCGTTTTTGGATAAGGTTGAAATTTGGATCGTCGGTCATGTATTTATTCTATAACAATATATAAAGAATCTGTCAAAATAAAATTAAAAAAAAAAAACAAAGTATAAAGAAGGTTGAGTTTTTTCTTTCAATTTTACCTTTATTTAAACTGTTTTATCATTTTTATAATATTATTCAAAAACAGAGATAAGTTTTCCATCAAAATTGGGATGAGTTCTAACGAGTTCCCGCAAGTGTGGGTTATGATGTAATGTCTACTATCATCACATATTTCAAATGTTATATTGTTTCCTTCTACTTCCCTGTTTAAACAATGGGTTTCATCACACTTCTTTTTATTTTAGTTTTCTATAAGTTCCCACATAAGAAGCAATCCTTTTTAAGACAAAATCAAAGAATAAACATGGGTATCTTTCACAATTGAAATTCGAACATTGATTCGTCGTGTTGTGGTAGTCTAAATCATTCCGCTAGATTCGGCTCTTATTGGTCCATGACTTCTTTTTCTACTTAGTTTGTTTCAATTTGTCTTTCCATGACCAAACGGCATTTGAAAACATTAACAATCAATATATATTAATAGAGCTTAACTTTGATACACTATTAGTGTAAAAAGTTACATTGTGAACAAATCACAATCAATTTTATGTGTGGTTTTTAAAAAAAAAAAAAACTATACTTAAAATCAAACATTTTCAATGATATGGCGGTTATTGTTGATCGACAATTACACTAATAGTGGATTAGCAAATAAACAACCACTCAATAATTCTATGGTTGTTTATTTATTTTCATTTATTTTTTTTTTAAAATTGCTCTTTAAGCTTCTAAATTGCTATCACGCGTCCAAATTTACCTTCAATACCCTCAACGATAGTTAACTGTCGTTCGCTCCTTAACAATTAGCTTAGAAGCAAACGATAGTTAACTGTTGTTGGTAATATTAAGGTAATTTCCGAGTGCGTGAGAGCAATTTTCTAATTTTTTTAGCTGAGCTCAGTTAAGGATCAAACGTGGGTCTAAGGCCCAAATTTATTTGCTCTTTAAGCTTCTAAATTGATATCACGCGTCCAAATTTATCTTCAATACCCCCAACAATAGTTAATTGTTGTTTGCTCTTTAACAATTAGCTTAGGAGCAAGCGATAGTTAACTGTTGTTGGTAATATTAAGGTAACTTCCGAGTGCGTGAGAGCAATTTTCTAATTTTTTTAGCTGAACTCAGTTAAGAATCAAATGTGGGTCTAAGGCCCAAATTTATTGGACTAATGTCGATGGGCTATTACTTTTCCCACACTATGTGTTTCTCACGCGCTCTATTTTTTTTCAAAAATACCCTTGGTTCGAATTATATTTTTTCGGAGTCTGAAATATGCTTTGCCCAGATTTTTAAAGACTATAACTTATATTATTTCAATGACAAAAATATAAAATAAATGCAAATATAAACAAAATTAAAAGGACAAAATGATACAAATAAAATCTCATTTTATTAATATATCAATACATTTACAATAAAATAATGCTTAAGCTTAAAGCTTTATTCAAACCTAATGCTAAACTATTAAAAACCTAAAGCTAAACTTGTAGTGCAAGTTGATGGAGGTGGGGGGAAGACTAAAGCTAAACATGTACTACAAGCTGATGGAGGGGGAGGAGAAAGAGATGGTGGAGGGAGGAAGCTAGGGTAAGGTTTGTTTCCTCTCTAGGGCGAAAAAGACATTGATGATCAACCTTGCACCCAAACAAACCAACATGACACCCAGATAAAACGTGCTTCTTTGCAGCGCGTCACCATCCCCACTGACCATTCATGCAATCTCTGAATTTCCAAAGTAGTCTTTTTTTATGAAAGTCCAACGATGGAAACACATTATTGTAGAAGGAAGAGGAGGAGAGAGTGTGAGAAATGGTGAAGGTTTGAAGGGTATTTATAGGGGAAATTTGTGAAGATTGTGTTGCATAGTGTAACTACTCTTAATTAAGGGTCAAAAAACGTGTTCAAAGGATTTTACTAGCCATTAAAGCTGGTTAAACCCTTTGAAAAACGTGTTTTATGAGCTATTCTTGTCATCCAAAACTCTGACTTGTTTCGGATTATATAATCCGAAACTTATAAAAAGCTTTTTGGATTATATAATCCGAAATGGTTCAATAATGGGTGAAAAATGAGAGAAACTTCGTACTTTGTAGGGTGAGGGATGTTTCGGATTGTACAATCCGAAAATATTATGTACTGGATTTTTTTTGTGGTTCACATTGCACCGACAATTTCTGTGGTCCACGACGCCCAAAAACCTCTATAAATAAGTGTTCATGTTTTCATTAGCAGTAAACCACACAAAAAACACATGGAAATTTCTGTCATTGATTCGAACATCAAGCTAGCTGCAGTTTACTACAACGGGGGAAAACCACCCCATCTGTTCAGGATTTGCACTGATGTCAGTCTCTCCTGGTTGAAGGATCAGCTGGATCAAATCAACCGTCAACTCAACCACAGAGACACAAGGAGGGTGGATGGTGTTGAGTATCGACGTCCATCGACCGACTCAGCCTGAAGTGGGCGGTTCAGCCGGATGAAGCTCATGAACGACGACGTGAGATTCATGTTCTCAATCTTTGGTCAGTACAGTACTAAAAGACCGATCGAGTTGGACGCTTCGTTGGTCAAATCTGTTGAACAAATTCAGAAAAGTTTGATCCGGCCCAAGAACTACGAAGAGATCAGGGCTCTGCTGGAGGGACTAGACGAAGACATTAGTTTAGCTGATTCGTGATCTGTTATGTTTTATTGTATTACATGTTTTATGTTGTTGAATTATGTTGTTAAAATAAATATATCTATGGTCAATGTTATGTTGTTGAATTATGTTGCTTCTTTCTCTTCTTCGCACAAATTTATTTTTGTCTGCACCGAAGGAACACATTGAAGAAATACGAAAAGAAATGTTTTCTGAAGATCTTCATCATGATGTCAAATATCTCTCCGCTAAACTTTACGCTAAAGATATTCATTTAAAAAGATAGATAAATTCTGAAGATCTTCATCATGTTGTCAAATATCTCTCTACTGAACTTTACGTTAAAGATGTTCATTTAAAAAGATAGATAGATAGATTCTGAAGATCTTCATCATGCTGTCAAATATCTCTCTGCTGAACTTAACGCTAAAGATGTTCATTTAAACACATAGATATGTAGATTTTGAAGATCTTCATCATGTTGTCAAATATACCAAGATATATAGGGTGCAAGTTAGGTTCGGATTATATAATCCGAATTAGTTCAACACATGTTTTTTGTGTGGTCCACATTGCACCGACAGTTTAAGTGGTCCATGACGCACAGAAACTTCTATAAATAAGCGTGCTTGGTTCATTTGTTGTAAAACACAACAAAAAACTCTGAAAAATATTTCGATAGATATGAACACCAAAATGTTGATATAAGCTAGATCTTGCTGCCTTGGCAATATACTTATGTCAGTTGGCAGGGCAGCAGGATCTAACTTCAAACAATCCTCTTGAAACACATTGCCTTTCATCATTATGTTGCGGATCTGATTCCAAAGAGGTTCTTATGAACTTGATCGAGTTGACATGTCGATCAAAATATGTCAGTTGGCATGCCAGCTGGATCAAGTACAAAAGCACCTCTTCGAACACCTTCTCATGAGATCCATCACTTATGTTATTGTGTTGTTTTAAGCTGTTTAATTATTTTTGTACCTTTTTAAAAAAAAAATTCCTATGTCATTGGCCATGAAAACCTATCAAAAATGAAACTTAAACACAGTTTGGTGATATTTGGATTATACAATCCGAAAAAATTTAGACAGGTTCAGATTGTATAATCCGAAAACTCTCAGACTAGGTGGATCGTTGCGTTTCACCAAAAAATTTGGAGGGTTTGTGGTGTTTAATGCATTTTTGGTCGGTTAGACCATGGAAAACGTTTCATTTGACTGTAGTTATGTTCTATAACTGGTTTAAGGCTATAAATAGACTTGAATCTTCAACAATTTCATTCATTCTTCACTTCCCATCTTTTCTTACTTTTTCTTAAACATTTTTTAATTTTTTAGGAGTGTTTATGGTGTCATGGTCATTGCTGACTGTTCATAGAATCTCTGCAATTGCTTTGCAGTTTATGAGGGAATTCTACGACGGCCAGTAGAGACCTTTGACATCAAATACAACACAAAAAATGAAGTTCGTGAAGTTTCAGATTTTAGAATCCAGACAAAATGTATTTCCGAGAAAAAATATAGGGCGGCGAAAATGACATAGGTTGAGAAAAGTAAATCTCATATCGAGGTGTTACTTTGCCATTCTAGCCCACCCCCAAAAAGTGAGTTGGATCTTTGAAAATACAGAAGTTTGTGATAAGGGTGCACTATTAGAGTCCTATGACAATAGTAGGTGGAATAGACTAAGCTTGTAAAACCGTCCAAAAAAATATTAAGCTTGAAAACGTATTATGGCAGTTTAATAATGTGATATGTACAGCATTGTTTTACATCATCACGTGTCTTAGACCCTGCAATTTCCATTCAGTACTAACTATTAAGTAGTCATTGTCCATTGTCCAATAGAGTCGGCCGTTATAAACAAACAGATAAATACAGCATTTCTATGAGCAAAACAAATAAATTAATCAAAACCAATTAACACGAATCTAGTCTATAATAATCTACTGAATACAGCATGAGTAATAGAATCTGCTGAAGCAAGTAGTTTGAAGTTTGTTCGAGTGAACTGAAGAAAAAATGTTCCTGAATATTGTAATCATTATCATTGGTCAAAATAGTCCACGAGTTTGCAAATTGGCAAATACATTTTCAAAATGGAAAAATGCGATGGGACTTGTTAATCAGACATGCTACATTGATCGAACATTAATGCCAATTTATGTAGGACTAATTTATGTGTGAAATTTTGGTCATTTAAGAGATCAATTTATCAGTAACTGTCATTGCACATAGACTAATTTACCGAGAAATTAGTCTTTGAAAGACCAAAATTTCATAGGCAAATTGAGGTGGCAGTAATGTGGAATCAACATTAATAGACCGTGTATTCGGTTAATATTCACATCATAATCTCTAACAGATAGTAATAGAAACTATTTTGACTGATATTTTACAATCTCATAGATGCATTTACCAATTCGAAAAAAACAAGTTATTTTGATTGATGTTAACAATTTCGATGTCCAAATTGTTTACTCATTCATTTGTAAGAACGAGACAAAAGGAGCCAAAACCACAGACATCAGGTTCATGTTTGAAATGATAAAATACAACACAGAACAGTATCATAATGCAATCAGATGCAAAACCTGTTAATCAGAAGAAACCTGGTGACTCTGTTTCATTATAGACATAATTAATTCCTCTAGATAGATTGTGCAAAGTACTGTGTACTCAATAAGATTCATCATAATGATAACTTCTAAAACAAATTATGTTCTAACATGTTGAAAAGTATATGATCAATGTATGAAAGGATAGCTCTGCATTCCTTAGATGTAAACTGCATTAACAGTTTAACACATAAGATGCATCAGAAGACAGGTTAACCTGTTAATCCAAGATCAATTTCACGTACTATGCAGGAAAAGTAAAGTAGTAATATCAAATCAATCATTTATGTCATAGCATAAACCATGGGCACCCAAGTATTTTCCCTGTCCTGCCACAAGCAATTGCACTATGCATATTTGACTAAATCCTCTTCTCTGCACTGAGACTAAACCACCAACAATACAAAACTAACTGATTATCGTCACCAATTTGATTAGCAAGACTATTTTTCACATGTCTTCAATGAATGAGACACATTAGCTTTTATGAGCATCTCTAACTAAATCCAAGTTAATCACCAAGAGTTTGACAGAATCGCGGAGTTATCGTGATTTTAGTGTAGTTTTTGCTAAAAGCACAATAGCATGCCGTGATTCTAACATACTCACCACTAATCCAAACATACAATAAGACTTTCTTCATGATATTATCAACTATTAAGAAATCTCCACCAACATTTAACTTCCGTCATTCACTAAGGTTATTATGTCAGGTAACATGTTCAGAAAAATATTCAATAATAAATACACACCCAAAAACAGGACATAATTTGGACAACAAACATGCTAGAACAGGCGAAAATATGTGAAATCATGGAACCAATTTGTTGCCAGCATTACATATGCATAAACAAGTAGTAATTCACCAACATCACAAATTCAGATCAATAAACCAATACAACAGCTACCAATCGAAACAAAACGGTAAGAAATTCAGCATAAATGTGTTACATAATGAAACATAGACACAAATCCTTAAGTAAGAGATTGAAAATAATCTTAAGTTAACAACTTTACACTAATAATCGTTGTAGCACAAACACTTCCGATAGAACCGGTGTCCGGTGTCCGACACTGACACATGTGATTCCAATCAAGCTCTATTGCACCGACACTTCTGATTGAAGGCGCGTCCCAGTGTCTGACACCGACACTTGTAATTACATTGAATTATGTCGTTTTCTCAAAATTTTATAGGTGTTGACATGTCAGTGTCAATGTTGTGTTCGGTGCCCGTGTCTATGCTTCATAGCATTCAAGCATACTGGTTTTTAATATGTCGGTGTCTAGTATATGTGTTAGTGATTCATAGCTAATAAACCCCTAATCAATTAATATAACACATAAAAGTTATGTTTTAGAAACCAAACCAGACAATTCAACTGATTGAACCATAAACCGACACTATCTACAATTCAATTATTTGAGCAATTCAATCACAGTTTCGAACAATTGAAGGAAATTAAACCATGACCCAGACTTCTCACCAGTTTAATCCGATTCAATTTCTAAAACATTGCGAACAAGAAAAAATTTCCAAATGAATTAATTAATTAATCAAACACATATTATACCAAAAAAATTAATCAACCGCTTTTGCTTTCATAAATAAGGATTTTATCATAGAATCTAACAGCATTCAAATCCAACAATAATCACGGCGAAATTAACACCACAACCATAATTAAAAACGGCAAAAACATAAACTCAATTATAAAATTGAATGCACTTTATTAATTCCACTTCTATTGCAGTAATTTTTGCACATAATTAAAACGAAAAACAAAAATCACGCTAAATCTACAAATCTAAACAAAGAACATTCAATTAGCAGCGATAATATCGCCGCCAAATGATTCAAGACCAAGATCTACTGAGTCAGCAGCAGCAGGACTACCAGGAACAAAGAAAACCGACTTCGCAGCGACGAGTTTCTTCCGTTGTGGACAACGAGGACCGTAGATCCCGGAGAAGAAGGAGGGGAAACCATCGGCGGAGGCGGCGGTGGTTTGAGGCTGATCGGAAGGTGGAGGCGGTGGTGGTGAGGATGGTGGACGGTAGATTGAGATCTGAGAGAGGGAGTTGAGACGGTGAGATCTGGCGGTTATCTTTGAGTCACGGAGACGAGCTAGGGTTCCTGGTTTGAGGAATTTGTGGAAGTGGTTTGGTAAAGTAGGTCTTGTTCTCTGCTTCATGGTGATGGAAGAGAGAGGGAGAGAGAGAATTGGGAGAGAGGTTTTAGAGAGAGAGAGAGAGAGGAATGGGAAAAGAGAGGAATAGGGAAATTATTTAAGGAGGAAGGAGAGAGGCGGGAAAGTGATGAGAGCGGGGTTTGTGTGATTTTTGGGTTTAGGTTTTGAATGAAAGACAACAAAACTAGGGGATAGAGGCGGGATCTTGATTCTTTCTTCACACCTTGTTTTTATTGTTTTTTGGCTCCTACCCTCCTACTTTCTTTATATTTTTACTTTACTTTTTTTTTTCACTTTTTACTGCAGTATTTTTTTTAACTCTGTATTTCATCTAATGAACAATTAATCTAGGATATCAATCATATTGTCCACTAACCAGAGTTCAATTAAAGTCGAAGTAGAATTTTGTATATACCTGTCTAACACGGATATTGTTTACATCTGGAAAATTCAAACTTAAAATCTATAGACTATTTAAGTAGAATTATTATTGATTTACATGCTTTGTTTGTTTATTATCTAACTTTATGAAAATGAAAATGGATTCTCACAAAAGAAAAATTGGAATGTTTATCAATTTTCACTTTGTATTATTCTCTTTCCATGTATTGTGTTTCATTCCAATCTAACTTTAATAAAAATGGATTCTTTTCTAAATAAAATTATCCGTGTATTTATTCCAAAAATTATTATGTTTATTCATCAACCTGCTTTGTTTGTTCAATCTGGTATAATTTTAATTAAAATTGGATTTTCTAATGTTTTACCTTTAATTATTCTCTTTCTTTTTATCAATGTCGTCCTTATTATAGTCTAAGAAAGTTGTTGTTACCACTTCAATATTTGCTATGAAACACCATAAAATTATACATTTACCCCTCAATGGCGGTTAACTGCCGCCGGATCTACACTTTAAAAAATGTCACAATGGCGGTTAACTGTCGTTGAACATGGCATAGCGGTACTTAACTACCACCGGGTAAGTTTTTTAGCAATTTCAAAAGTAGGAACAACAACTTTCATAGTCTAATTGTATGTTTAGAACCATGTTCAAAGGGCTTCAAACACACGACTATAAAGAAGCTTGAAAATCTAGCTTCACAAAATTCATGTTCAAGGGACATTGAGACGCGAGAAACTTGAAGGAAACGCAAATTCAAACACTCAATAAGCAATGTATATATTTTATGTATGACTATTATTCTTATTATTTTTTATCTTTCGATGTAAATTAATCATATTATCATATTCTTTTATAAATTATTTATAGTATTAATTAGATATATTTTAAGGAACAAAGGTCATTACAAATGTATCTAATAATTTGTATTGAAAATGTCTTGTAAGCATAATTTAGTTGATAGTTGCAAGAACGTTGATATACATATGTCTTTTTGCCTTTTGCAAAAATAGTCCTTGTAATTCCTCTTTTGGTTGGTGTGCTTTTTTTTTTTTTTTGCTTTGTAGGAAGTTGATTTGTGTTTGGGGTTTTATTGGTTGTTGGGTGTTTTAACATATATACAACACCTTTGTATTTTTGTTTTCTTTTTTAGTAGTTGTGTGCATCTCCTACGAGCTAACTTCTAATAATTTTGTTGATTCAAACAAAAAAAAACTATAAAATAAAAAACACAGATTCTACCCTTATAATTTTTTATTGATAACATTAGTGTCTTAAAAACCAGATTAGACCAGCCAGTTGAACCAATTGGACCGTGATTGATGGGATTACCGATTTGAGTCACCTATTAGACCGTCCATGTAAGAGAACCCGTGCGAAAGAGACATTTGTCTTTTCCACTAGACCATTTGCTCATTTGTTAAATAGTGTTTTATTAAAATATATAGACAATAAACATAGTTTTGTACTAAGATTTGAACCTTCACCTACTCTCATTATTTTTCGTAAAAAAAAATCACCTGAAATTATTTAGTTAAGCGAAAAATTCTATAAATAGTTGTAAGCTCAAGTGTTTTATAACGTCAAAAAATTCTTTTTTTTAAGAAAACGTCAAAAAATTCTTAAATAAATAAATACAATACAGAGTAATTTTATAAATATTTTACTTGATTACAACTAAATATTTTTCTTGTCAAAAAAAAAAACTAATTTTTTTTTATTGAGGGGTTGATTACAACTCAATATTTGTATTCCAAAAAAAATCTACATATTTATCATTATATATTTAAATATGTACCGTTTTATAGCGATAAAATATATTTGTAACTAATTTATGATGTTTATTTTAGATAATATGTTATGATCAATGAATTTCAAGGATGAACTTATGAAAATATGTTGATTTGTTCAGTGACTTTTAAATTTTTATATATGTTATGAGTTTTTAAAATTTTTTTTGGAGATCAAGCCATCCGGTTCAGTATGATTTGCTTAACAGTTTTACTGTACATACTAGCAATTGTGATCATTGGCAATGAAAATTAGGTTTGTTAGTTGGTTACTCTGACAATAGAACTTATAAGTTGTTTGTTCAATCTCCTCCCCATGTTCATACTCTTGTTGCGAATCTTCTTTGGCACAAGGACATTCCTTTGAAGGTTATTGTGTTTGTTTGGCGTCTTCTCAGAAATTGGCTTCCTACCAAGGACAACTTATTTAGGCAATGCATCCTTAAACAAGACTCTCAGCTTTGTGTGAGCGGGTATGGTGCTTCAGAATCGGCTAATCACTTGTTTTTGAATTGTAATTTCTTCAACATCATTTGGCAGCATGTTTGGCATTGGATTGGTTTCTCTTTGCTTGATCCTTCATGTATTTCTGATCATTTTATGTAGTTTGGCGTTTTACAGGTGGTTCAAAAGTTCGGTGATGTTTTATGTATGTTAGTTGGTTTTCTTGTGTTTGGGTAATTTGGAAAGAGAGGAATAATAGAATATTTAACCAAAAGGAAGTCTCTATTCATCATCTTTTAGATAAAAGTCAAGTTACTTTCCCATTGGCGGCTGAATGCACAATATGTTAATTTAGCTTTCGGTTATCATGGGTGGTGGCTTAGCCCTTTCTCTTGTTTGGGCATTAGCTAACAATACTCTTTCCTTTTTATCTCTTTTGGGTCGTTTGTGGTCTATTTGTAAGACTCTGATGATTCTCTTTAGTACATCTTGTGTTACGAGGAACACTTTTTATTGTTAATATAATTCATTTTGGCTTATGCAAAAAAATCGGGTTATACGACCGAGTCATATGGTTTAATTCGGTTTTGTCATGCAATTCAATCACTGACCCAGTAGTTTGATGAACCAGTGACCCCTCCGGGTCGATGATCGGTTCGTTTTTTAAAACATTAACTGGCTTATCATGGGAGGAATTTTTTTACGCCAAGTAAACCTTTGTCCACAAAGAGGAATATCAAGCAATACATTATCATCAATAAATTTATTAAAACGATTTAAGCAATCTCGACGAGATACACCCTTACTCTTTATTTCCTCCTATGAATGAATAACATCGAAGTTGCCACACATACACAAGTTAATATGCCAGTGATTAGCCATCAACCTGCTTAACTGACCCTAAAGCAACTTCTTGCCGCCATATTCACGTGGAGCGTACACATTGGCGATGTAACTCTTAACGAAACACCCAATAATAATAATAACATTTTTCAAACTCATAGTGAACAACACATCCACCTCTAAACAGTCCTACACAGTTCAGATACCTCGTGAAGCCTTAATCGATGGTCGACAAGAGAAACCAAATGAATTAGAGCCCCGTAAAGCTGCACATCCACAATCATCGATCGTCTCCATCTTTATTCTGAATGCACGACATCGTAGGCCCTTTATCCTGAACCAAATTAAAAATTTTCCTTCCGCTTCACCACACCTCCCAATCCTCTAACATTATACTTCTTTATTGCCCTTACATAAAACCACCCTCCACACTAACAGCCACCACTACTCACCCGTCCATCACTTCCCCCTCTACAACCCCTTCGACACCATTAACACTTCCCTTACCACACATTGACTCCCTCTGTAACTTTATCCACCCTTCATCTTAGATAAAACAATAACAATAATAACTTTGCAACCTTTGTATTTTGCCCCAATAGACTTGACAATCCCCAAGACATCATCTATTGTGACTTCATGTTTATCATGTAAAATCATCAATTTTTTCATATCACAATTAACCGAGAACTACTACAAGATAATTGAACCCCCGTTACCTTCAGCCTTAGATGAATCATAAACGACTTTCAATATGTTCCTTCTACTTCTCTTTAATGTTTTAAGCATAACTTTTCTATCCTTACTCGAGAGTCGCATTAATTTTTGTAGACCAATGAGTGGAGTTTTCTTGTGCCTACCATAACCCTTCTTGGTTGTACGAACACCACTAGACTCTCCTTGACTACCTTTCGACGTTATCGAACCCCATTAAGTTTCCTTTGTACAACAGAAGAAAAAACCAATACACGCACTTCCAACATTGTGATATTGCATACACTCCTAACTCCATGATCCACCAACATCAGGGATGTGTCATTTGGGAGGACAAGAGAGTATGTCCTAAACGATATGAAAGAATCCTCACCGGACTCTTCATAAAATGCCCAGTAAACTAATCAACATTAACCTCTTTCTCAACATTGTTCTCCTCTTAGCCTCCCCTTAGCCTTAGTACACCTCATAACCTCTGTAATAACGGTGCTCGTAGCTGGCTTAGTAGTTATCCCACCCTATAACTCCAACACGTTCTTTAACGTTGTAGAATCTGAATTTCTCCTAACTCGACCATTATCTTCACAATTAAGATAGACATCATTTAAATCATAAACAAGTGTGTGAATTACGATGTCGTCGTCATTCACTATATAGGTATCACCCAAATCATAACCAAAGGAATCAACATTAGAACTCCTCCATTTAAAAAAAATTATTACCAAAATGTACTCCACACTTTTCCTCTATTTTAATGGAATACATCACCTCATCAGCCACCACATCCTTAAAGATGTTAACCACTTCCACACATTGAGCAGGGACAAGAACATGAGCATGCACTTCCACACATTGACCCTTTATGGAGATGGTCAATTTGAAGAAGTCAAGATTACAAGCATGCGCAAGAACATCATACAACCAAACCCATGCTCGTCTCTTGTATTCCAACACAATTGGAGACAAAACATTAAAATTTGTGAAAAACTAGCTGAAAAACTCAAGATCATTAGTGATAACGCGCATAATCTCAACATTAGTGGAACACCAAATAAACACCTTAACACCACCCATAAGAACCACACGAATATCAACCAGACCTGCGTCCAAAATACGTTGTTGATAAATCAAAATATACTCTACTTCACTCATTGTTCCCACCACCACTCTACGAGCTCAATCCACATCCTCTTTACACGTGTTAAACTTCAAGCTTGCTCCCCCTAGACGTTTAGGAGCAGCACGACTCACTTTCTCCATAACATTTGTTTCCCTTTGAACATTGTCTCCTTCTTCGCCAGCATGAGTCAACCTCTCCCTCCCCTTAACCAATAAGTCCCCCTCCCCCGTTCACTCATTGTTCCCAATTTTTTTTATAGGGGGTGTATATATAAATTGTTGATTATATGGAGGTTTATATAGCAAAAGTTAGAAAGAGGGCCCAACTATTATCAAAAATAATAGTACAACTAGTTAGAGAGAGGGCAATAGTTAGAAAGAGAGCCAGTATGCAGCGTTTTATTTTCCCACCCCCACAGCCAGTCAGTAAAACACAAATTTAAAGAAGAAAAACGCAGAAACGATCAAAACACAAAAGTAGAAAAAGGTAATACCCTAAAGAAGCAAAACAAAGATGATACAAAACGAAAAAGAAGGAAAAGTGTAAAACTTAAATTTTCACACTCCCCGTGCCACTTGCCGAAGATATTAGATAATTTTTCACTCTTTCGATTTAATTCCTTCCTTTCTCTTTCTCTATTGTTGATTTTGTCTCCCAGTGGCCAATTGTTTAGAAAATTGAATAGAATTACTTAATTAGAAGGAATGAAAAAGATCAAAGAATATAATTAGATTTCATGTTATTTTATGGTGTGAAATTTTGATTGCTAATTCGATAGTTTTTAATTTTGTTCTTGTTTTGATTTTATGCAGGTGTTGTTATTAATTGCTATTTTGTTCTAAATTGATATTGATTAATCAATTCAAAATCAACAAACAATTTTACTTCTCAGGTGCTTTTGTTATCTTTTTTTGTTTATTTTACGATGTTGTCTAAAAAACATTTATCTGGTAGTGAAAAAACGAATAAAAAGAAAGCGAAATGAAGATTTTATAAAATCACAGCAAGGTGCTCTTGATGAATTTGTTTTCAAAAGGGTTGATACCTAAGAAAATTTCAATCATGAAAATGAAAACGAGGAAATTGATAATAATGTAAGTGTTTCTAATAATGTTCCAAATGCATCTAATATTGTTAGGTTTGGTTCGGCCCCCCTAACTTTTTTTGTTTTGTTATTATTTTTTATTAATAATATATAGGATGAGGTGCATTTGACACATGATGTTTTGAGGTGTCAGCATAACTGAGATTTTAAAACACCGTATTTGGTGACTTGGGGTGCCAGCATAGCTGGGATGTCAACCACCATAATTAATGCATTTCTCAATCATTGTTTATAAAAAAATTATGATGCATTATATAAAGAGGTCATTTTCTCAAACTTGACCTAAGACCCTTAAAATGTCAGGAACGAGACTTGATTCCCATCACATGAAGAAAGGGAAACCAAAATATTAGACAGTGCAGGCGGAAGTACTTGATTCCCATTAATCATATTCCCATGCCATTATGGTCCTTGCACTTTCAATGGTTAGCGTAGGATGCGAGTTCAACTTTCCTCCATTTAGCCTTACTCCATTTACTCCTTTTGAATGCATATATATTTGACATGTGGAAAAAACAAATCTGATGGCTGAGGTAGATTTACTTCATTTTCTCCTTACTACATTTGATAAAAAATAAAAGAAAAACGCTTCTTCTTTCTCTGATACAACAACCAACATTCCATCTGCTTCCTCTCGTCGGAGAGGTTCTTTTACCATCTTCTTCCTCCCTCCAAATCGCCATTTACAAAATTAAAATTGCCATTGCCACGAACATGAGATATGTTCTTTTACCCAGACATGTTATAGGAACAATCTAAAATTGCAACCAAAAACAAAAATTGAAGGTGAATGATACATAATTGAGGTATTGCTGAACCGGCGCCGCCGCCGGCACAAAACCGAAAGTTTAGAAACTGAAGGCTGTTGTTTTATCGGCATCAGAGTAATTGCAGACTCGTCGCTGGAAAACTCGTCGATCTCTGAATTGAATATCATTTATTTAAATCAATTAACTCATTGTTGAATCTTTTATTCATCTCTGAATTAAACTTTTGTAATTTAATACATGTTTCTCATAATTTGATTTAGATCTGCAATCAATAAACTATTTGAAGAAGGAAGCGACAACAAAGTTGAGTTCCGAGGTGGTGTGTGGAGTAGAAGGGGGAGAACGCCACCGGTGGATGAAAGGAGATGGACGGTGGCGCCGACAGAGGGAGATGCAACGATGATGAAGAGAGGAAGAAGGAGGAGCATGGGTACTGATTCAGAGAAAGAAGAAGAAAAGAGTGTGTTTTATTTTTCATTAAATTAAACAAGTGCTTATGCTAAGTTTTTTAATCTCATCCCTTGATTTAATATTTGCCACATGTCACACATCTACAAAATGAACAAAGGTAAATGGAGGCTTCCTAAATGGAGGTAAGTTGCACTCGTAGGATGCATGGTTTGTGGCCAAGTGAGGTGGATGACACAAGTTAAGATCTTCCCCATTTTTATTGTCTCTATATGTTTAATTACTAAAATTTTGAAGATTTAATTACAAAAGCGTGACATTAAATGAGTCCAAATATTTTTCATACATCTCAAAAAATTTAAAAATTATAACAGTGGAGAAAAAAAATAGAAAAAAATGGAGAAGATCTTATCCCAACATGAACCACATCCAGCGTTTGTGTTGCAATTCTCACTCTCATTTCCATTAGCTGAATATAGACACGAATAATGAGCTACTTTTTAAACGGAAAAAATGAGTACCAGTATACTATAAAAAGAATGATTCGTTACGTTGATTTATGATAGGCGTAAAATCAACGTGGTTGAAGACACATGGATTGGAATGGAGCCAATAGAGTGTGCACACCATGAGAAGTTTCTTCGTGAAGGGATGAAAAATAAAATAATTGAATTATGTATACAACTTGAACACACACACCACTTGAAGATAATATTCTTTTTTGTTAGTTGTCAAAAGACTCAAAAGTCAAAACTATATTCTCTTTTAAGTTAATGTAAAATTGATTATAAATTATCAATGTTATCTCGTGATAATAAATTCATTATTCTTCTGTCAAAAAAAGTAAATTCATTATTCTATTATTTTGTAAAGAATATTATCATAATTTTTATTTATCTTTTAGTTGTCTTTACTTTATAATTCATATTTGCCTACAACTTTATATAATTTAAAAAGTTTTTTTTTTTACAAAAATTTAACCAAAGACAACCCTCAAAGATTCTCATCACTTTTTTTTTGACACATTTCAAAAATAGTTTTCTTGAAATAAATTTTTCTTTTTTTTCAAAAGTAGTTGATATCCCATCCTTCTATAGCAAAATCATTAATTTAAATGAATATAATACTGAGTGAGTTGACAACATAGATCTCTTTTTACAAAGTTTTGTTTTGCAGCCTACTCGAGAATCAATTCAATAACAAATATAAAGGACCGAACTCGGGGAGATATAATTTGGGTTGCTTTATTGTCGAAGATCTTAATTAGAGTAAGTTATATAATTAAATTAAATAAGTATTTAAAATTTGGAAAATACTAACAAGTGTTTTTAAGATATTGTTTAAGTAACTAAAAGTGGTAATTTTTGCATAAAAACTTGTGTAATTATTACTTTTACATGTGTTTGACTTATATTTTCAAGATAAAATTTCTTTTAATGGATTCCTTAGACAATAATCTTAGGACAATTGTTAGGGTAACCCTTAAAATTTTATTGATACAATTATTTATACTAATCAATTTTTTACCTACTAATCATTGTTTGAAAACGTAATGATATATGATTTTTTTGCGTGGTTAGTGTCGTAATGATCGGTGATATTATTAATTTGTTAATTAAGTGGTCAGAAAAATAGAAACATCCATTCCACGGTAGAGCGTTCCGCTCTCAATAAAACCCCCACTACTATTCATTGCCCTAACGCGGCCACTCAAATGCAAACCAAAACAAACTCAAACACTATATATTTTTCTTCTAGAACTAGAACTAGAGGAAAATATAAAGCACGCTCTCCTAGTTCACATTAGTTCGTTAACCACACGCCACTTCCATTTTCACATGCGCGATTTTCATCACCATGGCTTCTCTCAGAGCAACACGTTCCAAACTCTTCCCTCTTTCTAGAACCTTCTCTTCACCTCTCTCTCGTCCTTCTCCCGTTCGATCTCCAGCCTTCACCTCATCCGCCGCCGCTAACGCCGCCCGTTCCACCGTTAACCGATGGAGTCACGGCGTCCTTTGGAGATCTCCTTTCTCTCTCCGTCCTCAGATCAGAGCTGTCGCTCCTTTCATCGAACAGTTTCACCGCAAGATCGCCACTTCCGGTATAATCTCCGATCAATTTTCTACTTCGTTTTTTTGATTTTATTGATCTAATTGAATTGATTCATCTCATAATCGTTCATTTCAGTTTTTTTTTTCGGTCAAATGGTAAATCGCGTTTTGAGTTTTTTTTTTTAATTTCATTTTGGAATCTTACATTTCAGCATCGGTGAGGTAAATATGAGTAGAGAATTTTGGAGTCTTAAATTCCGCTTTGCTTATTTTATATTTGGAATTAAGAAGAATGATTAGGAAGTTGATGTTATGATTATGTATAAAATTTTGTTGACTATTTGTTATTGAAAATTGTGTTTCGATAATACACGAAAGGATCGTGAAGTTTGATTTGTATTGTATTCGTATCTACGTAATTTGTAGTTTGACTTATATAATTGCCAATATTTGGTTCTGAACTCTGTTTTGAGCTCTGTAGCACCGATACCTCTTATCAAAGGCGTGTCACACATCTGACACCTACTCGACACGACACCGACACATGTGATTAGGTCAAATAATTCATTTTCTCAAATTATTAAAATGTCAGCATATTAGTGTTACAGTGCTTTGCAGGTTTTGAGTGGTTATTTGATACTTTTGACTTCTTTGATCAAAGGCATGTCTGGTGTCAGACATGTGTTGTGTCTGACATCGACACGACACGGACACATGTGATTACGTTCAAATAATTCATTTTCTCAATTTATTAACGTGTCAACATATTAGTGTCATGTCTGGTGTCACTGTTTATGTCAGTGCTTTGAGCTCTGCAACACCAACATCTCTGGTCAAAGGCATGTCCGGCGTCAGACATGTGTTGTGTCTGACATGACACCGTCACATGTGATTACGTTCAAATAATTCATTTTCTCAAGTTATTAACGTGTCAGTGTCGTGTCTGGTGTCACTGACTATGTCGGTGCTTCATAGGTTTTGAGTGGTTAGTTGATACATTTGCAGCTGTAGCTGGTGAAAATCCAAAAGTATCTTGAATGGTTATTTGATATGAAAGGATGGCGAAGTTTGATTTTTATTGTATTTGTATTTATATAATTTTGTAATTTGTAGTATGATTTCTAATTACTAATATTTGGTGCTGAGTGGTTAATTGATATATTTGTTATTGTAGCTGGTGAAAATCCTTTCAAGGGAAACTTGACAAGTCTTCCCAAGCCTGGTGGTGGTGAATTTGGAAAGTTTTACAGCCTTCCTTCTCTCAATGATCCGAGAATTGGTAATTTTTAGCTTAGTTTGGCTTTTGTTTTGTTATTTGAATTGTTTTGTTGTTTTTAGGTTACTATAGTTTTGGTTGAAATGTGTAGTATTGGTTAGTTTGTTCAATTATCATCTTTCTGATGAAGGACCAGTCTATTCTTCTTGCTGATGTTGTCAACTTTTTGGGTGTATGACAGATAGGTTACCGTATTCTATCAGAATTCTCCTGGAATCTGCCATCCGTAATTGTGACAATTTCCAAGTTACTAAAGCAGATGTTGAAAAGATTATTGACTGGGAAAGCACTTCTGCAAACCAAGTTGAGATCCCTTTCAAGCCTGCTCGTGTTCTTCTCCAGGTACCTTGTTCAATTCTGGATGCAGCGTATTGTGATCCGTGAATGGGTGATATTAAGTGATATACATTCTTCCTTGAACCATTTCATATTTCTTTTCCCAGGATTTTACTGGAGTCCCAGCTGTTGTTGATTTGGCTTGCATGCGTGATGCTATGAATAGGCTTGGCAGTGATTCTAATAAGATCAATCCTCTGGTATAAATGATTTTATTTTCGTTTTGTGATTCGTTATATTGTAATTCATTTTATTTTATTTTATGGTAATCAAGTGATTTCAAAACTTTATTTTGTACTGTAGAGCGACTCATTCCTTTAACTCATAGGAAAGCTCTTATGAATCAGATTGAAAATATCTGTGTAGTATCTTTCTTTCTTTTTTACGACGCTGTGTAGTATATTTTCTAAGTTTGCTTTTTCTTTAGTATAAGGGGCTCTGAGACTGACCAATACTTGTTGCCAGGTTCCTGTTGATCTAGTTGTTGATCATTCAGTTCAAGTTGATGTAGCAAGGTCAGAGAATGCAGTGCAGGCTAATATGGAGCTTGAGTTCCAGAGAAACAAGGAGAGATTTTCTTTTCTTAAATGGGGGTCAACTGCTTTCCGCAATATGCTCGTTGTTCCTCCTGGTTCTGGTATAGTACACCAGGTAAGTTCAGAGTCAGGCATATAGAACATGTCATGGAGTATATTTTTTATCACCATAATTTTTCGGTTATCGATACTGGGACTTATGATGTCTTGGATGCCAGGTCAATCTTGAATATCTTGGACGAGTTGTTTTCAACAACGAGGGATTACTCTATCCTGACAGTGTGGTTGGGACTGATTCCCATACAACTATGATTGACGGGCTTGGAGTCGCTGGATGGGGTGTTGGGGGTATTGAAGCAGAGGCAGCAATGCTTGGCCAGGTACGTTTACTTCTGAATTTTGATTTATTTGTAATGATTAACGAATGACTGTTGATTATATCCAAAGTAACGTAATGAATGCTGACAGTTCATTCATTAGAATTACATGTTTGTATCCTTTGTGTAAAACAAGCATGTGCTGTAGTTTAGTTATGGCGATGATACTAACGTTGTGTGCTATGTGATAATGACAGCCTATGAGCATGGTGTTACCTGGTGTTGTTGGGTTCAAGTTGTCTGGAAAATTGCGCAATGGTGTTACAGCAACTGACTTGGTTCTAACTGTCACACAAATTCTTAGGAAACATGGTGTTGTAGGGAAATTCGTTGAATTTTATGGTAATCAATATCTCTTGCATTTCCTCCTTATTATCAGCTTGTGTTTGTCTATTTACCTGGTTTCACGGTTTCTTTGCTCCAGGCAATGGTATGGGTGAATTATCGTTGGCTGACAGGGCCACTATTGCCAATATGTCTCCTGAATATGGAGCAACCATGGGTTTCTTCCCTGTAGATCATGTAACATTACAATACCTCAAGCTAACTGGAAGAAGTGACGAGACTGTAAGTACCAGTGCTCATTATTGTTTCCCAATGGTGTGAAATACTTATATAACTACTTTACCTTTATTTTTGGTCGAATGCAGGTGGCAATGATAGAGGCCTATCTCAGGGCAAACAAATTGTTTGTCGACTATAATGAGGTAATACCAGTTGATTACACACTCCATTTGAACAAAACGAATGTGTACGTATGTTAAGGTTATGGAATGCTGATTTGTTTTCCATTAATTCAGCCTCAACAAGACAGAGCTTATTCATCATATCTTGAATTGAATCTTGACGAAGTCGAACCATGTATCTCGGGACCAAAGAGGTAAGATACTGCCCTTTTACATACTTCCTAATAGTTTAATGTGACTTTTAAAGTTTCTATTTGATCATCTATGTAATAATTCATGCTAAATGATACTCATGCCAGACCTCATGATCGGGTGCCTTTGAAAGAAATGAAGTCTGATTGGCATTCTTGTCTTGATAACAAAGTGGGATTTAAGGTTTGTAATGATGTGTTAATCAAACATTTTT
The DNA here is from genome assembly GCA_018208015.1 of Medicago ruthenica. NCBI lineage: Eukaryota > Viridiplantae > Streptophyta > Magnoliopsida > Fabales > Fabaceae > Medicago > Medicago ruthenica. The sequence goes on from CM031372.1 coordinate 89,723,473, forward strand.
TTTCATGTCTCTCAAGAAATGATGTTTTGATGGTTATTATATCTTGTATTAGTTCTCAATAAAAAAAAAGGAAAACATTATGTCAAGGGGAAAGAAATCAGCTATTTTTTAAAACAGAATATAAAGCGTTTGATATTACTGGAAGTCAGTCCAATTTCCAGACCATTCTTCTGTCTCGTCATCCTTCTCACATCCTATGATTGTTGTAATAATTAGAATGCTATGAACAAATCCTTTTTCTAATACTAGTACTTCTGCTTGTTTCAATTTGTTGACCTTCAACATGAAGACACATCACTCATTTGGAAGCACAAAACATGCATTAATGTAGTCATCCTTAATGTTTGCTTTGAATACAGGGATTTGCTATACCAAAAGAAGCACAAGGCAAAGTTGCAAAATTTGATTTCCATGGGCAGCCAGCTGAGCTAAAACATGGCAGTGTTGTGATCGCTGCAATCACAAGTTGTACAAATACATCAAACCCAAGTGTTATGCTTGGGGCTGGTCTTGTTGCAAAGAAGGCGCATGACTTAGGTTTGAAGGTTAGCCACTGATTATATTACGTAATAAAGTTATTGCCGTTTTTCAACACAACATCCTTACTCTGATGTGCTCCACTTTCTTGCCACTAATAAAAAAGACACCGTCTTCCATGTATGCTGTCCTCATCTTGATCGTAACTGTAGATGTTTTCACTGTTTGTCAGGTTAAGCCTTGGGTAAAAACAAGTCTTGCTCCTGGTTCTGGAGTTGTTACCAAGTATCTACTTCAGAGGTATTTCACGCTTATTAATATCAGATCATCAATTCTGTAATTTGTAGCATAGATTTATAATGTACTTTTCCCTCTGCAGTCTTCACAATTTTGCAAAGATGTATACTGAATTTGAATTTGTTTATTTATTTTTTGCACAGTGGTCTACAAAAATATCTGAATGAGCAAGGTTTCAATATTGTTGGATTTGGCTGTACCACATGTATTGGCAATTCAGGGGATCTGGACGAATCAGTTGCTTCTGCTATCTCAGAAAATGGTATCCGAAAGATCATATGAAATACAATGTCTATATCCAAAGCTGATTTTTATAAATTTGTTACTATTTTTTTCTTTCTTGTTTGTAAGTTGTAGATCATATTCCGCTTTAAAAGGTTGTGCTGATTTAGTCTTGTATGGTTTGGTGCAGACATAGTAGCATCTGCTGTGCTTTCAGGGAACCGTAATTTTGAAGGCCGAGTGCATCCCTTGACACGCGCTAACTATCTTGCCTCACCTCCCTTGGTTGTTGCTTATGCTCTTGCTGGCACGGTATGTATGCCTAATTCATTTACAATGTGTATTATATGTAATATATGAATGGTTTCCAGTTTTTGTTACTTCCAAATTCTCTTGTTGTCTTATTTTTATTAATGCTTCAAAGATTATTAATGCCAAGGAGTAAAATGACAAAACAAAACTGACAAGTGTTAAAATTATCGGAGGCTAATCACAAGAATTGATGGTCTTCTTTTTTTTGAATGGCAAATGTTAAGTATGTTAGTTGTTAATGTTAGTTTTTTGTTGTGGCTAGGGGTTGAACCCACAACAGCCTTATCCCTCCACTCCTTAACACCCAAACAACCTCAACCACCTTATATCTCTCGAACTAAGGTAACAGCTAAACAGGGACACCCATGGGCATGTCCCAGTCATGACCATGTATTGATACTGTCTGCTAGTTATTTCATGTCCACCCTTTTCTTTTATAAGTGTTTAGCTCCATGCTGTATGTAATGTATCGGACTTGAGCTGAATCCAATGCTTTCTACCACATCTACTTTTCTTTTTGTGTTAGATAAGTTTCTGGTCCCTATAAAATTTCCAAATTTTGCTTCAAGTCCCTCTAAAAATTTTCTTCAATTTTTGCTCTAAATATTTCCTATCACCACTTTTGCTCCCTGCTTTTAAGTCATGTCATGTGTATCCTTCATATTTTTGAATGATTTTTTTTCTTCAAGGAATGTTTAGAATACTTAAGAATCTCTTCCAAAAAATTTTAGATTTTTTTAACCAAACATGAATTTTTAAGCACCAGAAACATAAAAATTCATATTTAATTCATCCTTGTTAAAAAATTTTAAACTTTTGAAAGATAGAATTCTATAATGTCTTACTAAACATGACTGCAAACAATAAATTCAAAATTTAGAACTCATGATTTGACTTAAAGCAGGGACAAAAAGTGGTGACTGAAAATATTTGGAGGACCAAAAGTAGAATTTTTTTAGAGAAACTAGAAGCGAAATTTGAAAATTTATAGAGACCAAAAACTTCTTTAACCGTTTCTTTTTTAATTTTTAAGATTCTCTCCTTTCAAATATTGCCTTAATCCCAGTTGCTTTGACATTCGTCTTTTTTTTTTTCCTAAAAAAATTGCTTGCTTTAACATTCTCCTTTTAAAAAAAAAAAATTACTTGAATATTCTCCTGACTTGAAGCTTTATTATATTGAACCTTGTTGGCGTTGGTTGGATGCATATTTTATTTACTATTCCATTTAATGTTGATGAGATATAGAGTTGAGAATATATGAAGATAATTTTTTCTCCAAGTGCTTTCAATTTAACCTTCATCATTGGCCTTTTCCAGGTTGACATTGACTTTGAAAAGGAGCCATTAGGGACAGGAAAGGATGGCAAGAATGTTTACTTGAGGGATATTTGGCCATCCACTGAAGAAATTGCACAGGTGAAGGATGCCTGCTATTATCATTATGTTAAATTACTTATTGAGATATGACGATGTATACAGCAAAATTAACTTTGTTTTTTGCTTTGATTCCTAGACTGTCCAATCCAGCGTGTTGCCTGATATGTTCAGAAGGACATATGAAGCTATTACTACGGGTAACCCTATGTGGAACCAACTACAAGTTCCTGCTGAGAAGCTGTATTCATGGGACCCCAACTCAACATACATTCACGAACCTCCATACTTCAAGGACATGACCATGGACCCTCCTGGACCTCATGGTGTGAAGGATGCCTATTGCCTGTTGAATTTTGGTGACAGTATAACAACTGATCACATTTCTCCTGCTGGAAACATTAACAAGGACAGTCCTGCTGCACAATACCTTATGCAGCGTGGGGTGGAAAAGAAGGACTTCAACTCTTATGGAAGCCGTCGTGGCAATGATGAAGTTATGTCTAGGGGAACTTTTGCCAACATCCGAATTGTAAACAAGCTATTGAACGGCGAAGTTGGCCCCAAGACGGTGCACATTCCAACAGGGGAGAAGCTTTATGTTTTTGATGCAGCAGAGGTGAGTTATGCACTAACCAAGACGGACTTGCTTTTTATTACTGATTGAGTTTTCCAAGTGTCATACATAGTTTTTTCCATATGATGCTTTGCAATGGCCTTACATAAACTGCTTTCCAAAATTTAATCTGATAATGCAACTTTTTATTTGAAGAAAACAATCTTTGCTAAATTTTCTTTACATTGCGCTTGAAGTTGTGATTTATTTTATATCTGTGAATGTATCAACTATTAGGTCTTGCTTACTCAAGTAGTTGATCATCAATTCATAAATTATGGCAATTGTAGCAAGACTTGATATTTTGATATGGGGCTTGTGAACTTTATCTTTTGGTTTAGTGCGACCTTCTCCTTTGAGGCCGTTAGGGTATGATCATATATTCCAATCCACTAGGTTCTACAATGCATAACACTGCAATTTCTGTTCCTTTTTCTCATATAAAAAAGAATTGGTGGGGTAGATGCCTCTGATTTTAGCGCTGTTAAGTTTCTGATCCCTTGGATTTATTCTCATCTGACAGAGATACAAGGCTTCAGGGCATGACACCATTGTGCTGGCTGGAGCTGAATACGGCAGTGGAAGTTCCAGGGATTGGGCCGCCAAGGGTCCCATGCTATTGGTAAGTCCCTCCATTTGTTATAGCATGTTATTTGATTTTCTATTACTATATGGTTTTCTTAATACATCTGGGATACCAATATTCCTGACATATCTGATGTCATTTTTTTTACAGGGAGTCAAAGCTGTGATATCCAAAAGTTTTGAGAGAATTCATCGCAGTAATTTGGTAGGAATGGGTATTATTCCCCTTTGCTTCAAATCCGGTGAGGATGCTGACACCTTGGGATTGACTGGTCACGAACGATATACCATTGACCTTCCAAATAAAATCAGCGAGATAAAGCCTGGCCAAGATGTCACCGTCACAACTGATACTGGAAAATCTTTCACATGCACAGCTCGCTTTGACACTGAGGTAATTGAAGCATGTCATTGATTAATGTGTATGTGTTTTGCTGATGCAACTTATATCCTAATGTGGTCCATCATTGGGATTTCTCAGGATAGAGCATTTATTCAGCATTTTGAAAAACTTGTCTCAGAAATTTATATCTTTCCTTGCGCCCGTTTGTTAACCTGCCCCTATTTTCAGGTGGAATTGGAGTACTTTAACCATGGAGGCATACTTCCCTATGTCATCAGGAACCTCATTAAGAAGTGAAGTCATTGTTGATTAGAAATATATTAAATGCAATTGCCACTGACGTGTTCACCTTTCAAGTGGTAATAAAATGTGAGAAATGCGAATAATTTCCTATAAGTAGGAAATAATCCCTTCTTAAGGAGGGCAATTTTTTTGACGCTTCCAGGTGTTTATATTAGGCCTGTAAACATCGAGTGCATTGATTTTAGTTTTCTTATTTATTATGAGAACAGCGTGCCCATTGAACAATGGGATCAAATGTATTTTACACAAGCTGATTTGATCCCTGCTTGAGGTAGTGAATATTCTTTTTATATGCATCACCAATCCTCCCTACTCCCCGACTCAAAACACATGCACACTTCTGGAGCTTGCTTTTTAATAAATTCCACTTAATTTTCTTGCTACCATGGATGAGTGGTCACAATAAGATATGATTAGTTGCTAAACAGAATATGATTAGAACAGGAAAAGTAGACGTATTTTGTTAGCAACTTAGATCTTCAATACACGCATTCAGAATCAAATTTTTGTGGATCCATAGGTACCACTTAACATTTAAGCACACTTTCTCATTTTCATTCAGATGTAGGAATCGTGTTTTTTTTTCTCTTAATGTAATTTATGGTGTTATACGATTGTGTTAAGAAGTGTCGTATTGTAGGAATTGTTCTTACAGGTGACACACTCAGCTCATCTGCCTCGGTGCTGTGAAAAAATTAATATTATTCTTGGCTATTTTTAAAAGCCAAGAATAATTCATTCCAAAAAAAAAAAAGGAGTTGAGAATAATTCATTGGAGATGCTCTCATGGTTCTACAGACAATATTCATGTAATAACGGTATGATTAATCATTAAGTATTATAACTGTGTAATTCCAAATTAGTTGAAAGATTATTATATAGGCTTAAATATGTAAAAGGTCCCTGTAAGTAAGCGTGTTTTTGGTTTTCGTCTCTGTAAGTTTTTTTGTTACGAAACAGCCCTTGTATCTTGTTATTTGGAATTGGTCCTTGCCGTCAGATTCCGTAAAAAAAAGCCTAGCTGGCTAACAGACGCTTACGTGTCAGTTGCTGAGATGGACAAACACGCTTATGTGGCATTAAAGCTGAATAATGCTGTTATAAGAGGGACTAAAACCAAAAACGAATATTTACATAGGGACTAAAACTAAAAAACGTATCACCAAAATTTGAAATTAAAAACCCAATCTTTTCACCTTCTTCATCTCTATGTTCTTTCTTTCTTCTTCATACCTTCCTTGCGCAACTTCTCATATATTGTGCCCTAGTCTGTTTGGTAAGGCACAAAAACAAGTTTATGTCATATAGCTTATTTGTCTGGCAAAAAAAGACCTGTTTGGTAACAATTTTTCGTTAGGAGCTTATAGCTTATTTCAGGAGCTTATAGCTTATTTTTCAGACGCTATTTCAAGTAGCGTTAGAGCTTATAGCTTATAGTTTATTGTTTTTTCTTCCTTTTTTACCCTTATTATTTTATTTAAAATCCTTTTTTACCCTTTACAATTTATTAATATAATTGCATCATAAATATTAAAATCTCTTGTGCTAAAAAATATCCACTTCTTTTTCAAAACAAAAAAAATCACTTTTTTTCGTTGCTTTATTCTTTATACGGGAGATCAACAAAGACAAAGGAAATTCGTAACAATATTGCTGCTTTAATATGGAATATTAGGCGATAGATTTATTTTTATTATTATTTTGGATTAATATAATTGTAGTTAAGATTATCTTAATTCGTACTTAATTGACAATGATATTGTTGTTGTTGTTGTTATTATTATTATTAATGTATGTTGTTTTTGTCTTCATAAAAAATTGAATGAATAAAAATGTCACTTTATGTCATTTTACATCTATCAGATAGTTGAACCGCTAATTTTACCAAACACTTCAATTAGCTTATCAGCCATAAGTTATCAGTCATCAGCTATAAGCTATCAGCTATCAGCCATCAGTCATCAGTCATAAACTATAAGCTATCAGCTAGCTTATCAGCTATCCGCTATTTTTGCCAAACAGACCCTAAGAGGAAAAACCCACTTCCTTCAAATAATGTCTTCTCATTCCATATCTCAATCATCAACAAATTCTTTGAATTATTACCAATAATGTTTAATCCAAATTAAGACTTTGCTGTCAGGTTGGGCATGAGTTCCTTCAGATGAGCATTTAATTTACTTGTATCCAGCTTGCCAAAAATGAAGCATGATCATTATTACCCTAAGTATTAGCAGTTAACAATAAAACTAGGCAACCAAAACTTAAAGAAAAATCACATGTAAGGTACTGCAATTCCTCCTCCTAAGCTAAAAAACAGACAAAAAAGTAGAAAGATATGTAAGTTCAAACACCTTCAATTTGTTGTGGCCTTCTGCAGTCACATTTTCTACTTTTAACTTGCAACAACCAACTGTATCCGCTTCTTCTTCATCCTGGGAAATGTAAATGAGAAACAACTATATTTGATTTGCAAAAACTGAGTTAATTTTCAGACAATAAAGGCAATGAAAAGAAATAGGAAATGTGCATGATTGGATCCCGTCCTTTCATAAAAAGAAATGTTCTTTTATCTCCTTTTAAATGCAAATTGCATTTATTGCTAAGAGTGGCAATAGAAAATCAACTGAGTGCAAACCTCTCAAGCACATTCAGAAAAAATGATAAATATATTGCCCTCCTGCTTTTCACAGCTCTTTTAAACTATAGACAATTTAACTTAATGATTGAGATATGGAATTAGAAGACATTGTTTGAAGGAAGTGGGTTTTTCCTCTTAGGGCACAATATATGAGAAGCTGGGCAAGGAGGGTATGAAGAAGAAAGAGAGATCAAGAAAATGAAAAGACTGAGTTTTTAATTTCAAATTTTGGTGATTACGTTTTATGGTTTTAGTCCCTATGTAAATATTCGTTTTTGGTTTTAGTCCCTCTTATATCAGCACTATTCAGCTTTAATGCCACATAAGCGTGTTTGTCCATCCATCTCAGCAACTGACACGTAAGCGTCCGTTAGCCAGCTATGTTTTTTTTTTTTACGGAATCTGATGGCAGGGACCGATTCCAGAAAGTTAACAAGATACAAGGGCTGTTTCGCAACAAAAAAAGATACAGGGACAAAAACAAAAAACACGCGAACTTACAGGGACGATTTACATATTTAAACCTATTATATATTATATGTTAATGTCAAAACGACTTTAGTTGGAAACTTTAGATTTTTTAAATTAACAGATGAGTGAGCTTAGTTAGGTGCATTATGCATATCGTATCAAGAGCAACTATGTTTGTTTGTTTGTTGTGGTCTCATCTTGGGACCCTTTTAGCTATTTTTTAATGACTTTTACTGCAACTTAGGCCACCATAACCCTTGTAGTGCAGATATGTTGGCTCTTCTCGAGAGTATTACATTGTCCAGTAGCATGAATCTTCCCCAAATCATCATCATCTTCTTTGAGATAGATTCCACCTTGGTCGCATTTTTTTGTCCTTCATGTTTGTAATATGAAGAATCACTTGGAAAAGGTTCTAAAGCTCATTAAGCATGACTCATTGGAAGGCCTCCATTTGCGAGTCAAACTCATACGTGCTTATGCTAGCTAATAAGAGCCATTTGGCACCCTTTTCTTTGGTTATAGTCATTTCTCTGTCCTTTACTTCTTTTTGGGGATGTCATTTTCCCAATTTATTTCGTTACTAAAATGCTTGTCTTATAGAATAACATTAAAATAATACAAGTCAAACATGAGACATACGTCAGTATAATAATATATATATATTTTGGTTACAAATATCACATGCAAGTGCCAAGTAGTATCTTGTTATATACGACCTGTATCTTTTTTATACATAGGTCATATTCTCATATATAATTTGCAAATTCTATATTTCTAAACACTAAATTAATCTATTGTAACTGTTTTATTTGCACCAATGCGGTAATAAAAAACCGTAAAGATCATAACTATATAGGCAAAATTACATAATTCGTCCCTTAACTTAATTTCAAGTAACACTTTCGTCTTTTATTTTTTTTTCCGATTTAATCCTTTATGTTATAATTAAGTAACATTTTCGTCCTTTATCTTTTTCTTTTCCCGATTTAGTCCTCTGTTATAAAATATCAACATTGTTATCCTTTTTTATAAGTTTTTTTTTATGATTTTTTTTATTTTGATTTGATAAAAAAGGACAACAATGTTGACATTTTATAACATAAAGGACTAAATCGGGAAAAGAAAAAGATAAAGGACGAAAATGTTACTTAATTATAACATAAATGATTAAATCGGGAAAAAAAAGATAAAGGACGAAAGTGTTACTTGAAATTAAGTTAAGGGACGAATTGTGTAATTTTACCTAACTATATATTATGTTGGATGATCCAATGACTATTCAAGTTTTTGAGAATAAATATTCGGTCATGTTAACAAGTACTTTAAGACACTTATTAAATAATTAAAAATAAAAAAAGATAAATATTGCATTGAAAACAACTCTTTTTCAACTTTTAACAAGTGCCTTAGGGGCTGTTGTTAACATTTCCACATATATTTAATAAGAAACACTTGATGAATCATTTCCTCTAAAAAAAATCAAATGACCCATTTATTATTATTTTCAAAAACAAAAAAGAAATGTTGGTTTGGGTGATATGAATTTGATGGCCTTGTGGTTGACTTACACGGCGGACAAATGTTTGGGTTTCAATCCAACTCCATGGTCTTTAATCATAAGACCATTTACAAAAATTTATTTATCTTTAAATATAATAACCTTTACAAATTTCTAACTACATTTGTTACTCTTATTTCAAATCAATCTTTTATTAATACTGCCAATTTATATTGAAATATGAAAAATAACACGAAATTCTTTTTTTTTTGTTGATAACAATGAGGACCTAAGCCCAAAAAGAAAGATTACAACGAGATCACACGTGAGGTAGAATTCTCCATCAAATTAGAAAACAACAAATGACTAATATTGCTAGGACAAACATCAAAGAAACAGATCCCCGAATCCATCGAACAACCATAGTTAGCTAAAGCGTCTGCACATTGGTTTGCTTCACGGTAAGAGTGGTGAACAACAACTTCCCAATCAACTGCAAGCAAGCGACGAATCTTCTCAACTAGGGACCTCCCTCTCCAACTACCATGCCCATGTGAAGTGATAGCTTTCACAACAACTAAGGAGTCAACATGCAACTCAATAAATCGAAATTGCAACCTTTTAGCATACATTTCAAACATATTTATTTATATATAAAAGATAATTTATTAATAGTCACATAGATTTTAAACAAATTTATTATGCCAACAACTTTTCTTAAATCTTTTCTAAAAAAAAACTTTTCTCAAATCCGTGAGTTTTGTTAGATATTCTTGTGAAAAGGGGACGGATGGAGTATTTGAATGGATTTGATTTTGAAGACAAAATTTTGATTTTTTTAAATTAAAAATAGTTTAAATATACCAGACTAAAAGTGCATAGTCTTTTCCTACCCAGCTAGATCTAAGCAATTATATTCTGTAGCCTGAATCTCAAAGTTAAGGTTGGACGAACAGTAGCACTTGTAGAACCATTCGATAAAACATTACCCGTGTTTTAAAAAATAAAATAAATAGAGCATTACCTATGGAAAAGAAATTCTTTAAAAAAAAAACCCTATGGAAAAGAAAACATAATTGAATCTGAGATAAGAAGTGTTGCTACTCTTAATGCTCACAAATTCATAAGGTTGAAGAGGGAGCTTTGGAATAAGTTGGATTTCTGTACAATTTTCAAGTTTGAATAAGAAACTCTGAAACCTTAAATGAGTTTTAAAGAATCCTAATAATTTTAAATTGGGATTTTCTATTTATATAAAAATTATATATATATTTTTTGTTTGTGTGGTTTTTTTTTTTTTCACTAGAAGTTTAGTTGGACATTTCATACTTGCTCCATATATAACATCCAAACCATTATGGTAAAGATTGGACAAATTCTTTAAGATCATGAAAGTTGAATGACCAATTATTATTTTTTACTTATTTAGATTTGAACTCTTTTCTTTTAATTTATTAACCTTTTTATCCCTTAGTTTAAAGCTGTTGAGTTACCCTACCATAAAATTAAAAGAAACAAAAACTTAGTTGATTAATTCTTTACGGTAAAATAACTAAAAGTATCACAAGAACAATTTGCTTAAAATTAATAATATAAACTAGTTAACGTTACAAAAGCTAAATGATCTATTTAGAGAAAAAAAAGACTAATTCATATCAATAAAATAAAGAAGAGTCTTAAGTTCATATCTTGGAGATCACAGAAGCATTTCATAAGACTACACTACCAATAATCACAAGCTTTTTTTGACTCAACGAATAATCTGAAGCTCAAGCTTCATTTTTACATTTCTATTCCACTAGTCAAATAGAACCTACTTAATTCATATAGAATTCAATGCACTATCAAATAAATAAAAACATATATTGTCTTTATTTACACATATAGGATTGGTTATAACAATTACTACCTATAGCTTTATGGAGTGATCCTCAGGAATACTATCTAAAACTGGCCTCCAAGAATCTAATCCCCCATCATCAATTTCTTCAACCCTAGACACACTTTTTTCTTTCAACTTCATATCTTTCAGCAACTCCTCCAAAGAAGTATTCTTAACACCATTTTCAATATTCTTATTGCTCAACACCCTTTTCAACTCTTCCTTGCTCACTACTAGCTTAATCCTCATAATTCCACTTGTAGAAGAATTACCATCACTTCCTTTATTACCATCTTGTATTTTGAACCTTACCTTCTTCTTAATGCTATCTTCTCTCCTTGATGATTTAGGTTCCTTCATCTTCTCAACTTTCTTTATTTCTTCATTCTCATATTGTGCTGATGATATTTGGTTTGTTCCAATGCAGTTTCCCATGTTACTAATCAAGAACTTAATTCAAAAGGACCAATAATGAGAGTGTAATGTATGCAAAGTGAACTATATATACAAAGGGAAGAAGAAAAAAGCACATGGATATCCGGTAGTTACGCCGGTTACTTCAAATAAAGAAATAGAAGAGAATTATGATTTGATTCTTTTGCTTGAAACCGACACCATAATGAATTATGCTTTTGGATACTTATTTGTTTTATGCTATATGAATATTTTATTTGCAAAGCCGTCCGTTAATTAGTAGCAATATTCAAAGTTTGTTTTGATTTTTTTTTTGTGTGAATCGGAGATCATCTGTACACAATTAGGTAGACTAATTTCTTGAAATGAGTAGTACCTTTCGTCAAACTAGAAGAGATCTCTTACCATCTTATTCAAGTGTTTTTAGGTAGTGTTTGTTTTGAATTGTTATAAGCTTTGGAATATTTTAATTAGGTTTAATTATCATGTAGGTTTTTAAACTATCTTGGAATTTTCAAATACGTCCTTAAATTAAAAAAAATGTACTTGAGTCTCTAAATTTGTCAAAAAAAAATTAATTAGCTCCTTAAACAATTTTTTTTTTATCGAGGTCATTTTTTTCGTCAAGTAGCCTAATTGTTAGAAATACACTTATTACTGTGAATAAGTGGAAAATTCAGAGTCTGAACCCCAACGTATGAATACTGTAATATCCTTAACTTTTAAATAATTTGTATTTGTTTCCTAAATTCAGAGATTTAATTAAAATGATTTAAACTTTAGGAACTCCAATCAAAAACTTTTTAATTTGAAAACATAATTACAAATTACTAACAATATTTAAGGATTTGATTATAACTTTTTATTTTATTTTATTTTAAAGGCCTATTTAAAAGTAAATAAATAAATCAAGTATTTCCTTTGTCCCACAAAATGTGTCATTTTATTAAAAAAAGTTATCTCGATTTATATGTTGTTTTACGGTATCAATTACTGAAGCATGAATGTTTCTTTTCATCAAGGATCATGGGTCAAATCTCACCTGCATGCGATAGTAAAATGGTCATTAGCAACACCATTTTTATCATACTTTAAATGAATTAATGATAGTTTTGTAAATTGATTCACAATTTCTTTTTTCTATAGAATATTAACTATATTTGTAATTTGTAGGAATTTGTCAAAATGCCTTATATAGTTTAGAACGGGGATAGTAGTAATAAAATCTTTTTTTGTGTGTACGTTGTGTAGTCATGCATCCAGTGACGTATTCAGGATCCTGAATCAGAGGGTGCAGATTTTTTAACGTAATATGTATATTTAGAGACATGATCAATTGACACCATGACGTTAAACTTAATCACATCTCGAATATTTTTTTTACTAGATAACCATTTTATAAAATCGACCGTTAGATTGATAGATATTATAACATAAATCATGTCTATAAAATTTGACATTAATCGTAAATCAATTGATATGACAATGAGATAAATCAAAATTAATGTCTATAAACTCTTAAAAACAAGTTAATTTTAGCCAAGAGAAAAAATTCAGAAGATATATATTATTTTAGCCAAGTTATTGAACTTAAGTTGTTAAAGAGTTTTATATATGACGAATCATTCGAAATAATTCAAGTTCGATTATTTTTTAAAAAGGATTTTTTGTCAGACTTTAGTTACCTTTCAGCCGACTTTCGGGTCACTCGAGTCTCCTTCTCTATGAACCAAAGGGTTAACATTAAAAAAAAGGGAATGGTAACGAGTATCCTTCGGGCATTAATTAAAGTTTTAAAATAGGTAAGTTTGTATTAAAAAGAAGTGTAGTTATTGATAAGACAAAAGTAAAGTCTTGTATTTTCGAGACAAAATTTCTATTAAGGGATTTCTTAATCAATACTGAAATTCTGGCCAGGCAATACTTAAGAGATAAATGCAGGTTCTGAACCAGACAGGTTCTGAACAGAACTTAGCACAATATAAAAGCAGATAAACAGCAGAAAAGTAAAGTGCAGGAAAGCTAAAAACACACAAGGTTTGTTAACCCAGTTCGGAGTAAACACCTCCTACTCTGGGGGATACCAATCCAGGAAGGAAATCCACTATAGGATTTAACCCAAAGACTCAAGACACTGACTCCCAGTTCCCAGCCTTAGCAATTAAACTCCTCCTAGTCAGACTTCTACCCAACTCTGAGTATTAGAATCCTCTAACTTCCTATTCAAGCAACTAAACCCAGCTACTTGAACAACCCTTAACAATCCCCTGTTTTTGAACACAATTTCAATGACAACACTTCATTCGTACCTAAAGGCTTAGAATGAATTACAACTCAATAAAAACTCTAAACCAACTCAAACAATGAGTGGTGCACAAAGAAAACTCTAAGTTAAAAATACAGACTCAATTTTCTGAAATCTAACTCTAAATTCGTTACTTGAATAGCAGCAGCACTCCTCTTTATATAGCCTTCAGTCTGGCAGCATAAATAACAATCTAATCTTCTGCACATGATTTGTTTCTGAAATAAGATTGGTCCAATAAGGAAACAAATAAAACCACTTTGTATCTTTAAAAGATTGTATCAGGAAAATACGTGTTTCCATAACAATAAACCAAATCTTTAATAAATCTTCTCCAAAACAATCCAGCATTCTAGAACAATATGCGTGGATAATTCCTTGTTAAATCTTGCAAAGATTCGCACAGAAATAACATGAAAATAACCAGCTTCTGATGAAGTCAACATAAGTCAACGCTGGCATCAGAACCTGAATTCAGCTTCTGAACAGCTACAGTGCTTCTGATGAGGCATTCAACTTCTGATGTGATTTTGAGCTTCTGAATGGCTTTAAATGAGAAAACTTGTAACTGAAGAAATGTTCTACATATGGAGATGCTTCTATTCAATATCTTGGTTTTGCCAAAACATGCAGCCAACACCAAAAGACTCAACAATCTCCCCCTTTGGCAAATTTTTGGCTAAAACCATCCAAGTTCTTCAAACTCCCATACAACAAACTCAGTACTGAAGAACTCCACAATAATACATCATAGCAATTTGTTTAGGCAGCGGACTCAGCTATGTTAAACACAAACCAGCTTCAGTTCTACAAAACATCACAGCTACTGAAGCACACAACAACCAAGTACTGATCAACTTCTGATCACAACCATGGTATCAGAGCTACTGATCAACTCCTGATCATCACAAAAACTCCCCCTGAAACTTCTCAAACACATAAACAAACACTCCAGCTTCACAACACTCCCCCTGCAACTCAGCTTCTCATACAAACTCCCCCTTACTACTGAACTACAGAGAAATGTTATCAGAGCATATCAGAAGCACACTTTATGGTATCAGAGCAAACTTCAGGATCACAAAAACACACTCAGGATCATAACAATCTTGTACTCCCCCTGAGACACATCTTCCCCCTTGATCATATCTGCATACCACACTTGGTGTCAGAGCAAAACACCTTCTGAATCAAAGACACACATATCTGAAATGCAGCAATACATCTTCTAATTCTTGGTATCAGAGCCAACAGAGCCAACTCATTGCCTAAGATTTTCTCCCCCTTTTTAGCCATAAAATTCTGACAAACCATAGTCTTCATATAGGGAAGGAAAACTGCACAAACATCTTCAACTACTGTCCCAGTTTGAACTTCAGACTTAGTATCAAAAACAGCATCAAACTTAGCACTAACAAAGCTGGCAGGTGCTCTATCTTCCTCACATCTAGTTTGCTTTAATTGCTAGAATTCTTCATATAAGCACACACCTAACTTGCTCCTTAAGTTTTCAAACTGTTTAGCATCCAAGGCCTTTGTGAAAATGTCAGCAACTTGTTTTGCAGTAGCTACATGTTCCAGCTGAATGACTTTATTCTCCACAAGGTTTCTGATAAAATGATGTCTGATGTCTATGTGTTTGGTTCTGCTGTGCTGAATTGGATTCTTAGAGATGTTGATGGCACTCAAATTGTCACAAAACAATGTCATAGTTCTGAGCAATACAAACGTCATTTGGGAAATCAAATTGTTGATGGCACTCAAATTGTCATTTGTTGATGGCACTCAAATTGTCAAATTGTCACGACGTCATTTGGGAAATCAATGACGTTGTTGAGCAATACGTAATAATGTCATTTATAAGAAAAAGCTAGAATCCGTATTTATGATCAATCGAATACAAACGATGTTTGATTGATGAACGTTAATCTTAACACCTTTTATGTCCTATTACTCTACGTTTTATTTATTACGTTTTTAATGTTGAGTAGTGTAGTAAAGAAAAAAGGTTAAACCCTAACTTAAGACGATAATCGACGTTGAACGGTTTATGATATCCCGTTAATCCCTGTGGAACGATATAAAACTTATACTTACTTTTGTGCTTTAACAAAATGGCGCCGCTGCCGGGGATTAACGTTATGATATTATAATCATTGCTACGTTAATTATGGTTTTAAGCAATTTTGCACAAAATTCTTTTATGTATATAACTATTATTCCTTATCCATCTTGTTTGCTAATTCTTTTTGGTCAGATTGTTGAAACCGTATATGCGAGGTCAAGTATCAGACGACCAACTGCTTTTTGATTCGGAAATAGAGAGAACAGCTCGAAGAAACAATAGCAAGAATCAGAAAAAGAAGCAGCAAGCAAAAAAAAGGCAACAAGAGGAAGCTTCTGTTTCAAGTCCTTTATCTAGTCCAAGTCCAAGCCAAGAGATACCAATGGCTGCAGCAGGAGATGGTTCAGGAGGTTCAGGCGGTCGTGGGATGCCATGTCACAATAGCCCACGCCGTTTGGCCCAATTGGGGAAAACGCCACAGACTACCAAGCAAACCGAGATGAAGACGGGGATCTTACAAATACTTTATGCTAATCCTTTCTCAGGATTAGACCATGAGGATCCGTTCCAACATCTCACAAAATTTTACGAGATCGCCGGTACACTTGGTGAAACGGAGAACAACGAGGAGGCTATATTCATGAGGATGTTTCCTCATTCTTTGATTGGCAAGGCTAAGGAATGGTATTTGGACCAGCCACCAACGGTGATGACGAATTGGAACACTCTTGAGGAGAAATTCCTTGAGAGATTTTTCCCTCAAAATCGTTTCATGGAGGCGAAGACAACTATTGCTGTATTCTCACAAGGTTCAAGTGAGACGTTATGTGAAGCATGGGAGCGCTTCAAGTCGATGCTCAGAAGATGTCCTAATCATGGATTCGATGACTTAACACAAATTCATCTATTCCGGAACGGGATGCAACAACAATCCAAGCTATTGCTTGATGCTGCTGCTGGTGGTTCTTTAATGGCCAAGAGCGCCGAGGATGCTGTTGCTATCATAGAGAGAATGGCATTGAATGATCACCAGTCTCACCATAATAGAAGCCAAGGCCAAAGGAAAGCGGGAATCCTAGATTTGGGGACAAATGATGCAATCCTAGCTCAAAACAAATTGCTCACGCAACAAGTGGAAGAGTTGACAAGAAAGATGGCCAACCTTCCTCAACAAATGAAGGATATCCAGAACGAACAAAGAAGACAACACCAAGTCGCATCATGCGAGCTTTGTTCGGGAGATCACCCAACCGGATTTTGTCCGCCACCCACCGAAGAGGTAAGCTATGTTGGAAATCAACCAAGGCCTCAACAGTTTCAAAACCAATACCAAGGTCATACAAACAACTTCCCAAGAGGGAACAATCCAAACTATGGCCAAGGTTGGAGGCAAGAAGCTGGGCAACAAAACCGACAACCTTACCAAAACTACAATCAATACCAACCTCCACAACAAAACCGCAACCAAAACACCGACGAAACTCTTAATCAATTCATGCAGATGTCAATGGCTAACCAAAAGAACACTGATGCCTCCATCAAAAACCTGGAAACGCAAGTGGGCCAGTTGGCACAACAATTAGCTCAAGCAACCCAACAAGGCGGAACCTTTACCGCCAACACACAAACCAACCCAAAGGATCATGCATCATCATCAAAATGACAATTAAGTCATTTTGATGAGGAAGTCCTTGCATCAAGAGACAATGAAAATTGCAAGGCGATTGCTACTCGGAGTGGGAAGGTCATTGGTAGAGGTATAGGGGACAACCTTGAAGTTGAGAGAAGAATTGTTGAGAATGAGGATAAGGATGATGATGAAGGAAATGAGGAGGAAACAGGAGGAGTACATATTGAGGATGAAGTTGAAAAAAATAAGGATGTAGTTGAAAATGAAAACATAGTGTGGAAGAAGGATGTGGTGAAGGAGAAGAGCAAGAATCAAGAAGTAGTGAAGAATGCGCCAACACCACATCTACCGTACCCAACTACACCAGCCAAAAAAGAGAAAGAAAGGCAGTTTGCTAGGTTCCTTGACATATTCAAGCGTTTATAAATCAACATACCGTTCTCGGAAGCCCTAGAGCAAATGCCGACTTATGCCAAGTTTATGAAAGAGATTCTCTCCAAGAAGAGGAGGTATAATGAAGAAGAAACAATTCAGCTAGACGCTAATTGTAGTGCAATCATCCAGAGAACATTGCCAAGGAAGGAGAGAGATCCGGGCAAAGTTACACTGCCGGTGTCCATTGGCAATGTTAACGTCGGCAAGGCACTCATTGATTTAGGCTCAAGTATCAACCTAATCCCATTATCCGTTGTCAAAAGGATTGGTGATTTGGTTGTAAAAAGAACTAACTTAACCTTGCAATTGGCCGACAAATCCTACACTCGTCCATTGGGAATTGCTGAAGACGTGTTGGTGAAAGTCGACAAGTTCTTGTTCCCCATCGATTTTGTAGTGATGGACATACCGGAAGATGATGATGTGCCGCTAATTCTTGGGAGAACTTTCATGCAAACGGCACGGATGATGATTGATCTTGACGGAGGCTTAATGAAAGTCCGTGTGGACGATGAAGAAGTCAATTTCAACATCAACAAAGCGATGAAGTATCCTAGTGATAAGGGTGCTTGCTTCAAGATGGATGCAACGGAAGAATTGATTGTTGATACGAGAAACCAGCTGCATCACTTGACACATCTTGAAAGAGTTTTGACAAACGCACTTAGTATCATAGGAGAAGAAGATGAGAAGGAGCTTGAAGAGTGTTTGAATGAGCTCGATTCGTTGAAGGAAATTCCTCCTCACAAAGCCAAAATCGAGGAATTGACGAATGAAGCTAAAGTGGAAGAAGTGAAGCCGGAGATGAAGATCTTGCCCTCACATTTGAAGTATGTATTTCTTGATCAAGAGGGTACCAAACCGGTAATCATTAGTAGCTCCTTGTCAAACCATGAAGAAACAAAATTGGTAGAAGTTTTGAAGTCCAACAAGGAAGCAATAGGTTGGACACTATCCGACTTAAAAGGGATAAGTCCATCCTATTGCATGCATAAGATCATGATGGAAGAGAATTATAAGCCGGTAGCACAACCTCAAAGACGGCTAAACCCAAACATGAAAGAAGTAGTCCGGAAAGAAGTGGTTAAACTACTTGAAGCCGGCATGATATATCCGATCTCGGATAGCACATGGGTTAGTCCGGTTCAAGTTGTCCCTAAGAAGGGAGGTATGACGGTAATCACGAACGAGAAGAATGAGCTCATACCGACAAGAACCGTAACCGGTTGGAGGATGTGTATCGATTACCAGAGGCTTAACAAAGCAACATGAAAAGATCATTTTCCTCTACCATTTATGGATCAAATGCTAGAGAGACTGTCAGGACAAGCTTTTTATTGTTTCCTTGACGGATATTCGGGTTACAATCAGATTTTGGTGAATCCAGACGATCACGAGAAGACTGCATTCACTTGTCCTTTTGGGGTATTTGCATATCGACGCATGCCGTTCGGATTATGTAACGCTCCAGCAACATTTCAACGATGCATGCAAGCCATCTTTGCAGACTTGATTGAAAAGAGCATTGAAGTGTTTATGGACGACTTCTCAGTTTTCGGGTCATCATATGATTTATGCTTGAAGAATCTGGACACGGTACTGAAACGGTGCAAGGAAACCAACTTGGTGCTCATTTGGGAGAAGTGTCACTTCATGGTAACCGAGGGTATAGTCCTTGGTCACAAGATCTCCTCCAAGGGTATTGAAGTTGATAAAGCTAAGATTGATGTGATAGGAAAGCTTCCACCACCAGTCAACGTCAAAGGAATCCGAAGTTTCCTAGGCCATGCCGGGTTCTATCGGAGATTCATCAAAGACTTCTCAAAAATTGCAAAGCCATTGAGCAATCTGCTCAACAAAGATAAGTCTTTTGATTTTGACAATGATTGTTTACATGCTTTTGAAAGTTTAAAGGATAGCTTAACATCCGCACCCATAATCACCGCACCAAACTGGAACTATGATTTTGAACTTATGTGCGATGCAAGTGATTATGCGGTAGGCGCGGTGTTAGGTCAATGCAAAAACAAAATTTTTCATGCTATACACTATGCAAGTAAAGTTTTAAATGACGCACAAGTCAATTATGCTACCACTGAAAAAGAATTACTTGCTATAGTGTTCACATTAGAAAAATTTCGTTCGTATCTCATAGGTTCAAAAATTGTTATCTGGACTGACCATGCAGCTATCAAGTACTTAATCACCAAACCCGACTCAAAGCCGAGACTCATCCGTTGGATGTTGCTACTCCAAGAGTTTGATTTGGAGATTAAGGACAAGAAGGGGACTGAGAACCTAGTAGCTGATCATCTGTCAAGATTGGTGAACGATGAGATAACGAAGAATGAGAGGGACATTCTTGAAGAGTTCCCGGATGAAAAGTTGCTTATGGTGCAAGAAAGACCATGGTTTGCTGACATGGCCAATTACAAAGCAACGGGTTTCATACCGGAGGATTACACATGGCAAATGAAGAAGAGGTTGATGACAGACGCAACTCAATTCATTTGGGATGACCCGTACCTCTTCAAGATTGGAGCAGACCACTTGTTAAGAAGATGTGTTGCAAGAGAAGAAGCCAAGGACATCATGTGGCATTGTCACAACTCGCCATATGGTGGTCATTATAGCGGTGAAAGAACTGGAGCAAAAGTTCTTCAAGCAGGCTTTTATTGGCCCACTTTGTTCAAAGACGCATACGAGCATGTGAAGGAATGCGAGAGTTGCCAGAAAACTGGAGGGATTTCAAAAAGGAATGAAATGCCTCTGCAAAGTATCCTTGAAGTCGAAGTCTTTGACTGTTGGGGTATTGACTTTGTGGGGTCATTTCCATCCTCCATGAACAACGAGTACATTTTGGTGGCTGTTGATTATGTGTCAAAGTGGGTAGAAGCAATAGCATCCCCAAAGGCCGATAGTAAGACGGTGGTCAAGTTTCTGAAAAGGAACATCTTTTCCCGATTTGGAACTCCAAGAGTGCTAATAAGTGATGGAGGTTCTCACTTCTGCAATCAACAGTTGGCAAAAGCACTTGAGCACTATGGAGTAAAGCACAAGGTAGCTTCACCATACCATCCACAGACCAACGGTCAAGCCGAGGTATCCAACCGTGAAATCAAACGGATACTTGAAAAGACCGTGTCATCATCAAGGAAGGATTGGTCGATGAAACTGGACGAAGCATTGTGGGCCTATAGGACCACATACAAAGCTCCTACGGGTTTCACACCATTCCAGTTGGTGTATGGGAAAGCATGCCACTTGCCGGTCGAGTTGGAGCACAAAGCGTTTTGGGCGCTCAAGTTTTTGAACTTTGATCAAGAGCAAGCGGGGGAGAAGAGAAAGCTTCAGATGAATGAACTAGAGGAAATGCGTGACCAAGCCTATCAGTCAAGCAAGCTTTATAAGGAAAAGGTCAAACGGTATCATGACAAGAAGATCATGAAGAGGGAATTCAGGCCCGGTCAAATGGTGTTGCTGTTCAATGCAAGGCTAAGACTATTTCCAGGTAAATTGAAGTCTAAATGGTCCGGTCCGTTCATGATCAAGGAGGTTAAACCTTATGGAGCTGTGGAGCTAGAAGATCCCATCACTAAGTCAACATGGACAGTGAATGGACAGAGGCTGGAGCCATATTTTGGAGGTGAAGTTGTTCGACACACGACGACGATTTCACTCATCAATTCTTGAGCAAAAGCGAATCAGGCGTCGATCTAATGACGTTAAACAAAGAGCTTGTTGGGAGGCACCCCAATTTTGTAAGTATGTTGCATTTTTAGTGTTATTTTAGTTCTGTACAGTTATTTATGCATGTAGGGATAGTGGCAAGAACTCAAAATTTTATTTTTCTGTTTCCTGTCATGGTCGCTACAGCGACAGATTCATCGCTGTAGCGATGAACTTTGCACTACGTCGCTGTAGCGACGCATGGTCGCTTGTAGCGATGGCTTCCAAACTTTGCGCTTGTAGCGCCAGCCAACGCTTGTAGCGATGGGCTTATAGCCTGTCGCTGTAGCGACAGGTCGCGCGCTTGTAGCGACCGTAGCAGAAAATGTCATTTATGGTTCCCATGCCACTAGTAACCTTTCCACTACCTCCCAACCACCCCATTAAATAGCCTAGTCATTTTTATTACTTATTTTCGCATCTATTACACAGTAACACATTCCATTCCAGTTTCTACTTTCCTTCTGCATTTTTCACTTTATTTCTCTGCTTAATCTTGCAATCTAACTCTGTTCTTCTACAATCTGCACTCAATCCACCCTCCAGGTATGTTTTTCGTACTTGTCTGTTGCAAGTTTGTAGCTTTATACATGTTAATGGTGCCTGCATGCTTATTACGAATTTAGGGTTTAGGATTTTCAAATTTTTGAACTTAAGATTGATCCCTGTTGCTTTACCCATTATTAGCCATAGATTAAGCCATTATAAATGAACTAGAATCACTTAGAAAACTCTCCATTCATCCTCTTGTTTATTCAAATCGTGTTTTGAAAAACCTAAATGTAAAAATTCAAAATAATTTAGGGTTTTTGATGATGAGGAAGTTTAAGTGATTTTTACTCATTTATATTAGCTTTAAGGTTAATTTCGCATGCTACAAGTAGGTTAAAATCAAGAAAATCAAGATTTTTGAAAATGGGTTGCCCTCGCTAGACAGCGCTTGTAGCGCAGGCATCCATCATTTTCTGCGTTCGCTCGCTACAAGCGAACAAGCTGTCGCTGTAGCGACGAAGCCCAGAAATGGTTTTATTTTTCTTTTGATTTGATGCTGACTTGTATCCTACCTATTTTTTGTCTGTTTTAATCTTTGTGTAGGAATGGCACCAAAATCTTCATCGAAAAGACAAAGGAATGTTGAGGGTTCATCATCTCGACCTAGAGCAAACCCTCAACCACATGATGCTAGCCGTTTCTTAAGCTTAAGGAACCAAGAGCGGTATGAGGAGCTGAAAACAAGGAGGATATGGTCCGAGAAGCAATTCCAGATTTCGGAGGAAGGAGAATATGGAGGGATTGCGCACATGCTTAATGAAAGAAAATGGGGAATACTGTGCACTCCGCCGAGGAAGATTAACTACGATATCGTGCGGGAATTTTATGCGAATGCGATCCCAGCAGACCCTTCAGACCCATTCACATGGACGACATATGTGCGAGGGCGCACCATTGCATTTGATCGGATGTCCATAAATTCATACTTGGGTAAGCCTTTGGTGCTTTGTGAGTCGGATAACCCACTAGCACCGACCATGCTGTGTGACTTTCATGAACACCAGAGGGGAGGAACTTGGGATCACGATCTGATAGCACGAGAAATCTTCCAAGAGGGGAAGCATTATCATGTGAGCAAGGCTTCGGGTAAGCCTTTCAGAGCCTTCAGAGATGACATGACCACACCTACTCAGGTAGTCCTTACCCTCATTCTTTACAATATCAGGCCTAAATCACACACTTCATCTACCACACTTGATGTTACACCCCTTCTCCACTATATCCTTAGCAACCGTCAGGTTGACGTTGCAAGGATTATAGCCAATGAGATAAGGGTTGTGGCGGAGAGCGGCATCCTACCCCCAGGCAAACCCAAATGCCCATTGACCTTCCCTGGTTTGATAATGGGACTGTGTAGAAAGGCTAGGGTACACATGCCTAACCAAGTAGATGAAGAGATCAAAAATCCTATTGATGACAGGTACATCAATAGGTATTGCTCCACCCCCACACCTACTGCCCCACCTTCTTCCTCAGCCGGACCTTCCACATCAGCTGGACCTTCCACTGTACCACCACCAGCACCACATCACCCTAGCCACCCTCAGGGCCCGACCTTTCCACCATTAGATTTCTCTAGTTGGGACCCATCTCTGGTTAGCTCATTTCTCATGGCGCAGAATGCGTCTAATCATCGTGCTCTCACGACTATTCAGAGTCACTTGCATGACAGTGGCCACAACACTTGGACGCCAGCCTTTTTCTCAGAGCACATTGCTTGGCCTGGGGACAGGCCTTTCTTTCCTGGAGGGGCAGCTGCTGCAGATGTTGGTGATGAGGATGCCGGTGATGATGGTGATGATGATGCTGATGTTGATGATGATCATGGCGATGACTCCTCGGAGGCTACTAGGAGCATTGACCGTATGGCTGCAGACTTGATGGATTCTGAAGATTATGATTCAGACTGATTTTGATGCAAGCTGCAGATTTTGTTCTATCATTCCTTTCGTTTTATTTATTATGCTTTGTATTTTATAACTTTTTTCATGCTTTGTACTTTATTTTGATTATGCTTTTGTACCATGGATGATGTTACTTTATGTTATTATGTTATTTATTTTGGTTATTACATGTTTAGTGTATGTTTTGCTTTATTTATGCTTTGTTATTTTAATTTTGGTTAAATTTTTAAGAATTATCCCAACAATGTTGAAAGAGAGATGAAAGATTCAAAAGCCAGTGCTTGAGCTTAGAATCATTTGAGTGATAATGATAGAATGAGTGTTAAAGCGCGCAGCTAAGGTACTCGTTTTCTTGTTTTTCTAGGTATATTCTTGAATGTGAATAAGTTCTTTACACACAAGTTAATTTATTCAGTTTTACGCAAGCACTTGTTTAGTTTTGAACCAATATAGAACTAGCCAAAATGTGAGGTATCCTCAACCATTGTATATATATCCAGGAGACCAACATATCATGTTTAACTCAGTTATTTTATGTTAAATCTATTGTTGTTTTAATTTGTATAAAAGCATTGAAATGATCAAGGCAATTTTTTGAAATTGAGTGAAATACTTGGCCAAATGAACCTACCCTGTGAGAAGTGTGAGTATCTGTAAACCCCTCTGAGCCTATTGAATCAGAATTGTTAACTGTGAACTGTCAATTTTAATAAGCTCAATTGCTTATTTAAATTGCCGGAGTTTGTAAAAAAATTCAGTTCATAGTTAACTCTTTATTGAATTCTGATAGTTGTTTTCTTTTGAACCCTTATCCATCGTTATTATTGACCTTTGCCATAATGATAAAGGAACATTCGATTAGGGTGTCATTGAACTAAGTTGGGGAGAAAGGGAGGTTGTGTTTATGTCAATGTAATGGTGAATGTTGATAATTGATCTTGACAAAAAGAAAAAGAGAAAGAAAAAGAAAAAGAAAAGAAAAAAAAGAAAGAAAAGCAAACCAAGAAAAAGAAAAGAGAAAAATGAAAAGGTTTGCAATAATTCAAAGAAAAAGTTGT
The DNA here is from genome assembly GCA_018208015.1 of Medicago ruthenica. Taxonomy (NCBI): domain Eukaryota; kingdom Viridiplantae; phylum Streptophyta; class Magnoliopsida; order Fabales; family Fabaceae; genus Medicago; species Medicago ruthenica. The sequence goes on from CM031372.1 coordinate 89,748,591, forward strand.
CAAGATCAATCAAGAAAAGAAAATATGTAATTCACCAAGAGTTGTATTGGAATAAGGAGGAAGTTTGTAATTAGATTGAATGTTCATCTTGCTTGGCCATTTGAATTCAAATATCCCACATATGACAATTCTTTTGTAACTTAGCCCAATTACAACCCTTAAAGACCTTTTGATCAATGCCTTTTATGCTTTTGGAAATGATAATTAGATGGACACATAATTTAATTGGAATGTTATCATGTTTGTTGGATGAGTGTTCATACCCTCACAATAGATTTCAAATTGTTCATATACTTTATATAGAAGTGTGTTAGGTTTGGTTCAAATTTAAACATGTTGCTTGTTTAGGATTGTGTGATTTGATTCTTTGTGTTTAGAACTAGTTCACATTTATAGTATGTATCTTGTTTAATGAGAAACTGAACTTTAGCTTGCGCATTCACATTTGAATCACTCATCTGATATTTATTTCTTCAAACTTTTGAATCCTTTGCTAATTGCTCAATACTGTGGTTTGAAAGCTATGAAAATTTCCTTTTTGATTCTTTGGTTTGAGGACAAACCAAAATGTAAGTTGGGGAGAGTTTGATAAGTGCCTAAAAGTTGTTATCTTTTGATACATTTTAGGGCACTTATGTTACTTGTTTTACAAGTTACCTTAGGATAAGAGCATATTTGTGTTAAAAATGCAATATTTGTGATCCTAAGCCTTACCCCATGTTATTATGCAGGAAATACATGCTTGGACCTGATTGATGCAAGGAAAATGAAGTTTTTATTGATGCCATCGCTACAAGCGCAGAAGCCATCGCTAGTAGCGAGGATAGGCAGGGATTTCCATGAAGCCATCGCTTGAAGCGCCAGAAGCCTCGCTAGAAGCGAGCCTAGGCAGGGATTTACAAGAGTTCATCGCTTCAAGCGATGAACTGGACGCTAGAAGCGAGCCTAGGCAGGGAATTTCAAGCTTCCATCGCTAGTAGCGTCAGACCTTGTCGCTACAGCGACCAGAGGGCGGTTTAATGCTCAAGGATGACGTGGAGCTCTCCCATTGGCCAGTTGACTTCCTCGCTACAAGCGACAGGCTGGTCGCTTGTAGCGAGCGTGCTTTTTCTCAGATTATAAATACTTTTGAAGCTCATTTTTTCAGATATATAGTTTTTTATCAGATTTTACAATTTCCAGAGCTCAAAATATTTGATTTCTAAGAGAGAGAATAGGCATAGAAGGAGGAAAACTTCAAATAGCAAAAGGATTTGGATTGAAGAATACATTAAGAAGCTTTGAGAAATCAAGCCTTAACATATCTTCATCTTCCTTTCTTGTTTTGCAATAGTTATCATGACAATGATCAACTAATCTCCTTTGTTGGGATTAATAGGTAATCAATCATTCTATGTTGTAAACTTTTGATTTATTAAATATATGATTCTAGCATTTTTATATACCATTGAATTTCTTCTTGCTTTTCACTCTTATATTTGATTTAAATGATGTTGGAAAATACTTTTGAATCTAGGTTTAGAATGATATTCTATCAAGATAAGAAATTCTAGAAATGGGATTTGGTTTTGATAATTACATTAAGTATTGGATCGTAAAGCTTTCGAATCGTTTAATAGATTGAGAAATCATCGATTAAACGATACGATCGATCTCACGACGTCATTTGGGAAATCAATGACGTTGTTGAGCAATACGTAATAATGTCATTTATAAGAAAAAGCTAGAATCCGTATTTATGATCAATCGAATACAAACGATGTTTGATTGATGAACGTTAATCCTAACACCTTTTATGTCCTATTACTCTACGTTTTATTTATTACGTTTTTAATGTTGAGTAGTGTAGTAAAGAAAAAAGGTTAAACCCTAACTTAAGACGATAATCGACGTTGAACGGTTTATGATATCACGTTAATCCCAGTGGAACGATATAAAACTTATACTTACTTTTGTGCTTTAACAAGTTCCTTGTTCAATGTTGTACTCCTCCAGCATCTGCTTCATCCACACCAATTGTGAGCAACTACTTCCAGCAGCAATATACTCAGCTTCAGCAGTTGACAATGACACACAATTTTGTTTCTTGCTGAACCAAGAAATTAAGTTATTTCCCAAAAAGAAACAACCTCCTGAGGTGCTCTTCCTGTCATCAGCACTTCCAGCCCAGTCAGCATCACAATATCCCATCAGTTCAGAACTTGAACTGTGTGAATACATGATTCCATAGTCACTTGTGCTATTCACATACTTTAGGATCCTTTTAACTTGTGTCAGATGACTCATCTTAGGATCAGCTTGATATCTTGCACAAACTCCTACAGCAAATGTGATATCAGGCCTGCTTGCAGTTAAGTACAATAGGCTCCCAATCATGCTTCTGTACTGACTTTGGTCTACTGAAACTCCATGTTCATCCTTAGTTAACTTCAGGTGAGTAGCAGCTGGTGTCCTCTTGTGAGCAGCAGATTTCAATCCAAATTTCTTCACTATGTTCTTGGCATACTTACTTTGAGAAATGAAGATTGTATCTTCCATTTGCTTGACTTGTAATCCAAGAAAATAAGTCAGTTCACCAACCAAGCTCATTTCAAATTATGACTGCATCTGCTGAACAAACAGTTTGACCATCTTCTGAGACATCCCTCCAAACACTATATCATCCACATAAATCTGAGCAATCATCAGACTCCCATTTTCATCTTTCACAAACAAGGTCTTATCAGAACCTCCTTTTCTGTAACCTTGAGTCACAAGAAACTGAGTCAGCCTGTCATACCATGCCCTTGGTGCTTGCTTCAATCCATATAAAGCCTTCTTTAACTTGTACACATGTTCTGGAAACTTAGGATCCACAAAACCTTTAGGCTGTTCAACATATACTTCTTCTTGCAAATATCCATTCAGAAATGCACTCTTCACATCCATATGGAATAATTTGAACTTGAGAATGCAAGAAACACCCAACAACAGTCTTATGGACTCTAGTCTGGCCACAAGTGCAAAGGTCTCATCAAAATCCAATCCCTCAACTTGAGTATAACCCTGAGCAACCAACCTTGCCTTGTTTCTGACTACAGTACCATTCTCATCTGTTTTATTCTTGAATATCCACTTAGTCCCAATCACATACAGCCCTTCTGGTCTTGGAACAAGATCCCATACTTCACTCCTTTTGAATTGATTCAACTCATCTTGCATTGCTTCAATCCAAAATTCATCAGTTAGGGCTTCTTTCACATTTTTACGCTCAACCTTTGACACAAAACATGAATCAGTAGCAGCAACATCTGATCTCCTGGTTCTGACACCTTGATCTAAGCTTCCAATGATTAAGTCTTTAGGATGATCCTTCTGAACTCTAATGGATGGCCCTTTACCATTTGGAACTTGATCTGTTTGATCTTCTGCTTCTTCAGACTCTGAATGCTTTTCTGCTTCTGAGGTTTGTTCTTCTGATACTTCAGACTCTGGAACAACTTCAGGATCATTCTTTTCATTCTCAGCAGACAAATCATCAATAACCACATTTATGGACTCCATCACAACCTTGGTTCTGGAATTAAACACCCTGTAAGCTCTGCTGTTCACTGAATAACCCAGGAATATGCCCTCATCAGACTTAGGATCCAGTTTTCTTCTATTCTCTCTGTCAGCCAAGATATAGCATCTGCTCCCAAAAACATGGAAATATTTCACAGTTGGCTTCCTCCCTTTCCACAATTCATACAGAGTAGATGTTGTTCCCTTTTTCAAAGTGACTCTATTGTGTATGTAACATGCTGTGTTCATAGCTTCAGCCCAAAACATATATGGCAGCTTCTTAGCATGCAACATAACCCTTGCACATTCTGCTAATGTTCTATTCTTCCTCTCAACTACACCATTTTGCTGAGGTGTGATAGGTGCAGAAAACTCATGCTTTATACCTTCAGAAGCACAGAATTCTGAAAAGCTCTTGTTTTCAAATTCTTTGCCATGATCACTTCTAATTCTGATAATCCCACTATCCTTCTCTCTTTGTAGTTGGATGCACATCTCTTTGAAAACTTCAAAAGTGTCAGACTTTTCTCTAACAAAGCTGACCCATGTATATCTTGAGTAGTCATCAACCATTACAAAGGCATATCTTTTTCCTCCAATACTCTCAACTTGCATAGGCCCCATTAAATCCATATGAACAAGTTCTAGTACTTTAGTAGTTACCTGGTGAACTAATCTGGGATGAGACTTTCTTGTTTGTTTACCAATCTGACAATCACCACAAACACTGTCCTCATTGATCTTCAGATTAGGTACACCTCTGATAGCTTCAGTACTTAGGATTTTCTTCATGCCTTTCAGATGCAGATGTCCCAGTTTCTGGTGCCAGAGTTTGACTTCTTCTTCTGAGCTCATAAGACAAGAAGTCAGACTTCTTTCTTCTTCAGAAATCCACAAATAACAATTGTCTTTGGATCTGCAGCCCCTCATCTGAGTTTTTCCATCCTGATCAGTAACAATACACTCCTGCTTGTTGAAATTAACTTTCAAATCCTGATCACACAGCTGGCTAATACTGATCAGATTAGAGGTTAATCCTTCAGCCAGTAGCACATCATTAAGTCTGGGCAAACCTTCTCTGATCAAATCTCCAATACCCAGAATCTGACCTTTTACACCATCTCCAAATAACACATAACTTCTGGAGTATGATCTGATATTGCTCAGCAGCTTCTTCACACTAGTCATGTGCCTTGAACATCCACTATCAAAATACCAGTCTTCTTTTGAAGTGGCTCTCAGTGAAGTATGAGCAATCAGGCCTATATTCTGAACTTTGGGCTTCCATACCTTCTGAACATTGTGTTTGATAGTAGTTGGTTCCACTTTTCTATACTGAAAATGTTCAGGATAGCCATAAAGTTTGAAGCAGAATGGTTTGATATGCCCTTTCTTTCCACAATGATGACAGATCCATGGATGATTTCTCCTCCTTCTGTTTCTGAACAAATTCTGGGGTTGCTTCTGAGGTAGCATCTGAACATGCTTCTGACCTTGCATTTGAACATGCTTCTGACCTTGCATCTGAGGTCTCTTCTGAGTTTGCTTCTGTCCTACCTTTTGAGGTTTCATCTGAGATGTTCCAATCATAGGATTACCAGTTTTAGTGCCAGGAACAAACTTTTTAACAAGAATCTCCTGTTTGGGGTTCTGAGTCTGATCAACAAAGCCTAAACCAGTTTTTCCTTGTTGCTGAGCACCCAAAATTTCATCCAACACATTAGTAGCAGTATTCATCATTCTAACCTACTTTTTCATATGTTCAAGTTGGGAATTTAACTGGTTCACTTCTTCTTTTAAATCTGCATTCTGTACTAGAAGTTCTCCTTTTTCAGCCTCCAGTTGAAAAATAGTCTCCTTCTGATCCAAAACTTGTTTGCAAACCTCAGCACTTCTGGTATACAGCTTCTTGTAGTTATCAGCTAGTTCATCATATGAGGTTTTAGCAGCTTCAGACACAGATGAGGCTTCAGACTCTGAGTCAAACTCTGAAAAGGTCTCAGACTCTAAAACAACTTCCTTCTTCAAGATAGCTCCTGACCTCACTACCAGACCAGTATCACACATATCCGATTCACTAACATCATCATCTTCAGAACCATCATCAGACCATGCAACAGCTAGGCTCTTCTTCTGTTTCTTAAGGAAAGTAGGACATTCAGATTTGATGTGTCCATAACCCTCACACTCATAGCACTGCACACCTTTAGCTTGATTACTTTTCTCCTCAGACTTGGTCTTCTTCTCATCAGTTTGTTGCTTTTTGTTATTGAATCTGAAATTCTGACCTTTGGATTTGGCTTTTCTGTTAACATTCTTCAGAATCTTGTTGAATTGTTTTCCCAGCAACACTAGAGCTTCTGATAAGTCATCCTCCTCAGACTCTTGTTGATCATCAGCTTCAGCATTCACAGTAAAAGTTATACCTTTCCCTTTCTTATCAGGCTGTTTGCAGAATGCAGTCTCAAAATTTAACAAAGAACCAATGAGCTCTTCAACCTTCATAGCAGAAATATCATGAGCCTCCTCAATTGCTGTCACCTTCATATCAAACCTTCTGGGCAGGGACCTGAGGATTTTTCTCACTAGCTTCTCATCTGACATCTTCTCCCCAAGAGAATCAAAGGAATTGGCCATATCCAGCACATTCATGTAAAAATCCTGAATGGATTCATCTTCCTTCAATTTCAGGTTCTCAAATTTGGTGGTCAGCAGCTGCAATCTGGACATCTTAACTTTAGAGGTTCCTTCATGAGTGGTTTTCAGAATTTCCCAAGCATCCTTAGCCACAGTACATTGTTTGATAAGTCTGAACATGTTCTGGTCCACACCATTAAAGATTGCATTCAATGCTTTTGAATTTCCCAGAGACAAGTCATCTTCAGCTCTGGTCCACTCCTCTTCAGGCTTCAAAACTCCAGTTTTGTTACCATCTTTGTCCAAAATCTCAGGATGTTCCCAGCCTTTTATCACAGCTTTCCAAGTCCTGCTGTCAATAGACTTTAGAAAAGCACACATCCTTGACTTCCAATACTCATAGTTAGTGCCATCTAGTAGGGGTGGTCTATTGACATAGCCTCCTTCTCTATCCATGCTTGCCAGATATTAAGTCCTCTGGATCTCACCCAAATTACAGGCAGGGTGCCTGCTCTGATGCCAATTGAAATTCTGGCCAGGCAATACTTAAGAGATAAATGCAGGTTCTGAACCAGACAGGTTCTGAACAGAACTTAGCACAATATAAAAGCAGATAAACAACAGAAAAGTAAAGTGCAGGAAAGCTAAAAACACACAAGGTTTGTTAACCCAGTTCGGAGTAAACACCTCCTACTCTGAGGGATACCAATCCAGGAAGGAAATCCACTATAGGATTTAACCCAAAGACTCAAGACACTGACTCCCAGTTCCCAGCCTTAGCAATTAAACTCCTCATAGTCAGACTTCTACCCAACTCTGAGTATTAGAATCCTCTAACTTCCTATTCAAGCAACTAAACCCAGCTACTTGAACAACCCTTAACAATCCCCTATTTTTTAACACAATTTCAATGACAACACTTCATTCGTACCTAAAGGCTTAGAATGAATTACAACTCAATAAAAACTCTAAACCAACTCAAACAATGAGTGGTGCACAAAGAAAACTCTAAGTTAAAAATACAGACTCAATTTTCTGAAATCTAACTCTAAATTCGTTACTTGAATAGCAGCAGCACTCCTCTTTATATAGCCTTCAGTCTGGCAGCATAAATAACAATCTAATCTTCTGCACATGATTTGTTTCTGAAATAAGATTGGTCCAATAAGGAAACAAATAAAACCACTTTGTATCTTTAAAAGATTGTATCAGGAAAATACGTGTTTCCATAACAATAAACCAAATCTTTAATAAATCTTCTCCAAAACAATCCAGCATTCTAGAACAATATGCGTGGATAATTCCTTGTTAAATCTTGCAAAGATTCGCACAGAAATAACATGAAAATAACCAGCTTCTAATGAAGTCAACATAAGTCAACGCTGGCATCAGAACCTGAATTCAGCTTCTGAACAACTACAGTGCTTCTGATGAGGCATTCAGCTTCTGATGTGATTTTGAGCTTCTGAATGGCTTTAAATGAGAAAACTTGTAACTGAAGAAATGTTCTACATATGGAGATGCTTCTATTCAATATCTTGGTTTTGCCAAAACATGCAGCCAACACCAAAAGACTCAACAAATACCTTTAGAACACTCGTTAACATAAACAACAGCCTACAATTTTTTCTTCTTATTTTACCATTTTTACTCTATTCAATAACTAATTTTTTAAAATAAAGGCTTAATTGCAGTTTTGACCCCCTAAGTATCACGAACTTGCGATTTTGGCCCCCTATAAAAACAATAACAAATCAACCCTTATGTTTACCCCTTTTGCAGTTTTGGCCCGTCAGACCAATTTTGACCAAGTCAATGCAGACGTGGCACCCACATCATTTAAGTGAGGTGCCTCGTGTGTTAATGTCTGAATTATTTAAATGTTTATGCCATGCTGGAAAATAATAAAATGAAAAAAAAATAAAAAAATCAAAATATCTCTGCTCTTTCTTCTTCTCTATCTTCTCTCTCTCCTTTCTCGCCACCCTCAGCCAATTTCTTCCAGAAAATCCCAATTTCATCCAGATCTCCTCTCTCTACTCTTTCGTCTCTCCCTCCAAAACCAAATTCTCCCTCATGTCCACCATGGCCATGTCCACCCATTCGCTCTTCTAATATTACGAATTTTTCAACAATTTTCGGATTGGCACCCTTCAACAATTCTTTGATTACAATTTTCTCAATTCATCCAGATCTGAGTTTGGGTGCTGGGTTTCTCTAAGAAAGAAATTGAAGACGGGTACGAATTTGGTTATGGATTAAGAAGGAGGAACAAGTAGAATACAACTGAAAAATTGGTTATGGGTTTCACGAGTTGGGTTATGAGTTGTTGTTTTCTTCTTCTATCATTCAATCAACCTAATGTTCCAAATTCATTGCAGAATTTATGTTGTATATCTTGCTAGTTAATTAGATTGAATTTGTTTTCCTCTTGATTCAGATCCATTCTTATTCTGCAAATCTGAGACACTACTGTTGGGGGTAAAATTAGGGAAATGAATGAATATTGCTGGAATTTTGTTGGGGGGGAAAGTCAGCCGAATGAAATGAATGAAATTGTTGCTGGAATGAATGAATTTTGTTGCTGAAATTTTGAGAAGCTATTGTTGGGGTAAAATTAGGGAAACTAATGAATATTGTTGGAATTTTGAGACAAGATTTTAATTGTTTTTTAAATTTTCTAAGTTTAGATGAAGGATGATGAATATGATGTTGAAAGAGATGAATATCATGTTGAAGGAGATGAATTTCTTGAGTTTTTCATTCATAATTTTATTTATTTATTTTATTTTGGAAATAATTATGTGATATTTTTACTTATTTTGAATTAAAAAAATTATACACGTGGCATCCTACTCATCTGAGTGAGGTGCCACGTCTGCATTGACTTGGTCAAAAAACTGCAAAAGGGGTAAACATAAGAGGCTAATTTGTTATTGTTTTTTTATAGAGGTCAAAATCGCAAGTTCGTGATACTTAGGGTCAAAACTGCAATTAAGCATAAAATAAACACGTACCTTCTAAGTTCTATGACATATTAATTTAATGGTTAGCATGGACGCTGAAATTTAAAATAGAAATAACATCAACAATAGGTATTAATTGATTATAGCTAGTCATAGTCTTTTTTTAAGTGGATTATAGGCATAGTCTCATGAGATGAAAAAATAAATAGAAAAGGAAAAAATATATCGGAAAAAATCTTATTTCAGAATATTTCTTAATATATAGGCTTAAATATGTAAAAGGTCCCTGTAAGTTAGCGTGTTCTTGGTTTTCGTCCATGTAAGTTTTTTTGTTGCGAAACAGCCCTTGTATGTTGTTAACTTTTTGGAATTGGTCCCTGCCGTCAGATTCCGTAAAAAAAAGCCTAGCTGGCTAACGAACGCTTACGTGTCAGTTGCTGAGATGGACAAACACGCTTATGTGGCATTAAAGCTGAATATTGGTGTTATAAGAGGGACTAAAACCAAAAACGAATATTTACATAGGGACTAAAACCAAAAAACGTAATCACCAAAATTTGAAATTAAAAACCCAATCTTTTCACTTTCTTCATCACTCTGTTCTTTCTTTCTTCTTCATACATTCCTTGTCCAGCTTCTCATATATTGTGTCCTAAGAGGAAAAACCCACTTCCTTCAAACAATGTCTTCTCATTCCATATCTCAAACAATGATGTTGACATGATAGTGAATGGACTCAAGAGGTTGCCACCAACTCAACTTGATGACACAGTCAATGGTGTGATTGCTGGTTTGCTGAAATGGCAAAATAATATTGCAAAAGCTCAAGGCAAACAGGTGATGACTGTTGGAAATTCATCAGAAAATCAAGCACAATCAATGTTACAACTTCACCATTGAGAAGAAAATCCAACATACTAAAGAAAAAAAATCAAACTGGTGAAAGGTTAAGTGTTGTTGAATATAAAAAGGATTTGAAAGTTATAAGCAGCAAGGTTCAACTTCCATATAGAGAACAATCAAACACTAATTTCATTCGATAAACAAATCACAGAATTACAAAGCAAGAGTTACACTCCATCCTATAATCAATATAAAAAAATCAGTCTCGGAATCAACGAGATATGACAACAAAATCTAGGAGGGCAGAGTGAAGGAACAACGACATGTAGGCAAGCAAAGGGCGTTGGAATGCAACACGCTCGCCAGAGGAGTGACACTGCCAGGACGAACATGAAATCTAGGATTTTATCGCAATCTAGTGAAGAAGACGACAATTGTAACTGATAAGAAGGGGAATAGATAAATGTATAATCTAATACATTAAAATATAAGTTAAAGGACTGCATAAATGATTTTGAGTATCATTTTCATCTTTTGGAAAGAGTTCCATTTACCTAGGCAGAAGGGTTTGCCATATTATAACTTATATTCAACCATACCTAGGCAGAATTGCTATTTAGATGCAATTAACTGTGTTATTCAATATGATCATGTCTTCTAAATAGCAATTCCGAAGTAACAATCATAACTGCAAAGACTCCATTGATGAATAGCTATTAGAAAAATTACAGATATAAACTAAAAAATGAACATTCTTGTCGATGAAAGGTGATGACTGTGATTGCTGGTTTGATGATTGAGATATGGAATGAGAAGACATTGTTTGAAGGAAGTGGGTTTTTCCTCTTAGGGCACAATATATGAGAAGCTGGGCAAGAAAAGTATGAAGAAGAAAGAAAGAACAGAGTGGTGAAGAAGGTGAAAAGATTGAGTTTTTAATTTCAAATTTTGGTGATTACGTTTTTTGGTTTTAGTCCCTATGTAAATATTCGTTTTTGGTTTTAGTCCCTCTTATAACACCACTATTCAGCTTTAATGCCACATAAGCGTGTTTGTCCATCTCAGCAACTGAAACGTAAGCGTCCGTTAGCCAGCTAGGTTTTTTTTTTTGACGGAATCTGACGGCAAGGACCAATTCCAAAAAGTTAACAATATACAAGGGCTGTTTCGCAACAAAAAAACTTACAGGGACGAAAACAAAAAACACACTAACTTACAGGGACCTTTTACATATTTAAGCCTAATATATAATACAATATATCTGTAAATATCTTACACATCAATCGATATATAGCCTAGTTGTAATGTTCAAAAGTCTATCACAATGTTACTATTGTCTGGACAAATCAGAAAAGTAAAGTTTGTGTCGGTTTTCGTAAATCATGTGAGGGGTCTTTAGGGTCTAAGTGCAAAACCTTTGGGATAAAGGTGCAAACTAAAACTTTTAGGGTGTGCAAATTGCATAAATATAGAATTATTGGTGCAATATTTCAAAGTTCAGGGTATTCCGGTGCATGCACCTGGTCACGAGATAATAGATGGAGTAATGTTTCAAGTAAAGGATTTTTTAGTTTTATTATTTTGAAAACAGAAAGTAAAGGTTTAAAACTTGAATTTTCAGTCTTTAAACTTGAAGTTGATGCCCCTTAATCACTGCTAAGAAAGTGGTACATCTCCTTCAACAGGAAAATTGGTAGCCACGACAACATTAAATAAAGTAAATCCGGAGACACTTTATAATTGGTCAATACCGTTAATTGGGTCAATAATTTGACAACAATGGTGTGGCAGACTGTTTGAAGAAATCAAGTTACTATTTCAATTTCATCATAAACAGCAAAAAATGGTTGTCTTAACTCTTAAGGAATCAACAACCTATCAAATAAGTCTTCAAAAAACAATCTAATAATAAGAATACGAATGTAAAAAAACAAAAAGGAAGAATGGGAATAAGAATAAACTAAGTAGTAATATGGATATATTTTCTTTCTCGATCCATGATCATGTAAATATAATTTTGTCTGCAGGAAAAATATATCGACTTTTTGATCACCGCACTTATAAAGGCCGATCATTTTGATTCCTGAAATTTACAAATAGGCAAAAACTATTTAGTTATTTTATAACTACTTTCGAGTGTATGATGTGGCACATTAAACGTCTATGTGTGTGTTTGATATGACGTCACAAAATGAAATCACGGCAAAATACCACATTATCGTGAAAGCTTAGAATCTCAGCTTCTCAATTTTCACGTCCATGAAAACTAAAAAGTGAGTTTGACACTTCCACTAGCAAACCAAACAGGTTATATGTAGAACTCTTACATGGATGTAACAAAGACTTATTTGTACGACTATTTTTGGTTACAATTACTAAGCTTAAACAAGTAAAAATAATTCAACAAACTCTTATTTTTTTCCCAATAATATGTTTATTTTTTTCCCAATAATATGTAAATTCTTATTCCCAATACAAAATCTTTTATCTTCCTCTGCATATCAATTGGAATCTCTAAGAGTCTGCTTGATAGATCAGAATAGATAGAGACATGATAAAATATGACGTTGGATAGAGACACAATATGATTCAAACATGATAAACACTTATCTTATCATTTGTTTGATACGCACATGATAACAAATATTATAATTTTATTTTATAATATCAAGTGTTTGGTACACGACTGATAACAACATGAATCACATGATATGATATAAATCATAATTAAATGGCTAAATTATTTAGTGTTTAAACTATTTGATTTTTTTCAATGAATAATGTCTTAATTTAAAATCACTAAAGAATGCTCTCTTAAAACAATTGTTGGCAAGACAATAATGTTTTTTTTATTGGATGGATGAATTTTTATGGGAGATTGCTCTTCTCCCTTTTGTTTTTGCTCATTCACATGCCTGCATGAGTTAACTCATGTTAAAAAAGCCGAACATGAGTTAACTCACGTTGGGCATAATTAAGGAAATGAACAATTTTAAAATGGAAAAAAACAAATTTTCTTTTTTATGCGGAAGACAACCACGAAAACATTTATGTTATGATCCCAAACAACCAACCAACCTAAGTGGGTGTAGGACGAACCTAGGCTTTGGTCCAACATGTCTTTAGTTTAAGCTCTAGTTAACTCTACTCAATCGTATACATAATCTAGTAATCTCATGATCTCACTTCTATCACTTTTTTGATAGACAAATGTTAAGTAGTTAATTGAGCTAATATTGCAATAAACACCACAAGCAGCTCTATAGTTATCCAAAACAAAACCCTCTACATTACACTTTAGTTTTAAGACTCACATCCTCATTAGCCTTTCCGCGAGCCATAAGAATCACCTTACGCATGGAAAACTGCATGATTTCTTTCAAATCAAATTAACAAGACGATGGAATGGTAGCGAATAGACCAATGCATATCCGCAAACACGTCAATTTTACTCCTTAAATTTGAATAAATCCAACTTTTTTTTTGTTGAAGATGTCAAACTAAATCGAGCCCTTAATAGAACTAGTGACGAAATTCATTGAACAATCGAACTCCTTATCATTCTACTTTTAACCTTTCACTTGAGTCATCAAACCAACCTTATGTCCCACTTTTTTCCTTCTTTATACTCCGTAGACACTATTTGTCTTTTCACCAATACGGTTTTTATTTTAGAAAAGTCCCAGAGAATGTCACAAGATTTACCTTTACCTAGAAATGAGATTAAAGCCATGTCATACTTTTACAACAAGTGGATCTTGAAGCATTACAATATCAAAGTACTAGCCTTTTCATAATGAAAATTGTTGTATACACTTCAAATAAAGCTAAAACACACTGGTATATTACCTTTTTACCCCGGCGGCAGTTAATTGCCGCCGGCTCATCCCATCGGTACTTAGTTGCCGCCGCGTTTGAATCCATCGGCAGTTAGCTGCCGTTGCGTTCTTGATATTGCTGATTACAACAACCTACACCTACACTGTTCCATTAACTCTTTTTCCTACTTCCTCTTCAATCTAAACCCCAAAATCCAATTTTTTTACACAATCCTTGTCCAAAATCATTGAAGCAGCAATCCTAGAAGGTTTTAACACACTTTTGACGTCAAGAAACAAGTAATGCATCATTTAATCCGTTTTTTTGCTGATTTTTCTGTCATTTTCGTAAAAATGCTGACATGAGGGGAGCGACATTTAACTGCCGTTGTATGGGGCCATCAGTAGCTAACTGCCGATGGCTGTGACAGTTAGGTGCCGATGGGAATCTTCAAAAGAAGGCTTACTGCCTGATTTTATGAATTTTATTTTATTTTTATTTTTTTTAGGTTTAATTAATTTTGATATTGATGTTATTGCAATTGTAAGTTATTTATTCATAGTTATTTGTTGTTTATTCATAGTTATGGATGAAAATGCGGATGATGATCCGGTCGAGACAAACCTATTTTTGTCGATAATTTCGAAAATGTCATACCGTCTAAGGTTGAAGCTTCTGTCCATGTTGAAGCTTCATTATAAGTTGACTCCGGTGTCGTCCCTCTTGAGGCCAACGAAGTTGACACGACTCTTTTTTTTCAAGCGAAGTTAAATGGAAAGATAGAGATGACTTGCTTAATTGGGTACGTCGTCAAGGAAATATGACTGGATTTACAATTGTTATACGTAGATCCAATTTGATCAATCCAATGTTGCAACTAATTTGTGAAAGGAGTGGCGACCACAAAGTGCCAAAAAAAAGATTGAAGCATGATGCAAGGGGTTCAAGAAAATGTGGGTGTAAGTTCACGGTTCATGAATATCTTAGTAGGGAAACAAATGATTGGAGATTGAACATTCTTAATGGAGTTCACAACCATGAGATGGAGCCAAGTTTAGAATGACACATGCTTGCGGGTAGATTAAGGGAGGATGACAAGAAGATTGTACGTGACTTGACCAAGAGTTTGGTGCTACCAAAAAATATTTTGATAAATTTGAAGACAAAAAGACAAGATTGCATGACAAATATCAAGCAAGTATACAATGAACGTCAAAAAGTATTCAAGTCAAACATAGGTAACAAAACGGATATGCAGTATCTAATCTCAAAGTTGGAGGAGCACAACTATGTCTATTTCACCAGAACACAAACTGAGAGTACTATTATTCAAGGCATATTTTGTGCTCATCCAACATCTGTTAAGTTGTTTAACAAATTTCCAACAGTTCTTGTTATGGACTCCACCTATAAAACCAACATTTACAGAATGCCATTGTTTGAGATAGTTGGGGTCACCTCGACCGATTTGACGTATTCTGTTGGTTTTGAATTTTTGACATTTGAGAAAGAGGATAATTTTACTTGGGTTTTACAGATGTTGGTCAAACTTCTTAACTCAAAGATTAATATGTCTTCACTGGTTGTGATTGACAGAGATACAACTTTGATGAATGCGGTAGCAACTGTTCTCCCTGAAACTAGTGCAATACTTTGTTATTTTCATGTTGGTAAAAATGTTAAGCAAAATGCATCACTGACTGTAGAGTGAAATCGAAGGATGGGAAAGAGGTGAAGCCAAGTGACATAGTTAACAAGGTAATGAGAGCATGAGATGTTGTTGTTGAATCACCTACTCAAGAATTAGATGCAAGTGCGTTAATGGAATTCAAAATTTTTTGTAAAGATTTTCCAAAGTTTCTTACTTATGTCGAGAGCACCATATTGGATGTTGTGAAGGAGAAAATAGTGAGGGCATGGACAGACCGTGTCTTGCATCTTGGCTGCATAACCACCAACCGAGTTGAGGGAGCTTATGATAAACTGAAGAAATATTTGAGCAATAGTGTAGGTGATTTGGGTACTTGTTAGGAGAAAATACATGATATGTTGGTGATCCAATTAACTGAGATACAAACATCATTTGAGAAGAGTTGTAATGTATTGGAACATAGATACAAAGACGTCATTTTGTACTCTGGGTTGGTTGATTATGTGTCTAGGACTGCTTTGAGCTTTATTTTTGATGAAGAAAGACGTTCCAAGGAAACCTTGTGCATGGACAAAGAAATTTGTGGTTATGTGATAAGGACATCATATGGGCTACCTTGTGCATACACTATTGTTGTGAAAATCCGTGACAACAAGCCTAATCGATTGGATGAGATACACCGTCATTGGCAAATGTTATGTATGGGTGAAGAAAGTAATGAAGATGGTTTTTTTTGTCGAGGAGGAGTGGAATGGTATTCAGGAACGTCTCAAGAAAGTTCTTTATCAAATCAAACTAGAAATCAAAGAGGTTTTGCGTCAGTTGGCATTTCCAGAATCCATAATGGTTTCTCCTCCTCCAAGAAAAGTACCAACCAAGGGAGCGCCAAAAAAAGTGAGGTGTAAAGCAAATGAGGCATCGACAAGTCGAATCCCTTCTTATTGGGAGCATGTTGATTCCCAATTTCCGGATAGTCAATCGTCGCAAACTATGTCATCATTTCCTAAAACAAAGGGTGCTCATATTGTCAAATCATCACGTTCCCCACTTCCACCACCTACTCGATTTCCTAAGCTTAGCCCGGTTCCAAAACCTACTCCGGTTCATGGTGTTGTTGATGTTTTGAGCCCTATTGACTATATGCCAAAATTCATGGTTCCATTTATTCAAAAAATTGTGGATGTTAAAGGCGATGAGATTTGTGATTTTTGGGCTATAACTGAGTTCTTGGGTTTCACCGAAGAAAGTTATGTCATGGTTCACAGACATCTTATTCAAGAGGTGAAAGATCATAAAAATGATTATGTGCGGGTATTTGCGAGTGATGATCGTTTTAACTACATCTTAAATGGCTTGCATCCTCCCTCAAATAGTGGTGGTATTGCACCTGTAGATAAGTGGTTGACTTTTCCAAACATGGGTCACATCGTTGCAACTTATTACAATAGACTTGAAGTGGAGTTGACATATCACGAAATCGGAACTTCGGAATCCTTTTTCCCACTTAGAGGGGTGCCACCGCTTAAGCAAAAAAACTCCATCATGTGCCTAGACTTAATTCCCAATCATTTTGTTCTTATTTTTTTGAAAGATGGTTATCCACTACCTCCATCATCTACAGAGTAGAACATACACAGGAGTGAAGAGGCATCGACTTGGGAATTTGAGTATTTGGATCAACAAGCTAGGTTCCGAGACCTCATGAACATTGAAAAAAGAGAGAATCCGCTCCCACAAAAAAGGAGTCAAACCAAGCCAATCCAATTTTGTGTGACACTCATGAAAAAGCAAAGCAAGAATTTCAAGTTATTGCGGAAGATGAAGATGATTCAAATTGACTTGATGCGATATGAGTGATTTTTTGTTTTTGTCGATGTTCATCCTTTTTTTTGTCGATATTACACAGACATATTTTTTGTGGTCGATATTGTAACACCAATTTTTTGTGGCCAATATATAACTAACATATTAATATATATAAATATATGACTTTTATGTGGTGGAATATGCACCTACTTTGTTATTGGTTATAATGGTTCCGCATTTGATATATATATATATATATTGGTTATTACATTTCATTTAATTTTATTCTGATGTTTGATATTTCATAAACTTTTGTGAAGTTAAACGTGTCTGAGGTTGCACAAATTGAAGCTCATGTCCGGTACTCTGCTTTCAAAAAGACAATTAAGGATTTTTTAACTCCAACCGACACTATGGATGACTTGAAGGCACAACTTAACAATTATTTTCTCCATGTTGGTGAAAATCATCATACATGTCATGTATTTGATCAGATGTCATGTTATGACCTGGGGACAGATAAAGATGAAGACATGTGGAAAACGGTCTATTTTCCTGGGCTTATTCGTGACGATAGTGACGTTGGATTTATGTTTAGGCATATGATTGAAAATAATATATTATATCTTTGTGTTCGTTCCAACTGTATGTGCAACGAATGTCGGTAGAAATTTCATGTAATATTATGTAATGTGTTGTTGAATTTCAAACACTATTTATGTTTTTGTTGAATTTCAAACATTCGTGTAATTTTAACGAAATGTTGAATTGATTTTATTTTGCTCAATTGTAAAAGATTATGTATTGTTCTTGCTTATGAATTATTATAACTAGCGTATGATTTGTACTGCCTCTGGAATTGTTTTGGATTACAGGTAATAAATAGGCCGAGAAATGGTTTGCTAGAGAAAACGGTAGGTTGTTATGCATAATTTCCCGCAGCGGCAGTTAACTGCCGATAGGGACGGCGGCAATTAACTGCTGATGGGTCCGGCGGCAGTTAACTGCCGATGCACCATCCCAGCGGCACTTAACTGCCGACGGGGTAAAAACGTCATTTACTGGTGTGTTTTAGCTTTGTTTGAAGTGGAAAAAGCAATTTTCTTTCATAATTGAGGTTAATCATGGCATAACAATTATTTTTCCAATGTCCAGCAAGTACAAAATTTCCAAACAGGTACCCTCCTAGTCTTCTTAAAAAGTTGACAGGAAAAGATTGCAAGGAAGCTTCGATCAAGTTATTTTTGCTCCATCAACCTGACGAATTTTGTAGATCTTCTACAATGTGCTGACGACAGTAGATGGCACAAAGTGTGTTTTAACTGCAAAAAAAACCCAACCAGAACTAACCACATAATGCTATTCTAGTATTCTTCCAACTGCATTCATTTTGACTTTCTACATAAAACATGCACTTTACACTTAAATCTCAAACTACCATTTCAGCTTCTTTAAGAGTTGAAGGGATCCCGACATCAAGGCGCATTGTTGATTTATATTGTTCTGGTAAAGCAGCACCAGCCTGAATGCACATTTCCACCACAGCCGGAGCCTGTCCGTAGAAATTCTTAAGCTCTCGTTCCAGTGGTGGTCCGTTTACATCAGGAACATGCCACACAAATCTCGGCGGAATCAAGTCATCAAGCACTGCAGATTGCCAACCATGCTGCCCATTGCGTTGTTGGTGTTTGTGTGCCCCACAGTTTTGAGCTTTGTGCCCGCTGGGGCCAACATGAATTTCAGGGCAATATCCACAGACCCTCACGTGGTACATCCTCATTAGTCTCTTGGCGCCTCTCCTCAATTGTTCCCATGCTTGGAGTGTTTCCTCAGCAAGGTGGATTACTTCCTCCTTGTTCACTGGAGCAACTATATCTGAATCCGGTATTTCAGCTAGCAACGGTTGTGTAGGGTTATCTGGGAGTTCATCTGGTAGTTCACTTTCATCAGCATCCACAAATTCCTTCTTCCCAATACGGATTATTGGCTTTCTTCTCCTTTTTGTGGGAAACTTTGGAATTTCAACGCCAGCTTGAATGCAGAGCTCAACCACTGCTGGAATCCGAGGGATGGAGAATCTCTGTTCATGAGTAATCCGCCTTCCAAGACGATCATAGAGGTGAAATGCGTCAATCGGTATTAATATGTCTTCCACATGTGCATTTGTCCATTCATGAAGTCCCTTGCGGATGTTCGATTGTGTACCTTTACATGACTTGAATGGATGTCCAACAGGGCCTACATGGATTTCACTGCACCACCTGCATAATTTTTCCAACATGAGTAAGGACATCAAAGCACATTTTTTGTGTATTACCACAGCTACTCAATCAAAACCAAAATATGAAATTTTGTGTAGTTTGTCAATAGTATGCTAGAGGATAGGAAGGAATAATATAATTACCCACAAGCATGCACGGGTACTACTTTGAGCAGCTTTTTCAAATTATTAATCAAAATGATCCTAGCATTATACACATCATAAGCTTCTGGTATAAGGTTCTTCACTAGCAATCCATTCTTTGGCGCCGGCATTGGTTTTCTCCTTGGCTCATCTTTCATCTTCTTTATCCTCTCCCTAGCTGCCCGTCGCAGTTCAACAATGGGAACGGGAAAAGGCTTCTTCTCCTTTCTCGAATAATGCCGAGGAAAATCAGCATTTTGAGGCACTTCATTTCTATTCTTACTGCCACTGTCCTGCTTGTAAAAATGAGATGAAGGAAGAGTAAAACAAAACAGTTATATACAGAGGAGTCAAGAGTTGAACCTATTTCTAGCCAAATTGTATCCATTCTAGAAGGCTAATTCTAGTAAGGGCAACACCAAAACTCTGAAGGCACAACGAATTGAAAGCTAACTCAGAGACACATTAAAATAATGACAAGAAAACACAACAAAGCTCTTGCTGAAATGATTTTACTTTGTTTTTACCTTGGTTGTGTTTATAAGCAGTTCGGTCACAAAAGAATTGCTCTCTAATAACAATAAAACACAAGGACTTTGCTTTCTAATTTCTATCCATCTTCTATCTATTCTAAAATAAGTCTTCCTCTAATGACATGTGACGGAATTTCACATTTCTATTTTTCATCCTTTTTTTCCTACATCTGCAATACTGCACGGGAGTTTTACTAGTGCATAAAAAATTCTAATAGCCAGTCCATTATGGCTTGTCATGTTATGAAAGACAATTAATTTAGCAGAGCACTTTTGTTAGTGTGTATTAAATGAAGCAATTTTCATTTTAGGCCAAATGACAAAAACCCAATGAAAACTTGACCCGATTTATAATGGTCAAAATGCTAGGTTGAGCAATCTGTTTCTTCCCCACCTCAATCAAGCAATATAAATATGCCAGAATTTTTATCTGGTATCTCTGAATAAGTGAATATTTGTTTGTTATTTTAAACAACTAACTAGTGACATGATTCTGCTAAAAACCCCATCAAATATACAAACTATTCATACGATTATATACAAATAAAGTTCCCCCTTTAACTTTTAAAAGGAAAACAGGTATGTTTGGTATTAGCAAAAAAAAAAAAAAACAGGTATGTTTGGAAGGCTAAGTCTACATTTTGGTATATATTTGAGATTTTAAAAGAATTAAATTAAAGAGTTACATGTCAGATGATCATATAACATTTCAATCACACATAATTCATGTTTTAGAAACATTTTATATCTTTGTTAATTTAGAAAAGAAAAATAAGTCCTCTGCTCCTCTCCAAAATCCTGCATCCAAACACACACTTAAGGAAAAACCAAAAGGCTAACCAAACATATACATCACAAAAATCACTCTAGGGATCACACATCTACACTCTTGTGGCTAAAGTATTCGCTTTGAAAGATTCAGTTATGTGTCAGCCCCATGTGACTAGTGTGTGATAACTAGTCGACTATGTACCTATCTCTCCTTTAATCCAATTTTTTTGAGAGGACAAAGTATATAGAAGTCATATGTCATTACCATCAAATAAATTTTTTTCTCTTAGATCATCGAATTTCCCTTCTTTTGCTCTACGGATCAGCTTGTCGATTGATATTGTTAGAAAATAGAAAACTAACAGTAACAGATAATAGATAGAAATGAATCAATATGCCAACCAAAGAGTGTATTGTGGAAATAGAAGGAAAAACATCGAAGGGTGTATAGGCCTACTGTCCACAGAGCTGATCCTGAGCTCCAACCGAGAAAATGCAATTCTCCAGCCGTGACTAACAATAACGATTCTTCTCATACCCCACTCTCTCCCCATACTACCTCATATAACAAAGTTCCCTCGCACTAAAGCTCGCTCCTCTTCTCTATATCACCTGATCATTCTTGGCTAGCTTCCCCTTTTTTCTTCCTAACATAGACCCTCCACACCGTGGGCTTGCGCTGCTAAAGCACAACAAACTCTGAATTGAAAAACATGCATCAAATGGAAGGAGTACTGGAAGTTTAGATGTCATGTGCTTGGGAGACTCATACTATTAGTATTAGAGTATGCCAAATAGATTCTGTAAGTGCGGTTTTCTAAGGAACTTAATTCACACTGTATGACAAGTTCTCACAGAAGAAGAAATGAGTTAGCAGCACCGAAACCCCGTGCTCTTTAGAAGAGTATGCATGTCTAGTAATTTTATCTCAATAATTCAAAAGTCTCCAAGATACAATTGTCACGGTGTCTCCAACATAAAATTATCTAAAGTGTGTACGATGCAGGAAGCCCAACAACAGACTAAGGTATGCTCTGATACCATCTTAATTTTGGGTCGGGCCTAATTAAACTCATGTTCAAACCTTATCTCATCCAATGTGGGACTCTTAACACACACCTTCATGCCCAAGACTAAGACATCTGGAGCATGACCCGAGTAGTACAATAGTGGAAACCTGATAACAGGTTGGATAGCCTCTGATACAATCTTATAATTTGGGTTGGACCTAACTGAACCTTACAAAACCGGCTTGTCAGTGAGTGTTGCCCAAGCTTTACAAACACTAGACATGTCGTATTTCTAGACAATGTGGGACTAAATCTACTCATCACATCCAACACAAAGAAGGTGTTGGAGTCTGCAACGAAGGCAACCCAAATGTCACAATTAAGCTGCTAGGGACAGACGGCAATGAAGGCGGAGTTTCCAACAAATAGACTAATGTTTAAGGAGGTCAATTATGTTGATTAACCAAATTACATACACATAACATTGAGTAAAGAGAAAACAAAGTTAACTAACCTTGGAATTTGCATCATAATCACTTTTCTCGTTGTTTTCCTTTCTCCCTCTAGAAAGACAATATAACCGAAAACATCTATGATCATATCCAATTTTTCGACAATCACGCAGCGAAAATGTGTTGATTTGAACAATATTGTGGTGGTGTTTGGTGTGACAGAATCCGATTAAGTTGGAGAGAGAGACCGTTGATGCCATTGGCTTCCACACGCATGAAGCATGAGCTGTGGAGTTATGGAACTACCCGAAAGGGAACTGGTTTGGTTTGGTTTGGTTTTGGAGGAATGAATGGATGGATAGATAGAGTTTTGGGTTTGCGACAATCAATTGCATAAAAATCTAGTATTTTTTGGAAGGCTAAATTACACCGGACATGTTTAAGTTATTTAATTATCACTAGTTTTAAGTTTTTTTTTTCATTAAACTTACCTCCTTTGTTTAATCGTAACAAGCTAATATTTAAATATTTTTTTGTAATACATTCTTTAATTAAGTTATTTAATAAAAAATTTTAGGTCCCAAATAACTTACATTTTCAAATCTAAAATCCCTCAAATTATTTTGGTTAAATAATTTAAAAGACCTAATTAGTACGAAAAAACTTAAAGGACTAATTTGTTACAATTAAATAATTTAAATGATTTCTAATGTAACTTAGCCTTTTTAGGATAAACCATCATTTTCGTTTGAAATTTATAAATAGTGATTGATTGTTCACTCGTCAGTCAAAATAGTCATTAATTTAAAATGGTTTTTCAATGTCGATAATAACTCTTTTTTATAGAGACCGATATGACAGTAAGTAAGTATTTATAAAACTAGTATGACAATAAATAAAATATATTGAGAGACTGATATGACAATATTAACAAAATATTTTAACGTCATAGAACTATTTTGACTAACATAATGCACAATGAAGAACTATTTTTAAATTTTGATACATTGAAGGACTATGATGACTACCAGTTACACATTGAGGAGCAAAAATGACTATTTACCCCTTTTTTAATTATAAGTTAAATTACATTTTTGACCCCTCAACTTTCATAAATTGGTGACTTTAGTACTGAAAGCTCAAACTTCCAAAATAACACTTTTAGCCCCCTTTTGTAAAAGTGATGTCCTTCTTGATTTTTATCGGATCAATGCATACGTGGACACCGAATTTAATTACTTAGATGTCACATGTGTATTTTATTATTTGGCTAAATTGCACTTTTGACCTTCAACTTACATAAACCGGCAAAACATATGCAATTAACATGGAGAGATTTAAGCTCTAAACATGAATTACTCTTTATAGGAAGCATATTTATGAAGATTATTTGCTATAATGATTTTCTCCAAGTTTTTTGGTTAGTGGCAAAAAAAACATCGAGATTTCATCATTATTCTAATATCTTAGAGATAATTCAAAGTTATCTGATTAAAAATTGAAATATCTATCTTTACCAACGTTTTAAAAGAAGGAAACTATTGCACATATATCATTATCGACTTAGAAGCTAATCATAATGGATCTCTTATGATGATACATGAGTCGCTGCATTGTCTTTCTATAAGACGTTGTTAACATATGATGTAGGGGTGTCATTTATTAGGACGTAATTTCCTTTTTATTTTTATTTTTCTTTCTCATGAAACCATTTTTTAGAAATGATGTTTTTACAACCATTTTGTGACAAATGTTGGACAACTCTCTAATATTCACGTTGTGTTCATACTCTCTCTTCATTTTTCTATCTCTATTGTTTTTTATTCAGAGTAGAGAAAAAGAAAATTATTTCAAAAGTTGTCAAATAATTGTTGTACAAATATCATTATTTTTTTTAAGGGATGAAACAAACAAATACATATATAAAAAAACACGTTTTTATAATTTAATTTTTATAAATAAAGCGTTCATCATGGGTTAAGTATATTTTATTTAATATTGATATATCTATTTAGCTCTCGTTTAGTCAAAATTTTAGCATTATATATCTAGATTTTTAGTATAAAAATGTAATTCAATAAAGCAAATAATAAAATATTAGGCATCATTTCCTCAATAAAAAAATATATAAGCCAACAATTGAGCAAGGCTAAAAAATTATAGAAGGTTTTTAGACATACATATTGGTAACTGGGTTCGTTTCGGTCTGATGCTTGGCTACCTTATGGTATTATTCTTCAGAAGGTTGTAACGCAGCCACTTGAATCAAACCAGCTATTGAAGTCGATTTCTCGGTTTTCTGACGAGAATGAAAAATGCTTTCTTTGGCTGTTTTATAATGATGGATTGAAGAATAATGATAAAAGATGTAGTATATATGGATTCAAATGCGTTATGCCCTCTGTGCTCTTCTCATGTTGAATCTTCTCTTCATATTTTGAGGGAATGTGTAAAAATTCAAGTTGTGTGGCAGCAGATGAAATTTAGTTTTTCTAATCAACCTATTAGGAGCTTACGGAATGGTTGCAACAAAATCTTAAACCTGTGAGTGGAGCAGGTACTAAAAATATTCACCTAGAATCTGGCATAACCATTTGGTGTATTTGGCTGGATAGAAATCAACATATTTTTTAGGTAGAGCTTTTGATGATCATGCAGTATGCAGTCAAACAGTCTTGCTGATGGAGAAAGTTACCCAACGTATGCAAAGATTCTTGCACTTGCAAGGTCAATACTCTACATTGCGGTTTGAGTGGAAAGTACCAGATATAGGAAGTGTTAATTGTAATACAAATGAGGTTGTTATAGATAGTAATTACAAGGCTGCATGTGGAGGAGTTTTTAGAGATGAATCAGGTGCGTGGTTAGGTGGTTTTCGTCGGAATTCAGGGTCTTGTTCGATGCTCCTGTCGAAACTGTGGGGAGTATACTCTACTCTTCAACTGGCCTAGGATAAAGGATATCATATGCTTTCTCTTGAATCTGACTCTGCTCTTCAACAATTTTTAAGATGGTTTCAAACCCTCTTCATTATCCATTGGACCATCTGCTATTAGGTTTTTGCTATTGGGTCACCCACCATCTATGTCTACGAACCAAACCCAATAGTGTTGGTCTTAAGGGTGTGTGTTAAAGAGTCCCATATTGGATAAAATATGGCAAGATCATGTGTTTCTAAGTGGGGTTACAAGTCAATTTGTAAGAATGAGTTAGACCATAATTTCAACATGGTATCAGAGCTTGTCGATTCAAGGGTCACTGGACTCCTCACTTTATGAACCGGTTATGTAAGAATGAGTTATGCCCCAAATTTCATTGACAGATCTCATATGTATAGACAGACAAACCAGGTAGCTGACTGGCTTGCAGATTGTACCCTTTCAATACATGCGAGCATTACTATTTAGATTATCCATTGTCGAGTTGTATTAACCTTTTATGACAGACTATAGTCGGTGTTTATTTCAATCATCATGTTACTATGTAGTTTTGCATAACGGCCTCCTTTGTACTCCCTCTGTTCCTTTTTAATTGTCACTTTTGAAGAAAAAATTTGTTCCTTTTTAACTGTCACTTTCAAAGTTCAA
This sequence comes from Medicago ruthenica, assembly GCA_018208015.1. Lineage (NCBI taxonomy): Eukaryota > Viridiplantae > Streptophyta > Magnoliopsida > Fabales > Fabaceae > Medicago > Medicago ruthenica. Next base: position 89,774,613 of record CM031372.1, read on the forward strand.
TGCAACTTTAAATAATGTTTTACCAATTTTATCCTTAGTTATTTATTACGGAGAGAGAAATATATGAGATGATATATTAAATGAATAAGGTTATTATAGTAAAAGTATAAATTATTGTATCAAAATAGTGACATTTATTAATTGTATTGGTTTGTGTAAAATGTCAAAAAGTGACAATTAAAAAGGAACGGAGGGAGTATAAAATAAAGAGTAAATGTACCAAAAAAATAATAATTTAAAAGTAATATAATATACTGATACGATCCAAATTATTTTAGTTTTCCAACTCAAAAGGTAATTCTCGCCACCTACCACCACCCACAATCAATTGCATTATTTACTCGTTTTTTTGTTGATTTTTTCTTTTTGTTTATAAAATTGCATTATTTGTTGCTGGGGATGATAATAGGCTAAACAGGTCTACAGGGCTTACGTCTAGCCTACAATAAGTCTGACCATGTTTTTTTTAAACATAGAAGTTATTTTTTTTAAGTTTATTTAGCTAAAAAGGTAAGACCATAAACCATGAAAAAACCATCTTAGTCTATGAGCCGATCTAGATAAGTAAATATGAATTATGTTGGTTATTATTAATATTATTATATTATATTTATACTTTGAATCAAATTATAAGTTTTTTAACCTTTTCGATAATTTAAGTTTATTAGTATAAATTGATTTTTCGTATTTTAAATATTTTATTATAAACTAGAATTTAATATGATATAATATATAATCAAATTCTCTAAGAATTCTTGTTAAATATAAAAAAGGAGCTTAATCTTATTAGTTCGTTTGTCAATTTAAACTTAGATCACATTACTTATTTAAAAATATTCTTATGAAATAGGCTTTTAATTAAACTAGCATACCATATCAGGTTTTTTTTTTTAAAAAAAAAAGTCAATTTACAAACTTATGCCGAAAAAACAAATCTATAATAGGTTACATGCCAAACTTAGACCTTTAAAATTTACATAAGCGAGACTTAAATCATGCAAAGTCTAACTCGATCTGACTTATTCTCACTCCTCTTTACACCACATTTTGTCCTACTATTTTAAATGTCACATTAATTTATTTTACATAAACTAAAGAGATAATAAACATAAAGAAAAAAACAATTCTATTAAATTATGTTTACAAATTATTAGATAATAACAAGAGAATTTTTTGGGGGGATCATGGGGTGCCAGTAATAAACTCCCTGGGAAGCGTGGCAAGCATGGCAAAAACTCTTTTAGGGACGTGGTGATGGGCAAACAACCATCTATCGTTGTGATACTTGAAAAGATGCACTAGTTGTGAAACTTCTACTTAAGGAACTTGGGTACTTCACAATGAAAGAGAAATTGCCAAAGGGTGTGGAAACTACCATCTAGGTTTGATATTAAGGATATCAAGAACGGCTTTTTCATGGTCAAATTTGATTGAGGCAGACATAATGAGTTGTAGGATAATGAATTTGCTTTTTACGGTTTGTGATTCTATTTTCAGTTAAGTATCGGAGGGAATTAGAATAATGAGTAATTATTAAGTAACTATATATCATATAATTTTTCTTATGTATCGGAGAGAATTAGAGTAAATAAACTAATTATTAAAAGGTTTTGTTAACGAGTGCTTTCAGGACACTCTTTAAACATTTTAAATTAAGTAATTATTTTTTAAAAATGTCAAAGTTTTTAATTTTCAATACATTAATTACACAAATTTTCATAAAAAATTACTATTTAAGGTTCTTAACTAGTGCCCCGGGGCACTAGTTAACATTTCTCTTATTTAAAATGATGTAATACTTTGCTTTTTACGGTTTAAAAACTTTTTTTTGTAATCCACAATTGTTTTGAATCATTCCATAACTAACAACTTATCCTTTTTTTATTATGAGAAAAATTGAAATTTTCATTTGATTAAAAAAGCTAATTATTAAAATGATATAATGGTTTGCTTTTTACGGGTTAAAACTTTTCAATAAAAGAAGATTATGGTAGAAAATATGGATATTATGGTAGAAAATGAAAAGGATGGAATTGAGGTGAATACGGGAAGAAGAGAACAAGAGAACACCGTAACAATGAGACAGACGGGAAGGATGGTCTAGACCGTCAAAGGGAGCAGTAAAATTGATCGTAAACAAGTGGTTGACAACATCTCTAGCCATCTCAGCACCAATTCCATAAGATAAATTTTATTATAAAACAAACAAATAATATCGTCCACCTGTTAGCTAGGACTTATTATATTATGTTAGTTCTAAAATTCTTTGTTGTACAAATATAAATAGTCAAAATTTAGAGATGTCTATCTATTACACTGTTTTTCCTTTTACACACTCATTTCATCAGCAGCAAACAATTGTTGTACATACACATATAATTTGTCATCATTGATTACATCAGCGCCAAAAAAGTACTATATATTTATTACACACTGATCAATTACAAGATGTATGTGGTGAAGAAGCAGCCGCATACACTATAAACAATTCATTTCTAACGTTCCACCAATCCAATCCAACAAGCTTTACTATTGTTCGTTGATAACAATAATTCACAGAATGGCTTCACTGAAGCAAAACAACGCTGAAGAACCACTGTTGTTCACTCACCACAGTGATACATCTCAGAAGCATCATGAATCTGACGGCGAGCTTGAAAGGATACTATCAGACACCACCGTGCCATTCTTCAGCCGTATCAGCTCCGCCACATGGATTGAGCTCAAACTCCTTTTCTTGTTGGCAGCACCAGCTGTTTTTGTTTATCTTATTAATTATGTTATGTCTATGTCCACACAAATCTTCTCCGGCCACCTTGGTAATCTTGAACTCGCCGCGGCGTCTTTGGGAAACACCGGGATTCAAATCTTTGCTTATGGTCTCATGGTAAGTATTAATTAACCTCTCTCATCATCATTCTTCATATTTTAGAGATAGAGCAAACTCAATTCTGATTTTGTTGAAATTTTTATAGTATACAAAATCATTATGTCACAATTAAAATTAGGATTTTAAATCACTATCATGATTCTTAATTTACATGAAGAATCGCAGTCAAATGCGATCCTTAAACTACAACCATAATAAAATTATCTTCGTGTCTAGGCCTCGGCACTTGAAACAAAAGTTAAAATTTATTTGGTCAGAGTAAAAGTCAAAATGTATTTAGTCTGAATTTAAACTAAATACATTTTTAACTTTTGATTATATTTAAGATTGGAGTATCGGAATCATGGTGAGAGTTGTTTTACAAAAGCAAAACTACTGTACTTTTGGTAAAATTACCTTAATTATGGACAATATTTTTTTTATCATTTTCATAATTTTTTTCTAATAAAAGAAATCATTTATTATCATTAAAATTTATTTTGTATTTAACACAATGTAATTTTTATTACATATATGTTCAATCAACTTCAATTTTTTTTACACTATTAGTGCATAAAAGCTAATCTATTATAATTATTTTACTAAGTTATTATTATTATTATTAATTTTTTAGAGGATGTTATTATTATTAATATATATTTATTATTAACATTTGTATTAATTAATTTATTGTTGTTACAGTTGGGTATGGGAAGTGCAGTTGAGACACTATGTGGACAAGCATATGGAGCAGAAAAATATGACATGCTAGGAACATATTTACAAAGATCAACAATTCTTCTAACAATAACCGGTTTTTTCCTTACAATAATTTACGTATTAAGCGAACCAATCCTAGTATTCATTGGACAATCACCAAGAATTGCTTCTGCAGCAGCACTTTTTGTCTATGGACTTATCCCACAAATATTTGCTTATGCAGTAAATTTTCCAATCCAAAAATTTCTTCAAGCACAAAGTATAGTTCTACCAAGTGCATACATTTCAGCAGCAACTTTAGTTTTTCATCTAATATTAAGTTGGGTTGTTGTGTTTAAGATTGGGTTGGGACTATTGGGAGCTTCATTGGTTTTGAGTTTTTCTTGGTGGGTTATTGTTGTGGCACAATTTATTTATATTTTGAAGAGTGAGAAGTGTAAGAGGACTTGGAATGGGTTTACTTGGGAGGCGTTTTCGGGATTGCCGGAGTTTTTTAAATTGTCGGCCGCGTCGGCGGTTATGCTTTGTTTGGAGTCTTGGTATTTTCAGATTTTGGTTTTGCTTGCTGGACTTCTTCCTCAACCTGAGTTGGCTCTTGATTCTCTTTCTATTTGGTAAAGTATCTCAACTTTGTTTTCTTCTATTTTTGTTGCTTTTTAAAAGTTATGATCCATAATTAATTGAGATTTCAGAGTTCACTGTTTTACCTTATAAATGTTTGAGTTGTTGGTGAAATTGTCAAAATTAATGTGATGAATGACACCGTAATTCTGTTGAAGTTTTAAATTGTAGTAGTTTTTGATAAACAAAACTACGTTAACAATGTGATTTCAAATGATAGATGTTGAAAAGCTCTAAAGTGTATATTTTGTAAAATCACATTGGTATAGCGTGGTTTTGCCAAACCCACAATCAATCTAAATATGCATTACACATGTCCATATGTAATGCTATGTCAAAAAAAAAAATGTCCATATGTAATGCATAATCATTTGGCTGAGTTCAATCAAAGTTTAATCAACTTTAGTTAGGTTAGAATTAATTATAAGATTCTTATCTGACTAGACTTTACTTAAATGTTATTTTTTTCATTATTTAATCCTATTATTAGAAAAATAGATATTTTAAAATATTTATTCCATTAATTATTTTTTTTAAATATCCATTATTGCCAATGGAAATTCCTTGGAAAGCCCCCAATTAATGCACACGCAGGATTTTCCTCTGTAAAATTTGTGTTTTTATTTAAGGAGTCAATGTGACTTTGAGTTGACTTTGTATGCATTGAAACGTATTGAACTTAAGGTGATAAAAAATGCGATGATGAAAACGCAAGATGCATGTGAAGGGAAGGTTGAGAAACAATATGACTTTACTAGCTGGTGTTGGATATGGGGAATCCGTTACATGATTTTTGGTTTCATAAATGACTGGTCAATACTAGTACTAGGTAAAACCGTAAAAGTAACTTATGTGATCCTTGCTCCTTACTCAATATGTTACTGATTTTCCATGAGGAAAATAAGGAAAAATATCATTCAAAGAATCAAATTAGGGACTTTGGGTTTGCACTATTGTATGAATTGTAACACAATATAACTAATTTAGTGATGCAGCAGATAGACCATATAACGACATTTATTGGTTCTTAAGTCTTTTCTTGAGTATGCCCCATATTTTTGGCTTCTTGTTCTTTATTAGTAGGCAAGCACAAGAAAAGCTGCATAATTTGTTGTTACTTTGTATATAAATTCAAATGTATGTATTCAGTATACTCTTCCTGTTCTGCAATACCATGTGCACAATCCTTATCCTTATCACTACCAAAGGGATGCACGCAAAATGGTTAAGCTAAGATCAAATAGGAAAAAAACAAAGTAGATATGGAAAAAAAAAAGAATACAGCTCAAAAGTCAAAATTGCACACTCTATGTTGTGATATTTTTTTGTTGATATATAATTTATATAATTTCCCCCATCATGACTTGAATGGTGTCACGTCAATGCATTTTAGAACATCAACTGGTATACAAATTAATAAACATGTCCTATTATTCAGTTATGGGGGCATTGAAATTAGGTGCCTGTCTTGTTTTAACCATACTATCATATGCCACCTTTTAATGTCACGTGAGGAGATTCTAAGGTTTTAGGTTTAATGTTTTTTTGGTGTTGATTTGTGATGGTCGTACAAAAAGAATAGACATCTCTCTTAATATTGCGGTCCAATTTGCTATGGCCAATTTTACTGTCAATTTTATTCGCAATTATTGATAATATGTTTGTGATCTTTATTTATTTTGGTGAATACATGTGAAGTCTAGAATATATTTGTTTGTTACTATTTGTGATTGCAGTACCACAGTTTCTGGATGGGTGTTCATGATCTCAGTTGGATTCAACGCAGCTGCAAGGTCAGATTTTAGTTATTTTAATTTACAAATTTCGATTAATTAACTAGGACATATATTATTTGAGCTACTTACCATCGGCACTTTAGGTCGAAGATATGTTTGAGTGTCTGATATGTATCGGTGTCTAATACCATGACACTAATTACGATAATTTCTATTTTCTAAAATTATTATTGGTATCTACTCGTTAGTGTTGATGTGTCAATGTTACATGGTTACATGAGGTTGTGAAATTAAATTAAATTAAATTGACCTGATATTAGACAATTTATTAATTAAAGAATCAACATATGCAGTGTGAGAGTGAGCAATGAACTAGGAGCAAGAAATCCAAAATCAGCATCATTTTCAGTGAAAGTGGTGACATTGATATCATTTGTAATATCAGTAATAGCAGCACTGATTGTGCTTGCATTGAGAGATGTCATTAGCTATGTGTTCACTGAGGGTGAAGCGGTTGCTGCTGCTGTCTCGGATCTTTGTCCACTTCTCTCTCTTTCTCTTGTCCTCAATGGCATTCAACCTGTCCTATCTGGTAAATAAATTACTACTTAATTACTGATTTTGTTTGTTTATTAGTATTACCCTGTTAATTAGTAACTAATTAAATATATACATGTTAATTTTACATGAATGAAGGGGTGGCTGTTGGCTGTGGATGGCAAGCTTTTGTTGCTTATGTGAATGTGGGTTGTTATTATATAGTTGGTATACCATTGGGGGCGGTTCTTGGCTTTTATTTCAATTTTGGTGCTAAGGTATGTTATATATATGTGATTTTTTTTTAATTTTAGAATAATAGGTGTTTTTGTATATTCAATTTAAGCAATTTCTAATGGTGTTTTACTAAAAATTGAGAAAAAGAATTTTTTTATTAATTAAAACAAAATCAATGATCAATTTACCACTTTTTCCAATGAGATATGGACGTCATCCCATCTTGAAGGGACTTGAACTTCAAGTAACTTAGTGGTTAGAATTTCACCTATTTAAGATGAATATATGGGGAATTCAAAGTTCGAACCTCGATCTCTGCATATATTGTACAATGTCCCTACCAATTAAGTTATGTTCAGGGATGAACAATTTTTTTTACATCAACTTTATAAAATAAAAACTTGTAAATATTTAAATGTGGAGAGAGAGAGAGAGGTCTATGTATTTGCTAAAGGAAAATGTTAACCGGTGCCCCCGGGGCAGTGGTTAAGGAAGCAAATATAGTAATATCACATTGAAACTAGTGCAATTAACTCATTAAAAGTCTAAAAAGTATTACTTTTAATTTAATTTTTTTTTTTGTTTCCTTAACCAGGGCACCGGTTAACATGACCTTTGCTAAAAATATATATAGTTTAACTGATAACAAATACATTTCATTCTGTCTTAGTCAAAAAATTTAAAACATATAAATAATATTTTCTTTATGGCTATATTTGATCTTTGTAATAGGGAATATGGCTAGGAATGCTCGGTGGAACCACCATGCAGACAATTATTCTAATGTGGGTCACATTTAGAACGGATTGGAACAATGAGGTAAAAGAATTTGCAATAATTTCATTTCTATGATAATGATAACACTGTGCAGGAAATGGGAGAGTCATTCTTACTGTGTCTAAAATTACACAACTTTTTGTTGCAAAGTTAGTTATTTTATTTTAGTACTTTAACTAATGTCCTAAGGCCATTCATTAACATTTTCCTAAAAATAATATGTCTTCTTTGTAGGTGAAAGAAGCAACCAAGAGGTTGAACAAATGGGAGGAAAAGAAAAAGGAGCCCCTTCTAAACTAAAAAAATTGATAATGGTTTTGTGTAGGGGTTTGAAAGTTGAAACCCAATAAACCATTTTTTAAATGGAATCCGATTAGAATTAATCCTATAAACAATAGTCATAATAGTTTACTATTTTTTGCTGCTGATAGATTAAGCTACCATTCATGTGAAACTATATAGATCAATCTTTTGAGGTAATTGAGATCTTTTTAAGAAATTGATCTCTTCGATCATATGTTTTTCATACATAGATTGAATTTTTGATGAAGGGGTTAAGAAATTCAAATACCAACACTTTGCCACATTCAATTTGTGAAAATGTATTTCAAATTAATTGTCTTATAAGAACAAAAAAATGTTGATAAGCAATGGGAAATGGTTAACACAAGCCCAACTCAAATGAAAAAAGACTATTACTTTTTCTATTCTATGGCTTTCTTGCACGCCCTATTTTTTTTTTCTTTTCAAAAATACATTTTGTTCGGATTTCAGAATCTGAATCATATTGTAGAAATTTTCAAAATCTAAAATCCGAAACATAACAAAATAAAGAAGATGCGTCGTAATTGATATCAAAGGTCTCCGCTGACTGTCGTGCGATCCCTGCATAAACTGCAAAACAATTTCAATGATCGCATAAGCGGTCAGCAATGACCATGATATCATAAACATTCCTAACTAAAAAAATGAGAAACAAAAACTAAGGAAGGATGTGAAGTGATGAATGAATGAATATGTTGAAGTATGCAAGACTATTTATAGCCATAAACATATCCTAGATCGTAACTATAGTCAAAGGAAACATTTACGATGCCTAAACTGACCAAAAATGCATTAAACACACCACAAACCGTCCAAACCTTTGGTGTAACGCCACCGTCCATAGTCTGGGATGGTTCAGATTATACATTCTGAAATCTCAGTACCATTTCAGATTATATAATCCGAAAAGTCTCAGACTGTGTTTAAGTTTCATATTTGGAGGGTTCTCATGCTGAATAACATAGGGAAAAAAGTACAAAACATAATTAAACGGCGTAAAACAACATAATAACAGAAGGGATGATGAAAGAGAAGGTGTTCCAAGAGATGTTTTTGTACTTGATCCAGCTAGCCTGCCAACTGGCATATTTCTATTGGCAGGTAAACTCGATCAAGTTCATAAAAACCTCTTCGTGTTCAGATCCGCAGAATAATGATGAAAGGAAAGATGTGTCAAGAGGTTTTTTGTTTTTTTAGTTAGATCATGTTGCCTTGCCAAATGACATATTTCTATTGTCAAGGCAGAAAGATCTAGCTCATAACAATATCTTGGTGTTCATATCTATCAGATAACTTTTCATAGTTCTTTGTTGTGTTTTACAGCAAATGAACCAATCACACTAATTTATAAAAGTTTATGTGCGTCGTGGACCACATAAATTGCCGGTGTAATGTACACCACAGAAAAAAATTTGTACTTGACATGTTCGATTATATAATCCTCAACATATGAGGTCTTCCCCCGTTGTAGTAAATTACAGCTAGTTTGGTGTTCATATCAATGATCGAAGTGTCCATGGTGATTTGGTGTGGTTTACAACATATGATAACAAGAACGCTAATTTATAGAAATTTTTGTGCGATATGGACCACAGAAACTGTCGGTGCAATGTGGATTATAGAAAAAATCTTGTACTGAATAAGTTCAAATTTTATAACACGAATTCTCCCTCACCCTATAAAGTACGAACTTTAACACAGTTTTGAATCATTTCGGAATATATAAACCGAAAATTTATGCAAGAATTTCAAATTATACAATCTGAAATAATTCAAAGTTTGGACGGTTACTTGTTTAGCAAGAATAACTCATTGAACATGTTTTTTACACGTTTTTTGACTGGTCAGACCAATCATCACACGTTTTTTACCCTAATTTATGAATCGTTACACTTTATGTACTTATTCTTCACAAATTTTCTCTATAAATACACATCAATCTTTCACAATTTATCGTTCCATCATCTCACATTCTCTTATTCTCTTTTGTTCTTAAATGTGCTTCCTCGGTTGGCCTTTCATACAAAAAGGTTAGTCTAATATTTTAGGGATTGTATAAATGGTCAAAGGTGATGGTGCCACTCTGCAAATTTGCTTTATCTACTTAGGTGTAAGGTTGATTTGTCTGGGTGTTAGGTTGACCATCAAAATCTCCTTTGACACAAATGAAACAAACCTTACCCCAACCTCCTCCCCCCTCCATATTCTTCTCCTCCCCCTCCTTCGCCCTCCATCTTCTTGCACCACAAGTTTAGCATTAGGTGTTTAACAATTTTGTTTAATAAACTTCAATTTTATTGTAAATGTACTATGAAAAGTATTTATATATTAATAAAATAAGAATCCATATGATCTTTGTCTCTTTACTTTTCTGTCTATTTACATTTACTTTATGTTTTTGTTCTTGAAATACTTATCTCTATAATTCAGTTTATAAAGTATATCTATAAGTAAGTATATAAAAATAATAAGTAGTTTTAAAAGTATATGGAATTTGATAATTTAATCTATAAAAGATATGGAAACCCGTCATATTGATCTACAATATTTTTTTAAATATGTAGATGAAGTGACAAATATCATTGGAAATTCACACACACACGAATTGAGAGGTTTCAAATTCAAACAATATCGACATTGTAAGTTGAGGCAGCTTTTACATACGATCTATAATATCTTAATAACATGTATTAAATTGATGAGTTTTAGTCACACAAAAATCGGTCGATTTTTTTTTGGTACAGAAAATCGGCCAATTTTATATGCTTTTAAAACAATTTTTTGAGAGAAAACTATTTATTATACCTCTAAAAACACTATTTATTATATTCCTCTAAAAAAACTATTTATTATATATATATATTGAATAAATTTATTATATATATTTATAAAGCTATTTATTATATTTATATATTACTCAAAAAATTATTATTATTTTATAAAGCCCTAGTTTTTTCTCTTTGAACCTGAATTACTACATCATCAACTGTCAATATAATCTGCCCCAAAATAATTGGGGCTTCTTGCCTTTTTTTTTCATATCCAAAACCATAAGATCTTGTTTGTTTTCCTTATAAGTGTTCTAAAGAGATTTTCCTCTTCTATGAATACTTGTCCCTCATACCCAAGTTCTTCAGTGAAGTGCACACAACTCGTGAGAGTGATAATTTTGGTTTCTCCGTCCAGATTGGACTGAACATGAGTGGATATTGAGTCTTGAGACCTTTGAGATAACTTCCCAAAGGTATTTTGGTTCAAGTTTGTAAGTGTCTCATTGATATTTGGCTCCTCCGCTTGCTTTAATGTATGATTGGTAGGTATGGCAGAATCATAATAAGCGATCATGATTTTTCATAAACAATAATAGATCAACGTTATTCTGACACATCTAATGTAATACCAAACACATGCTTAGTCACTGATGTCACAAACAAAGCGTTACATATGGCTTGTTTGGATTGGCGTTTGGTGATATATTCTCGCGTCCTTATGCAAGTTCAACGTGATTTTACGAAACTGATATTTCTAGCTTTACTGCAAACGCGGATTGTTGTCGTGGTTTTGGCCTAACATGGAATTCCCACCGCCAAAGCAAACACATGCATAGATAGTGTTCCAATTCAAAAGTGAGGATCACCTTGATCCCTTTTAGGGAGGATCACAAACATAGGCTTAGCCACAAAATTGACAAGAAAACGAATAAGAATAAATGTCTCTAACTAGTATCTCTTAGTTTTCAGTAAAGGATGTTGGTTGATGGACTATATTAACAGGATTTATTTTTGTAAAAGACTAAAATGAGATGCTAATTGTTATGATTCAAAATGACATATAAGAAACTACACTTGACAAAATATAATTGGTTGAGGTAAATGGACATGTGGTTGATGACCCTAAAATCAAGTAAGTTTGGATTGTGCATAAATAGGGAAATGATGATCGATGAAGGTATTAAGAAAATGGGAAATGCCAACAAAATTGATGAAGTCTCTCCTCTCTCCCCTTGGTACTCTCTTGTAGAGTAATCCTTAAGTCTTAGAATTGATACACTGTTAGTGTTAAAAGTTTTACATTGTCAACAAATCACAATCAATTTTATGTGTGGTTTTGAAAATAACTATAATTGAAATCAAACATTTTCGATGATTTGAAAGTTATGATCGGTCACAATTACACTAATTGTGGATTAGCAAATAACTACTCAATAATACTACGGTTTTTTTATTTATTTTCATTTGATTATTTTAGCTGCACAAGCGGTTGCAGTCAATTACGAACTAAACGTGGGCCTAATGTCCAAATTTATTGGACGAATGTCGAGATGTTACTTTGTCATTCTAGCCCGCCACCGAAAAGTGGGTTGAATCTTTGAAAATACACAAGTTTGTGATAAGGGTGTCACTATTAGAGTTCATTTATTTAGTAAAATTACGACAATATTAGGTGGAATAGATTAAGCGCTTAATTTGTGAAACCTAAATTAATGTGATATGTACAACATTGTTTTACATTATCATGTGTCTTAGCAGTTAGGAGATTCCTTCAACAAAAATGCAGTTAAAGGATTTAAACTAAGAAAATTACAAGTTAATATAGAAGAACAAAGTTATGTATTACCAAACCACTTAATTTTGAAAATCTAAATGAAAATGAAGAAAATAAAGTATAAAAATATTATAATTGTTTATATATATCGCAGGTACGATAAAGTACTAGTATTGAAATTTCAAGTATGTTGGTACAACAACAAAAATATCATACCGTAGTTTAAAAAATTTACTACTCGATATTTACTATTTTTAGGGGATATTTACTAATAATTATCCCTCAAAAAAATTACTTTTAGGCTAAAATATGTTTTTAGTCCTTGCAAATAGGGCTCGTTTTGATTTTGGTTCTTCGTAAAAAAAAAAATTTTCAAAACACCCTTGGAAAATTTTCTGTCTTTTAAAAAAGTCTCTGACCCCACTTAAGAGCTGAGATGGCATGGTTCCTGCCATGTGGCAGTTGCTGACCGTGCAACTTTTGCCACGTGGCGATGACGTGGCATGCCACATAATATTAAATTTTTTAAAAAAAATTAAAATTCCGAAAATTAATTTTAAAAATTAAAAAACATGAAAAAAAATAAAAAAATCATAAAAAAAAGTTCCAAAAATTTACCGATTATATATAGTAAAAAAACTAAATTTTTGAAATATGAAAAAAATTCGAAAATTATATAATTTTTTAAAATCTGAATATAAATATTTGAAAATTAAAATATGAAAATTAATTTTTTAAAAAATTATATAATCTGAAAATTAATAATTTTCGGATATTTTCGAATATATAATTTTCAGTTTTTTTTCAAAATTTTTATTTTAGATAATTTATTTAGATTTTTTTTCAAATTTTTTTCTAAATTTCAGATTATATAATTCCAGATATTATATAATCAAATTTTTTTTGGAAATTTATTTTATGATTTTGAAAATTATTTTCAGATTTTTAATTTCAAAAAATTATTTTAAGGATTTTTAATTGTTTTGTTACTTTTTAGGATTTTTAAATTTAAATTCAGATTTTTTTCCAAAATTATCAAATTATATAATTTTAATTTTTAAAAGTTAAATAATCTGAAATTTTTTGGAAATTTATTTTCAGTTTCTTAAATTTTTAAATATATTTTTCTGATTTTTTATTTCTAATTTTTAATTTCGAAAAGAATTTTTAAAATGTTTTTTTAGTTTTTAATTATGTGGCAGGCCACGTCATCGCCACGTGGCAAAAGTTGCACAGTCAGCAACTGCCTTGTGGCAAAAACATGCCAAATCAGCTCTTAAGTGGGGCCGGAGACTTTTTTAAAAGACATAAAATTTTGCAAGGGTATTTTTAAAAAAGATTTTTTACTAAGGACCAAAAGCAAAACGAGTCATATTTACGGGGACTAAAAGCATATTTTAGCCTTACTTTTAATTAATTTTGCACATCGTTTAAAAAGTCTTTTAAATTCATCTATGTTTATGATATGTCTTAAAACTTTCGGTTCTTCATAACAAGTACTTATTTTATTTTTCTTCTGCCTCAAATATATAAATCACTTGCAAAATCAATTTAACACTTTTTTTTTTGCTAATAATCAAAGTAACATATTTGTTTCTTTCTTCTTTGAAAAAATTAATATGTTTTTTTCCCTATCATACCATTTAATATGTTTGCATGAATAGCACAAAGTGGTTTTTTTTCTTTTGTCAAGTAGCCTAATACCATGATATAAGTTTGTTTTATGTGTGTGTTATAAAGGCATAAGAAGTATTGGATGAACCAAAAAGTTATTTAGCTCTTTTATTTTACTTAAAAGATACCACAAGGTGGTGTAAGAAGGACAGAGATAAGTAAATGCAAGTTTGACACGTTTGTATCTTGAAAATTCACTCAACTCTACACTACATTCAATCAACTCAAAAACTCACTCACTCCATATTCACTTGAATAAAATCATATCTTTTCCTCACGAATGCAGCTACTTCACCAACTCATCCACTCAACATTCACACAATAAAATCATATGTGAAGATTATAAATCTCAATTTTCTTTTAGAAAAAATACATGTGATAACTTTATGGTTGCATATAAGCACTTGAATGATAAAGATATTGTTTCAAATCCTTCATAAACTTTTATTTTGGTATTTTTCTATGTGTTTGTTTACTTTCTTTTTATGTTTTGATTGAAATATATGTGTCTAGGTGATGTTTTTTTTTTTGTTTGTGTTTTCTTCAGATTTTTATCTAGATTTTGTTTTTTGATTTATGTGTCATAACTTCAACATAATTTATGTTGCTTACTCAAGTTAATTTCATGTATTATGACTCTAAAATTGTTACCACTACTTTTAATAATTTTTTAGTGATTTTAAATTGTCTTACAACTCTTATTGTCAATTTTTGGTCATTGATCATATAGTTGATATATGAAGGGGGTGGGAATAGGCAAGGCCAGACAAGGCTTTGAGCCTAGCCTACAAAAAAAAAATTGCAAGTCTGAGTCTGGCTTATGGCCTACGACCTATTTTTTTTGGCCTGGCCTGACTTGAAAGCCTATTTACATGCCTACTTCATATTAAAGTCATTAAATAGTTCATTTTATCTACTTCTAAATAGGCTAAATCGGCCTTAAAGCCTATTTGAGAAGTTGTGTCAAATGTCTGGTCAAAATCCAAACTTGGCGAGGAGACATGTAGAGAGTTTGGGTCCCACCCAAAGCAGAAACGACATACATTGTCGAATGAAAAATGACGCATCACGTCTTGTAGGTCAAAAACTCTCATAACATGCGAATGATCTAAGTAAAGGTTCCAATCCCGCCCGAACCTCTTCGGTCATGATATAAAAAGCGCGATTAAGGGCACTCACGTTGATGAATTCCTTTTTTTGCCAAATTTCGTTGGAATTTCGACGATTGGTCATCAACATTGAATATCCCAGGACCGAGATCACTGAGGATGTCATAAAACGCCTCTCCTTTTTTGTTTCAACTTACACATTTAGCATTTGTTTTTATATTTTGGGTAGATGTTAATATTTCATTTAATAAATTGTGAGTTATAATATGAGTATTTTTTTTAAAAAAAAATCAAATTCTTATGGGAAGTATGGGTAAGGCAGGGTTTTGATCCCATTTTGAGGGATGCAGAAGCCAGGAAACCAACTCTTATTTGTCATTGAGGAGGAGGGCAATTCAGGACAATTACTGATGTCATGTTGAGCATTCTAGTACCAAATTCAAAAAGGGTTGTTATATCAATTGGCTCTAGATATTAGCGGGAGAAAATTGTGTTCCCCAACACACTGCCTTTCACTACATTCTTAGGGCTGTTATTGGGAATGATACAACACATAATGATGGGAAACAATTGGGGACATCAAATAGTGCAACCGTCGTTGTGAATTCGGACTATTTCATTGCAGTTAACATGAAATTTCAAAACACTGCATCACCTCGAATTGGTTGCGCTTCACATTTCAGGAAGCAAAAATGCTTTCTACAATTTCCATTTCTACGGATTTCAAGACACATTGTATGATCACCATGGCTTGCACCTTGGGGAACAAATTCAAAGTCAAGAGTTGTTTTCTCTTACACTTACATGGATAACATTATTCAACCCGACGGATGGCATGCTCATTTCAATGACACTCCTAAGCCCAACCTGACGAAGGTATATTATGGCGAATACAGATGCAGTGACTCGGGATCCAACTTATCTAGAGGACCTCTGTGGGTTCGGAGACTGACCGACAAGGAGGCTCAACCTTTTATTGGTACTCATTTCATCGAAGGGGATGCTTGGCTCATCAGCCCTAGTTGAACATAATTCAGCTACTTATGAATTTACTAATGTAATAAATAAAACAAACATATGCAAAGTAAATGAATATTGTGTTAATTTAATAGATACAATATTAACAGTATCATGCTAATTATTCTCGGTTGTACTTCCTACTCAAGTCCACTAATTGATCGTATTGGAGTTCACGGAAAAGTAGAATATTGTGTTAATCACTGAAGAAAAAAGAAAACTTGTGTTTAGACCCACAAAAAAATGAATAATCTTTTTTTATTACTTCTGAGATATATTAATTTTTAATGAATGTGCGTGTGTGCGCGCGCACGCGTGCATGTGTATCATTACCGTTCAAGTCTTCTTATGAAGATATTTTTATTTTAGGGGTAATTACACTTACCTCCCTTAAGGTTTCTCTAAATAACACCGACACCTCCTTTGATTTTTAAATAGACACTAACCTCCCTTATTTAACTTTCTAATTGACATCAACCTCCTTTACTTGTTAACGTCGTTTCTGTTTTGTTAACCTGAAATCAAGCGTGCTAGAATCATCTTTCAAAGGAGAAACACATTCAACTGGCCAAAACCAATGCGTTGACCCACCATTAAACTTGCAAATCTCTTTAGCTCACAATGAAGTAAAATTTCACCGTATGATTCTCATACCGATCATCCCAGAGTGGTGCCAAACCAACTTCTTCATTCATTTTCTTCTTCGACCACTCTAGAACACAAAGGAACCTAATTTCTTTGTTCCTTAATAGAAAACCGTTTTGGTTTGTTTCAAGAACCATAGTTCCAATTTAACTTACCCATTAGACTACTTGGACACACGGTAGAAAACAACATCAGAACCATTTTGGTTTGTTTCAACGACCATTGAACTGTAAACAACTTTTTTTTTCAATTACAAACTTAAAATGGACATAATTAATAATTTAGAAAGTTTATTATTTTCCAGAAAACTGGGCTACTAGATTATGATATTTGTTTTTAATTCAAGTTAACACTTAATAGAAATCTAACATCGTTAATAAAAAGGGGAGGTGAGTGTTTTTTGCAAACTAGAGGGGGGTGAGTTTGATTTAACGAGAATTTAGGGGAGGTCAATGTAATTTCCTCAAAATTAAGGTGATACTAGCTAGTGTCCTAAGATAAGACATTTGTTAAAAAAAACAATTTTTTTTTTATTAAAAATAACATTTTTTTAGACTTTCGAAATTCATTAATTAACCACACTTATCCGATGAATTTACCTAGCTAATAAGAACTCGGATGTGATATCATAATTGACGATGACGGCAGTTAAGTAATGCATTTCCTTAAGTTGGTCGAAAGTGACGTCGTCTCGAGTTGGTATGCGACTTTTGGAAATATATTGATAGAAATATTCACCCATATCGCAAACAAATAATTTTTTTAATAGAAGTCCTTCGTCTCCAATATTCATTAACAACGAGAATTATCATTCACCTTTGGTGATAGTCAAGTTTGTTTTCATTAGGGGGTGTAAATGGGTTGAGTCAATCCGGAAAACCCGGTCAAACCCACCCTAAAAAATCCAAAAAGTGGGTTGGGTCATTAGGTGGGTATGGTTTTAAAAATGAAAAACCCATAAAAAATAATGGGTTTCGGTTAAAACTAGACTCATACCCAATAAACTCACTTACCTAATAATATCCACATTTTAATTTTTATTTTCATATGAACGAAGAAGAAGACCAAAAATTTTGGTCATAAATCAAGTCTAATTTTCAAAATTGACACAAGGTATCATTTATATTGAAAATTAAAACATGCTAGAGTTACAAATTAGGATGTTGCATTTTTAGTTATTTTGACGCTAATGCAATTTTATGTCATGCAACTTTAGTTTGTTGCTAGTATTTTATGATGAAATTTATTATTTGATATTATCATTTATTATTTTGTGACGCTAAAATATAGTGAAAATATGTTACACAATTTAAAAAAAAATTGAGAATTTTTTATGAAAAATATGATGACTCATCATTTAGTCATTTAATTTAATAAAACAACTGAAAAAAATTGGGTAACCCACTACCCAAACCATAAATTAGTGGGTTTGCCCAACCCAACCCAATAACATAACGGGTGGTTATTTAGCTCACCCAAAACCGGAGTACCATATATGGTTCGGGTCTTGTGTTTGGTCAAACCCAACCTAAACCGACCCACGTACACCCCTACTTAGACTTAGTCTTCTTCTACACCTTGTTTGAAACGTAAGAAATAGGAACGAGAGAAAGACGTGCGAGAGAATAAGGGAAGAAATAACTCATTTCTTCGGTTTGGCACTGCTGAGAAATAATGAAGAGAGACTAATTTGTTGTAGGCCCCACACAATTTAGCTTCTCTCCAATAATGCGAAGAAAGATGAGAGAATGCCTCAAATTTATGCTTTTTCCGTTTTTGTCCTTGTATTCTCGTTATATCTGCTTAATTTTTCTGTTGCAATCTGCTACTTTTCTAGCCCCTTTTTTTTTATGATTGCTCTTTAGTAAACTAATTAATTGAATAATTTGTTTGAATGAGTTTAAATATTTTCTAATTTTATAAATTAAAATGTATTTTTTTTAGTCTAAGGAGATAATTTAATTAAATAAAAGTAAATTAGCTTTGATATAAAATGAATTGAATAATTAGTTTTTATGCGAGGGTGTTATAAATACACTTCTATCTCTTCTATTTCTCTTCTCATTATCTTATATCAAACAATACATAAATCAACTATATTTCTCACCTCTTTCTCTCTTCAGACACTTTCTCTTACTTATTTCTCTCTTCTCAAATTCTCTTACAAACCAAACATACCCTATATACTAAGAACATCAATTTTAATTGAGTTCTCATCTAACAATTCTATCTTTGATTCCATAATTAATCTGCAATTATCTATTTATTAAATTGTTAATTTTGGAAATCCTTACACTGTTTTTCATGAGGTTTAAGTTGGACTCATATTCTTATGTGAGAGATTTCCTTCAAAAAAAAAAAAAATTAATGTGAGAAATTAAAACGAGTCTTCCCTCTTTCTTATTATCCGAGCAGCCATACACTTTTCACATGATAACATGAGGTTTAAGTCTTACAAAGCAACCTCCCCTTAAAAAAAAAATGTACTTACAACGCAACTTCTTGTAACGCACTTAAAAGGGGGGTTGAATTTGTGTGCCATCCATCGGTGTCAACTGCTATAATCATTCTTGTGACCACGAGGGGAATATCATAATACAATGGTCCAATGGCTGCAAACATTTAGAATATTTGTTTGATATCTTATTTGGCATTTTAGATTATTAAAAAATACTCCCTCCGTCCCAAATTGTATGTCGCTTTGGAAAAAAAATTTGTCCCAAATTATATGTCGCTTTACAATACCAATGAAACATTAATGTTATTTTTCCTATTATATCCTTAACTATTTATTACTCTATTTTTTTCAATTCTTTAATTTATCTTTTCCATACCATTTATTAAGGACAATTTTGTAAAACAACTTATAATATCTCTTTCCCACACAAAATTAATTATATTTCTTAATACGTGTGAAATGCCCAAAACGTCATACAATTTGGGACGGAGGGAGTAGGATCTTGTTAACCGGTGCTCTTGGGGCATTGGTTAATGAATCTAAAAATAGAAATTATGTCTTGAAAATATAAGCTTTTACTTTTGATCAAGTAATTATTACACAACTTTTTAATAGATTCTTACTTTTTTTTTTGGATGCTTAACCAATGCCCCTGGGGCACTGTTTAACATTCTCCTAAAAAATAAAGTAATCAAGTTAACCAATGGAGTTCGAATAAAAAAAGTAACCAACATAGATTTAGGAAATGTAGTCGGTCACTTTCGCACAAACTAAAATTTGAATTCCAACTTAAAATATGTCCACGCATGGATTTAGTTTTTAACAATGTCTTAAATAACTCACTTGAATTGGTTTGATGATATTGGCTTTGGACTTGAGAGTAAGCTCATACTCAAAGCTATTTTAGCTTATTAAAAAAAACAATGTCTCAAATATATTTCACTTTATTTTTAATACTCATAAAATCCATGTCAATCCTACTAATGTATTTAAGATAATTTTCTACCACATTATATAAGACTCACTTCCAAAATAACAGAATTTACATTATTTTTGTGGAGAAATTCTAATACGAATTATATGGTCTATGTGAACTAGTATTTAAAAAATATTTGAAACTCCAACGACAACATTTTTATGATTGTAATAGTGATTTAATTGATTCTAGTTAGATTAAAACAACATAAAATAAATACTTAACTCTTATTAAACTAATAATATTAATCAAGTCATCATTTTAGTCGTAAATATGATCTGGGTCATGAGTTTTTACCACTTATGAAATTGGACTACGGAAGAACCAGCTTCTTTTTACATAATATATAAAGTTGAAAGTTGAAAAAAAATGTTAAAATGAGTAATTTTTGTTGAGTCAATTAATGTAATCTATGCAACCACTTGATGAGACTAGTTTATTTATTATGTTGGATAGTGTTCTTCTTCTTCTTCACTCAAAACACCTTTTTTGCACTTGCTGGGTTTTGTCCTAGTGCTTTTACCAACTTTCCTCATCTGGGTACCCATCAAAATGTAATCTTTATTCCATTTCAATAACTTTTCATTGCTTTCAGAAGCTGTGTATGAACAAGTATAAATCTTTATTGTAAAAAAATTATTGGGTTGCTTGAAAATTGAGTAAAATATGAAGCAGTTTATGGTTCTGTACCTTATGATTTGGATTTGGGTAGTTCTCTTTTGTGGTATTGTTCATAGTGAAAGGCCTGAAAGTGTAAACATTGGAGCAGTTTTCACCTTTGATTCAGTCATAGGTAGAGTTGCAAAGGTGGCTATGGAAATGGCTGTTTCTGATATCAATTCTGACCCTACAATTCTTAGTGAGACTAATCTCAACTTGATAATGAAGGATGGTATGTGTAATGCTTTTCTTGGATCAACTGGAGGTAACAAGCTTCAACCTTAACACTTTTCTTGTTCTTTCTCTCTTTATTGGTGTTTACGTTTAAATGATGCATTGAGATGATAAAACTTTGAGTATATGCTATAAAAATGTGAAGTTTGATATTTACTAGTATATAGTAAATTATGTCAGTCAGAGACAATGTTTTTGATGATTATATTATGCCACTTTAATTTGTTGATTTTATTTGCTTTTAGGATTTAGTCTAGTTATGTTTTATTTATTTATTAGAGTTTTAAGATTTTTTGGAACAAGAAATTCCTGACCTTTTTGCTATTTCTAAGTTTAAGCTTCAAATTTGTTAGTTTCTTATGTTGTTGACTTGTTTCCTCTTAAACTCTCAGTCAATATCTAAATTTGTCTAGTCTGTTTGATCATGTTTATTACCTATGAAGCACCGACAAATAGATGACACTGACACGTTGACACCATTAATAATTTGAGAAAGCAAAATATTTGGATGTAACCACATGTGCCTTTAAATTGAAGTGTCAGTGCAACATAGTTATTACTCATATAGCCATGAATCATGCTTGGTTTATTACGTCTTTTTGATACTTTGATATAATCTCTCTTTTTAATCCTTAGTATACTATATTTTGAATTTCAAGTGACAGCTTATTACTCTCTTAGGTTACAGTTCTTGTTGATTTGTCATTCTACTGCATTGATTTCATTATTACTCTAATATTACTTTGCAAACATTACCCTTTGGATGAGATTTTTCCAAATTTAAATTTGCAACTGTATAATTTCTACCGTCTGATTTGAACATTATCTGTTGACAGCTTTTCAAGTACTTGAACAAGGGGTTGCAGCAATAATTGGTCCACAATCATCCGCCATAGCTCATTCAATTTCTCAAATAGCCGATGCAGTCCATGTTCCCCTTATTTCATATGCTGCAACTGATCCAACCCTATCATCCCTTCAATTTCCTCTCTTTTTTCGTACCATACAAAGTGACTCAGAGCAAATGGCTGCAATGGCCAATCTAATTGATTTTAACGGATGGAAAGAGGTCATTGTTATATTCTTGGATGACGATTATGGAAGAAACGGAATATCTGCTTTGAGCGATGAACTTGAAAACAGGAGATTGAAACTAGCTCACAAACTAGCTTTAAGTATTCACTACGATCTAGATGAAATCACTAAGTTGCTCAATCAATCCAGAGTATATAGTCCTCGTGTTTTTGTCGTTCATGTTAACCCAGATCCGAGATTGAGAATTTTTTCCATTGCTCGTAAACTTCAAATGATGACTAGTGACTATGTATGGCTTGCCACAGATTGGCTCTCTGCTACCTTACATTCAATTTCGCCAGCGAATCAGAACTCTCTTAGCATTGTCGAAGGAGTTGTTGCTCTTCGTCAACACATTCCGGATTCTAGAAAGAAAAGAGATTTTATTTCTCGATGGAGAAAAATGCAAAAAGGTGTAGCAAATACTAGCTTGAACTCCTATGGATTTTTCGCTTATGATACAGTTTGGACAGTTGCACATTCAATTGATAAATTTTTGGAAGCATATAATAACATTACTTTCTCTCTTCATGAAAACAATATGGTACCGCATACGGAAGGAATTGGTATTCAGCTTGAGAAGCTCAAAGTCTTCGCTGGTGGATCTGATCTTGTTAAAATATTATTACAGTCAAATTTTAGGGGCCTGAGTGGTCAAATTCGGTTTAGTTCGGACAGAAATATCATTAGTAGTGGCTATGATGTTATCAATATCAATCAAATGAAAATTAATAGGGTTGGTTATTGGTCTAATCATTCAGGATTTTCAGTTGTACCTCCCGAAGTTCTTGCAAAAAAGGAACATCGCAGGGTTTCCGTAGATCAGAAGCTTGGCAATATAACTTGGCCAGGTGGGAAAACAGAACGACCGCGCGGCTGGGTGATTGCGGATAATGCGAAGCCACTGAGAATTGGAGTGCCAAAGAGAGCAAGTTTTGTTGAATTTGTAACTGAAGTGCAAGAGAGTCATCAGATGCAAGGGTATTGTATCGATATCTTCAGGAAAGCCTTGGAATTTATTCCGTATGAAATTCCTTTTGTATTCAAGCCTGTTGGAAACGGTAAAGCAAATCCAAATTATGATGCACTTGTCAAAAAGCTTGATGAAAACGTAAGTGAAGACTTGCCATAAAAAATAAAGTTGTCTCAAAATTCGCCAATCAATGATTTATTAGATATTAGTCGTTCGTGAAATCATGCTTTTATGTGTTCAACAACAATGCTTTTATATGAAAGTTTGTTACAGGTATATGATGCAGTTGTTGGAGACATTGCTATTGTGACAAACCGCACAAAAATTGCGGACTTTTCTCAGCCTTTTGCATCGTCAAGCCTTGTTATAGTGGCCCCTATCAACAGTTCAAGATCAAATGCTTGGGTATTCCTTAAACCATTCTCTGCAGATATGTGGTGTATTATTGTTGCATCATTTATGATGATTGGAGTGGTTATATGGATTCTTGAACACCGAGTCAACGATGACTTCCGTGGTCCTCCTAAGAGACAACTTGTGACAATGTTTATGTAAGCCGTTTTTAGTAACTTTATGCAAGTTTCCTATATAACTATTTTGATTATCTTGTGTTTAAGATTCTAACTCCATGCATATTATTTCATTTTCAGGTTCAGCCTCTCAACCCTGTTTAAGACAAATAGTAAGAAAAACTCCAAACTCTAATCGTTCCTTTATTGCCTTTTTTACTTTCTAGATGTCATCATATATTTGTGCTTGAACTAGTGCATTTTTAATATCTACATAGAAGCTTCATTTACAGTAGTCAATGGCTCAATGCAACAATGCTAGGTCTTGTTTGGATAACAATTTAGTTAAACACTTACAGAAGAAACACTTATTAGATAAGTGCTTATGTATAAGATATTTCTTGAACAAAAATCTAATGAGCGTGTGGAATTAAGTCAAACTGTTTTCATATAAGTTATAAGTTGTTTTCATAAGTTATCCTAGAGAGCGTGTGGAGTTAAGTCAAAAACAATTTATGAACATGTCATAAGCTATTTCTATACCCTCCCAAACAGTCTCACAAGTGTTTATATTTGTAGATAAACTTAAATAAGTCGATCCAAACAGGCGTCTAGGCAACTGGTGTCTTTTACTTACATTATGCACAGATAATATTATTCAACTGGTCTTTTACTTACATCAATCTAACAAACTCTCGCATTGTCTTCAAATCAGATAATACCGTAAGCTCACTTTCTAAAATGGTGTTGATAGTATGGCTTTTCCTACTGATGGTGATCACTGCTAGCTATACAGCAAGCTTGACTTCAATTCTCACAGTGGAGCAGCTTTCGTCGCCGATCACAGGAATCGATAGTTTGATTGCAAGTAACTGGCCTATTGGATACCAAGTAGGGTCATTTGCTTACAGCTATCTGACAGATAATCTTTATGTATCAAGTTCAAGACTTGTTTCCTTAGGCTCCCCTGAAGAATATGCTGTAGCACTTCGGAATGGACCGTCCGGTGGTGGTGTAGCAGCTATCGTAGATGAGCTTCCGTATGTTGAATTATTTCTGTCAAAAGAAACTGATTTCGGTATTATCGGTCAGCCGTTTACTAGAAGCAGTTGGGGATTTGTAAGTGCTATCTAACTAGATTTTCAAAGTAATTATCTACATGATTGAAATGAAGTGCTTCAGATTTCCCTACATCAGCAGTAGAATAGATTGTTAGGGATTTATTAGGGATGTATGTTTTTTAATAGGAAAAATTCTAACAAGAAATTTATTTCCCAATGTTTTTATATGCCTCAACTATTTTCATACAAAGGCTTATCTTTGTGCTACAAATCTTTAATTAAAATAATCCAAGAGAGAGTAGCGGGATATGTCATGCAGTTCTGCTAATATACCATTATATTTTCATTATCTGATAGTTCTGTTGTGTATGACTCATTCGCTGATAGGTGGACATATATTTGATAAGTAGTTTGTTGATAACCTTTTTTCTTATCATTCATTGGTTAGTTATAAGGTAGTTTAGTTCGGTTTGTTTCTGTTATTGTTTGTTAAGGGATATTGGGAGTTATTCATCTTATTTATAATCCTTTGTAATCTTTTGTTCAATCAATTGATTAATGATGAGTTAGTTCAGAAAGTTTACTTTTCATTCATCAAGTAATAGCATATGCTCAAGCGTAGCGAGTATTGCATCATAGAAAACTATTATGCCACTCTGTAATTTGGTCCGTAGTATTTAAACACAACTTTGTAGACCTAAGCATTGCATAATAGAAAACTACAAACGATCACTCTGTTCTCACAGACGTAGGCACAATTGGCCGAACTCCATGATCAATTGTTGTATTCTTGCCCGTTTAATAATCTGTTTACTTATACTCAGATGTGCTATTCTAACAGGTTCGGAACAAGGAACAATGTGAAACTTCTTGGTGATCTTAAATATTTTTGTTATGATATACTTATTTGTGTCACTTCCTAACTTATTGTGCAATAACAACATTTCAGGCTTTTCAAAGGGACTCTCCTCTTGCACTTGACATGTCAACAGCAATTCTAAAACTAGCTGAGAGTGGAGAGCTTCAAAAGATACATGAGAAATGGTTTTGTAAGATGGGTTGTCCTGGTGAAAGGAAACGTGACTCTAAACCTGACCAACTTCACCTGATCAGCTTTTGGGGTCTATATCTTTCGAGCGGCATCATCTCTGTTGTCGCGCTTGTTCTGTTTCTGCTGCGAATGATTAGCCAATATGTTGGCTTCAAACAAAGTCAAAAGGACGTGGTTGCTTCATCGTCAGAACGATCCGAAAGTCATTATTCGCGGGTTGTTGTTAACTTCTTTAACTTCATTGATAAAAAGGAAGATGCCATCAAGAAAATGTTCACTCAATGTGACAATCCTCATAACCCCAACTCAGAATTATGATAGTGACAATAATGATAATCATGTATGTACTATTTGTAAAATTTCAAATATTTCGTAAGTATTTATTTCCTTCTCTTTTTCTATAAGTTCCTCCTCTTAAGGATGGTTTGCTACATAACTCGAATCAAATATGACATGTGATTATCAACAAAAAAAGATGTAACATGTTGTGAAATTATATACCTGAGTTACTACTTCACCCCCACCCCCCACACAAAAAAAAACGTCCAAAGAATTCCAAGCATTTTCAAGCTGTGGATGCTGCCATTCCATGACTTTGTAGTAGTTTGATGAATAAACATGTTTGATTCTTAGCAAAAATCACCAGTTTAGTCCATCAAGACGTATGGATCAGACAATTTAACAGCATTCTAAAATAATAGATGACATTGCAAATTTTTAATTATATATATATATTAGGGGGAAAAATCTTTAATTATATGTATGTTAGTATTCACTTTATGAAATAAAAGGTGGTTTTAGAAACATAAAATTCATATTGGCGCTTTTAGATTTTTTAGCTGATTGTTATTAGGAAAAGAGAGGAGCATCTTATCACTTACAAGAGTAATGTTCTCATATAAATTTCTTTATTATTAGAAAATCATACATGAAGATTTGTTTGGATCGTAAAGTCATACCTGGGGCTCAGCGAATCAAGTGGTAACATTTAAAGGGCGAAAAACAAAAGATTTTCCAACACAAGATTTTAGAGGGAGGTTTCAGGCAACCACAATGAAGCACAAATGATATTTGGGACAAGATGACGCATGTGATTGAAAAAGTAGCAAAAGAGATGTTGGGAGAATCAAAAGGTTTTGGACCTAGGGGTAAATAATCTTGGTGGTGGAATGACAATGTTCATGGTAAAGTTCGAATCAAAAGGGAATGTTTTAAAGATTCGTCTAGGTGTAAAAATGCTGAAACTTGGGATAAATATATGATAGCTAAGAAAGAGACCAAAAAGGCGGTGAGCCAAGAAAGAACTCAAGCTTTTGATGGATTATACCAATCATTAGGTATCAAGGAGGGAGATAAATCTATATATAAATTTACTAAGGGAGCAAAAAGAAAGACAAGAGACTTGGATCAAGTAAAGTGTATTAAAGATGTTGAGGGTAGAGTTTTGGTTCAGGATAGAGATATAAAGGATAAATGAAAGAAGTATTCCCACAATTTATTTAACAAAAGATACGAGATCTTACCAGACTCTAACATGATTAACATCAGAGGAAAGGATCGAAACTATAACTACCATCATCATATTCAAGAACACGAGGTAAAAGAAGAGTTGAAAAGGATGAGTAATGACAAGATAGTTGGGTCAGACAACATACATATTGAAGTGTAAAAAAGTCCTAGAGATAGAGGAATTATGTGGCTCACCAAACTTTTTAACAAGATTATGAGGACAAAAAAAAAAATGTCGGATGAATGGAGAAGAAGCACTTTAATTTCGTTCTATAAGAACAAGGGGGTTGTACAAAATTGCGTGAATTATAGGAGAATTAAACTAATGAGTCATACCATTAATTTAAGGGAAAGAGTGATTGAATGAAGACTAAGAAAACAAACTTAAGTTACTAATAACCAATTTGGTTTTATGCCTGATAGGTCAACTATGGAAGCGATCTACTTACTTTGACGTGTGATGGAACAATGCCAAACAGATTAAAAATATTTGCAATTAGTTTTCATTGATTTGGAGAAGGTGTATGATAGAGTGCCTTGAGAGATCGTGTGGAAATCCCTAGAGAAGAAAGTTGTTAGGATTGTTTATATTAGAGCTATCAAGGATATGTATAAGGGAGCTTCAACTAGTGTGAGGAAACATGATAGGGCTACCGACGATTTTGCAATAACGATAGGATTTGACTATTAAGCCATTATCGTTTTACTTTAGTTTTGGATGTACTTATGAAACACGTCTAAGAGTTAGCACCAATGTGTATGCTTTTGTAGATGATGTAGTCATGTTGGGAGAGTCAAGGGAGGAATTGAATGGGAGGTTAGAGATTTTGAGATGAGCCTTAGAAGCGTATGGCTTCCGCTTGAGTAGAATCAAGACATAGTATATGGAATGTAGTATTTCAGCAAAAGACGAAGTAGTTCTACCTTGGAGGTGAAAGTTTGAGATCATATCATACCCCAAGTTACACGTTTTAAATATCTTGGCTCCATAATATAAAATGACGAAGAAATGGAAGTAGATGTAAATCATCATATTCAAGCTGGATGGTTGAAATGGAGAAGAACCTCAGGTGTTTTATGTGACAAGAAAATACTCCTTAAGTTGAAAGAAAAATTATATCAGATAATGTTAGACCGACGGTGTTGTATGATACAAAGTGTTGGGAGGTTAAGTATCAACACGAGAATAAAGTAAGTGCAGCGGAGTTGAGGATGTTGTGTTGGATAAGTGGTAAGACGAGACAAGATAAGATTAGGAATGAACCATTTGAGAGAGAATTGGGGTAGCACTAGTAGAAAAGATAGTAGAAAATAGACTTAGATGACCTCAACACGTAGAGAGAAGACTTACAGATGGTGTAGTAAATCAGATGAAGGAGAGTCATATCAAAAGAGGTAGAGAAAAATCTATTAAAACTATAAGAAAAACTATTATGAAAGATTTAGCGTTAATGAATGAATTGAATTCAAATATAGTTTATGATAGAACATTATTGTGTAATTTGATTTACGTATTCGACCCCACAAGACTTCGTTATTGTTGCTGTTACTACCTCTAAAATAAAACTTGGTTGTTGTTGTTGTTACACTAACTTGGTATTTGATGTTTTTGCCCTCATAGACGATCTATAGGCTCAAATGTATGATTGAACTATTTTTTTATCTGAAAATATAACAAAATCACTTTTAACTCGTTTTAAATCAAAATTTTACAAAAACCAATTTTTTGCTATAATATACATTAGTCCTTCGTGGACAATTTTTTTTTTTATAAAGAATTTACTAGTTAATTTGAGAGACCAACTTATTCGTCCTTACAATTTTAAGAGTTTAAATTCACGATTCAATCTTAGTTCCTACAAAGGGTTATTTTTATTTGAAAAGAAAATGGACACAAAATATGTGGTACCATGCAAATACTTGCTAGTTGACTTCAAAGTTGAAGTCTTGCTCCTTGTCCTAGTGGGTCCTCCTATACATGGCCATGTGCTCCATTATGCTCGGATGGATAAAAGTAATAAAGTGACTGCGTTGTTTGAACAATTTTTTTTTAATAATATGTGGGGCAACTAAAATATACAAAAGAATATAAATATTGACATAAAAATTAAAGGAATATAGAAAGAGGGTATAAACATAAAGTGAATATAAAAAAAAATTCTCTCAAAAGGACTTACATAATTGTTGTATAAATATCATTTCTTAAAGTAAGGTAATATATCATTAAGGGTGTGTTTGCTTCAAGTTTACCAAATTTATTATTAGAAATAACATTCCTTGGAACATAAAGATGTGAATTTATTCCAAGATATTCAGAAAAAAGATGTTTGGTTAATATTGTTTGATTGTTTTTCAATAGAATTGATCTTGTTTCTAAAATTGTTTATACTTGAAGCAATAATTTGTAGTTTTTTATTCTACAATTGATTTTAGTCGCAAATATATAGTTCAACTTACTTTTATATTGAATATATCAAAATACAAATAATTTTATTTTCAACTCACTTTTAATCTAAATCAATACATAATCAACTCAGTCAAAATCATTTTTTAATATTCAAACATATTCCTTAATTTGACGCCGTGTTTATTTCTATCTCTCCATTTCTTTTTATTTTCTACAACTTACATCGGTTAAAGAATCTATAATTACACCATCTTTTATAAAAGCTTATTCGTTTTAATTGTTTAACCAATATCCTTGTACGTGACAACATTTAACATTCTTCTTCTTTTAAAAATACATAGTCGACATCACAATTTTGATATCAAAAACACCATTTTTCTAATGGAATAATAAAGTGATTAGACACGATCTTATCTCACTAAGAATGCTAGCAACCATACATTACATTACGAGTCTCCATCTTTTATTTGTGATTTTTAGCTGAAAAGAACAAACACTTGATTCGGATAAAATATTGTCCCAATAGTGAAATAAAAAGTTCCATTACCCATACATATTTATTTACGTGCGCACTACCCTCAAATGAAAATAGAGAGATGTGGTTCCATATTGCAACACATCAAGCTCATAGGTTGGACCAGTGGGTCTACATTTCTTGGCCATGTCTCTGTAACATTTTTCATCGATATTATATCTTCAACAACTCTACAATAGTACAAATAATTGAAACCCGTAGAAATTAATTTCTTTCATTAATTACAGAAGATGTATTTGTTGTGAATGTCAGAGCCCCACTTGTATAAAAAAGAGATAAACTACAAAATTATAAACTTTTAAGTTTAGTCGGTATAAATTTTTTATTCACTTTTAATTTTTATTTGCATTTTATAAGGATTATTTTAGAGGACTAAAAATATCTTTTTTTTTTGTAAAAAGTTTTTAAAATAGGAACTATTCTTACAAACTACAAACTAAAATTATCATTAAAATTTTATAGGGGCTAAACTTAAAAACTCGTGATTTTGTAAGGACTATAAACATATTTAACTCTGCATAAAATGAAAATCACTGGGTTACTGGTAGCTTGTTTCATAATACTCACTCCGGTTTTATTATAAGAAAATTTAAAAAAAAAATATGGGCTTATTTATAAAAAAATGTCACAACTTTTAAAATGTAGTTATTGCTTAAAAGACTTTTGTATCCCTCGTTTAATGTTTGTCTTTTTATTACTCTCATCGTTTCACAATACTTGTCGCTTTTGAAGAATAATCTTGTTTCACTTTACTTTTCACTTTCAAGTTTCAATGCAACATTAATGATTGATTTGTCACTAATACATTTACCTATTTATTGTAGAGAGATAATAATAGAATGAAACAATATTTTCTCAAAAACGACAAGTATTATGAAACAGAGTGAGTATTAGTGAATGTATTTAAAGTTTCATAATTTCTATAAGAGTGGTGTATATTTGTAAACATATTCAAAAAGTTACAATAATTAATAACTACATTGACTTTTATTTTTTTTGTTTTTCTTCTTGTATTAAGGATCGAAGGGAGTAAGTAGTATACATTAACTTCATAGTTTTTCTTAATTTTATATTCTTAGAGGAAAATGGTCTTATAGAAATCTAAAATTCGATGGAATTTTTTATTTTTGTTGGATAGAATGGAAAAAGATTTGAATGATTGTTTTAACCAAAGATTGAATTTAAGTATTCTCGATTGATTCAAACTTAATTGAAGTTTGTGAATGACTTGAATTAAACTACATGATTAATTTCGATTAATTTCCTCCATACTTTTTAGGGTTAAATAAGTAAATGGTCCCCTTAAATATACCAACATTTGATTTTAGTCCCCCTAAAATATTTCTTAGGCTTTTAGTCCCTTCAAAATTTTCTATCCATAAAATTAGTCCCTACTTTTTAGTCAACTCATGTCTAACTTTCATATTTTTTAATGAAATTTTTCATAAATGGTTAGAAAATTATGACAATATTTTCCAAAAAAAAATATAATTTTTTAACAAAACATGAATTTAATATGAATTTTTTAGCACAAAAAACATAAAAATTCATATTTAATTCATGTTTTGTTAAAAAATTCCAAACTTTTTTGGGAGAGATTATCATAATATTCTACCCATTTCTAAAAAATTTCATTAAAAAATATGAAGGTTAGACATGAGTTGACCAAAAAGTAGGGATTAATTTCCTGGATAGAAATTTTTGAAGGGACCAAAAGGCTAAAGAATATTTTAGGGGGACTAAAATTAAATGTTGGTATATTTAGGGGGACCATTTACTTATTTAACCTTGCTTTTTACTATTGTTTTTTACAAAATCTCCTTTGCATTTACGTCAACACAGCAAAGTGAATGATTTCTTTATTTTGTGAATTCACCTTTATACATATCTCTTTTCACTTAATAAAAAATAAATAATCAATGGGAAAAAAAAGGCAACGTTGCATCGGGTAGAAGAATCGTAAATTGAATAAGGGATAAGAAATGCAAAAGTTCTATTTCTTTTTCTATCTCCTCTTCTTCTTCTTCTTTTTTTTTACCTTCCTAAGGTGGTGCTTTGTTCTCTTTTCTTATTTTTGAAGCACCTCCCCTTAAAAAAACATAAGGTCCCGTTTGACCCGACTTTTTTTTTACTTCTCCATAATTTTAAGGAGAAGGTAGGCCAAACACAATATATATTAAGTACTTACTAAAAAAATATTTTAAACATTTTTTCTCTTCAAAAAATATTTTCAATTTTTTATTTATTATATATTTGTACAGTGTTTTGCCAAACAACTTTTAACTTTAAAATAGCTTTAAAACTAAAAAAATAATAAAGTAACCAAACAACTTTAACTTCTTTCTTAAAACCCTTAATTTTAACTTTGTATTAAAATAACTTTTAAACTGTAAAAAAAGTCATGTCAAACGATGCCTAAATATTAACGATTTTTTAACTCATAGCGGTGGATGACGTTTGTTTTACCTTATATGAATGAATAAGTTTATAACAATGATATTTTGGTGTTGCAAACGATTTCCATATAGGGCATCGATTAAAAATGCAAAATATCTGTCCTGACAATACAAGTTAAAGTAATTTTTTTTAATAGATCCTAAGTTTAACACTTGTCAATATAATAAATACAATACTATTTTCTTATACTCCCTCCGTCCCTATTTATATGAGTAGTTTACAAAATTTTTTTGTCTCTAAATATAAGATCTTATACAAATTTCTAGATGCATTAATTACTCTTTTTTCTAAATATACCCCTTATTAATACTATCAATTTGTCTTGGTATATGAAAAGTTAACATTAATATATATTTAATTAAGAGTGATTTAGTAATAGTCACACACATTTGAGACAACTTTATTATTTTAACAACTTTTCTTAATACACGTGATTTTTGTAAATTACTCCTATAAAAAGAGACAGAGGGAGTACAAAATTAATATCCCATTGATTGTTTCGCATATGCTCAAAAACATTTGTTAACATTTTCATAATATTTTTAGGATTATGATTTGAATCTTACTAGTTCTCTACAAAACTCGTAAAAAGCATTTTACGTAATGAAATTATTATTTTACTTAAAAGAATTTTTTGGAAAATAACCACCCTTAAATTAGAGTCATCATTCACCGAAAAGAAGGGGTCAATGTGTGGCCTACAGGCTACAACCACACAAGTCTTTTGTCTATATATCATTAATCTTTGATGTGCTAACGTGGGAATCGTGATTTATATATTTTATTAGGAAATGTTAACGAGTGTTTCAATATTTTTTAAAGATCTTTAATAATAAGTTTTTATGAAAATTTGTGTATTCAATACATTGAAATTTGTAATATTTAACTTTTTAAATAATTATAATTAAATTTGAATCCTTAAATAGCGTCCGGAGACACTCGTTGACAAAACTCATTTTATTATTGTAACAAGATTGTGTGAAAGGGCTCTAATTATTGTCCGTTGGAGACGAGCATTGACTTCATTGTTGTTAATTTGGACAACTACGAGTGAAGATAAGAATAAGATAAACAACAACAAAATAAAATCGTATTTGTAGCACTATATAAATAAGGAAAATGCTAATTTAAGTTTGCGAATTTAGTAATCTTTCCACTACTAGGAAAAAGACTTTTTTACATTTATTGGAAATGACTTTTTACATTCGTTCATAGGCGATGTAAATACTAATAACTATAAAGTAGTATCTTTATACCTTCTCATAAACAACCGATGGGAAAACTAGTATTTTACATCGATTATATTTGAAGAAGTATAAAAAGTCTTTATCCTGCACCTCATGGACTTTTCACACCAACCACTTTTAGCAACCAATGTAAAAAGTGGACTTTTCTCATCGGACATAGTTCATCGACACGCGTAGTAATTATCTATTATTTGTTTCGTTGAATAATATGGTATTTATGCCCATCTCATATTTGCGCAGATATCAAATAGTCGTATATTTAACATATTTTAAAATATTCATGGGTATTTGTAGATATTACGAATATCATTTAAGAAAGATGCACTTTTTTTTGTAATTATGTTGAATTTAATCTTCATCTTTTTACAAACACAAGAGAGTATTAACAAATAAAATATTAGTACATTGCACTCATACTTTGACAAAAAAAAATATTAATCAAGCAATAAACGTAAATTAGAAAATTAAGTTATAGTTCTTTTCATATGAGGAAGTGTTTTGGAGTCAGCCTAGACCCAATCCATCAGTAACCAAACCTAAGACGCACGACCCATTCAAAGGGTAAAATCTCTTCGACACGCCAAAAATGACTAGTAGGGACAAAGGCGAAGATAGAGGCATGGACAAGGGCAAGGGTCAAGGGATCGTTCTCAACTGTTATGATCACAACCATAAAAGTCAGAATCCCCAAAGGCGTATCATTTTCTATTAAAAAAAAATTAACCAAAGAGAAAGATACACAATGTCTACTCCCACATACCTCATATTTCTTCTTCACTTACTTGGACGTGAAGTGTTTGCAGGTACCACCTCCCATCAACATATGTGAAGCGTTGTTCGTTCGTCTTCCTCAGTTATATTCTCGATCCATTTCATATCAGGAAGTCTTACATTTAAGTAATGACATCTTTAAGTAATTCAACTAATTTACAAACATGTATGTATACCATTACCTCCGTCTCCGTATCCATTAACTAATGAATAATTGAAATATCTGTTAATTTTACTCGCATATTGAAATATTTGTTAACTTTACCCGCCTTGTGACCACGGTGAACTTTATCCACATATACCCACGAATAAGGTTTTCTTTTGCCATCACAGATCAAACACTTCTACAAATCGAGGTAAAATGTAAGATTATTTTTTCTTCATTTTCCATCTTTAATAAAAGAACTAGAATTAGCATAAACAACAATAAAACTTCAATACAACAAAACTAACATAAAAACATATCAAAATACTAACTAATATCATGCCATTATAACAATACAAGTTATAATACTAATGTAAATAAGTCCGGTCATTAAATATCTCAATGTCTTAATAAACAATACATATTCCCTCCTATTACATTTATAAGGTTTATTGAATACATAATGTATTTGATATATATTATAGACCAAATACATTTGATATTCAATAAACTTAAAAAATAATTTTTTACTTGTAAATATGACCGGAAAAAGTATTATAAAAAAATTTCTAACAAACAAATGACACGAAAAGGGGGCATATCAATCACACAATGATGTAGTGGCAATGAACCATTACATTACCAATTTCGTTTTGGAAAACACTGTTTGGGTGAGTCACATAAAGTTGTCTTCTGCTGGCATCGTTATCCTCCGTATTACTTGTAATCAAAGTCAATTAAATTCTTTCACAATTGATATTATTATTTTTTTCATAAGTTCATTCTTCATGTGGAAAATTACTATGTTTTTATCACTTCTTACAAGTTGCATAGACAATGTATAATTAGGAATTCATTAATAACAAAATAATTAATGCAATTAGAAATTTAAGGGGTATTAGGACTGTATGTATGTTTGTTTCCATTTTTGGAGGAGTCAAAACTTATTTTAGAGATGTAAAAATTAATTTGACATGTTTGGTTCTTCTTAAGTAAAATTGATTTGGGTTAATACTGCTTTTGGTCACTGTAATATTAGCGAATTCCGGTTTTAGTTCTTATTAAAAAAAAAGTTTAGATTCCGTCCTTGTCATTTCAGATTCTTTCACTTTAGATCTCTCATTTAGCCTTGTCAGCTGAATCAGCACACGTGACACACTGACTGTGTAATTTTTTGATTATTTCATTTTTTTTATTTATCTACTCATCATACACATGGCATTTGTTGAATTTTGATTTTAAAAAAATTTGAATCATTAAATTAAACATAATTGAAAATATAATCAAAACAAAAAAAGGATAAATTCTCCCTAAAAAAGGATAAATTCCTCCTCTTCTTTGGTTTATACTCGTCTCCTACCCTCTGAGCTTCATTTTCTTCCAATCAAATTCGAATCTTCTTTCGCAAAAACAAAATTTTCTCAGAAACAACATCCAAACCATTACCTCCTTTAGATTCTTCTTTCACGTCTTCTTCTAAGATTTATTTCAAAACGATTACCTGTTATTTCTTTTTTGGGTTATCATCCTCCAAAGATGAAAAATATTGAAGAAGGAGAAGGATACAACACCGAAGAAAATGAGGGCTAAAAAATGGTTGTAGGATGATAATGAGAGAGTGACTAAATGTAATTAGTGGGTGAAGAGATTATGGGTTATGAGTTTTGTTTTGGAGTTTGTATATAATTTTATTTTCTTGATTGAGGAATTAACTGTGAGTTGAGATTTGTTTGATTTGGAATAAAGAGATGAAGATTTGAGAGGATGTATTGTTGAATTTGTTTTTCTGGATTTTTGGGTGTTTATGAGTTTGAGTTGAAGATGATGAACATTCATGAGATA
This sequence comes from Medicago ruthenica, assembly GCA_018208015.1. Taxonomy (NCBI): domain Eukaryota; kingdom Viridiplantae; phylum Streptophyta; class Magnoliopsida; order Fabales; family Fabaceae; genus Medicago; species Medicago ruthenica. The sequence continues at coordinate 89,811,333 of CM031372.1, forward strand.
TTTTTTTTTAATTTAACCTTTGCTATTTTAAAATAATTTTAATTTGTTTAAAATACTTGATTGAGTAAAAATATATTAAAATATCCCACATGGAAAATAGTTTAAATCATAAAAGAAAACAATTACACAGTCAGTGTGTCACGTGTGTAGATTCAGCTGACAAGGCTAAATTAGGGACCTAAAGTTGAAGAATATGAAATTACAAGGACGGAATCTATTTTTTTTTAATAAGGACTAAAACTAGAATTCGCTAATATTACAGGGACCAAAAACAATATTAATCCAATTGATTTTGTCTTCAAAATTGATTTTACTTTAAGCTAAAAATTGTAACTTCTAATTCTAGAATTGATCCGTAGACTCAATTTTATTGTTCAACTCATTGTTACATGTATGTATCTAAACATAAATCATTTTACTTTCAACTCAATTTTGGTTAGAATAAATTCTCTGTAATAAATTTACTCAAAATCAATTTTGCTCACACGGGGAACAAAACATTCACTAAAAATGACAAAATCTCAAAAGACGGTTTTATATTTAAGATAGTAAATACTATAAGACATAAATTCACAAGTTTACAAATTAAAAACACTTTGAGTCTGTTTGGTAAAACACAAAAACAAGCTTATGTCTTATAGCTTATAGCTTATAAGCTTGTCTGGCAAAAAAAGATCTGTTTGGTAACAGTCTTTTCGTCAGGAGCTTATATCTTATTTCAGGATCTTATAGCTTATTTTTCAAACGCTATTTCAAGTAGCGTTTGAGCTTATAGCTTATAGCTTATTGTTTTTTCTTCCTCTTTTACCCTTATTATTTTATTTAAAATCTTTTTTTACCCTTTACAATTTATTAATATAACTGCATCATAAATACCAATGTCTCTTGTGCTAATAAATATCCACTTCTTTTTCAAAACAAAAAAAAATCACTTCCTTTCGTTGCTTTATACGACATACCTTCGGTTTTTTTTTTACAAATCAATATACTTTTTTTTACATGCAAATCAATATATCTTCAATTGTGTTTAGACTCGATGAAAATATACCTTTTGTTATTTTGAACTAAATAAAATTAATTTATATATGTACAATATACTTTATTATTATTATTATTATTATTATTATTAATGTATATTGTTCTTGTCTTCATAAAAAAATGAATGATATAAAAATGTCCTTTTATATCATTTTACATCTATCAGCTAGTTGAACCGCTAATTTTCCCAAACACTTCAATTAGCTTATCAGCCATAAGTTATCAGTCATCAGCTATAAGCTATCAGCTATCAGTCATCAGTCATCAGCTATTAGCTATCCGCTATTTTTGTCAAACAGACCCTTTGCCGTCACCATCACATACCAAAAATAATATCATCATTGCTTCCTCTTTTGATCAAAAAACAAATAAAAATAAAATGTGTGACAATCATGTAATAATAATAGACTAAAGACACATAAAGATGAAGCTATCTCTAGCAAGAATAACGTGGGAAGACAATATAATTCTTGAAAAGGGTGTGTAACTATATATGATACTTTGCTTTGAGTCTTCAAAGTTCAATCACATGCTTTGATATACATCATAATTAATGTTAAGAATCTTTGCAACTTGAAACCTTTTTATACCTGCAAGTTTAGCTTTGAGGCTTTCTTAGATACTCTTACTTTTTTTTAGAGGTATTTATTTCACAATTTACTAATTCTTTTTTCTTACATTACAAATTTAATATGCATGTGGGTCTTCACTTTGCTACCACACCTACTTATTAATACTGTTTCAGCTTTTGTCTTCACTTTGGAATATCTTACCTTGATTGGTTTATATATGACTTCATCATAATTTATTTATAAGCTCATATTTAATACATGAAATAAAGTCTTGATTATGGTCATGGCTTATTTTTTTATATTCAGGTATGTCGGTATCTAAATTTTTTAAGTCTAAAATTTCTTAATCTATGATTTGTTGTTCTTGTTTTGTGCTTTAATCTTAAATATATGTAGTTTTTTTTTTTGTTATGCAAAAATGAGTTGTTACCTTTGTTTGTGACTTTGTGCTGATGTTGAAAAGGTTGTACTTGACAGGTGTTGAGTTCTGATGTTGGTTTAAGGTAGAAGAAAATCTTAGCTGCAAAAATTGCAGGATTTCAGAGGTTTTTTCTGAAAAATGGAGGTGTTAGGAGTAAAGGGTTTTGTCCTCTTGTTTTTCTGTTTGTGGATTCCAAATGAAGTTGTGGCTATCATTGGAAACTCTACTGTTTCTTCTAGACCAACTGTTGTGAAAATTGGAGCACTGTTTACTGTTGATTCTGTGATTGGAAGATCAGCTCAACAAGGAGTCAAAACTGCAATTGATGATGTTAATGCTAATAAGACTATTCTTCCTGGTATTAAACTGGATGTTATTTTTCATGATACAAATTGCAGTGGATTTATTGGAACAGTTGAAGGTATTTGTCAAAAACTTTAATTCTTAATGTTCAATTTCAGGTTAAGTTTTGGGGAGGAATATACAAACATACATATATGATATTCATATATTTATATTTTGAATGGTTAGTGTCTTTATTTATCTAGAGCAAGTTATACACTTCTTATTTTTTTTTTGTGGTTATATTATATGGGCCATTGCCTTTCATTACTTAAGAGTTTAGGCATTTCTGGTGTTTTTTTTTTGTCTTAAACCTTCAGTTCTCAGGGGAAATAAGTAAAGCCTGAGAGATAAGTAAAGTCTCACAATTAATTGTTTCAGTTAGGGCTCGAACTCGAGTACTCCCGTTCATTTAGACCTTAACTAGAACTCATTAACCACCATCCATTTCTAGTATAAGACTAGTAAGTATATAATCTTCCTCTCATATAGGATCTAATTTAAAGAATTTCTTACGGTACCATATCTGCAAGTCTCTGTGTTTGAAAAAGAAGTGAACAAGCTTCATATAATTTTTTTTATGATGTAGCTTTGCAGTTGATGGAGAATGAAGTGGTTGCTGCAATTGGTCCACAGTCTTCAGGAATAGCTCATATAATCGCTCATGTAGCTAATGAACTCCATGTACCTCTTCTTTCATTTGGGGCAACAGACCCTACCCTATCTTCTCTGCAGTTTCCGTATTTTGTCCGAACCACGCACAGCGACTATTTTCAGATGTATGCAATTGCAGACATTATTGATTTTTATAGATGGAGGCAAGTAATTGCCATTTTTGTAGATGATGATTATGGAAGAAACGGCATTTCAATACTCGGAGATGCGCTAGCAAAGAAACGCGGCAAGATATCTTACAAAGCCGCATTATCTCCTGGAGCCACCAAGAATGATATCAGTATCTTGCTAAATAGTGTGAACTTAATGGAATCAAGAGTCTTTGTTGTTCATGTTAATCCTGATCATGGTTTGAATATTTTTTCTATTGCCAAGAATCTTGGAATGATGACTAGTGGTTATGTGTGGATTGCAACAGATTGGCTTCCTTCAAAGTTGGATTCAATGGAGCCAGTTGATACCAACACATTGAAACTCCTTCAAGGTGTTGTAGCTTTGAGGCATCACACTCCTGATACAAATCTCAAAAAGAGTTTTTTCTCTAGGTTGAAGAACATAAACAGCACGGAAACTACAAGCTTCAATTCTTATGCTTTATATGCATATGATTCTGTTTGGTTAGCAGCTTATGCTCTTGATGCTTTTCTCAAAGAAGGTGGAAACATATCTTTCTCATCTGACCCTAAGCTGATTGACACAAAAGGAAGCATGTTGCATTTGTCTTCGCTTCGCGTTTTCAACGGCGGTCTGGAGTTTCTCCCTACACTTTTGAGAATGAACTTCACCGGTTTGAGTGGTCAGATTCAGTTCAATGGAGACAAGAATCTAATTCGTCCATCATATGATATCCTTAACATCGGTGAATCTGGTTCCCGGAGGGTCGGTTATTGGTCTAATTACTCCGGTCTATCAGTTTTAGCTCCTGAAATTTTGTACAAGAGACCACCTAACACTTCAATAAGCAACCAAAAACTGTTCAATGTTTTGTGGCCTGGAGAAACTATAGCTACACCAAGAGGATGGGTTTTCCCAAACAATGGAAAGCCTTTAAGAATAGCAGTGCCTCACAGAATAAGCTACCTTGAGTTTGTTTCTAAGGACAAGAATCCACCAGGAGTTAGAGGCTATTGCATTGATATCTTTGAAGCAGCCATAAACTTGTTGCCTTATGCTGTTCCGCGACAATACATATTATTTGGAGATGGTAAAAGAAATCCCGACTACAGCCAGCTTGTTAATCAGGTTGCACTAAATGTAAGTTTCTATATATAATTTGCAGCCTCATTTAGTGATTCAATGATCATATGGCTCAGAACAAGGCCAATATTTAAATACTGTATCTAGAATTAAGTTTCCGATTTCCAAGGGAGTTTCAAGTGTCTTCAAATTTTAGTAGTTATGTTGATTTACTTTTTTTCCTTTTTCAGAACTTTGATGCAGCTGTTGGAGATGTTACTATTGTCCCAAACAGAACAAGGATTTTGGATTTCACTCAACCTTTCATGGAATCAGGGCTGGTAGTTGTTGTTCCTGTTAAGGAGATCAAATCAAGCCCTTGGGCTTTCCTTAAACCATTCACTGCTCAAATGTGGTGTGTTACTGGCGCCTTTTTCCTTTTTGTTGGTGCTGTAGTATGGATTCTTGAGCACAGGCACAATCCGGAGTTCCGAGGTCCACCCAGGAAGCAAATTATGACAATCTTTTGGTTAGTATTTTTAACCATTTAAAATCCTTTTATCTTAAACATCGGAAACTCCGTCGTTCCTCAAGCCATTCTTGATGCACGGCTTGCTTTAGCATCAAGTAACATATTTTTGATGAAATTTGTTCCTTCTTTTGCAGGTTTACTTTCTCAACAATGTTTTTCTCACACAGTATGTGTGCTACATATTCTCATTCATATACTTTAAATTTTCTCCACATAGTATACATTTCTGATTTTCTTGGTTGCTACGATTTGGCACAGGAGAAAACACTGTGAGTGGTCTCGGGAGATTTGTGCTAATCATATGGCTTTTTGTAGTATTAATTATCAATTCAAGCTACACAGCAAGCTTAACATCCATCCTCACAGTGCAGCAACTATCCTCACAAATTGAAGGAATTGACAGCTTGATATCAGGTACTCAACCAATTGGAATTCAAGACGGGTCATTTGCAAGAAGGTATCTGATAGATGAACTCAATATACAGCCATCTAGGATAGTTTCATTGAGAGATCCAAAGGTATATATGGACGCCCTTACGCGTGGACCGAATGGAGGAGGGGTTGTAGCTATTGTTGATGAGCTTCCTTATATTGAACTCTTTATGTCTATTACCAACTGCAAGTTCAGAACCGTTGGACAGGTGTTCACTAAAAGTGGTTGGGGATTTGTAAGTATCTCTAATTGCATGCTTTATGGTCTTAATTCCTAAACATTTATTCATTTACTTTCCTAGAGAAAATTGTGCTAGAACTTTGATTGCAGATAGGCTTGTAAACTCAATGATAGATGAATTTAGCGTCTGTTTAAGTTGACTTATTTGAGCTTATCTACTAACATAAGTACTTCTGAGGCTATTTAGGAGTGCTTATGGAAACAATCTATGACATGTCCTTAAGTTGTTGTCATGTTATTCTCATAAACTCTCCAGGATAGCTTATGAAATCAACTAATAGCTTATATGAAAATAGTTTTACTTTATTTTATCTTTTGTTGTATATACAACTAATACATAAGCCCATATATTATAAACGCATGTGCTATAAACTTTTAATTAAGATGTTTATCCAAACAGTGTCGTAATCGTTTTTTAAAATAAAGGGATTTCTGAGCCAAGTTTATGCATATTGAAGCTGTTTCTTATGTAACTCTTCTATGACAGTGATTGTTATGTATATATCTTGCATAACAATATATTGTTCTTATATTTAATACCATGATCACAGGGATTCCAGAGGGACTCTCCCCTTGCTATTGATATGTCAACTGCAATTCTTCAACTCTCAGAAAATGGTGACCTGCAAAAGATCCACGACAAATGGCTTTCAAAACAGAACTGTGGTGCAAAAGTTGACGACGCTGATTCAAATGAACTCTCTCTTAAAAGCTTTTGGGGTCTCTTTCTTATATGTGGCATTGCATGTCTCATTGCTTTGATTGCATTCTTTGTTAGAGTGTTCTGTCAATACATGAAGTTCATCCCAGAGAGTGAGATGGAAGTTGACCAGGAAAATCCGTCACCCAGGCCATTTCGATCTTCGAGAAGCTTCAAAGACTTGATTGTATTTGTGGATAAGAGAGAAAGAGAAATCAAGGAGATACTTAGGCAGAAGAGTAAGAAAAGGCGACGTGACCAGAGCTTAGATGATCAATTTAATTCACTTACCTAAGTTCGTAAATAACCATATATATGTATATTTTTGTCCTTGTTTCTTTTATTTTTGATATTTTGGCTTATACTATAGTAACAGTATTGACACAAATTTGTCTATACTGAAATATTTAGATTCCATCCTTCTTGGGTAGGAAATTATTGTGGTGCAAGATTATTATTATTAACACAGTATAGAAAAAAGGCAAGCAATCTTGGTTTATATTTCAAGCCAACATACACAAGATTTAGGCAGTTATACTTTCATATTTATAAGTTTTGAGTTCAATTGTTCAACTCTGTGCTGTGAGTTATGCTTGGTTTCCTCTGGTTTTAAGGAAGAGAGTTATTCAAGAATAAGGGAGATTTTCCATTCAGAAGTTGATATTCATAATAAAATTACTATTTCTTCCACAATTGCTTGTTTCAGATAGCAAAATTACCATCTTATAAGCTTATATTGCATATTATGGTGCTCCTTTTATAAAATCCAATAGTAGTGGCCAAGGGTTCAGTTGCAGCATATTCAATGTACTCTATGGCACCACACTTAAAATTGTTAACAATACTTATATTTACCAAGAAGCAGCTTTTGCATGAGTACAGTATTTATTGAATACAATTAGTATTATTTAAGTTTAAGGAAAATTAGACTCCTCTTTTTCAAGAAAGGTTTGAATCACGCTTTATCCTCTTTTGTTAACATCTACATGAAGTAATATTAGTTATTACAGTTGAGTCTATTTCAACATATACAATTAAAAAAAAACACATATACAATCCTTTTAGATGTTTGCTAATTATGCCACGCTCATCATTTTGACGAGTGTTGTATGGCTACCAAGACATACTGCTGACATGATCTTTGTAAAACAATAGGGTTGGCTTGAAGCCGACCCTTTCAGAAAAACATATACAATCCTTTTAAATGTCGTGAGTAACTTCAAATGATCATTCCAGAACTTCTTTCTACTTGTACAATATTTAATTTTAATGGTAACAAACTTTGAATATTTTGTGACTTTAATATGAAGTTTTAGATACATACTCCCTCCGGTCACATTTATAAGCAAAAAACAACTTTTTAAATTCATTGAATAACTAATTTATCTAGTCTATATTTATTCAATGTACATAAAGAAATGTTTTTTTGTTTATAAATGTGATGGGAAGGAGTATTTTACAAAAGGCCAATCTCTAAATTGGGTACGATGGACATTTCCACACTCCAACTTCAGTGTTGTTGACACAAATGATGATGGGCATCAAGCTGAGACGAATGGTCTACATCTTATTCCATTTTGAGATTTTACAATGACAAGTGATATTACAGAGAAAATGGTTCTAAGAGAAGGACAACCCTCACTCCATGAGTGAGCTTTGAGGGTTGTTTTAGACCTCCACACAAATTCTCAAGTGATATCAGAGTTAAATTTTACAGTTGATGACCACTCATTATCAAGACACCTACATATATTTAGTGCTGCAAACTTCACATTGACTAGTGACATGACCAAAATAATAATTATAAGCAGCTACATGCATGTAGTTGGATTCTCTCAATTGTGAAAAAAACTTGAGAGGGTTAAGGGGATGATCTCACCATTAAAATGCATCGAGTTATACAACTTATAAAGATTATAAGTGGGGCCCAATGCATTTTAATGGTGAGATCATCCCCATAACCCTCTTCAAAAATAATTACAATTGAGAGAATCCAAATTTGTTACAAGGTTTCGTTCAAAATTCAGCTTTATCCACCTGCATGTTTTTTAAAAACTGAACAAGATTTCAGAAATACACTTCTGAACAGAAGAAAAAAAATCTGTTCTTTTATCAAGAAATACACGTCCAAACAAGGGTAAACTTAAATAAGTTTTATGTAGAAAAAACCAATTTCTAAAGTATCAAGTTGAATGCACTATTCCCAAGATGAAATTTCCTTTTTGGACTTCTTAAGAAGTGCTCTTAGGACACTTGTTAGTATTTTCCCTTAAACAAATACAACCAGAACTGCAAGACTGCCATGATTTTCAGGTAGAGAGTGTAATGCATGTATCACATTGATTCCAAATTTATTTCACCTCATGCATCATCTTACCAGAGCATCTTAAAGCACCACTAATCGATGTACAAGGATGTAATAAGACATGGAATTTCCCACACATAATAATGAAACCCAAACACTAACTAGCCAGTATAAACTAGTGGGATTTCTACAATCATACAAGTAATCAATAGACTATCATGTATATTATTAAAAAAACGAACCTGGCCCTGTTTTATTGGGCAAGTACATCAAATTGTAGAACAAAGGCAAAGGATGTCTATTTTGCAAAGTGGAGTAAGCATTAAAGACAATTTAATTACATATAATCTTCACATAAACCATCCACAACATGGATTAAAAAGTTGAAACCACAAAAAAGACCATGCAATACTCGAGACGAAACCACAAAAAGTTGTTCCGGAGGCATTTGGGAAAGTGGCACTACTCATGTTTCACGGGTTGGGACTCTCTCTTCGGAGGATCCAAATCCAAATAGGTAAATGGCTCGGTTGGTTCCTCGCTGCAATAACCACAAATGTCGCAAGCAACACAAGGATATGATACAATAAGTGATGGAAAGCTTGTAGGAAAAGCCAAGGCAAGGTAAGCAAATAAACTAATAAAGGTGAAAAACTAAAACTAGAATAGCCAACTTCAGTGTATAATCATCCCAAGCAGATTTCAACAAGTTATACCACTGTTAGTTAATGTATGTTATCATGATAATGATAGCACTCTTTTAGTTTACTACTGTTTTAATCTACACCAAAACATTCAGTTGCATTTGCATAGTTCATAAACATTGATTTTCCTAAGAGTATACAGAATTGCAAGCTAGATAATAAACTTACCCAGGTTTAGAACGCATGCACTGCCAGAAGAGCTTGAATGGTCCTGGAACAGTCTTGAATGGGTTTCCCTCAAAGCAAGCCTACATATTTTACAACCTTTAGTTAGGACATGAAGATAACAACACCAAGTTTACTCTTAAGTCCAAATGAATAAACTTGGAAACCTGTAGCCAATCTATCTATTTAAGAAAAAGTGTTTTGCTAATGATATTGGCAGAATTGCATGCCTTTGTTCCCGGCCATTCGATGCTCTTCCACGGAACCTTTACTACTAGTTACATCATGATAAATCTAATCTGTTATACTTTCTCTAAGATGACATCTCATGTTACTCACCACATAAGAGTGATAACAGTCTCTAGTAACTTTAGGATTCGTTGTCAGGTTTATTTGATTGGTGGTGTCTAAGGTGGGGAAATGAGTCTTGTGGTCTACAATAAACCGATGCTTCAAAGTTGTTCAAAACTCCAACGAAATTCACTGCATCTCTCCACATGTACAAGCTTGTGATATTATTTTTCCTCACAATTAAGACAGTGCCCAACCGGTGCTGATTTAGCAAAAAAAAAAAAAGAAGGAAAACGAATATTACTATCTCAAAACTCAAATTTTATCAGTTTTATCCTTTTTTGTTAAATCAACACGAAGCAAATCACTGCCTCAGCTTTAAAAACGCGGATGTGTCCAGCCCAAAGGCGGCGTGGTAATTGGCATAGTTTTGAGGGATTTATAAGCATTGGTCCACCATAGATCACATGTGATACTTCCCCACCATAGCAATTGCCTAATTATTTAGATTGGTTTCTAAGTCACATGTGACTCTAATGTACTCTCTCAATCATTTTAATTGTCACTTTTGCATTTTTTATATGTCTCGAAATAAATTTCACCCCACTTAACTACACTAACTACAATTAATAAAAGTGTTTTAGTAAATGATACTAATTTTACAATTAAAATTAACTTTACTAATCATTTCATTAAAAACAGCGTACAACCCAAAAACGACAATTATAATGAGACAGAGGAGTGGCATGCATTAGGGAGCTTCAATTAAAAAATGACATGTGATGGTAAGGCGTAGCTCAACTAGCAATGCCGATATTGTTAGGCTGGACACATTCGCCTGAATTCGAACCCAACCGCTAAATCTAGGTCATCAATTCCAATTTTCCTAAGCCACAAAGACTAAAGATCAATGAGACACTAAAAGAAAAATTACCAGAAAATTAAATTAAAATCATCTTCATGAAGCAGTGAAACACACACAAGAAAATTTATAGTTATAATAACAATGATGATTCGGAATGAATTAAAACCTGAATAACATCTTCAACACGATCATTGCATCTATGAGCTTTGGGTTCAGGATGATTCTCTCCAGTTATTCCCCATGGACTCTCTCTTCGAGGCACTGGTCTTGTCTCGCTGCTCATCTTCTTCTTCCTTCGCCACTAACTCTCTTTCGTTTGTTTCCTCCAAAAAACGCAACTATACTTTCTGTACTTCTCTGTTGGGCCAACTATTGATCCAAACATGGGGTGAAGGAACCAAGTGAAGGGTGTATAAAAAATATCATTTTATTTGTATAAGTTGTACTTTTCACTTGCTTATCTTACAAAATAATTTATTATAATTTTTAGTAACTTGTATTTGTTTCTAATCATAAAAAAAACATTTTTTTTTGTGTGTTTGAAAAAACATCTATTTGTAACGTGGCGAACTAATGAGAGTTTATCTAACAGAAGAGGCTAAACTCTTATAACGTGGCGAACTAAGGTTCACATTCCAGTTGAAATAGGATATCCACATTTAATATCTGATGCGTCCAAAATATGATTACCTCCAATGAAGAAAATCTATGAAAAAAATACACAAAAAATGTTTTATTTATCTACTTTATTGAGTTCAAGGCTAGAAGAAAAAAAATGTGAAATGTAAAAAGTAACTAAAAATTGTGGATGCATGTTCCTCAATATCTTTTTCATAATATTTTACCTAAAATTAAAATAAAATCTTTGAGCATATTAAAATAAGGTTATAATAAAATCTTTTTCAAAATATGTTCCTTATTACCTGCAATTTTGTTTGCGCACTCTCAACCACTACCAACAATTCACTACTGGATATTTCATCGTGAATTCATCATCCTTTAGATATATCTTATTATTTCTTGTATATATCGCGCATTTGAATTTTTTTTACTAAATTATTCTTTTAAATGTGGTCTCCTTTAAGCTTAATTCCTGGATATGTCCCTACATGTGACAAAAAATCTTCTGGAAAATCTCTAGACAGGTTGACCCAGATCATGGTAAAACTCATTTAATGTTGTTTCGAGTCATGCTTAAAAATTTGCATTGAATTTTTTTTTCTGGACTACTTGACTCGTTTCATGACTATACTCATGGTATAAAAATTTGTTTTGATAAAGCTCGTGGAAAGGAGGAATCGATCAAATTATTTTTTTTTAAACTGCATGAATCGAGCCATAAAATATTTTTAATGTTGACTCGAGTAAAGTTCGTAAAATATGTGTTTTTAGTGACTCGTCACTCATATTTTCACTTGCTTATAAATCATTCTTCACACTTCTCATACTAATAGACTCCAATTCCTTCTCTCATGAAACTCTTTGTGTAACTCTTACACTACATCATGTTGGTTATTTAAAGGTTGGCTTCATTGTTTGGTAAAATCAAAATGCAAGCAATGCGTTTTCCATATGTTAAAGAAGTCTTCAGAAGCAAGGAATTGGTTTTAAAGAGGTTCAGAAGCTGAAAATTGCATTTCAGGACCTTCAGAAGCTGAAATGAACCTTCAGACGCAGGATGGACCTTCAGACTCTGAAACTGTTCATCAGACGCTAGGAGGGTCTTCAGACGCACTGTTCAAACGTTGACCAGCGTTGACCTTCAGAAGTTGACCAACGTTGACCTTCAGAAGCTGTTTCCAGAAGCTGATTTTCTGCATTCTTTGTGATTAAATCTGTGCGTATCTATTGAAGATTTATCAAAGATTTATTCAGGCATTGTTTTCTAGAAGGCTGATTAATTTGTTGAAGATCTTGGTGAAAGATTGGCTGCGTATATATGTTTGAATATATTTTCTGAAGAATCTTTGCAAGATAGAAGTCAGAAATATATGTTTCCTTTTCAAGCCTTTGCACAATTTCAGAATTATATTTTGAAGAAGATTTGATCAGAATTATATGCCTGCTGAAGATTATATATAAAGGAAGACGTGCTGCTGCAAATTGTGAATTTGATTGAGTCAATTACAGTTTATATTAAAAGAGTCTGTGTAAGCTTAGGCTTTGTTTTTGTACACCACTCATATGTTCTGAGTTGGTTTAGATTGTTTGAGTTGTAATTCATTCAAAGCTTTTAAGCACGAATGATGTCTTTGTTCTTTTGAAGGGTGTCTTCATATTTGAGTTGTTTGAGTGTTGCTAATCACTGGGTTGTGATTAAGTAATTAGGAAGTTAGTAGTGTTCTAATACTTAGGTGGGTTCTTGAGTAGAAGTCTAGACTAAGTGGAGATTGATTGCTAAGGCTGGGAACAGGGGGGTCTGTGTCTGAGTCTTTGAGTTGATTCCTCATAGTAGATTTCCTTCCTGGATTGGTATCCCCCAGAGTATGTGAAGTTTGCACCGAATTGGGTTAACAAATTCATTGTGTCCTTTACTTTCTGCATCTTATTTTTCTGCTTCTGAAAATCAATTTTCATACTCTGTTTTTAGTTCAGAACCAGTTACCTGCCAGGAATTTCACATCATTAATTAGAATTCATCATCAAACAAATTTTGTGTATATATAAGAAACTTGTTGTGGTCATTGAAGAGCTTGGGGATACTGTTAATGGTATAGAGTTTAACAAAAGCAAGTATATTTTTATATCGATTCCACAGGGATTATTGCGATATCATAAACCGTTCAACGTCGATTATCATTTTAAGTTAGGGTTTCATCTTTTTCTTTACTAACACTACTCGACTTTAAAAACTTTATAAATAAAACGTAGAGTAATAGGGCATAAAAAGTGTTAGGATTAAAGTACGTCAATCAAACGTCGATTGTATTCGATTGATCATAAATATGGATTCTAGCTTTTTCTTATATACGACATTATCACGTATCACTCGACAACGTCATTCGTGTCCAAATGACGTCGTGAGATCGATCGTATCGTTTAATCGACGATTTCTCAATCTATTAAACGATTCGAAAGCTTTACGTTCCGACACTTTGTGTAATTATCAAAACCAAATCCCATGTCTAGAATTTCTTATTTTGATAGAATATTATTCTAAACCTAGATTCAAAAGTATTTTTCAATATCATTTAAATCAAATGTAAGAATGGAAAACAAGAACAAATTCAATGGTATATAAAAATGCTAGAATCATATATTTAAAATATCAAAGGTTTACAACTAAGAGTGATTGATTACCTAATAATCCCAACAAAGGAGATTAGTTGTTCATTCTCATGACAACAGTGCAAAAGTAGAAAGGAAGATGGAGAAAATGCTAAGACTTGATTTCTCAAAGTTGCTTAGTTTAATCTTCAATTGTATCCCTTTTTGCTCTATGAAGTTTGCCTCCTTTTATGCCTATTCTCTTTCTAGAAGTTAAAGATCTTAAGCTCTAAAAGTTATAAAAACTGATAATCAGATGATAATACAGAAAAAATGAGCTAAAAAGCTTTTATACAACTGAGTTTTTGTACGCTCGCTACAAGCGACAAGCCTGTCGCTGTAGCGACGGCAGATTTCTTGGCCAATGGGGGAGCTCCACGTCAGCATATAGCATTATACCGCCCTTGGTCGCTATAGCGACGAGATCTGTCGCTATAGCGATGGAACCTTCAAAATTCCCTGCCTAAGGTCGCTTGAAGCGACCGGTCCATCGCTTGTAGCGATGAACTCTCCAATTTTCCCTGCCTAGGCTCGCTTGTAGCGAGGCATCCTGCGTTTGTAGCGATGAAGCTCTGATTTTCCCTGCCTATGCTCGCTTGTAGCGATGAAGCTTGCGCTTGTAGCGATGAGCTCTGATTTTCCCTGCCTATGCTCGCTTGTAGCAATGAAGCCTGCGCTTGTAGCGATGAGCCTTTAACAAATCTTCATATTTCTTTGCTCAATTCAAGTCCAAGCATGAAATTCCTGCATAATTATATGGGGTAAGACATAGGATCACAAATTTCACAATTAACCACAAATATGAGCTTATCCTAAGATAACTTGCAAAACAAGTAACATAAGTGCCTTAAAATATATCAAAAGATAACTACTTTTAAGCACTTATCAGATACATTGATAGGTGACTCTTTATACGTAATATATGGTTTCTAAGGGTTCTTTCAATTGAAAATAATTGACAACCTAAAGGAAAAGAAAGGGTTTCTTTCACCTCAAAAGGGGATTTTGAGGTTTTTCATTCTCAAATTTGTTCATGCTTGTATTGGAAGGCACAACTCAAAGATCGTTGAAGTTTGGCGAGAGTAATCAAGATCAGAGGAGTTTGTGCTAGATTGTGTGGGATCATATCTAAGAGGTTAATTGGATTATCAACATTTGAATTGAAGGCTGAGAAGATTTAGAAGTGCTAATGTCGTAGGTATGAGAGTGTTCATTGTAATCAATTATTGAAACAATTTGTGTGTATAACGGAAGAAACTCCAATACTTTCGGTATTAGGAGGGGAGTAGTCCACCAGCGAGGATTGTGTGGAAGATCCACTATAAATTACTTGGCCTTTCCGCTATCTCTTAACCCTTTAGTTTTAGCAATTTTGATTCAATTTTTATCTGTGAAATTTGTATAAGAAAATCTAATTTTCTTCGAAGAATTTTCTGAACCCATCAAAACCAAGAATCTTGTTAAAGGTTAATCTTTTTTAAAAGGAGTTCTCAAGATCTCTCTCATCGCATACTTTGTCTAATCTACAAATTAGTGTGTAAAAACCGTTGGTAAGGTTTGTTCAACCTTGTGTGTGATTTGTTTTAGTTTTGATACGTAATTGTTGTTAACTTTTTGTGCAGAATTAACAAATAAGCTTTTCAAAAATCTTCATTGAGTCAAGTTGACTTTTGTTCATTTTTAGTATTTTTTTTGTTAGGTGTTGTCTTAGTTTTGAATATTGTTTTATTTTGAGATTCATATCATCTAGATTTGTAATTGACAAATCAAATAAACAACTCAATTGATTGATCAAATCATTGTGTATTTGATTATTTCTTTAATTCTTTATCTGTGTTTTGCAATCATATATAGGTAACTTGAATGCATTATCCAACTGCGTATAGTTTTGCGATAGATTTTTTCAAAATACTCTAATATCTTAAAAACTACACTCCTTTGAATTTAACTTCTCGGATGGAGAAGAAAACTATTTTTTTCTTGCATTCTTTTGTGATTTACAAATTTGAAATGAACCTCCCTCAAAAAAAAAAAATTAAATGAACCTAGCCATTCTAATTAACACATCGACTTAAGAAGCTTTTCAATGCTATAAAAAGTTTGCAATCACACGAATATGTTTTATTAAAAATAAGTGTAAAATAAAATTTGATGGTTTTTTCTACGTTACCTCTCCAAGAATTGGGGGTAATTTACCCCTTTCAAAGGAAAAATTAATTTTCTTCATCTTTATTCTTACAAATATTTACTATTTTCATCTCAAAAACATTAAACCTTTTCATCTACTTCATTCAACATGTGATCTTCATCTCATTCATTCCAGAATTGAATCATATTTGTTATTAGGGGTAACTTACCCTTAATTCATCAAGAGATAATGTAGGTTTAATCGATAGATTTTTTTTCTTACAATCAATTAGCATTTTCATATCAAGAACATCAAACTTCTTCATCTCCTTCGCTCAACATGTGATTTCAATATCTTTCGTTCAATAATCAAATTCAATTAGTCACTAGGGGTAAATTACCTCCAATTTATCAAGGGGTAACGTAAGCCTCACCAAGTTTGATAGGTAGACATTGTACTTTTTTAAATTTTTTTGGATTAGATAAGAATAAAATAGATGAAATTAATTCCGTAAGTATAATTTAAATGTTAAAACGTGAAATATTTGATATGTTAAAATTTAAATTCAAGCATGCTGAATACCCACTTCTCCACGCTTTGTGGAAATTCAAAATAACATGCTCTAAATTTAACTTATTTCCTTTGTGGGTGAAATCCATGGTCAAAAAGTGGGGGAATTACACATCAATAACCTCATATTTAAACATATACACGTCAGTTTTTCAACCTGCCCATAAGTTGATATTTAAGGTAAACTTACATTTACCTCATGTTAAGATACTTACAGAGATCATTTGTCGATCATAGACATTTTTTATTGCGTGACACATTAAACTACATAACTTTTTCCAACATTTATGTCATAAATAATGAACACAATACTAATAATCAATCAAGAAATCTAAGTTACTGAAATTGAGTAGACAAAATGGAATGTATCATACATTTTCAAAACCTTAAAGAAGGATAAAACGGATCATGTAATGAGAAATTAACCACTGTTTGCATGGTAGTGCAAGATCTAATTAAAGCACAAATGACAATAGAAGAAACATGAGAGGTTACATCAAATTAAAGCTACAACTTAATCATAATCAAAATGAGATCACTAACAACTATAGATATATAGTCTTAGAAGGTGAAGAGAATATCTTAATTTTAGCTCTTGCACCCTATTGTCTTAAATATAAGCCAAAAAGTCAAATGTATTTAGTTTAAATTTGAACCAAATACATTTGACTTTTTATTCATATTTAAAACGGAAGGAGTAGCGTTTACTATTATCTAAGGAAGTCAATTCCCGAACCTTAATCCTCTCAGTCCTCATTTGATCGTTCTGAGAAGGAAATTTTGCAAGGTGCGCTCTTGACTTCTCCCCATCTTTTTTATATAAGCTTAAGTTCTCTTGCCTTCTCATTATCCAAAATGCAATGCTTTTCCCTTTGCCCTTCTTCTTAACTGTACAAGGGTTAACAAAATTATGACACCAACAGAGTGTAGAGTAAATTAAGAGAACTAATTATTGTTAATTAGTTTTAACAAATTTCATACACGAGTACAAGAGTATAGCATTCATACCTTATGTTACATTAGATGACTTGATAGTCAAGCAACTTCACCAGACAAAGAAGCCTTAATCCTCTCAACAGTACAAGCAATAAGATTATTAACCGTAGCAACAGAACCAAGAGAAAGTTTTGCCGTTGGAACAGAATCAACCAATATTTGAAATGCAACAGTCAATAGAGATCCACCACCATGTCCAGTTTCACCAACACCTCCTCCATGTGTTGTTGTGGTTGTACCATCTGGAAGTATAGCAAATCCAGATGGAAGAAGTGCTACATAATCTGGATCTCCTCCATTTAGAACCACATTCATTGCAACTATGTCTACAGGTGCATATATCACAAATGACCCTGTTGTATCCGTACAACTTTCTTGTAATATCAACATGTTGCTTTGGCTTGAATTTGCACTCTACATGAAAATAATTTAATATAGCAAATATAGTTTAGTCAAAATAACCAAGACATTTTGAATTTAGATTTCTCGTAGGGAATTCCACATTCACGCATTTGGAACATCAACGAATATTCGATCAAAATTGGATAATGCAAATTTTGATTTTAATTTTGTTATTCAAAATACCAAGTTTGTATTTAAACGTTCAATTTTTGATCAAACGATACTGATATCCGAGGTGCATGAATGTGGGAATTTGCATATCGACAATAGCTTTCATATTAAATAAAAATAATTAAATATATTAGTAAATATGGCATAAAGTCAACATACATTCACTCGAAGTAGAGAAACACAATTTCCAGTATCTCTTCCATTAGCAATATGTGCCATTTCTTGGACAACTCCACCGTTGGAAAGGATATCCCACTGTTTTCGAGAGTTGAAAATTAGTTAGATGAATCATATATAAATAATTTATTAAATCAAGATGAAGATGAAGATCAAAATGAAGATGGTAATATTATTAATCAGCAAAAAATTTGTTAGCCTTCTGGTTATTTTTATATCATTTTTATTTTTCTTAAAGTGTCCAATATTGTGTAATTGAATATTTTATGGAGTGGTTAAAAATGTACTCTTGAACAAAAAAAAAAACCCTAATTTGTAAGAAAAACTATAAGGACGATATAAGAAAAACAACATTGATGTACCTGTACTGATTTTTTTACTAGGGATTATACATGATTGTATAATAATTTGACAATAATTTATGAAAAAGTCAGATGACATAAGATAAAACAAAGGGAACAAAATTTCATGCAAAAGTTATTATTATAGAGTCTTCATTAAAAGGTGGAGTCGGTGTCACACTTTCTTTAGCAAATTGACAAAGATGTATTTATGCAATTCAAAGCAATTGATATAAGATGATGGAGAGTAGAAACTAGACGTATGCTAACATAAAATCATATAAAATAATGACTTCATATGAGCTTAGTATAGAATAAATACATCATACCCTATAAACAAAGCAATTTTACTTAATCAAGAATAATCTAACAACCTATGATCACACAATAATGCAACCTAAAACTTTAAGATTAGATAATGATTGGTGCATAATTGTTTTTTCATTTGAAATAATTCCTAGCTTACCTCACTTCTTGAGTTTTCATCTCTAAGAAATTCAAAAACTCTTTTTGGTGGCACTGGAAGCCAAAAAGAAGTTGCAGCACTTAGAACAATGCCAGCTGGTCTGCCTGGATCATCTACACTCTTACGGGTCATGACCCTTACATCATCAGCTCCTGTACCCGAAAGTGTTGTCCACGTGTGAGCTGTTGAGGCACTCACTCCAGCACAAAAGCTTATACACATTCTTTCAGCTAGTTTCAACATACTCTTTCTCCCATCTTGGTTTGTTATCACTAACATTACAATATCACAATGTTAATAAATTAATCATGAAAAATTCCAACTGAAGGAAGAAAGAAAACTAGATGAAAAAAAAAAATCATTACAGATGTATGTTTGTGTCTCAAAATTTAAACTTTGGTTTTAGTCTATTCTTCCATTAGAAAATGACGTATGTTCGTTCAACAACTTTTGAAATTGGTGTGTGAAATTCAGTTTTAGTCTTCATGTCTGACAAAAGAACCATAAATGACATGTTAATATTAGAAGACATCTGACTAGAAGCAACGTATTTAAAAAATTTGAGGATGAAAATTCGTAATTTTTTAGAGTGAGACTAAATTTGGAATCGAATTTTAGGAAATTTTTGGGATGAAAAAGATGTTTAACCAAAATGAAAAAGGGTTGTGTTTTTGTATTGATACCGCCAACATCGACTGTTGGAATGTTTGTTGCCATGGCACTAGCAAGTCTTTCACATTGTCGGTCTAAGGTTGCAATCCAACGTTTTGCACCAAATGCATGTCCAGAGCTAACAAGTTGCTTGTATAGATTATGAACACCTCTATCATCCACTTCAACATGCTCAACCCATATAACCTAGGAAATAAAAATTAACTTATAGTTAAGCCACATAGAGAAAAATAATCAAATTGCAAAAGTAACCACAATCTTAATTTTGTACTAATACAGAAAATTAAATATGTGATAAAAATAACCTTTGAGTAGCCATTGGGCATTTCTTGAATTAAGCAACCAGAAGGCCTTCTTCTTGATCTTGCAGAAGGACTAGGGCGTAAATTGTCCAAAGAAACATCAACTACTGCCCAAGTTCCATCAGCATGTTGCTTACAATACCTCACAAAATAACTCTCTCTAGTTGGCACAAGTGGTGAAGGTACTTGTAGTTCTGCTGTCATCTGAAAATTCAAAATTATTTCAATTGTATTCAATTTCATCTTAAAAAATAGAATATTGTAATTTTTTTAGGCAGAAAGGTTTACTAATTAATTACTTGCACTCTTCATCATACAATTATTAAAATAAATGTTTTATAATTATTCATATATACATACCACTTGTAATGCACCGTTGTAGTTCCCTGCCACCCCAGTTGATAGCACTTCCAATGTCATTGCTCTTGAGACAATTCCAGAAAAAACTGTGGACCATTGGTTCTTATAACCACAACAAAAAATTAATGTCAATAACTACAAATATTAAAAAATTTCCTTCAAAAAAAAAACTACAAATATTAAAATTTTGTACACTATTAAAAAAATAAAAATTTGTGATTGAAATTAGTGATTAAAGGAATTCCCGCTCTAATTCTCTTGTTATTAAATTTAGAGACGGATTTAGAGAGAAAATTCATATCTTTCCTATCTAAATTTCCTTCACTAATTTAAATTTTTCAAGTAGTGATAAAAAAAAGTGCTACAACATGCATTATTGGAAAGTGGGAGATTATATGAATCCCTAATACTTATTTAAGATAAGAAATTATGTTTAATTAACTAAAGCTTATAAGTATGTACACCATACCACGTCCATGAGAATCTCAACAAGGTTAACATGATTCATGATGACAACAGAAGTTTCTCTTGAAGCTTCACACTTAAAACCAGCTGGTTTTGGACCAATTCCTCTAGGAAAAGACCTAACATATTCCTCTTCATTGAGTATGGAACCGCCTTCAAGTGTAGGCAACCAAAGTGGATCACCCATTTGTGCCATTCCAATGAGTTCCTCCATAGCAGCAACAGCTAGCTCAATTATCATTGGTTTATCAGCTTCAGTAGGCCCACTTATTGATCTAAGAAGATCTCCAGCTCCATACATATCTCCTCCAATTCCTGGTTGTCCTCCAAAACCACCAATGCCGAGTTCTAGAGGGCGAGGAGGAACCGATGAAGGGGAGAGTAGTGGATAGCTCACCACTGGCTTCCCTACGTACTTGGCAGCAATGGCAGATATCCTATCAATCTGAATATAGACACCAAAATTAAAGAAGGTTAAAATATAGTTAATCAACTATATAAGTAAGGAAAATGTGCTCTTGCAAAAAATCTAGAAAAACAGAAGATATTTCTTATGATAGTGATAGAGTAACAGTATGTCACTTTATGATGAAATTTTAGATAAACACAAAATTTCAATTTGTCCAATCTTTATATAATCTAGAGTGCTTATTTTTCATCATCAAGATTTTAAATTGCAATCAAAGTCACTTTTCAATTTTTATGATTAAATTACAAATAAATTAATATGATTGATGCAATATTAATTTTGGTCGTGGTGACACAAAACCCGCGTTGATTTCAAACTCATACTTTTTTTTAACACCGATAAAATATGGGTTTCGATCCCCTACAGTAGCATTGTTGCACCGTGCAACTGTTGTAGGGGATCCAAGACCTTGAATGTATTTGTCCTCTCATTTTTTTAACTGCAGTTGGTTCAACCAGATCGATCTTGATATATGTGTTTATCAATCACACCATAAACTTGGTCTAGTTTCTGAATCAATGCGATGAATGTATACCTCTTCTCTAAGGCGAGAATTTTCAATCCTCAAGTGATGTTCATCAAACGACATTTCTCCGATAGCAGTTGGTCCACCACAATTAGGACAAGAAGCATTACTAAGAGCTTCTCTAAACCTCATGTTATCAGCACGAAGTTTCTCATTCTCGGTTCTAAGTGAAGTATTCTCATGCCTCTCCTGTTGAGTCTGCAAACCAAAAAAAAAAAAAAAAAAACATCATTCTATGTTCTCTTCATTTTTCAATCATAAATAAAATAAAAAAAAATCCTCCAAATTAATTAAATCAAATACCTTCATTTGAGTACGTTTGTTCTGAAACCAAAACTTCACTTGCAATGGCTCTAACCCTAACTCTCTGCTTAGTTCCTTCCTTTGCTTGTCATCAGGGTGTGGACATTCCTTAAAAAACCTAAACAAACAAAACAACATAAATTAATTTAACAAAAACCCAAAAAAGGAAAAACAGTTAAAAATTTAAAATTTTAAAAAAATGGGTTATGTTTTTTGTTTTGTTTTTTTCTTACGCTTCCATTTCTTGGATCTGATGCTGTGTATGACGGTGATAACGTTTCTTCTTAGCACGAGGCTCTTGATCTTCACCTGAATTAGCAGCTTCTTGATTTTCACTGTTACCAGATTTTGTAGCACTGTCGAATAATTCATCTTCACGGATTCTTGGAACATCACTTTCTGAAGTGTTGTTGTTGTTTTGTGTCATGTCAAATGGTAGAAGTTGATGATGTTGTCCAGCTTCCATTAGATTTGGCTGGAACATTTTCTACAGATCTTTAAGATTCCGAATGCTTATTGTTTTCAATCTAACAAAAACAATATAACACATAATATATACTATAGTGCATACATAGTACATAGTACATTCAACAACAACAACAAAACAAAATCAACAAATATTTTTTTTTATTTGTTTATTTATTTTTTGTAAATAAATTGGAGAAACTTGATGAAAAAGAAAAACATGTGAATTTGACTAAGATTGATGTTTTTGAGGAAAACTAATTTAAATAGTGGAAAAGTGAAAAGGAATAACGCGGTTTCCGAATAACGAGAAGGAATACAAAGAAAGGTTTTTTTGTTTGTTTAGGTTGTTCTTTCACTACAGACCAAATGTTGACTTAAAAAAAAAAATTACCCTTGCAAAGATAAAGTCAAAATAGATGACCCTTTATCAAATTAAATTAGCATTAGAACAAAATTGTTACTATAAAATTAAAATACTAAAAAATTGATAAAAATGTGAATGAAAAAAAAAGATTCACCTGGGATAGAGAGAGAGATGAAGATAAACCAAAGACACCCACGTTATTGTTTCTTCCGATCATTGAATGCATGTTACTAGCTGGAATCATTAAACCAGCTTGCATATTTCACAATCAAAAAACTTCAACTAGAAAATCCTTCTTTTATTTTTTTCTCTCTCTTTTGTTAGATCCTTAAATGGCTTTCAGATGATGAATTCTTTCTTAGATTCTTCTGTCAGTTTTAGCGGTGTTTCAATGAGATTAATGTGTCACTTCAAAAAGGAAACAAAAACGTAAATAACATGAGAGAAAAAAATTACTCAAATACAAAAACGTGACCTCACTTTATAAACAAAAACTAAAAAATATTGGGGTGATCAAAGTCCAGATTTTTTTCTTTATCCTCAACAATTCTTAGAAGAAAATGCTCTTTATATGACATAATTAAAATGCATGTTAATTTTTTTTGTTATATTTGAAATCAGCATAAGAAGAATCGTCGTATTGTTGTATATGACTTTGAGTACTCGTTAAACGCTGAAATACTATATAGTTAAATTCTATTGATTCTTAAAAAAGGAACAAGCATAATCAGAAAATAAAAAGATGGAAAAACAATAAAAATAAAAAATAAATATATGACATTCTAGCAACCCTAACTATATGGACGGCGACAGAAATATTTTAAAAAGAAAAAAACTTGTGAACCGATTTAGTTTTACAAAAACAATGATATTGGTGTGAATGAGATGTGAAATCAATTTATGATAACAAAGACTTTTTTTCCACTTACCAAGAGGAAGGGTAGTTGCTATAGAGAGATAGAAGCTAGAAGAGGAAGAAAAAATGTAGATCTGCTATGGTGCACAAAAAGAAGTAAAAAGAAAAGACACTTTTTTCAAAGATGAATATGAAAAAAGAAGGTTTTTTTGAGGAAGTTATGGAAAGTTGGGTATATGGTAATTAATTAAGCAACGAAAGCTTGATGAGTGTTTTTGGACGGTCTAGCTTAAAAAAGGTAGTAGATTGTTTAAAGGGAGAAAGAAAAAGAAAAGAAGATGAAGGAGATGAAGAAGGTGAGAGGACAAAGGAATTGAAGGAAGAGAAAAGAAATAGAGTGAACGGATGGAGAGGAAAATTGTGGCAGTGATGAGTTATTGCTGAGTGTATTGAGATGGTGCAATTGCATTTAATGGTGGGCGTAAGAGGTGTAGTAATTGCTAGTGTACATGAGAGAGACTATGAGAGAGAGAGAGAGAGACTATGAGAGAGAGAGAGAGAGATTATTGTGTTGTGTAGTAAATTTTGGCTTTGGGAGAGAGTAGATGGTGCAAAAGATGACGGCTACCAAACTCGTTAATTTTTACTCTTCCCTACTGAATTTACTTATATTCATTCACGTACTCTACGATAAAGTATATATACTCTAATTATACTAGTAGATTTGTGTTAGTTGAGTAACAAAAATAAGTATTTTTCAATTATCGTCTCCTCAGGGATTAGGTGCGCTATCTCGAACCATTCAACAATCGATATCGTTTTGAGTTAGGGTTTCTTTACTTGGTTGCATATAAACTAAAATAATGTAAAAGCGGAAATAACACGACGAATAATAGGGAATAAAAGCGTTGGAATCGGAGTTCATCAATCTTGCATCGAAAATAATCTAAAAATCATGCATATGAATTTTAGCGTTTTAGCGAAAATATCACGTATCACTCGACAACGTCATTCGTGTCCAAATGACGTCGTGAGATCGATCGTATCGTTTAATCGACGATTTCCCAATCAATCAAACGATCCGAAAGCATTACGTTCCGATACTTTATGTGATTATCAAAACCCAAATCCATTTCTAGATTTTCTTATTTTGATAGAAGATTATTCTAAACCTAGCTTCAAAAGTATTTGTCAATAACAATTAAATCAAGCATGAGAATGAAAATCAAGAATAACTTCAATAACACATAAATTGCTAAAATCATATATTTGCATAATCATGGATTACATCTAAGCTAGAAAGAATACCTCCAATCCCAACAAAGGGAAGTTAGTTGTTCATTTTCATGACAACTATACAAAAGAGTAGAGAAAAGATGAAGATCATAACATAAGTCTTGATTTCCCAAAGCCTTTGGTTGATTCCACAATCCAATCACTTTTGCTCCTTGAAGATCATAGCTTCTAGCCCTATTTTATCTCTTAAAACTAAATCCTAAATATTACTGAACGAAATTAAAAAGCTATCTATGAATAATATCTAAAAATTCAGCTTTTGCACCCTTTTATAAGTGTTCTGTTAATCAGGACTTTGCTCTGCGAAGTCATACTTCGCTCTGCGAAGTCCTTTCTTCACCAATGGGCTTCTGTCACCTCAGCCTGAAACAGTTCAAACCGCCCTGCTTCGCTCTGCGACCAAAACTTCGCTCTGCGAAATCACTAGATGAGATTCTTCAGAAAATCCCTGTCTGGTCTCGCCAAGTGCTCGCCAAGTGCGCGCTGGGCGAAATTCTTCATCCTTCTCTTGGTGATTTCTTGCTATTTTCAAGTCCTGGCTTGCTTTTTCCTACACAAATGGGGAGGAATAAGATATACAAAGAATAATTGGCATTTCTTCATAAATTTCATGTTTTTCCTAAGATAACTTGCAAAACAAGTAACTAAAAAGCCTTATAAAAGACATGAATTTACTCATTTCTTGCCACTTATCAATTTGGTATTTGAGGAAAAAATTACATATATAAATACATTATGTACTTTGAAAGATCTTTAAAGTTGGGTGTATATATGATTATTAATTTTTTACTCAAGGTGTGATTTATAAAGTACTTACGGTAGACGGTAGTATTTGTATTTTTTTTATAAAAAAAAATATCACTTGTATTTGTAATGTATAGACTCACTAATCGAATATTTAGTTTTTTTTTATGGAATCGTATATTAGTTGTATACTTTATTATAAAATACTTTTATTTTTTTTTATGGTCAAATAATACTTTTAATTTAATTCACTATTATCTTTTTATTAATAGCAAAGTAGATTTTATTGAATAAGATGAGATAAGTACAAGATATCTTAACTTATCTAAATTTATCTTTCAATAATTATGTTTTATATTTTAAAATTTGAATTTGGATGGAATTGTACTTTTGTTAAATTTGTAATTTGTTTTATAGCCCTGTTTAATTATGATGATTTTTTTTTGAAAGAGTGTTTAATTATGATGATGTATACTTACATTTTAATTTTAAATAGACGGCATAAATAAGGGTAAATATGGTACAGAAAATGTCCAACCAAAATTAATAGTTATTGATGGTTAACTTTTGGTTCTATTATTAGGTATTATTATATGTGAGAAACTTTTTATTTTGTTAACCTTTTAATTATGATGTATATTTACATTTAATTTTTAAAAGAACAGTGTTTTAAGGGTAAATATGTTACAACCGAAATTAATAGTTACCTATAGTTAACTTTTGGATCCATTAAGTATAGATCATACTTAATTATTATTTGTGAGAAACTTTTTTGTATTGAAATAGTGGTATAAAAGAGAACAAGATAAACCGAGTTTTGAAATGTCTTCTTTTTTGTGAGTGTTCTTCGTTGTGTGAAGAAATTGAGAGGATGCTCAGCTCTTTCTAGTGGGGTTCAAAGAAGAATGGTCATATAGATATTAATTGGATGTGTTGGAACAAACTTACTCTCCACAATAATCATGGTGGCATTGGTTTCTATAATACGGAAGCCTTCAATCTTTTGGTAAGCAAGATTATAAACTCTTAAAAGACTCTACCTCCTTACTCGCTCGCACCGGTAAAAGCTACTCCCTCCGTCCCTTTTTATAGGAGTAATTTACAAAAATCACGTGTATTAAGAATAATTGTTAAAGTAATAAAATTGTCTCAAATGTGCGTGACTATTACTAAATTATCCTTAATTAAATATATATTTAATGTTAACTTTTCATATACCAAGACAAATTGATAGTATTAATAAGAGGTATATTTGAAAAAAGAGTAATTAATGCATCTAAAAATTTGTATATAATCTTATATTTAGGGACAAAACTTTTTTGTAAACTACTCATATAAATATACGGACCGAGGGAGTATACATTTTCCCCATCAAGATTTCTTGGAAGCTGAGCTTGGTCGCAACCCAAGCTATGCATTGAGAAGCCTTTGGAGTTCTCAATCTCTAATCAACTTTTTGATAACAATCTTCAAAGGCAAAATGACACTGACTATATTATGTTTTTTTTTTTTTTTATAGAAATAAGATAAAACAAGTTAAACTAAAACAAACTAAGAAGCACAAAAACTTGAATAAGATTCATTCCTTCATAAACTTCTATTCAATGAATAAATAAAACAAAAGAACATAGAACAACAAAGGCTGAATAAGTATATATGTGTATACTTTAAATAGTTGAAATTGGACATCAAAATATTTTGTCATAGCCCATGAATTGATCGCTTTGAAGTCTTGCAGTATTGATTACCAGAAATTTCCCTGAATCGATTGTCTGATAAAGAGTTTTTGAGCTTGCAGTCTTGCATAACATAAAGGGAGAATTGGAAGGGGATTAAGAATTTATTTATTTAGGGATTGGGGTTGGGGAATTAAAAGAGGATTGGAAATGAGTGATACTAGTATATGAATGGAAGAAGGAGAATGTTCTACTATTTATCTTCTTGTTTTTTCTAATTGTTGTCATTGTATTGAATTTAAAGAAGAAGGTGAATATGTGAAGGAAGAAGGGGAAATGTTTTCCATGTGAATTGAACGATTTGAAGAAAAGAAGGCAACAATCGTGTGTTGGTTTAGTGATTGAAGGAATATATTTTTTTATAAACTATTATAATAAAATGAGCACAAAAAAAAAAATTTGACCCCCTACAAACCTAAGCCCTAGGCGGTTGCACCCCAAGCCTAAGGTCAATATAAAGTAGGATTATAGCTGTCAATTTATATGGTCCATTAAAACTTGGCCGCAACCCATGTATTTGGGGGCCAAAATGTCTCCCATAATAAGGAGTCTTCACTTAAGCAAGACTCAACACAAAAGTCCCCCGACTTTCTAACCAAAAAACTATTAAAAAGAATCTAAAAAAATGGTTGAATTATAGTTTTTTCGGTTAAAATCAAGGTGAGTTTGGACGGGTACGGATTCATTCCAATGGTTGGATGACTCTAACACGGCCCACTAGAATAAACGACACTTGACTAGGGTTAGAAAAAAAATCGCTGCTCAAACTCATTTACTAACGAGAATGGATCATCTCAATTTTTTTCTCTCCTATGTCTCAATTATTATTGATTTCACCATTAAAGTTTTTTACTGTCAATTTTTATATTAATAACTCATCTCGCTTTTTTCCATTCAACGACGAGATCGATAACAATTGAGAATCATTAGAAGAGAAGTTTTTTTTTGAGAGAATCTATTCTTTTTACTACCATATATGGTGTGTTTGGTAAAACCCATAAGCGATCGTATGACAAAAAAAGACCTATTTAGTAAATATCTTTTCATCACGAGCTTATAACTTATTTTTGAGATGATATTTCATATAGCGCTTAAGCTTATAACTAATAACTTATTGTTTTTTCTTCCACTTTTACCGTTGCTATTTTATTCAAAATTCATTTTTACCCTTTTTAATGTATTATAATTTAAGATAATATATATATATATATATATATATATATATATATATATATATATATATATATATATATATATATATATATATATATATTTCGTGAATGCATTTCAACTCTAGCTTCATATATGTGTGCCCGAACAACATTAGTCTCAAAAGAACATTTGATGGCATATATACAAAAATAAATAAAATTGTTGGCTTGATCGTTTATTTGGATGGTGAATAGAACCAAGATTAAGGCTGAAAATGAGTTGAACTGAGTTGAATTTATTTAATCTCGACTCGACTCGATAACAATTGGATCGGCTCGAAACTCGACTCGAGTTCGTTATAAATTTTTTTTTTTCAACTTGAATTCGACTCGATTCAAGCTCATGAACAACTCGATTCTACTCGATAGCTCGAATCAAATCAACCTAAAGGGAAAAAAACTATCAAACCAACAAAAATGAAGGTTGTTTATAGTCTTAACACCACGTAAATGGGTGACAAATGCAGCACTAGGAATTTTTCATAGCACTATTGATCTACTCCCGCAGTTTTTGATGGCATGCTAATAGCTATTCTTTTATAGAGAAACTCGTTTTTTTAAGCTAAACTAGTCTATCTAAATTGGTATTTGAGATAATCGAACCTGGGACTTTAAGGATGAGTCACTTCAAAGTCCAAGTCAAAATATCATACCAACCTAAGTGGGTTAGAGATTTGCTCTCTATTGTTCGCAAATTTCGATGTGGGACTAATTATTTTATTTTTTTGAAAAAATGTGGGACTAATTTATGTTTCACGCTACTTTTGTTTCCCTTACCCATGCAAATGTGCTATGTTATTCTTGTAGCTACTTTTTTTTTTTACAGCTATACTACCCTCACTCATGCAAATGTGCTATATTATAGCAACAAAGGTGGTATTGGAACAATAGAGATGATTATATTTCATGTAGCTTGCTCTCTCTTTTTTATTTTAGATTGAGAAATCAACAGAACAATATCATTACATTATAACAATAATCGATTCATATATACCAACTCATAAATATGTTATATCATAAGGAATTAAATTGATCTCTTGTGAGTGTAAAAAGATCCACACTGCCAATGGGTAACAAACTTCAAATTCAGTCCTTTCAAACTCATAATATAAGTTTCTTTCTTTAAATATAAGTTTCTTTCTTTAAAAAAATGACATCTGTAATTCAAAATATGACATAATATTTAGATTGTTTCTTCCAAGTTAATTTTATTAATTAACTTGATGTGTGTATATATATATCGAGTTGGTTCATGAATCAAACGAGTTGAACTATACATAGCTCAAGTTCGACTAATTTACCAAACAAACTTAATTTTCGACTCAAGTTCGACTCATTTGGTTCATGAACCAAGTTCAACGAATTAATTACCGAATCGAGTCTCGAACTATTTTTGAGTTGGATCTGTTCATTTTCAGCCCTAACCAAGATTTTTTTTTTTGTTACGATAAAACAAATGTATGTTGTTATTGGGTTAAAAGGAATATGCCAATCTTGAAAAGAAAAAATTGTATTTTCAAGTAATTCTCATAGGTTAGATTACCACATCTTCATTAAAAAGGAATGATATATAAATATTCTTTTATGTAATTTTAGATATATCTATTAGTTGAACCGTTTATTTTACCAAACACTTCAATTAACTTATCAACTATCAGTTATCAATCATCTCTTATGAATTATCAACTATTAATCATATGTTATAAACTATAAAATATCAGCTATTTTTATAAAAAAGAATCTTGGTGCTTCATTTCGATAAAAAAAACACATAATACTCCATTAATCCTTCAATACGATACGTGGAAGTATACGTTACATAGAACTCCCACATGGACTTCCTTCTAAAAAAAAAAAAAAACTCTGCATGGACTTGGTCTTTTGACTTTTGAGACGAGAAAGAGAACGGATTTTCTCTTGTTCTGATCAATCAATTTTCATCTTTATACGAGTTTTTAGACTCCTAATTTTTAATGTAAATATAAACTGACACTCTTCCATTTTTATTTATTATTATCATTGTTGTCATAAATAATTGCAACCAATTCTTGGAATGGAATCAGATCATTAGATATGTTTCATATGCATAATACAAAGTGTATTTATTTTAACACAGAATGTGCATTAAAACCAAAATATTTGGAGAAATAAATGAACCAAACAGTGTTTGATCATTAATAATTAATGATTTTGGTATTAAATTACAACTCTGTCAAGATGCAATATCGTTGTCGATTATAAAGAAGATGAGAGGCATTTGAAGGTTGTATTTAGCACTTGCATAACTGATAAACACGTACATATGCATATTACATTTATTAGAAAGGAAGAAGGTTTCAAATTTCAATTGACTAAAAAGTCATTTTAATTTTTGAATATATTTGACACCATTATAGTGTCTGCATCTATCAAAGTTACAAATAACACCTATAATGTTCTCTTTGTTTGTAATTTTATAGACTAAATTAAGTAAGGAAAACATATTTGAGGATCAAAACGATTAATAAATACATATATTTGATGATCACAATGACCAGCTATAGAGACATTTGATGATGTGTTTGCAATTTTGATATAGATTCAAGGATTAAACTCTCTCGCCTCACAATGAGTGACTCATTTGACCATTTCGGGTATGTTTGGCAAAAATAACGGATGACTGATAAGCTAGCTGATAGCTTATAGCTTGTGACTGGTAGCTGATAGCTAATAATTGATAACTGATGACTTAATTATGACTGATAAGCTAATTAAAGTGTTTGGTAAAATTAGCGGTTCGACTAGCTGATAGATGTAAAATGACATAAAAGGACATTTTTATATCATTCAATTTTTTATGAAGACAAAAACAACATACATTAATAATAATAATAATAATAATAATAATAACAACAACAACAACAACAACAACAACAATATCATTGTCATTTAAGTACATAATAAAACAGCAATATTGTTACGAATTTCTTTTGTTTTTGTTGATCTCCTTGATCTCCCCTCTTGTAACATCCCGCTCAAGACTCGAATATTTATCCGAATTGAGACGAGGTATCAGAGATATTTTAAGGAAGGGCATTTAAGTAATTTTGAGGACTTAAGCTATAAAAGCCATTTATCTTCAAATTTCCTCATTTCTCTGTTGGAACAAAATGTGTTTAACAACTCTCTTATGAATTAAGGGGGAGATTGTTATACATTATCTCTCTTTATGGTTTTGATAATAACAAGGTGTTAAATAGAAAATTGGTTATTTGCTAATGCTTTGTTCAAGTGATTTCAGAACCACGTGTTTAGTGATTGGTAATTAAGAATGGTTATGAAAGAACAAGCTTAGAGCAAGAAAGGAAAGCTAAGAAGCAATGTTGGAAAGCTAGAAGGAAACTGGGTCTGAAGAAGTGCTCCTGAAGTAGTGCACCTGAAGAAGTGCTCCTGAAGTGAGAGTCTGAAGCCTGCGTCTGAAGCCAGCTTCTGAAGTCTGAGTCTGAAAGCAGCTTCTGAAGGAAGTCAACAAAAGTCAGCGTCTGAAGAAGTCAACAAAAGTCAACTTCTGAAGACCAGCTTCTGATCCGTACAAAGGCAGCTTCTAATCCGTACAAAGGCAGCTTCTGATCCGTACAAAGGCAGCTTCTGATGCACTGTTCACGCAGAAGCTTCTGAAGGCTGATGTGGCATGAAAAGCAAGTGTTACTGTGCGCATTTAATGCCTGCATATGTCAGAGCAACCCAATGGAACAGTTATCTCCCTGACTCAAACATTCCCCAACTTTTAAGGTAGGCAAGTTCAAAAAATGGTTGCTGCTCTGTTTTCTGCAAAAAGCTCAGCACACATTTATCAGTCTATCCTAGCTCAACTTGCAACGGCTCTTTCCTCAAATCAAGCAAATCTTCAACATCTCTATTTTCTCTATAAACGAAAGAAGATTTGAAGAAGAATTTTGTCTAAGACTCTTGAAATCAAATTGCTGAACCTGTGCTCTGTTTTCTACTGTAAAACTCATAAGTTCATAAAACTCTTAGAAATTCTTTTAGTTCTGTAACTTAGAATTTCTTAGGGTTAAGAGTCTTAACCTGTGTTGTATTAAGAGAACACCTCTAATATTTTATCAAGTGTTCAACCCAAACTCATTTATTTGTAAACCAGTTTGATCCCTGAAGTCTCAGTCTGTATACTGAGCATTTGTAACCTCATTCCTTTGTGGTCTGAGTCAGAAGTCTCTTGACTTAGTGTCTTGAGCATTGGGAAATCTCTTGACTTAGTGTCTTGAGCATTGGAAGCCTTTTCCTTTGTGGTTGAGCATTAGAAGCCTCTTTCTTTGTGATTGAGCAACTGGAAGTCTCTTCCTTGGTGGTTGAGCAAGTGTAATCTTCTGATTATAGTGGAACTCTCTTGTTGGAAAACAAGGGGATTGGACTACTTCTCACATTGAGAAGGAACCAGTATAAAATTCTGTGTGTCTCTCTTCCCTTCTCTTTTTAACTTGTTAATCCACTGCATATAATTCTGATAGTAGTTCAGAACCTGGGTCTGAACTAGTGTTAAGCTTTTGAAAAGAAAAGAACAAGTTTTTGAGTCACACAATTCAACCCCCCCTTCTTGTGTGTGTTTTTCTCACCTTCAGTTGGTATCAAAGCTCCGGTTCTGATATTAACACTTAACAGTGTGTCATTCTTGATCCTGAGAAAAACAAGTCTGATAATGAAGATTCACGTCCTCCTCCTCCTCCTCCTAGACATACTTCTGTTCAATATGACTATGGTACTGATGATAGAAAGTCTAGGTCACACAATAAACCCCCTATCTTTACTGGTGACCCAGAAAAATTCTCTTGGTGGAAGAGTAAAATGTACAGTCATATTATTGGGATTGATGATTCACTATGGGACATCATAGAAGATGGAATCACAATTCCAGTGGATGAAGAAGGTGTTGCTGTCAACAGAAGAGCTCTGAGTGATGCAGAAAGAAAGATATATAGATAGCATCACAATGTGAGAGGAATCATTGTGGATTCCCTACCTCACTCAGAGTATCAGAAGCTGAGTGACAAGTCCACAGCAAAGGCCATCTTCACATCCCTCTGCTCTAACTATGAAGGTAATAAGAAGGTTAGAGAAGCTAAGGCAAACATTCTTGTTCAGCAATATGAATTGTTCAGAATGAAAGAGGATGAAAATATTGAGACTATGTTCTCAAGATTTCAGACTCTGGTTTCTGGACTTCAGATTCTGAAGAAGAGTTATACCACAGCTGATCATGTGAACAAACTCTTAAGAAGTCTGCCATCCAAATGGAGACCTAAGGTGACTGCTATTGAGGAAGCTAAGGATTTGAATACTTTAAGTATTGAGGATCTTATAAGCTCCCTCAAAGTGCATGAACTGGGACTCAATGAGGATGAGTCTGTTAGAGAACCAAAAACATTAGCTCTGAAGTCTAAAAGAAAGCCTGCTAAAGCTTTGAAAGCTATTGAATCTGAAGAAGAGTTTCCTGAGGGAAATTCTGATGAAGATTCATATGCTGATGAGCTTGCAATGCTTTCTAAAAGGCTGCAGTATCTAATGAATAGAAAGAAAAAATTCTCTAACAGAAGCAGTAACTTTAGAGGATCTGGTTCAAAGAGGGATAACCAGAAGGAAAGCTGTTACAACTACAAGAAGCCTGGGCACTTCATTGCTGACTGTCCTGATCTTCAGAAGGAAAAGTCTAAAGAGAAAGCAAAGAAGTCCAGCTCAAAGTCCAGCAGCTTCAGAAACAAGCTTAAAAAGAGTCTCATGGCAACATGGGATGATCTGGACAATGAGTCAGAATCTGATGAGGAAGAAGCAAACCTGGCCTTGATGGCAACTGCATTCTCTGATGCAGAATCATGCTCATATTCTGATGAAGAAGATGAGGTATACTCTGAACTCTCTAGATCTGAATTGATTGAAACAGTTAATGATCTTATGAGTCATCTTAAAAGCAAGTTAAAAAAATTAAATCTTTGAAAAATCAAACTAACTTGCTATCTGAGGAAAATCTTAAACTTCAGAATCAAATTTTTGAATATGATGAAGAAGTTGAAGAACTCAGAAAAGAGGCTCATAAGAAATCTGAAGAGGTTCCTAATGAACAGGAAATAGCTCTTCAGGATTTCATCTTAACTGGATGCAATAGAACTAAAATTGCCTCTATGATGTATAATATGATCAGAAACAAAGGTGAAGGCATTGGCTATGATTCATTCAAACCTTCAAATGAATCAAACTCACCTTCCTGTTCTGGAAATATTTTACTAGGCAATGGGATATGCTTTGTGCCTGCTTCTGATAACTCTGAGAAGTTAAAAATGTCAGAATCTGAGACTAAGTCTGAAGTTCTGAACAGCTCAGACTCTGAAGCTTCTGAACCTAAGGGGAAGATGAAGGCAGGTGTTAAAACCTTGCCTAAATCTAAGCCTAAAGGTCCTAAGCCTAAGAGTAAGAGAAAGTCAGACTCTGAACCTGAAAAGATTCAGAATCTGAAGAGTTCAGAACCTGGAACTAGTAAGTCTCAGAATCTGAATAATTCAAATTCTTCTAATACTGAGTTTATTAAAACTTCAAAATCTATTAAACCAGTCAATGTAAAACATTTTCAATCTCAGAATGTTAAGCAGAGCAAGCAAAAGCAAACCAATCAGTTTTCTGCTTCTAACTGTTTTAAGAAAGGCAAAACTGAAGCTTGCCTTGTGCCTGAAGCTAGCAGAGTTAGAATTCTGAGGAAATCAGAACCAAAGCACTCAAAGGGTCAGATTTCAAACAAATCAGAACCAAAGACCTTCAAGTCTCAGGTTCTGAAGAAATCTGAGTCCAAACCTTTGAGAACTAAGGTTCTGAAGAACTCAGGTTCTGAAACTCAGACTTATTCAAGATACAAGGGTTCATATCCAAAGTATCAGAACAAGTCTGAATATCATAACTTCAGACACAAGTTTAAAACGCCAAAACCTTGCATGACTAACCCCAAAGGACCCATGAAAATCTGGGTACCTAAGTCTGAGATCATTTCAACTGCAGATATGCTTAACATCCAAAGAAAAGGAAAGGTCCTGGTACCTGGACAGTGGATGCTCGCATCATATGACAGGGGACAAGTCTATGTTCCAAACCCTAACTCTGAAAGAGGGAGGAACTGTGGGGTTTGGAGGAAGTCAGAAAGGAAAGATCATTGGTACTTGTAAGATAGGTAATTCTTCCCTGTACATTGATAATGTTTGGCTGGTAGATGGACTTAGACATAATTTACTTAGCATAAGTCAATTATGTGATAGTAATTATGAAGTCCTGTTTAATAAGAACACATGTACTGTAATCAGTAGCAAAGATAAGTCTGTAGTGTTCAGAGGTAGCAGGAAAAACAATGTTTACAAAATAAATTTTTCTGAATTGGTTCAGCAGAAGGTAGTTTGCCTTCTGTCTGTGAGTGATGAGAAATGGGTCTGGCACAAAAGGCTGGGACATGCTAACTGGAGACTCATCTCTAAGCTTAGCAAGTTACAGCTAGTCAGAGGCCTACCCAGCATTGATTATCACTCAGATGCTCTATGTTCAGCATGCCAAATGGGAAAATTTTCTAAAACTTCTTTTAAATCTAAGAACATTGTTTCCACCTCTAAACCTTTAGAACTCCTTCACATTGATTTGTTTGGTCCTGTTGGAACAGCTTCAATCAATGGGAAGAAGTATGGACTTGTG
This sequence comes from Medicago ruthenica, assembly GCA_018208015.1. NCBI lineage: Eukaryota > Viridiplantae > Streptophyta > Magnoliopsida > Fabales > Fabaceae > Medicago > Medicago ruthenica. The sequence continues at coordinate 89,847,798 of CM031372.1, forward strand.
ATTGTTGATGATTACAGTAGGTGGACTTGGGTTAAATTCCTAAGAACCAAAAATGAAACATATGATGTGTTTTACAAATTCTGCAAACAAGTACAGACTGAAAATGATTTGAAAATTTTAAAAATCAGAAGTGATCATGGTGGGGAATTTGAAAATGAACCTTTTGAAAATTTTTGTGAAGATCATGGAATTATCCATGAGTTCTCATCTCCTAGAACTCCACAACAAAATGGAGTTGTAGAGAGAAAGAACAGGTCTTTACAAGAAATGGCCAGAACCATGATCCATGAATCCAAAATTGCTAAGTACTTTTGGGCAGAAGCTGTAAACACAGCATGTTATATTCAGAACAGGATCTATATCAGACCCATTCTGAATAAAACAGCATATGAATTGTTTAAAGGAAGAAAACCAAGTATTTCTTATTTTCATCAGTTTGGTTGTACATGTTACATACTAAACAATAAAATCTACCTAAAGAAATTTGATGCCAAGGCTCAAAAGGGTACCTTTTTAGGATACTCAGAGAGATCTAAGGCATACAGGGTGTATACACATTAGGTTTGATGATAAGAAGCCTGGTAATGAAATACCAGAGCTGGTTGAGAGTTTTGCAGATGTCAGAATCTCAGAAGAACCTTCAGAAGCTGAAAACAATGAAGAATCTGAGAAACTCTCCAACAATGACACTACTCCTGGAGCTAATCAAGACCAGCATGGTTCTGAACAAATCTCTGATGGTCCTTCAGAAGCTAATCTACCCAGAACCTCATTTAAGTACAAGTCTTCACATCCTGAGGAGCTGATCATTGGAAATAAGAACTGTCCAAGGAAGACCAGATCAGCATTCACTCAGAATGAGTCTATGCTTGGCCTGCTATCCATGATTGAGCCCACAACTGCTGATGAAGCACTTGCTGATGATGGCTGGATTGTAGCAATGCAAGAAGAACTGAACCAGTTTCAGAGGAATGATGTCTGGGATCTTGTTGCAAGACCTGATCATAAGAACATCATTGGAACAAAATGGGTGTTCATGAACAAGCTCAATGAACAAGGAGAAGTGATCAGAAACAAGGCTAGATTGGTAGCTCAAGGGTAAAGCCAGCAAGAAGGAATTGACTACACAGAAACATTTGCTCCAGTTGCAAGACTGGAAGCAATCAGGTTACTTCTTTCTTATGCTGTTAATCATGATATCATCTTATATCAAATGGATGTTAAGAGTGCTTTCTTAAATGGTGTAATTTCTGAAGAAGTGTATGTAAAACAACCTCCTGGTTTTGAAGATGTTAAATATCAAAATCATGTTTTTAAACTCAAAAAGTCTTTGTATGGTCTGAAGCAAGCTCCCAGAGCTTGGTATGAAAGGCTAAGCAACTTCTTAATTAAAAATGGTTTTGTAAGAGGTCAAGTTGACAATACACTTTTTAGGAAAACTGTTAAGAAAGAAATCTTAATTGTACAAATATATGTGGATGATATCATATTTGGTTCTACTAATGCCTCCCTTTGCAAAGAATTTTCAAAGTTAATGCAGGATGAATTTGAAATGAGCATGATGGGTGAGCTGAAATTCTTTTTGGGAATTCAAATCAACCAATGCAAAGATGGTGTCTATGTTCATCAGTCAAAATACACTAAGGAGCTTCTGAAGAAGTTCCAGCTTGATGATTGCAAGCTGATGACAACACCAATGCATCCCACCTGCACCTTAAGCAAAGAGGACAATGGCTCTAAAGTAGATTAGAAGCTGTACAGAGGTATGATAGGTTCTCTCCTATACTTAACTGCTTCTAGGCCAGATATTTTATTTAGTGTATGTCTGTGTGCTAGATTCCAGCCAGATCCTAGAGAATCTCATATGACTGCTGTCAAGAGAATTTTTAGGTATCTGAAAGGAACAACTAATTTGGGACTTCTGTATAAGAAATCCTTGAATTATAAGATAGTTGGATTCTGTGATGCTGACTATGCTGGGGACAGGATTGAAAGAAAATCCACCAGTGGAAATTGTCAGTTTCTTGGTGAGAATCTGATATCCTGGGCCAGCAAGAGACAAGCAACCATTGCTTTGTCAACAGCAGAAGCAGAATACATCTCAGCTGCAAGTTGTAGCACACAACTACTCTGGATGAAACATCAATTAGAGGATTATCAGATTCATGCAGATAATATTCCAATTTATTGTGATAATACTGCTGCAATATGTCTGTCTAAAAATCCAATTATGCATTCTAGAGCCAAGCACATAGAAATAAAACATCATTTTATAAGAGATTATGTTCAGAAGGGTGTCTTAGATATTCAGTTCATTGATACTGATCATCAATGGGCTGACATATTCACAAAACCCCTAACAGAAGAAAGATTCAACTTTATTAAAAAGAATCTGAACATGCATTTTATCTCTTGAAAATGTGGTTAAATCTGAATGAATTCCTTGCCTCTGAGTTTATCATAAGCTAAGACTTATCAGACACTCATTTTCTGAGAGTCTGAATAAAGTTAAGCCTGAAAAAACTTCAGAGTCTGAAGGATCAGAACCTGGATTTTCTGACCTCTGAATCTGATAGGAATCTAATGTTTGGTCAGAATCTGATAAGTATAACCCTGGGCAATGATGATTAAAGCTTTGAAAGTTTATACTCTAATCCTCCCAAAGTCATCAATTTAAAAATGTGATTTTCTGCTCTGATATTCAATGTTAAAATTGCTTGACAAACAATTTTCAGTTGGTATCAGTCTGTTTTCAAACTGTTTAGCACAGACACATTTTTTTTTCAAATGCTCAAAGTGTATCAGACATGTTCAGTCTTTAGAAATTTATTAATTTGGTATCAGACTCTGAGATAAACCTTCATATTTTGGTATCAGGTTCTGATATAAGTTCAGCAGTATTAAAACTGGCTTTTGGTATCAGACTCTGATATAACCCTTCAGTTGGTCTATGATCTGAACTATTTTGTTTTAAAAATGAGTTAGACCTGCTCTGATACCTTCTTATATGATTTGCTCTGATACTGAACCATTTATACTGAACAAGTCATGTCAGAACACAGAATGATTTGATCAGAAGCTCTGAACTTTTTCTGCTTCTGAACAACATTCTATTTTCAATGCAAAGTCATATACTCATTGCAAATCAAGTATGCTCTGATGCTCATCTTTGCTGCTTGATTATCCATATGATTGCATAAATATCTCACAAGTTTTTAAACCCCTCCCAATTCTGAACCTCCTTGAAATGTTTTCAAACTCTTTTAAAAAGGGGGAGATTAAAATGCTCTGATACACATGTTTTCAAACTCTTTTAAAAACTTTTTGTTGATGACAAAAGGGGGAGTAAAGTAAAACAAGTATTAAAGCACCTGAGCTCACAATATAAGTTAAATTCTGTCAATATATTAACTTATGAAAGGGGAGTAAAAGGTATTAAAGCCTGAGGCTCTGAACATAAGTTAAAGCTCTGATACTGATTGAATTTAACTTATGAGAACTGTCTTTAACTCTTAGCCTCTGAATTGAAATTCTGTGAGATACACAACTCTTAGTGAGTTAAAATGAATTTAAAATAACTTGGATAAGACTCAGGGAGCTTACAAAACTCATCCTGTGGACTATCAGACTTAGGGGAAGAGATTACAAACCTCAGAACCTGAAGTCAGCAAGTTATTTATAATTCTGAGTGCAAATTTCACTTGATTGTTTTTAGTTGAGTTTAATTAACATGGATAAGAATCAAGGGGAGCTTACAAACCTAACCTTGAGGATTGTCAGACCTAGGGGGACCTCTCCTGAAGTCAGATTGTTAATTAAACTTAACAACAATTCTGAAATTTTTACATTTGTGTTTTAAACTGAACTTAATTAACATGGATCAGACTCAGGGGGAGCTTACAAACCTCACACCCTGCAGTTAACTTGTTAATTAAGTTAACAACAATTTTAAATTTAATACTTATGTTTGTCATCATCAAAAAGGGGGAGATTGTTGGAACAAAATGTGTTTAACAACTCTCTTATGAATTAAGGGGGAGATTGTTATACATTATCTCTCTTTATGGTTTTGATAATAACAAGATGTTAAATAGAAAATTGGTTATTTGCTAATGCTTTGTTCAAGTGATTTCAGAACCACGTGTTTAGTGATTGGAAATTAAGAATGGTTATGAAAGAACAAGCTTAGAGCAAGAAAGGAAAGCTAAGAAGCAATGTTGGAAAGCTAGAAGGAAACTGGGTCTGAAGAAGTGCTCCTGAAGTGAGAGTCTGAAGCCTGCGTCTGAAGCCAGCTTCTGAAGTCTGAGTCTGAAAGCAGCTTCTGAAGGAAGTCAACAAAAGTCAGCGTCTGAAGAAGTCAACAAAAGTCAACTTCTGAAGACCAGCTTCTGATCCGTACAAAGGCAGCTTCTGATCCGTACAAAGGCAGCTTCTGATGCACTGTTCACGCAGAAGCTTCTGAAGGCTGATGTGGCATGAAAAGCAAGTGTTACTGTGCGCATTTAATGCCTGCATATGTCAGAGCAACCCAATGGAACAGTTGTCTCCCTGACTCAAACATTCCCCAGCTTTTAAGGTAGGCAAGTTCAAAAAATGGCTGCTGCTCTGTTTTCTGCAAAAAGCTCAGCACACATTTATCAGTCTATCCTAGCTCAACTTGCAACGGCTCTTTCCTCAAATCAAGCAAATCTTCAACATCTCTATTTTCTCTATAAAAGGAAGAAGATTTGAAGAAGAATTTTGTCTAAGACTCTTGAAATCAAATTGTTGAACCTGTGCTCTGTTTTCTGCTGTAAAACTCATAAGTTCATAAAACTCTTAGAAATTCTTTTAGTTCTGTAACTTAGAATTTCTTAAGGTTAAGAGTCTTAACCTGTGTTGTATTAAGAGAACACCTCTGATATTTTATCAAGTTTTCAACCCAAACTCATTTATTTGTAAACCAGTTTGATCCCTGAAGTCTCAGTCTGTATACTGAGCATTTGTAACCTCATTCCTTTGTGGTCTGAGTCAGAAGTCTCTTGACTTAGTGTCTTGAGCATTGGGAAGTCTCTTGACTTAGTGTCTTGAGCATTGGAAGCCTCTTCCTTTGTGGTTGAGCATTAGAAGCCTCTTTCTTTGTGATTGAGCAACTGGAAGTCTCTTCCTTGGTGGTTGAGCAAGTGTAATCTTCTGATTATAGTGGAACTCTCTTGTTGGAAAACAAGGGGACTGGACTACTTCTCACATTGAGAAGGAACCAGTATAAAATTTTGTGTGTCTCTCTTTCCTTCTCTTTTTAACTTGTTAATCCGCTGCATATACTTCTGATAGTAGTTCAGAACCTGGGTCTGAACTAGTGTTAAGCTTTTGAAAAGAAAAGAACAAGTTTTTGAGTCACACAATTCAACCCCCCCTTCTTGTGTGTGTTTTTCTCACCTTCATTCTCATCCTCATTTCTCTCTCTAACAACAAATCCTCTCCCTTCTCTCTTCTCCTTCTCACGCCACCTTCTCCTCTCCTCCATTAATCATCAAACTCCATCTCGACCTCTCAAATCCTTATGCAAGCAATCACCAAGTTTGGGAATTTTGGAGTAATTTGGGAGCTAAGGGAAATCAAGAAAGGAAGAAAGGAATCAGGCTAGGGTTTGAGGAAAAGTTTGAAGCTAGGGTTTTAGCACAAGGAAGCTTATCAAGACCAGCTGTGTTTCAGGTGAGTTCCTTAGAGTAGCAATTTACCCTTTGGGTTAGTTTGTGTGAGATCACAACTTAATTGCTAAGATTAAGGTTATGATAAGAGACATACATCGATCCTAGCTTTCCCTTGATCGCGAGATATGTAGAGAATGACGGCGATCGTAGGTATCCCCAAGATTGCCAAAAGTAAGCACGGTGACCCTAGGTTCCCTGTTGTTTCCAACAGTAGGTTGGGTGGAGCTCACTGAGACATTATGTCTCATCCCAATCCTTCTGGTGCAGGTATTTCAGGTACGCAAGAGGGTCGCGATGAAGTTCTGCAAGGGAGACACTGAATGGAGTGAAGATGCTCGTCTTGTACCAGCTCAGGAGGTCATCAGACAATATATGTATAAAAGTGTATTTTATGGTACTTGATTTGGTTGTATATACGAGCATGTTCGTATTCATTCAGTTGTTATGTATTATTGTTATTGAAAATTTTAATGTTTCTAGTATCAGATTAATACACATGCTAAATATTCTAGACAATTTAGTATGGGTGTTACAATTGGTATCAGAGCCTGGTTGATTCAGACCGTGCCTTGGGTCATTAAAAAATTCAATAAAGTAGTGGGACCATTGGGTTCCGGATATTGTTCTAAAGGTCACATCTAGTTGAGTCTGATCAACTCAATCTAGTATATGACAGTTAGGATAAATGACCGAGAGCTGAATGTGACCAAGGAGGAATGAAGTTTACGAAGAGCGAAGATTAAGGTGATAGAATTTTAAGACGGAGTTGGCGAAGAAGTATTCAATGTCAAATGGTGGCCATCAAACTGTAAAGTAACGAAGCCTGTTAGTGGCAAGGTTTCAGAAACATACATAAGAGATATTTAGACAGTAAGGTGAAGCACCTCAACCTAGTTGGACGCGTCGTTTGACGATGCCTCGTCTACGGAAGACATAAGGATTAATGAATCATGGGATACTCTAAGGAATGACTTGGAACGTTGTCGAGAACCGCAGTTTGAGAAGTTAAAGTGAGGTGTGGACTAAGTAACAATTCTGAGTACAGAGTTAAGGAATTGCAGTACCAAACCTAGAGACTCAAAATGAGGAATTATCGATCGGTTTTGAAAGCCTCTAGACTCCCAGCAAAGATAGAGTGTTGAAGAATCGAACTCGAATCGGAGGAGATTTTAATGTCCAAAACAACTAAGAGAATTAATTATGGATTAATCGAATTAGATGGACAGATGAAGCTAACCACTCAACTGTGGTCATTGAGCGTGAATCGCAAGTAAGTTTAACCCCATCAGATCAGCCGCACCTCCCGAACCATAAATGCCAGATTTGTGAATTTAGAAGAGAAGATGGTATGCAACCTAAGAACTAAGATGGATGAATAAGTGGTAATAATAAGACATGTTGCATATCGAAGCGTGAATCAGATATTCAGATGTGTCCTATTAGTAAGAAGATTGGAAATAAGCTAAGCTTAACTGGAATTTTTACCCAATGAAAGGTGGATATTGAATAATAAGTTGTTGGAATTTAGTGAAACTGATGGACGAACAAAGTCGAATTTCCTTGATTGAATGAAGAAGGCAAGTTCAAGATAACACAAGATTAAAGTAGACCAGAATTTTGAGGAATAATCGGAGTTTTAGCCGAGAAGTATTTTGAGGCTTTATTATCAGAAAGATCGGCACTAGTACGTAAGTTAATGTCGTGGTTGATGTCAAGGAGTTTTATGGCTCCAATGATGGGTTTCCCTATGCAATTTTTCTAGGAATTGAAAGGAAGCACCTATGACGGTATGCTTCGAATGTGGTAAAATGTATAGACCTATGGAGGATGCTTAGTATAAATGGAGAATCATCAGGGTATTAAGAACGGATTTTGAGTTGTGAATACAATAACAAGTTACTGGAGAAATCCAATAGGTAATGATAAGCGTTGAAATTAAGATCAATTAATCGGGTACGCGAAGAGACGTAACCTATAATTAAATTCACCAGAGGACTAATGAGAGTTTGAGTTGATTCTAAATGGCTTGTTTCCGAAGGAACTCGAAGTGTAACCACTTGGACATGATAGAATTATGGAAACCGAAATTGTCTCGGAAAAGAGAATAAGTATGAAATCCTTACGGATAAGAATAAAAGGAATGTAAGCGGGACTCGACCCAATTGTGGGTTTAGTATACGAAAGATGTGAATCTGGAAGAGTATTCAAGAGGTCGATTCACGAGAGCAAGTATATTGTCTACGTCTAAAGGAAAACACAAGTCAGAAGATAACTAGTCAATAAGGTAAGTAGTTTTGAAGTGATGCATGATATGAAGTTGACCCTTGTTATTAGTATGAGGACTTCGACGAAGGATTACCACACTTGAATAAGCAGGTAGTCTAAGTCGTAATAATGTAATGTTTGAATTAATTTTATTTTCTCTTATATAAACAAAAATTTGTTAAATAGTTGAGTCACACAAGTTATGGGTTTATTTGCTTATATATGCGAAAACAAAATTTTATGCACATAAAATTTTGAAAACTCGTGACTATTTTCAAAATCAAAATTAATGTAGTGTTTCTATTATATAACTTTTTATTTTATATGCAAAAGACTGTTTAATGTTTGCACCGCACCGGTTGCAGATTTTATTTAATTATATCTAAATAAACAATTTTTTATTTACATGTATGAGAAAGTCGATATGATAAAATTTTAAAAACTCATGACTAATTTCAAAATCAAAATTAATGTAATGTTTCTATTAAATAACTTTTTATTTTATATGCAAAACATTGTTCAATGTTTGCACCGCACCCGTTGCAGATTTTATGTAATTATATCTAAATAAACAATTTTTTATTTACATGTATGAGAAAGTCGATATGATAGAATATTGGAAAAAATATTGGAAACACATGACTATTTTCAAAATATCAACATTAATGTAGTGTGTCTATTAAATAAAGTTTTATTTTATATTTAAAACACCGTTAAATATTTAAATCGCACTCGTTGAGGAATTTATATGCTTATATATGCAGAAAAAACTTTGTATGTATAGATATGTGATAGTCGATATGATAAAATTTTGAAAACTCGTGCCTAATTTTAAAATATCAACATTAATGCAGTGTTTCTATAGATTAAATTTTATTTTATATGCAAAACAATGTTCAATGTTTGCACCGCTCCCTTTGCAGATTTTAAATGATTATATCTGCAGAAACAAATTTTTATATACATATATAAGAAAGTCGATATGATAAAATTTTGAAAACTCATGTCTATTTTCAAAATAATAACATCAATGTAGTGTGTCTATTAAATAAATTTTATTCTATATTTAAAACACCGTTAAATATTTAAATCGCACTCGTTGAGGAATTTCTATACTTATATATGCAGAAGAAAACTTGTATGTATCGATATGAGATAGTCGATATGATAAAATTTTGAATACTCGTGACTAATTTCAAAATATCAACATTAATGTAATGTGTCTATCAAATAAATTTTATTTTATATGCAAAACACTGTTCAATATTTGCACCGCACCGCTGCAGATTTTAAATGTTTATATCTACAGAAACAAATTTTTATATAGATATATAAGAAAGTCAATGTGATAAACTTTTGGAAACTCATGACTATTTTCAAAAAATTAACATTAATGTAGTGTGTCTATTAAATATATTTTTATGTTATTTAAAACACCCTTAAATATTTAAACCGCACTCGTTCATGATTTTATATGCTTATATATGCAGAAGAAATTTTCTTTGTACCGATATGTGATAGTCGATATGATAAAATTTTGAAAACTCGTGACTATTTTCAAAATATCGACATTAAAGAGATCATGAGTTTTAATAAGGACGATTATGAAATTTTGTTGTACTTTGATTTTTATATATTGCTGGTAGATGTTAGTAGATATGAACATTATCCGTAATTATTTTTTTAAAAAAATAAATTAGTTTCATAGTTTTCCGTGGAAATTGCTTACACTTGTAATGAACATTCTCCGTAATTAATTTTTTAAAAAACAAGTAAATTAAATTTTACAAAATGACCATTATGCACATAAAATTAAGGAGATCATGAGTTTTAATAAGGACGATTATAAAATTTTGTTGTACTTTGATTTTTATATACTGTTAGTAGATATGAACATTATCCGTAATTAATTTTTTAAAAAACAAATAAATTAGTTTTATAGTTATCCGTGGAAATTTCTTACACTTGTGATGAACATTCTCCGTAATTAATTTTTTAAAAACAAATAAATTAAATTTTTCAAAATGACCATTATGCACATAAAACTAAGGAGATAATGAGTTTTAATAAGGACGATTATGAAATTTTGTTGTACTTCGATTTTTATATATTGTTAGTACATTAGTAGATGTTAGTAGACATGACCATTATACGTAATCTACTAACAATATATAAAAATTGAAGTCCATCAAAATTTCATAATCATCCTTATTAAAACTTATGATCTAATTAATTTTACGTGCATAATAGTCATTTTGCAAAATTTAATTTATTTTCTTAAAAAAATTAATTACGGATAATGGTCATCACAAGTGTAACCAATTTTCACGGATAACTATGGAAGTAATCTATTTATTTTTTAAAAAATTAGTTACGGATAATGGTCATCTACTATATATATATAAGTCTAGCAAAATTCCATAATCATCCTTATTAAAACTCGTGATCTCCTTAATTTTATGTGCATAATGGTCATTTTGCAAAATTTAATTTATTTGTCTATAAAATAAAAATTTATTTAATAGACATGCTACATTAATGTTGATATTTTGAAAACACGAGTTTCCAAAATTTTATCATATCGGCTTTCTCATATATGTATATAAAAATTTGTTTATGCAGATATAAGTACATAAAATCTGCAACGAATGCCGTACAAACATTGAATAATATTTTGCATATAAAATTAAAAGTTGTTTAATAGAAACACAACATTAATTTGGACAAAACTTAGGTACAATTCTTTGGGTGCTTTCGTATGGTTCTTAACTAAAAATAATTTTTTTTTGGATATAACAAACTTTGAGAAAATTATGGATTTAAGGAAATTATGGTGAATTTAGTTAAGAACCATACGAAAAACATCTAAGGAATTGTACCTAAGTTTTTTCGTTACATTAATACTAATAATTTTCATTTAATATCTATAAATATTCTACAATATTAACAATCTAATTAGTTTTTATATAATTGTCGCAATCATTCAAAAAAAATTGTCGCTATGTTACGTGACCCGTGCGTTTCTTTTACCAGTTCTCTTCCATAGTATGTGGAGATTATCACTGCATTCCATCTGATCTTTTCCCCTCTATCTTATTTTCTTTCTTATCCTTGTTAGTCTCACTCATTCCCGTTGAATTAATACATGTAGTTATTGTTTTTAATTAATACACAAATACAGTTATTATAAAAAATAAATTAATAATAAAATAGTTAGATATCGACCATTAATAGGTATTTAAAAGTCCTATCTAGTTTTAAAATTCAGATTAAAAAATGTTTTTTAGGAAGCTATTATCGTTGTCAAGGGCTTCTAATCGTCTATAATTAACAAGGGACAAGGAAAGACCCACATTAACTTCATCTAATTAAAATGTGAGTGTTAAAAACATAGTACATGTATATTCTTACTACTTTGTGATCAATATTACATGGTTTGGACATTTGTAGTGAAGATCAGTGAAGACTTCAATATTTTTTGAAAGGTTGATTACATGAATGTTAATCTAATTGCTAATGATCAATTAAAAAATTACTATAGGCCAAACGATTTAAAGAGATTTAGAGACTAATGGTTTATCTTTAGACGTAATATAACATCGTTTAAATTATGAGGAATGCTAGTAACTCTCACTGTTCTCCTGGAATCCCTCCGGCATGTCGGGTATCAATGTAGGCGTGGTGTGCCACCGTTTGGCACTAAATCCAAATGTGAAACCAGTGGCACAAAGAAAAAGAAAAATGGGAGAAAAAAGAAGGAAATCAGTAGATGAAGAAGTAAAGAAACTCTCTGAAGCAAGGTTCATAAGTGAAATTAAACACCCCACATGGCTCGCAAACGTCGTTTTGGTTAAAAAGAGTTCGGGAAAGTGGAGGATGTGTGTGGACTTCATGGATTTGAATTCGACATGTCCTAAGGATCCCTACCCACTTCCCGCCATTGACAAGCTAATTGATGGGTCAGCAGGATACAAAATGTTGAGCTTCATGACGCCTACTCCTAGCTACAATCATATCAAAATGGATCCCCTAGACGCCCCAAGGACGGAGTTCATGACCAACACCTCGAATTACTACTACCAGGTGATGCCTTTTGGGCTTAAGAACGCGGGCGTGTTAGTTGAGTAACAAAAGTAAGTATTTTCATATTATCGTCTCCTCAGGGATTGGTGCGCTATCTCGAGCCGTTTAACAATCGTTATCGTTTTGAGTAAGGGGTTTGTAACTTGTTTGCATAAAACTAATGGAACCTAAAAGCGGAAATAAAACTACAAGTAATAGGGAATAAAAGCGTTGGAATCGGAGTTCATCAATCTTGCATCGAATATAATCTAAAAATCATGCATATGAATTCTAGTGTTTTAGCGAAAATATCACGTATCACTCGACAACGTCATTCGTGTCCAAATGACGTCGTGAGATCGATCGTATCGTTTAATCGACGATTTTCCAATCGATCAAACGATCTGAAAGCATTACGTTCCGACACTTTATGCGATTATCAAAACCAAATTCCATGTCTAGAATTTCTTATTTTGATAGAAGATTATTCTAAACCTAGATTCAAAAGTATTTGTCAATAACAATTAAATCAAGCATGAGAATGAAAATCAAGAATAACTTCAATAACACATAAATTGCTAAAATCATATATTTGCATAATCAAAGATTACATCTAAGCTAGATAAAGTACCTCCAATCCCAACAAAGGGAAGTTAGTTGTTCATTTTCATGACAACTATACAAAAGTTTAGAGAAAAGATGAAGATCATAGCCTAAGTCTTGATTTCCCAAAGTCTTAGTTGATTCCACAATCCCTTCACTCTTGCTCCTTGAAGATCATAGCTTCTAGCCCTAAAAACTGTCTAAAAACTAAATCCTAAAATATTACTGAACTGTAAAAATAAGCTATTCTAGTGATTATTAACAAAAAAAGACTGAAACAAAGCTTAAATACTAAAAGCTGAAAGTGACATTTCGCTCTGCGAGCTTAATTTCGCTCAGCGAAGTTAACTTTCTCTGCCAGCTGCTTTCTGCCACGTCTTCAAATATCCTTCAAACCGCCTTGATTTCGCCGAGCGATGGTAAATTTCGCAGAGCGAAATCATGACTCCCCTGTTTCAGAAAATCCCTGCCTAAGCTCGCCAATCATTCGCCTTGAGTTCGCCCAGCGAAGCTCTTGATTTAATTCTCTTTCATTCTTGACCTTTAAGTCCAAGGAGATGGCATAAACCTACAAAAATAGTTGGGGTTAGGTCTAAAAAGCATAAAATGATAATTAGCCTTTCTTTCAGAGCTTTTACCTAGATAACTTGTAAAACAAGTAAGAAAAGTGCCTAAAATAAGTATGCATTTTAACTACTTTTTGGCACTTATCACACCCCCCAACTTAAATCTTTGTTTGTCCTCAAACAAAGGACTCAAAACGAAGATCTTTTCTTTGAAATTTTGTTGTGAATCAAACTCTTTGATTTGAAAATTTATGAAAAGCATGATTCAATATAAATTGCACTAGCAAGTCTTTTGTATCTCACTGATCTGGAAAGAAACAAAAATGTAAAACAAGTCCTAAACGCAAAATTTAGTTTATGCAGTTCAAATCAATAACATGGCTAGCAATGAATCACTCCTAACACACTTCTTTGCAAGTAAGATGAAACAAATTGAAATCGTAAAGTGAGGGTTTTGAACACTCATCCGGCAAGTTTGCTAACATTCCGATCAAGTTATGCGTCCATCTAATTATCGTTTCTAAAAGCACAAAAGCATCAATCACAAGGTCTTTGAGGGTTGTAATTTGGCTTGGTTTCAAAAGAAATGTCTTATGTGGGAAAATTGAATTCAAAATGCCAAGCATAGAGGAACATTCTTTCTAATTACATAACTTCCTCCTTATTCAAACACAACTCTTGGTGATTTACAAAACATTTCTTTGATCTTTACTGTTGTACCCTAATTTTGTCCCAAGCCTTTTTCAAAACAAATTTCAAAAATTCAAAAAAAAAAGAGAAAAGTCAAAGTCAACAAAAGTCAACAAAAAAGTCAACATTTCAGAAATGAGGACTTCGCAGAGCAAAGTCCCCTTCGCTCTGCGAAGTCTGCGAATTTTTTGCAGATTTTTAATCTCTTTGATTTATTTTCATTTTGTTATTATTATTATTACCTATCATTATTATTATTGTTATTATCATCAATTGTGGCTAATTGGGCTCAGCAAAGCAAGAATTTGAGCATGTGCCATTAAAGCCAAGGTAAGAAGCTTTTTCTTCCAACCAAGCATGTGCCAAGCAAGTTGGCTTGCCCTTGGGCAGCTCTTGTCCCTCCCAATGGACCTGCTACTGACCCTAAGTTTGCCAGCCACCAGCTTGTTTGATTTTCTTCCTGCTTTCTCCCCCAAAACCAGTCAAACCCAGCTGGTTTTCACTTGTCCAAAGCCATGAGTGCTGCCCTGTTTTCAGCAGCTTTTCTTCCTCCTCACACCAGCCCACATGTTCCCTTTTGTTTCCCCCAATCTCTGCACATCACAGTGCACGTTTTTCTTGCTTCACCCTCAAGATTGCAAGGATCAATCCCAAGGGACAGCCAATTGCAAACCAGCCCTGTTTTTCTACTTTTCCATCATCATTGCTATCCAAAATCAGTTGAATTAATGGCTGGATTTATCAAAGTCTTGACCATTGCAGCAAGGCAAGGTCACCTCTTCACTTTTTCATTAAATGCAAAACAATTTAGCCCGATTCTAGCACACAAATCAGCTGGACTTTAGGGATTTCTCATGATGACATTAGATTTGGTTTTTGCCTATAAAAGCAATGCCTTGCATAAGGATTAAAAGAGAAACTTACCAGCAATTGAACACAATTGAAAACACTTGAAACAACACTAAATACACAGCATTCAAACCTTCAAAGCACCACACAAAGAGTGAGAGATAGTAGCAAAACACTAGTGTTATTATCCTCCAAACCTCCAACATCCCAACTTTACAAAACTTCAACCATTCAAGTCCTTTCCATTTCCTTGCAACAAGAGCATTGCTAGGAGTTCTATAAGTACTCTAAAATCCTCATCTTTCATTTAGATTTGTCGCTTGCATTTTAAATTTTGTTTAAATCCATTTTGCTCTAAAAAACCCCTTTTGAATTTCAAAGAAATCCCAAGCTTTGCAAAACATTTAAACTGGTTGTTGCACTCCTTTTATTGCTGATTTCAAAAGCTTTTCACTCCCCTAAAGGTTCTGAGATTGTTCAGAAGTTGCTTCTGAACAGCAGTTCAGAAGCAGCTTCTGAACTCAAAATTTTGCAGTGTTCGCAGTGCGACCATGACAGAACTCAGAATCTGAGTTTAGGCTTCTAAAAGCCAATTTTTTTGAGGTTTTAGCCCAAAAACTCAGAACCTAAGAGGATTGAAACCCATTTTATCCAAACCATACCAAGAGTTTTGCATAATATTGAAGGATTCACAAGTTTGAGCAACACTTTTTGAATAACTTGCGAAACAAGTTATGTTCATAAACTTTCAAAATCAAACTTGAGCAATAAGCTAAGTTCATTATTTTCAAAACTAAACTTGAACAAAAACCTTGTTCATGATTTTCAATCAAACGTGAACTTAAGCCGAACTTGTTCACTTTTCAAAACCTTTTTCAAACTTGAGCCGAACTTGTGCGTTTTTCACAAATTGGTGCAAAACTTGCTCATTTTCACACATAAACAAGGCAAACTTGTTCATTAGGTTGCAACAACTAATTTGAACATTAAAACCTTTTCATATGAGTTTTAAACCAAGTGTTTTGATAAACTTTGGGATTTCTTAAAATTCGAACAAAACTTGAATGAAAAAGGGGTGGTTTGACGTATGTCTCTCCATTGCCTCGATTGCACGAATGCGTGACGTATGTCTCGTCGTTCGGACAATCGTCATTCTATTTTTCAACACATCCAACCATACCAAACCAATTCTTGGCCCTTTGTGGTCAATTTGAACCCTTTGGTCCCCCGTGACCATTTGATTCATGTTTTCAACTCGTTTGAGTCACTTTGGTCAATGTTCGACTCGGTTGAGTCCATTGCACCTTTTCTTGATCTCGTCGGATCAATCGAACCCTTTCTCGACTCGGTTGAGTCACCTTGGTCAATGTTCGACTCGGTTGAGTCCATTGCACTTTTTCTTGATCCCGTTGGATCAATCGAACCTTTCTCGACTCGGTTGAGTCATTTTAACTTTTTTGGTCCCCTCGCGACCATTTTAAACCTTTTTTCCCAACGGACATGTTTTTATCAATTCTAGCGCGATTTCAAACAAATGCTTAAGCCTCCCATGCGCGAGCATACAAGCTACGTTTAATCGTAAGAATTCGATCAAAACATCGTTCTTTCAAAATAACCAACAAATACGTTTTTCTACCAAAGAACTACGTAGCTTTGAATTCCCCATCGCACCAGGGGATACGTAGGAGCAAGATCTTCATCTTGTCAAGCACAATAATAAAAAACAAACCTTTTTCCCTTTCATCATATTTTCTTTTTCCCTTTTACATATTTAAGCATGCAAGCAAAACATTTAAAAACATTTTAAGCTTTAGCTAACAAGGAGGTTCCCGTTGAGTACAACGGACGTGAGGGGTGCTAATACCTTCCCCTTGCGTAATCGACTCCCGAACCCGGTAATGGTTGCGATGACCATCCTTTCCTCATCGTCAAGGGTTTTATTATCGTTTCCCTTCAAAACAAAAAACTCAAGGGTTTATCAACGTTCCCTTTAAACAAAAATTTGGTGGCGACTTCACACAACTTTTCGAGCGTTCGCATACGCTCAAAAGTTTGCGTTTTTTTAGCGAGAGCGCACATTGACAACTTTTTGATTTATTGACTTTCTCTTTTTCTCTTTTCTTTTTCTTTTTCTTTTCTTTCTTTTTTTTCTTGTTGTCAAGATCAATTACAAAATTCACCATTACTTGACATACACAACCTCCCTTTTCTCCCCAACTTATTCACAATGATACCCTAATTGAATGTTCCTTTATCATTTGGCAAAGGACAAATAAACATGATGGATAAGGGTTCAAAATGAAAGTAAAATATCAGAATCCAATAGTGATTTAACTATGAACTGGATTTTTTTTTTTACAAACTCCGGCAATTTCACTAAGCATTTGAACTTATGAAAATTGGCAGTTCATAGTTAACGATTCTGATTCATTAGGCTCAATGGGGTTATCAAATACTGACTTCTCACAGGGTAGGCTTTTTGTGGTCAAGTGTTTCTTCTCATATTCAAAAAATGCCTTGATCATTTCAGTGTTTTCATACAATTTAAAACAACTTTCAGATTTAACATAAAAGAATCGAGTTAAACAAAAATGCCGGTCTTCTGCATATATACAATGACTTTGAGGATTCCTCACATTTTGGCTAGTTCTAATTGATTCACATACTAAACATGTTATTGCGGAGAATTGAATGAAATAAATTTTGTTTAAAGTACACATTTCAAATCCCTGTCATCTTTCTAGAAACGCAAGAAATATGTACCTTGGCTTTGCACAATTCATTGAATTTTTCTATCCTTACCATGCCTTTGATGTCGCTTTTTTTTTCGACTTTGGATCATTCAAATATTTGAAAAGCTTTTAGCACGTGATCCATAAACAAAACCAAAGATAATTATACATAACATAATATTTGTTCACAACATTTCTTAGGCAGAAAAATAAACAGAATACAACGGGGGAAGTTGAAAGAAGAATTAAATGTGAGTTAGTGGCATTGAAATCTGTGCCTGTGCCTGCAGAATTCGCTCACTTCGCACTGCGAAGTTAAAACAAAAATTATGGGTTTTCCAGAACACGTTCGCACTGCGAACCAAAAATTTCGCATTGCCAAGTTACTTGGGGTGACTCGGCTTCTGAAGCTTCAGACTCTGAAACTTTGCACTGCGAAGTAAAACTGTCGCTCTGCGAATCTATCAGAGTCTGAAGATCTCAGAAGCTGTCAAGAAGTGTCGCAGTGCGAAGAGAAAGTTGGCTCTGCGAACTTGACAGCTTTCAGAATTTTCAAAAATTGCAACTTTTCACAAGACTTGTCAATTTTAGCTTTACCTAAAGTTACTTAAAAGCAGTAATAAAGCATAAATACTTACAAAATTGGGTTGCCTCCCAACAAGCGCTTGTTTTACGTCGTTAGCTCGACGCCTGATTCGTTAGGGTGGCCAAAATGAGATGGAACGCATATCAGCCTTAGTATTCCTTTGCTTTGGGAGGAATTCCATGAACTTGAAGTATAGCTGATGTGGAGTCCATATCCTCCCTATCCAGAGTTTATTGAGCAAGGAACATATGTTATCTTTTACAAACTCAAGTTCTGCCTTGCTCACTTTCATCCCCTTCTTTTCACAAGTTTCTTCCTTGTTAAGAAACTGTTCCTTTTTCTCAATATCCATCACTTCTTCACTATCAACAATTCTGGCCTCTTCAGTATCTGACCTTTCTTGAGGAAGTTCTAATTTGTGTGGTATCTCTATTTCTTCCACTAATTTCCTTATACCACATCCTTCTAACATTATCTCTTCCTCACTCTCATCAACATCGTCTTCAACAATCTCTCCGAATTCAAAAGTGGATTGATTGTTGATCTGAACATCCATGATTCTTGGTAGAAAATTTAGTTGACTTTGCAAAATCTCCAATTGGCATGATAAAGCTCTCAATCTATGGTTGGTATTTTGCATGTTGATCATGGATTGTTGCATGAACATATTCAAAATATTTTCTGTTGTTGATATTTGTTCATTTTCAGACGGATATTGTTGATACTGTTGATAGGATTCATACTCGAATGGAGTGTAGAAGTTGAAATAATCATGATGATCAGCCATGATTTCCTTTATGTTGAGAATCTGAAACGAGTGTAAATAACAAGAAAATTTTCTTTGTATAACAAAGAGGGTTAATGCACACACAGTTTAATAATGTACAAAAGAGAAGAAAAATATTAACAAGATATATACAAATGCTCAAAACAATACAAATTATTGCGATGCTCAAAATATCTAAACACTAATCCCCGGCAACAACGCCATTTTGTTAGTTGAGTAACAAAAGTAAGTATTTTTATATTATCGTCTCCTCAGGGATTGGTGCGCTATCTCGAGCCGTTTAACAATCGTTATCGTTTTGAGTAAGGGGTTTGTAACTTGTTTGCATAAAACTAATGGAACCTAAAAGCGGAAATAAAACTACAAGTAATAGGGAATAAAAGCGTTGGAATCGGAGTTCATCAATCTTGCATCGAATATAATCTAAAAATCATGCATATGAATTCTAGCGTTTTAGCGAAAATATCATGTATCACTCGACAACATCAATCGTGTCCAAATGACGTCGTGAGATCGATCGTATCGTTTAATCGACGATTTCCCAATCGATCAAACGATCCGAAAGCATTACGTTCCGACACTTTATGCGATTATCAAAACCAAATTCCATGTCTAGAATTTCTTATTTTGATAGAAGATTATTCTAAACCTAGATTCAAAAGTATTTGTCAATAACAATTAAATCAAGCATGAGAATGAAAATCAAGAATAACTTCAATAACACATAAATTGCTAAAATCATATATTTGCATAATCAAAGATTACATCTAAGCTAGATAAAGTACCTCCAATCCCAACAAAGGGAAGTTAGTTGTTCATTTTCATGACAACTATACAAAAGTTTAGAGAAAAGATGAAGATCATAGCCTAAGTCTTGATTTCCCAAAGTCTTAGTTGATTCCACAATCCCTTCACTCTTGCTCCTTGAAGATCATAGCTTCTAGCCCTAAAAACTGTCTAAAAACTAAATCCTAAAATATTACTGAACTGTAAAAATAAGCTATTCTAGTGATTATTAACAAAAAAAGACTGAAACAAAGCTTAAATACTAAAAGCTGAAAGTGACATTTCGCTATGCGAGCTTAATTTCGCTCAGCGAAGTTAACTTTCTCTGCCAGCTGCTTTCTGCCACGTCTTCAAATACCCTTCAAACCGCCTTGATTTCGTTGAGCGATGGTAAATTTCGCAGAGCGAAATCATGACTCCCCTGTTTCAAAAAATCCCTGCCTAAGCTCGCCAATCATTCGCCTTGAGTTCACCCAGCGAAGCTCTTGATTTAATTCTCGTTCATTCTTGACCTTTAAGTCCAAGGAGATGGCATAAACCTACAAAAATAGTTGGGGTTAGGTCTAAAAAGCATAAAATGATAATTATCCTTTCTTTCAGAGCTTTTACCTAGATAGCTTGTAAAACAAGTAAGAAAAGTGCCTAAAATAAGTATGCATTTTAACTACTTTTTGGCACTTATCAGGGCGCCACGTATCAGAGATTAATGGATGCGGTCTTCTTAGAGCAGATAAAGCAAAACCTGGAAGTATACATAGATGATATGGTGGTAAAAACAGTCGACGGACAGAATCATTGCGACGACTTGGCAGACATACTCGCATAAGTGAGAAGATACAACATGCGGCTAAATCCGGTGAAAAGCTCTTTTGGCGTGCAGACTGGAAAAATTTTGGGCTGCATGTTAACAAAGCGAGGCATTGAAGCCAATCCAGATAAGTGTCAAGCCATCATCGACATGAGAAGCCAGTCATCTGTGAAGGAAGTTCAGCAGCTAACAGGGCGCCTTGCGACGTTATCTCGTTTTCTGTCTTGCGCCGGGGATAAGGCGTTTCATTTCTTTGCCACCATCCGAAAAGGAGAGAAGTTTGAATGGACGACCGAGTGTGAGGAAGTGTTCCTAAAAGTCAAGGCTTTCCTATCCACTCCGCCCATCCTCACACGGCCAAATGAAGGCACCATATTATATCTCTGCCTTTCAGTATCAAAGAACGCTTTGAGTTCGGTTTTGGTCCAGGAGACCGAGGATGGAGAAAAGCCGGTCTATTTCGCAAGCAAGGTGTTCAAGGGAGCGGAACTTTGTTACCAAAAGATTTAGAAGCTGGCGTTGGCCTTAGCAACCACGACGAGAAAGTTGAGGTCGTATTTCCAAGGACATAGAATTGTTGTGAAGACCAACCACCCAATCAAGCAAGTTTTGAAGAAGTCGGACCTGGCAGGAAGAATGGTTGCTTGGTCGATAGAATTATCAGAATATGATATTCAGTTTGTGCCCAGAGGAAGCATAAAGTCCCAGGTTTTGGCTGACTTCTTGGTGGAGATGAGTTCCCCTAGCGGGTCGCCCACACCTTTTTCCTGGATATTGTCAGTGGATGGTTCAACAAACTTGTATGGAAGTGGTGACAACGTCATTCTAGAAGGGCCAGGTGAGGTGCAGATTGAGCAGTCATTACGGTTTGATTGGAAATCAAGCAACAACCAGGCGGAGTATGAGGCCGTGATAGCCAGCATGACCTTAGCAAAAGAAATAGGGACGACAAATTTACGGGAACAAAGTGATTCCCAGTTAGTTATCAGCCAAATTGCCGGCGAGTATCAAGCCAAAGACCCTCAGCTAGCAAAGTACTTAAAGAAGGTCCAAGGCATAGCACAGGGTTTCGCCTTCTTGGAAGCAACTTATGTCCCTCGCGAATAAAACTCTCGGGATGACATCCTTTCAAAGGTAGCAAGCACTAAGAAGTCGGGGCTCAACATAACGATGATACAAGAAACATTAACGGCGCCTAGCACAAAGGCGATTATGGTAGGAGCAATAGAGGCCACTACAAGTGGGTGGATGGCGCTTATAGTCCAATACCTTGAGGGAGGGGATTCACACCAGTAAATGAGGAAGAGGAGCAGAAAATGAGGAGGTCATGTGTGAAGTACACCTTGCAGTCAAGAAAGTTGTATAAGATGGGTCGCGCCACGCCGATGTTGAGGTGTTTGGCTGAGCACGAAACGGGGCTTGTCATGCTTGAGGTGCATGAGGGAGTTTGTGGGAGCCATATAGGAGGAAGAGCTCTCGCCAACAAAATAGTTAGGGCGGGGTACTATTAGCCCACCCTGCTTCGGGACTCTGCAGAGTACGTGAAGAAGTGTGACAAGTGTCAGAAGCATGTGACTCTACATCACACCCCAGCAGAAGTACTGCATTCGGTCACGTCTCCTTAGCCCTTATGTCAATGGGGAGTTGACATTCTGGGTCCTTTTCCTTTGGTGCCAGGACAACTGAAATTTTTTATCGTGGGGGTCGATGACTTTACCAAGTGGGTAGAGGCGGATCCTATAGCCAAGATCACTGCTGAAAGAGTTCGTCGGTTCTACTAGAAAAAGATAATATCCCGCTTTGGACTTCCCAGGTGCATCATTTCTGACAACAGGACTTAGTTCGCCAGTAAAATATTGAAGGACTTCTGCAGTAAGCTAGGGATTCAAGCAAAGTACGTATCAGTGGTGCGTCCTCAGGCGAACAACCAGGAGGAATATGCTAACAAGGTGATTCTCAGTGGAATCAAGAAGAAGCTTGACGATGTCAAAGGGCTCTGAGCTGAATGTCTGTATGAGTTAGTCCCTGAGAACTCTTATATTAAATACTCCATTACTTACGTACACTTTTATCTGTAAATTCCTTTAAAACTTAACGTGTGAAATGAGCATCCAGTTTCTTTGGTCTTATCACACGATTCCCCACTCAACTTTAAAGGAGACCCCTTTTAGGATGGTCTACGGGGCCGATGCCATGCTCCCTGTGGAGATAGATACTCTGACATGATGGAGGGACAATTTTAACGATAAAGGTAAGGGCAGGGACGATCCCACCCAAGGTCGTCGCCTTAACAATATAACTTGTATAGGAAATGACAATCTCTTTGTTATTATTTTTATAGTGACTTTGTTTGTTTTGAAGATAACGAGCTAGCTCTGGCCTACGATCTCGACATACTGGATGAGGTTCGAGAAGCCGCCCACATCCAGGAATACACGACGAATCAACGAGCGGCACGCCGCTACAACTTAAAGGTTGTACCCAGAGAAATGGCAATGGGCGACCTCGTCCTAAGGCAGGTGGTGGCGCCAACAAGGCTGGGTAAGAGAAAAGTTGTCCAATGACACTTACAAGCTTAAGGAGATAAATGGGCGTCAAGTCCCCAGGACGTGGAATGTCGTCAACTTATGACATTATTATAGTTAAATTTATGTCTTGTTTGTTTTTCATTTTAAGTCGGGGTGTCTCTTCCCGCAAGAATTCATTGTACTAAACATTTTCCTTTCGTATTATCGTATTAAAGTAATAGGGCTGCACTCTTTTCCCCTACAAGGGCAGGGGTTTTTAACGAGGTGCCCTGTTCCCTAATTATAACTTCTCTCTGTATTTCATGTATGATATGCATCGCCAAACGAGGAACCCACCCTGGACAGGGCTCTGTGTTCGCCAAACAAGGACCAACCCTAGACAGAGCTCTGTGTTCGCCCACCAAAGAACCAACCCTGGATAGGGCTCTGAGTTCGTCAAACGAAGAACTAGCAACAGAAAACCAGTGTTCGCCTAAGTAAGGGAGTTGTACAACATGAAACGATAAACTAATAGTGTTCAAATGATGACATTCTAGTTTCATAGTGAAAACAAAGTAAGTATGTAAAGTTATTCCACTGGTCTCTTGAGGTTACCATTCAACTTAGGTCAGAACGAACTCATGAATCACCCCACTCAAAGGCGGCATGCGTAAAATAGAAATGGGCAAAAATTAATGATTAAAAGATTACGGAAGCATAGTCAAATGTTATAACCAAAAGGACCATGACGGTGTTACATAGTTAAAAACGGAAAATAAAAAGGGTCGCAAAGGCTTTACATAACTTAATGGAAAATAAAATTACTCCTCATCTACAACTTTCCCGTCAATGACAGTCTTGAAGAGGCCGAGCTCGTCCAAAGAGATATCCGGGTAAAGACAGGCAACATGCACCTTCGCCCTCTCGAAACCCTTCTCCTCCGCAAGAACGATCTCTTCTTCCGCAACGTCCAATTTGTCCTTCAATTCCTTCAGCTCTCGAAACCCTTCAGTTCCTTCGGCTTCTTGTCCCGCAGAAGGAGGTCAGAGGAGTCGCTCTTTCCTTGGACGTCGCCTTCATCTGCCATTTTCTTCTTCGCCCTTTCCAAGGCAAGCTTCTTCTCCGCTGCAGATTTGGGCGCCATTGAATATGCAAAAACATGGAAAATATGTTAAGAATATCACAATAGGTGGTTAAGGGTGTCGCCTAAGTATAATTCAGGGGTATTACCTACGTACTTTCCGAGAGCCTTGGCATCGTGCTCCTTCTAGAGGAGCTCCCTAACACTTAGCACCTCCATGTGCTCCAAGAAATCCAATACATCCTTCTCCGCATTGCTAAGCTTGTCGTAATCGTAGCCTGATACCAATAGAGGTTCGCCATACCAATACAAGGGTAACCCATTGTTCCCGCCTTAATCCAAGAAAACTGGAATAGAAACACTTGCCCCCCTCACCTTGAAGTATTTTCTCTTCCAATTTTTATAATTGTTAGCAAAGAGGCCGAAAAGACCTCGCCCCTGCTGGGAGTTGATGGAGATCCAGGTTCCATTTCCCACCCCTTTTGTGCAATATAATGAGAAAAAGGCGTCGACAGTAGGCATCAACCCCAGACCCTTACATAATATCTCGAAACCTCTCACATACGCCCAGCCATTCAAATGAAGTTGGGAGGGTGCCACGTTGATGGCCTTAAGCACTTCGACCTCAAAAGGTGTAAAAGGGATCTGAACCCTCAGGTTGATGATCGCGCAGACGTAGAACTAGAGTGGCTCGTTCGTAACTCCTCGAGGGCGCCTCATGAATACCTTCTTGCCACCCACACAGTGGTCGATTATGATGTCCTGCTCATCGCCCGTAGAAGACATCGTGGACGTTGCCCTAAAATCTGCCACCCTCTTCTCGGAGCTGAACCATGAGGAATAGGTGGACACCGCCTCATCAAAAATCTCGGCACTAGAATCGGTAGTCGCCACGCAGTTCTCTCGCTCACCGGGGCCTGAATAAGAAATAACAACATCATCATTATCTCGGCTACTGGAGCTATCATCGCTATCAGAACTAACATAATTGATTATGAGGCGATGTCCAAAATAGTTTAGTTCTAAAACCTCCCAGTTCACTTTCCCATCCACTCATGTGGCGATCTTGATGCATGTGTTCCACAATTTACGTCTCTCCTCTTGGGTGGAGGAATGTGTTAGGTTACCCTCGCTATCACACTCTCTAATAACGACCATTTTAAAATAAAAAACAAAAGATTGATGAGTGATGGATTAGGATTTACCTGATTTAAGTAGGCAAGGAAGTTGGGGAAACACGTCGGCGAGTTAGCATCAACAGTTGGTGAAAGTCAGAAAGCGAAAACTTGGGGACGTGAGGGATCAAGCAAGGAACATAAACCCTGATATAGGTGCGCTTTTAAGGCCAAGGGGCGCGTGCGTCGTCTGAAGCAACACAAATCCAACGGTTAGAGAGTGCTTGCCTTTTCAGTTTAAGTGTGTGGGATAACCTCCAAGCTGGGAAAAGGTGAATGAAAACTGAGCCGTCCAGATGTGTTACGAAAAGGCACCAGTTGACCACCGTTAGATCCCAGTATGAAGTAATCAGATGCATGCCTCCTCACCACAAGATGTTGGGGGCTCCGTCATCGAGAGAAGACTAAGGATATAATCCATAAAGTAGACACTTCGCCCATGTGCAGATAACTGTAAAGCAGGAGGCGGACATCACGCTTCGCCCCGACGCATGCGACAGCACGGCTGGTGGTCTTACCCTACCCTGTCACCTCGCCTTCCCGAGAACCTGACTCGGGGTAGGGCTCTGTTATCGCCTGGAAAGCCCACTAGAGCTAGCTTGTTACTTAAACACTTCACCTCTCAGGGACTCGTGCTTGGGGGGCTGTGTGTCGTCATCTTATTCAGTAGGCCACATGGCAAGAAACCATGTGGGTCAAAATGGACAACAACCTTCCACATCAACCCATTCGTGTTCGCCACAGGGGCTTGACGTGGAGCTCGACTGGAATGGCCTGCAAGAAGAAACTCCCATGTCCCCTCCTTTAGCGGCCTTCCTAGCCCATTCCCAGACTTCCAAGGAAGAGCGAGGAACAGTTGAGTAAACTCCCCCACGTTGTCAACCACGTGCCCGACTTCTTAGGGGGGAAGACGAAGTCTTGGGACAGCTAGCCCAGGAGTCCAGTAACGGCGACTCCGGATTGCACTAGGTCAGTCCCACTATAAAAGGAACCTTGAGTCTTCGAACAAAGAAGGGACGAAAAGAAATCAGAAGAAACACGCCAAGCTCTTGAGTGCACATTGATCGGGGGTTGATACTATTGTACTCAGCACAAGTACAAATTCATTGATCACACGCATAAATTTTTACATATATAAAGCTCATTGATCGTCATGTCTTTGTAGTCCTTTTGTTTAGGGTAGATCCTGTCAATTGATTTTGCTTCTAAAAAAATAAAATAAAGCTCTATTCAATAGTTAACTAATGAGTATGTAAAAGACCAGCTAAAAAGGTGACTCTTTCTCCTTAACTCATTTAAGTTATATATGGGGGTAATGAGGGGTCTTCTAAATTTCATTGGATGAAATTAAATAAAGTGTGTTTTGAACGGGATAAGGGTGGTTTAGGGGTTAGAAGATTGCGTTAGTTTCATTTAGCTTTATTAGGTAAATGGTTTTGGAGGTTGAGGTAGATTAAATTGGTCTATATAGTTTAAGGTGTTGTTTACACGTGATGAAATTCATATGGTTCTATTAGAGGGCCGGAGCAATGGAATGCTAATGCTTAAAAAAATGGTAAGGACTAATTTAAAATGATTAGGAGTAAAGATTTGTTTTGATCCCTTGTAATTTTCTTGCAACTTAATTTACTCTTCTACACAAAAAAAAAAACTCAAATTTGTCATGACATTTTTATACTAACGATAAATTAGTTCATATGTTTTATTGAATTAGTGACAAATTTATCCTCTATATAAAAATATCATAAAATAATTTAATATTATTTTTTGCCATGACCTAACTTGAACCACGATAAAATTACAAGGGTTCAAAATGAATTTTGTTAGTAAAAAATTTAGAGTAGATGAATTGCTAGTGTACTACAAGTTCTCCCTAGCTATCAGGCCACACATATTCATTACTCTTATAAGATTCACATTCATTCTTCTTTCTCTCTCTTTTTCTCAAGAAATAATGCAAAGCAATGGGGCTTTCCAAATTGAAAGCATATCACACGCTCTCTCCCTGCAGATTTGCTTCCTATATTAATGACTCTGTCTCACGCAAGCTGGCTCTGCTACGCCTAACACCATTTACTACTATCATGTTTATCTTGCTTACCTTCATGTCTATTTATTTTCATTTCTATTTGCATTTCAAACATATCATTTCTTTAAAAGGAGACTATCCATTTGTATACATATATATATATATATATATATTAATTCATAGTTTGGTCGAAAAATAAGTGAAGTTCGGTCGTCAAAAATTGTTTCATCTAATAATCAAACTCAGAATCTCCTAAATAATTTGTATTTTAATGAAACTCGCTATTTATTTTTCTTATTTAAAAATATACTGATTTTATAAATTGTAAGTTAAAGTTAAAAATCTATTATGAAAATATAATTTCTATTTTTGAAAATAACTTGAAGATTAGGAAGGTTTTCATTGAAGGGCGTGAAAGAGTATGGGACCGTAGCTTAGGTTTGGACTAGTGATGGCTGGAACGGTCCCCTCCCCGGTTGCTCTGTCTGTACGTATTTAAATAACATGTGTTTTTATATTGTCTCCCTCTCTCTTTTTTTTTACACTGAATTTACTGAATTTTATAATCATCATTTCAAATACTACAATTGATATTTATATTTTATGATAATATATTATATCTTTATAATATATTTTTTTCATTGGTTTCTATGTAGATAATAGACTTGACGTACACTTCTTTTTTTAACATCAAAAGCAAATATATTATTAACAAAGACGACGATAAGTACAAGTAGTACTCAATCCATTTTATTTGATATATAAAAGTAGCTCGAACCATCCCCTCTAAGATAAATAAACTAAACAATTTTGCTAACTTTTGGGATTTTCAATTAAGAAATTATTCTTTATAAAAAAAACTGATTTCTAAAACATTAAATAGATAAATTTTTATAAAAACTTATTATTTAAAATTCTTAAAGAATGTCTCGTAGACACTCATTATCATTTCTCATAAACTACGTATTACCTTAACCAATAATAATCTAGAGGATTTACAACCCATTCATAGAATAAACAAGGGATGACCTTCTTCTCCCAAAAAAAACATTTCTAAGACAAGCTAGCTTTTAATTGAGTCCACCAATTCTTCGACATTTAATTTGTTGGTTTGAGGAGATTTTTTTTTTAAAGAAGATAAATTATTTCACCTAAATTGACATTGGGGTTAATCGAATTTGAGACATTGAGAAGGAGCATACTCCAATGTCCCAACTGTGAGTCTTCCTAGTTTCTCATAATAACTTAGGCCAAATCAACATAAACTTATTTCTTCTCGTACCCATGTTGTAAATGTTTTGACAGACACTAAATGTAGATAGTTCTCTTAGCCACATTTCAATCTTGATTCACATTGTCGTAGAAGTCTAGTCCATTGTGCTAAAGCCAACATCTATATATTTCTCACTATATTTTTAAAATAAAAATAGAAAGATTTTTTTTAAAAGTCTTAAATTTTTAATGACATTTAAATATTTTTTTTTGAAAAAAAAAACATAAAAATAATTTTGAGAGATAAAAAATAAGTTTTCTTGACTAATAAAAAGATAATATATTTCATTTTTATCAAAAAAAAAAATTTAACCATGTTATTGACGTGAAGTATTCTTCATCAGAGAGCCTAATGATATTATGCAAATATTTTTATAAGCATGTGTTTGTCTGCAAAATAATCATTGTAACCCAAAAACAAACCATGTAAATTTATTTTCCACACATACCCCCATTATATTTTGCATGTGTTTTTTTTAGGTTCTTTTCGAACGAAGTAATCATGTTGGAAACACTGTCACACTAAATTTGTAAATATATCTTAGTTGATATTCAACTTTAGTTTATAATTTAGTGGAAGATTGTTATTATCTTCTTAAATTAAATTGTGTAAAATAGTTTTACATTGATGTTATTTGATATCTTCCAATATATATTACAAATAAATTTTCTGTAATATTCATTAGAAAACATCAGTCCCCGTCCCTTCCAACCATGATTAAATATTTTATATTTTTTTATAACAAATGTTTAAAGATGATATTTTAACTCGGAAATTTAAACATAAGATTATCATGTACAAGATATTGTCGACACTAAATTTGAGCACATATGTCTTAGTCACTCGAGATTTAAACTTTAGTTTTTTTTTGGTACAGAAGAGGGCCTGAGGCTCAAAAGAAAAAAAAAATATCATAAAAATGAGTCTTTGAAGTTCACTAGGTGGAGACTCCAAAACAAACAAATTCCAAGGATTCAAAGATAGGCTAAAATTTGCTAGCCAGTCAGCACATTTGTTGTCTTCTCGCAAAGTGTGAATAACCTGAGTATGTCAATTTCGCTGAAGGATCTCCGGAATACGCCGAACCAGAGAAGGGATGGTTCCATTGATATTTGAACTTTAGTTTATAATATTATTGGAAGATTTTTTATAGGCATTCTCTTCTTCTAAGTGTTTCACTCTCCCATAAATGAAATCTTCCGTTTATTTTGAGAAAGGTGAGATCGAGCATCTCAACCACCAAATGGCTCCAACCATCATCAAATATTTTGTCTTTAAAAAAAATTGTGATTACTTCTCTTCTCTTTAAATAAATCTCTCTTTATTTATTTTGAGAAATAAAAATAAGCATAACTCAAACTTATATGGATGATAGGTCACAAATTTACTCAATGTAAACATATTTGTTTTTGTCTTTTTGACCTAAATGTAAACATTTTTAAAAAGTCGTATTTATATATAGTTTTAACATTTTCAATTTTTTTGGTAAAAAAAAAACATCTTTTTGTTTTGTTTTTTCTGCTGTTTTTCTTTAGTTTCATTTTGTTTGACAAGAAAGGGAACATTAATGCAAACTTGCAGAGTCAAACGATATTGTGTGTGGTTGGGTAAATGAAGATCTGGCAAATTCAGCCACACCACAACCGTTCAGCGAGTTGGAAAGCAAAAAGTTGTGTGGGTCCTTAGAATTTATTGATGTTAGTGTGACTGTTAGCCCAATGAGATTCATTGTTTAGCAAGAATAAGATAATCTTAGAGGAAACAAATTTAATAAGGCCAGTTTGGTTTAATAGAGAGAAGAAGAACAAATGAGGGAAGAGATTTTAATAACGTGCATGTTTGATTTAAAAGATGAGAGGTGAGGAATATTAATCACATCTATGTTTGTTTCACAAGGAGAATGAAGATATTTTAAAATTTATTTACCAATAAAATATATATATATATATATATATATATATATATATATATATATATATCCATCCATGAATGAAATATTATTATAGGTTGACGACAAGAAAAGAAGAATTCCATTAGAAAATGACTTTGTTCCAACTACAAAACTTGGTATATTGTTCCTTAAAAAAACACTTTGTATATTGATTAGGAATGAATACCAGAATAGTGATACATAGAAAAAGAACGTAAGGATATTTCTAACTCCATATATATTCGACATATACTCCATATTCATTTATTTTTTTATACTAAAAATAAGATATTCATTCATTTAAAATGAATTGTAAATTACATTGGAAGCAACATAAATTTTATGGTGCTAAAATTGAAAATGATGAATTTGTGAACAAACTCACAACATCAAAACTAATATAACAAAATGTTACAAAAGTCACAAAATTAAAATGATCGAAATATGCATGCCTTATGTTTTTTGTTTTAAGGAACATGCCTTGTGTTACGTAGAGTTGTTGTCCAAATCATGATTGGTTGAATTTGTAATGGAGCAAAGTTGATTTGTCATTTTGATATGAACAAACACTGCAACAAAATGGAAAAAATCAATGCACTAAGGCGACAAAATAAAAATAAAAATGATATATATATATATATATATATATCACACTTATTTGGATAAAAAGCGAGAGAGAAAAATGATGCAAAAATGTAATTCTAAATCAAAAAATGACTCAAAATTGTCGGTTTTAGATGGATGAGGAAGAGAGAATAGAGAGAATGTGGACCTTCTTTCGCTAAAAAACTAGGATCAACGACAAGTTGATCACATCAACTCCAAATCGACTATATATATTTATTTGAAAAAACATATGTGGTAATATTTAAACCACCGGTTATTGTCTCATGCTCACCATCATCACCCAATTGATAATAGGTATCATCTTTCTTTTTTCAAATTATTTGTTCCTTTTATAATACTAATACAATATTTATTATTTTTTCCACTAACACACCCTTATTTATTATTACATTTCAATCATCTATTATTACTCCGCTAATTATAATTAATAAAAGTTTTTAGTAAATGACGTGCATATTTTGTCTTTAAAATCAACATTAATAATCATTTTTTTAATAACCGTGTAAAACTTAAATGAGACACTTAATATTAGACAGAGAGTATTATTTATTGTACTTTCTATTTAGTTATTCTTTTTAATATGATATTTTCTGTGTTGTTCAAAAAAAAATATGATATTTTCTGTGAGCATTCTCTTTAGTGTATGTAGTTACACAGATCAATAATCTCTCATATAAAGTATCACACTTTTAATATAGTTTGTCTCAAATTAGTTGATAATTTTAAAAAATCATTAGAGCATTAAATATGTTTTTCGCTAACTGCAAGCAATAAAAATCTTTTTATAAATAAAATTTAATTTATCATTAAAATCAACACAATAGTACTCATAAAATTATGTTGTTTACGGAACGATTTTATGACCCAAATGAACTTAACATTCATGTGCTTCATCGACGTGTACTATATATGCCCTACAATATAACCCAATTAAAAACATTATCCCATTCATTTTATGCACCGATTAATTTTTAATTTTTTTTCCTTATTAGCTTTCTACATTTGATTTTCTCGTGTGAACCGAACTTCAATTCTTAGGAGAAAGAGACTCTTATAATACGGAATTCAGTCAAGAGGTAAATAAAATCTGATCAATAATTGTTCCTTTTAAAAATTAAACTCAAATTTTCCTAAACAGTTAATTATTTGGTTGAATTCATTAATCAATTAGTCTATTTATCTGGTTAACGTTCTACATTTTAGTATCATTATTTAACGAAAACTTCAAATGCACATTACTGAAATTATATATATATATAATGCGAAATGATAAATTAAGAAGACAAAGAACATAAAATTATTAAGAGAGAAAACAAAATTTATTATCCTCATGAAATTTCATTGAGCTTTCTTTATTTAATTTGTAAGATTGTAGCTTAAAAGTCTCCTTCCTCTCTCTACTTTTTATATCTATTTTTTTTTTCTACTTTCTTTTGGATGACTTTGTTTGAGAGTTAGAAAGTAATATACAAAATTGCATATACAACCCTTAAATTTAACCTTTATGTCAGATTGATATTTTATGTTTTTTTTTTTAATTTATCCTTTATGATACATTTTGTTTGCACCATTAGTCTTTAACTTATATTCCTGTTGCAGTGTAGACCTTAATATTATATTTTGTGACTGTGTGAACCACAAATTTTGTATACAATTAAAGATGAACAATATTTAGGTGTCTATTCTTCACATCTCACACTACATATAAATGACTCATTGTTTTATGTTTGTAAATTTTAATCAATCTTACTAAATGAAGACATTGTTGCAAACAAAGAGATATTTTAGTTTTAAAGTTTTGGGATTTGAGAATTTAGATTTAAGTAAGAAGGGGGATGAGAAAGGACATAGACATATTTGACATGTCCATTTAAATTTTCTCAATATTAAAATGTCACACATGCTTTATTTAATCATGACTTGTTAAAAAGACTAGCAATAAAAGTATAAAGTAACATATATGATCAATTCGAAAAAATAACAACTTAAAGGACCAATCCAAAAAAAATGTCAGACCTAAAGGACCGCTGAAAAAATGGGACGACTTTGGAAAAGAGGGGAGAAAGGAAAAAAGAGAAAAAAAATCCTTCACCTTGTTTGAAAGAGTGATATTGGAGATGATGGAAGAGTAATAACTGCGAAACCTATTACCTATTATTTTAGACTATAATAAAAAAGATGAAAATGATGTGAAAGTTATTGAAAATCATGTAAAATCCCCAAACTCCTCTCTCAATGCACTTTTCCTCCCTCAAATTGAAGGGTTTTGATCGAGTGAAGGAAAAAACTTTAATGCAACGAGACTACTCTCCCTTCTCCTTTTATTTTCCACTCTCTTTATACTCAAAACTCCAAAGCAAACACTAGGGTAGCAAACGCATATTTGTTAACCATTAATGCTCAAGAGGGTGTTAAGATCCGTTGGAGTTGGTCTTTCGTTATATGTAAGGCTTGGCTTTGGTTTAGTGTTATGGAGTCTTTAAAAGTTGCAAAACAAGGTAATTTTCTAATCAAACCACCACAGAGCAGACAAACTAGTACTGCTCTTATGAGATTCGTCCACATTTACATTGAAAGTTTGAGCTATAGGGGAATTCTAAGACATCTACTTTGATAGGACCACCATATATGGGGGAAAACTTTTAAATTTTCCTTTTCAATAAGTCGAGAATGTCGCTGGAGATAAGATACCAAACCACAAGCTATTTTCAAGGTCATATTTACCCTAAATAGTTAGGGCATTGTGGTCCTTTCTAGATAGCAATTGTTGACACAACGAAGATATAATAGACCATTTACAAGGCATTGTGCCAAAATTATCATGAGGCAAGTTCCAACATCCATTGGTACGAGCTCAAACTTAAGAAGTTACTCAATTCGTCTAACTTGGGCGATTTATTTTGAAAGTTATTAATCGGATCACAAATAGAAGCACTTGTCTAATACTTCCTCCGTATTTTATTATAAGTTTGTTTTAGGAAACCGTATTTTATTATAAGTTGTTTTGTCATTTTCACACATTAAAAAATATAGTTAATTTTGTATTAAAAAGTGAAATTATAAGTGATTTTACAAAATTATGTCTTATTAATAACATGAAAGAAAAAGATATTAAAAGAATAAAAAGAAGAGAGAGTAATAAAGGTTAAAGGTTATGATGAATTGGTATTTTAAAGTGATTTATAGAGACGAATGAAATGGGACATCAAGGGGCTCCAACCTCATGCATTCTATGTTATTACACATAGATAAACCAGTATAATATATATTTTGGAAAGGACTCCAATATATATATATATATATATATATATATATATAGAGAGAGAGAGAGAGAGAGAGAGAGAGAGAGAGAGAGAGAGTGTGTTTGTGTGTGTTGATATCAGATATAAATCATAAGTTTTGGAAATAATTTAATAATTCATCAATACAAACATTAACTATATATATATATATTAAAATTATAATCGTATGTTAACGTGGAATAAACATATAAACATGTATAGAAACTAGCCAAGATCTACGACATGTTGATATATCAAATATTATAGGAAGAATACCCGGATAGATTAATCATTGGTAGCAACCTCTCAGTGATCTTGAAATGCAAAGTAAGGAGAGATGATGACAATCATCACTTTGGCTTTTGGTTCTACCTCAATGCCTTAGACACTATTCAGATAGGGAGAAGACACAATAAATGGTGTGTCCGACATACCGAAGATTATAGCCTATATATATTGCGATGACGAGTTATGGTTTTCATTATTTCAAAATGGGTCATTTTGACATTTACTCAATTGAGCTCATATTAACTAAATAAATATATAACTAATTACCAAATTATAAATCTAAATAAACTTTACTTAATTTAATCACTAAACAACTTAGGTTCCTTATTGATAGATAACTAATATAATTATTATAAAGATATTTGCTCACATAACGACACTTGAATATAATTAAATAATAAAATATTCCAACAATAAGACTTACGTCAAATATCAATGTTAAAATAGTTCATCCAATGCCTCATAATGACCTACTAATTAAATTAAAAGTCTTGCTCGTAGTCTAGAGTTTAATAAACTGGTTCAATTCACATAGGCTCAAAGCACGCTATTACCCTCCCTTCCTGAGGGAGGTGTGTTCGCAACGTTAAGGAACCACTTATTCAAATACCGAGTCATCATAATGTCTCTTGCCCCCATGAATATGTAACACTCGACGGTTACAGACCACACCGTTTGTACCCGTCGACCAACGGCTACCTAACTGTCATTACTGGCAACATGCACCTCCATTATATAAGGGGACTTTTTCAGTTCTCCAAGGTACGAATTATTCTATCGTTAAACTATATTCTGGCTCAATATATTGACTTAAGTGTTAGAGTGTCTGGAGATACACCTCTTGTCGTTTCCACATTCAACTCGCAACAAACTCACCGTACCAAACTTCGTTCTTCTGATCATATCAAATCGATACCATTAACAAAGTAGCAGATCTATATCAATGATACCATGGATCTTGTTAGTATCAATTTTGTTGATATTAATGAGAGTCCTACAAATGGGGCAAAGCTTTTTCTCCTATTTTTGGTTGAAGAACCCTTATGTGTTTTAGTACACTAAACACGATGTCAATCAAGCAAGAGGGAATGGTGAGCCATCATTAACGCCAAAACTGTAATTCATGTTTAAGGAAAATATCCCCATTCTTGGTCTGTGTCATGGAATCAAAAAATTTGTGATATAATTTTTTATATGCAATTTACTATTATAAAAATTGGTCCCTCATTCGATAGATTTCTAGATCCTTCTCGGAGAGCAAATTGTACCTAGGGTCATACCGCTATTTTTCTTTCCTAATCGTTTAATTAACAGCTTACTGCTTACCGTGACTTAATTTCTACAATAAGGCTCTTATTCTTCTTTGAGGGACTTTCAACTTTCAAAAATATAATCTCTCTCCTACACTTAACTTATGTTCGTATTGATTTTTTACCGTCCTGTACAACATTGTTCACCCTACCGATGTCTAATAAAAAAATTCCTTCAACAAGAATGGTGCTTTCGTATCATATAAAAAACAACATTCTTCTAATATTCCAACCACGAGCTGCAACGATTTAAATTAATGCATAATGTGTAATTCTCACATCTTTAGTTAGAGGACAAGGCAGGTCCAAATCTTGCCTGAGTTCCAATTAGGTGTTCATACTTCATAATCGAAACATTGTGATGTTGCCCAAGAATTATTTAATTAAATTTTTTGAATTGATTCTTGACCATATCCATTAATTTTCTTTTGGCATATTCTAGACGGTTTCCTTTTTTCAAACTCTAACTTTTTTCCTTTTCATTTTCGGGGCAGTTGGCCGTTTCATTTATTATTATTTGCTTCATTATATTTATATATTACTCCGTCCTAAAATATAAGCAAAAATGAATCAATATAAATTGATATATTTGATACAAATTTTGAACCAAATACATTAACTTTTGTTGACAAATTTTTGCGTATATTTTAGGACACATAGTTTTCTAATTAAGTTGTTAACTTTTTTTTTTTTTTTTTATCTTAGCCAAGTCCTGCCAAAATTGCATGTACATTTGTTGTAGGCCATGATGATGATGATGTAAGTAAGTCCATATATATTGGGGGTATGCATATAGATGTAGCAGGCAGGAGCTGTCATGATCCCAAGGAAAAGACAAGTGGCTCCCATATTTGTCATCATTTGACTTAGAAAAGTGAATGAGTAAACACCTTAGAAGAAATTGTCTTCCCTATATTGATTAGGTCAAACCATGAACGAGAAGGTTTCTTGGGTTTTGAAATGCCACCGAGGGGGGTCTTCTCTCACCGGCGCTATTAAGTGTTTCTTTTCTTTCTTGGGCAATACTCCCTACTTCCTCCGGTAAGCCAAAGTCATCGTATTCTATTGACTTTGCTAAAGAATATTATCTCTAATCATATTTATAAACAAAAAAACTGTTTTCTAAATTTATTAAATATTTAATGTATTTGATATATATAATATATATTAAATATATTAAATATTCAATAAATGTAAATAGTTGTTTTTTGTCCGTAAATTTGACTAGAAAAAATATTATAATGACATTGTTAAA
This sequence comes from Medicago ruthenica, assembly GCA_018208015.1. NCBI lineage: Eukaryota > Viridiplantae > Streptophyta > Magnoliopsida > Fabales > Fabaceae > Medicago > Medicago ruthenica. The sequence continues at coordinate 89,884,981 of CM031372.1, forward strand.
GAAGTAATGAAAGGAAATTTTATCTTTAAAATTTAACCTTTTAAAAAATACTAATAAATGTCCTTAAAGCATTGTTTAAATAATAAAAAAAAATACTCCCTCAAATCATTATTATAAGAAGAAAAACCAAAAAAACATCAAAACTAATACAATAATTAATTAATATAACTTTTTAAATATTTTTACAATTATACTCTCATAAAAAATTGTGAAGCATTAAATACATTCACAAATATTTAAAGACAAATATTAAATTAGGGGTAGAAAAGTCTTTTAAACAATAATTACACCTTAAAAGTTATGACATTTTCTTATAAATAGGACAAAAATTTTTTTTGAAAACTTTCTTATATATATGTATATATATATATGACAGGAGGAAGTATTTGTGTAATTATGATTTTGACAGACATACTACTTGTAGTTAACAAATTTTTTATTTTAAAGTTCATTAAACAATGTCATTAAGACTTGTTAGCATTACCCTTCACTTTTTTTCGCAACTTAGACAAATGAAATTGTAATGGTTATCCATTTTTCCATAAAAGTTCACCTCTTTTGTCCTCGTAAACAATACTCTAAGAGCATTATTGCTTGTTGCTATTGTAGGAGAGTTGTTGCTTTTTAGACTCATTTTGTTATGACAGCCTTTTCATTCACCAGTCTTTAGACCTCTTATTAGTGCTTGTTAGGATTAACTAGAGGTTGAATCCACCTGAGTTGTTTTATTATTTCTATTTTTCATTTGGATCGACCTACATTTTGTGTGGATTTACTGTGTTATGCTTTGTGTCCCTCTAGTTTTTTTTGTTGTTGTAATTTTTCCTTTCTTTTAATATATTATTACGAGTAAGTATGCATTCAGTGCATGTTAATACTCTTAACTTATAATATATTATGTATTATCTACATTAAAGAAACCCTATATAATTATCAAAATAATAATAATAAGTTTTTTATATAATAGAAAAAGATGATGTACATGGATACTTCAAAATCCATTAAATACCCATCAAACAGATGTCCACACAAATTATATGGGGGTGTAGATGTCATTTTTATTCAGTAGGAAGGATAGCAGATGAATTTCATATTATGTTTGTCACATTGTTTACAGAAGAAAAAAAATAAGTGTATAAGATATTAGAAAGGTTGAATACTTTGTCAGATGGAGCAGTTAACAACGAGTAATCGCTAGTAATAAGAGAGTCGATAAACTGCAGTTGGCAGTAGTTAGTAATTTTATGTTTTTTAGTATAATTTTTAGGCTTAAGTTATATTTTAGTGTCAAGCTTGTTCGTTTTGTACTCTTATCTGTTTTGTTTTGAGAATTTTCAGTTCACTAATGTTCTTGTTTGAATGATTTAAATGCCAAAAATAAAATATTCGACTTCTTCAGAATTATTTTTGAAAGCACTTCTCATGATTGCAAATGTATGAAGAAGGAAGGATCATGTGGCTAGCACAATCTTCGCCAAATCATGATCAATAAGATCTTTGAGCCAAATAAATTCCATTGTTTACTCTCATTGTCTACTTATTCTTTCTGGAAGAGTGAGTCCATTCATGTGTTCATTTCTTGAGCTTGCGTTATTCCTCACATGCTTATTGGTCATATATATACAAATATTGAGGTCATATTTTGATAACTAGAGCCTTTTTCAAGCCACCCTTCATGATTATTAAATCTTTGCTAAATCAAATTTGGGCCTTCATGCAATAACCTTTTTTTATTTAGTGACAGACCACAATATAAGCCAATTTAGACCATTACAAATTGTTTGATAATGTTTACCCTCTATGGAGTTAGGTAGAAGCATTGTGATATTTTTTTTAGCTTTGAAATTAAGTTGGGGATTGCTTATGGAACTAGCAATATTCTAAATTGAGAGCGGTGTACAAGAGAAACAAGAGACAAAAATCAAAATGAGTCTCTCAAAAGAAAAAATAAATAAAAGAAAATATGAAGGATAAAGACCGCAAAAATTAAAAAATAGGTTCCATCACAAAATTTATTCTCTTTGTAACCGTTCTAAATTGATTTCGCAAATGTGCTAAGTAACTTTTGAAATGTTAAATAAATTAGTAGATAGCTTACTCTAAATTTGAATACTACTTTCTCAAAATTATCCACCCTTTACTTAAGCCAAGTTATAACCTATAAAAACGCTTTGATAATGTGTGCATTGTATGTACTTTGATTTGCGTTTAGAAAGACTCTCAAATTAGGATCGTCCTTATGAAATTAGAGGCCCGACTCTCATAGTAAAGATAGACCGCTAATAAAAAAGTGCATTTTTTTAAAAGAGCAAAAAAAAATTATATTGTTTGTTTTATTTTATTTTTTGAGAGAATAATTATAATGTTTGGTGTTAGAACTTTATTATTTTATACGACAAGTATGACCAAAAATTACAAGTGCTCTAAAAAAAAAAAAAAAAGTTATATTGTGTTTTTATTTGTAAATATGCAATCCAATAGGTTGAGGAGTTGGACTGAATTGAAGAGTGAGTATCGAAGACATATGAAATATTTTGGCCCTATCATGTTGGAAAAAAAAATTAACAAAAGAAGTAAAATTTTAATCATGAGTTGAACCCTAGATCACAAGCCTACTTGCGCTCAGTTCTACCACTAGGCCATGTCTACGTAATTGCAATAATCAAAACATTGTTAGTATTCCTTTTCACGCGCCCTATTTTTTTTACAAAAAATATCCATGGGGTTTTAGATTCTATAATCCGAACACAGTTTGGACGAGTTCGGCTTATAGAATCAAAATATGTTGTATATAAGCAGCAATCATAATCTCTCTCATTTCAGCATGCTGCTAATTTCGCTTTAAAAAACAAAGTAAAAAAAAGATAAAACATGTCAAATAAAATAAAAAATATATATAAAATACCACCAAAATATTCTAAAAATCAAATAAAACTAATGAAATTTATTTTGGATTTTTCTGAGAATATGAAAAATAAAAAATAAAAATAAAAAATGGGTCTAAACGATGAAATTTTGGATTTTGTGACAGAAAACACAAGGATGAGGGTTAGAATTATTAGTATGGTCCTTAAACTGGTTATCCATATTACAAACAGGCTCAATATCTGTATTGATACGGTTCAGATTATATATTCCGAACTGTTTTTGTAAAACCCCCAATCCCCGAGAACATATATAAAAGATAAATCACGCATTTATCATACATTATAGCCTTACTACTTCAACATAATCTCATCTCAAATATTCAATAAAAAAATTTCACCAAATATATTCATATCGCAACGGAGTAAAATCATACTCAACATCATATAAATGTCATGTCCCGGTTCATAACATACAGCTCAACAGAATATAACAACAACGGCTTGATCATAAGATCTCATAGCATAAAATCCAACAAAAGAAAATCTCAACGTCATAGATCAGAGCACCTAAATCTAGACTCCTCGAGAAAAGCAGATAAATATGAGTAGGGTTTTTTTTGGGTTTGTGAGAAGTTGTCTATTGAGGGTGAGATGATGATTTTGAGTTTTTTTTATCTCTTTTTTGGATATTTTTTCTGGGTTTTTTGATGAATTTATGAAGATAATGATGAAGATGAAAAAGAGGTGGAAGGAAGAAGATGAAGAAAGATATTGTTTTCTCGTTTTTTGGTTTTGGTCCCTCTACGAATTTTGTTTTTTGGCTTTGCTCCCTCTACGAATTTTGTTTTTTTTTGTTTTGGTCCCTCTCAATGTGTGACTCATCATCAAGTTTGCCACGTCAGCATCGTTTGCCATGTCAGACACTGCCACGTCATCCTCTGTTTGCCACATGTGCGTTTTTGTAACAGAAGTTAACGGGAGGGACGAAAACCAAAAGATTATCAACTTACAGGGTTTGTTTCGCAACAAAAAAAGATACAGGGACGAAAATCAAAAACACGCGAATTGATGTAGTACATATTTAAGCCTTTGATATATTATCAATGTGCATCAAAATTGATGTAGTACAAAGAAATCATTTAAGACATTGATTTTGAAAGCAAATGAATCAATATCATACGCAAATATACTATCAGAAAACAAGTGATGTTTTTTGGGTATCTTGACCCGAAAGTTAGAGACTAATCATTTAAATTACAGAGACCCATTCAAGAAATTAACCTGTCCTAACAAACACTCATTTTTGACATTCGTAAGAGATCAAACTCATAACCACGTATTTGAAGGTCCAATTATCTATCAATTCTGTTGTTGGAAATTTCAAAAGGCTATTACTTTTCCCACCCTATGAGGTTCTCACGCGCCCTATTTTTTTTCTTCAAAAATACCCCTCGGATTTTAAAATCCGAACCCATGAAGTTTCCTATGTTTACAGCAACACTGCATGTTTTGTAGATTCAACAATTTTTGCAATATATAAGTTAATGTAAAGGACATTGAGGTTATATTTATACCAAAAAACCATTATATATATATATATATATATATATATATATATATATATATATATATATATATATATATATATATATCATTATACCAAAAAAGTTGAATTTATATCATTGCACATTTCACCTAATGGTATACCGTTCAACTAATGGTATACATTTAATCTAATCCGCGCCCAAGATCTATGCTAACATCATGAAGATTAAAGCTTTCATCCTTTTTAATCTTCACACTATCTTCAACCTTCTTCTCAGCAACAACATTCTCTTCAGGATCAAAATTTTCAACAATGTACAAATCTTCGTCATCTCCTATTACCTCATAACCCGCCACCCGACATATTGCATTATACTCAACCATCTGATAGACATATCTATTAAGCCATTCTTTTGCATCATCTCGATGGTGTCGTCTCCATAGCGCGAAAGTGGGAGGAATTGGACAACCATCCTTCAAATATATCATCATGAAATGGTTGTCATTCACATGTGCCAAACGCATCAATCGGTCTCTATGTGACGGTTCATCGCATAGAGGGAAAAAAGTTTTCAATCACCCTTTCTCAATGGAGAGTAGAACAACCACATGTTTGTATCTCTATGCAATGAGAAAGCCCACATCCGACAAGATCATCCACTTACCCTGTGGTGCAGGACCAATACCAGAAAAGTTTAAAGCGTCTAAGACCGCTTTATATCGCCTATCCAACCCAATCAACCGTCCATAACGCTCATTTCTTCACCGGTAAGATCTTTTTGAAGTTGGTAACGGATAATCTGGTGATCATCAACAGACAAGTTATGCAGGCCCGCAACTGCACGAAACCCACAATGACCATCACCGGCTACATCCACCACCTTTTCAATAAATTCATGCATGAAAGGTGGGATTTGGTCTTTGTGTGGTATGTCAACTTTATCCGAAATTGACTTAGAAATTGGCTTAGGAGGATTGGGAGACATGTTGCTTTTCCTTGCACTTTTTTACTTGTCCCTGTTGAAGCCTGTGTCTGTGAAGCATGTGTATGTGGATCCTGGGAGTCAACATGCTCTCATAGAGAAAGCGATCGCTTTGTCGACTGAATGATATGTTTATCTTTCTTTTGAGCTCCTTTACTGGTGACCTTTTTTGGCGGTGGACCTATAGAGGTTGTTTTTGGCAAAATAAACTGTCGAAATTGTCCTTTGATATGGACCTTCATGTTGTAATCAGCCTTGTTGAACAGGGCCTACAATGTGTAAAAAAACGGTTAGGTAGAATGTTGTAGAAAACGGGAAAAAACAGCAAAAAACTGCATTATGTTATGTGTCTGTGATGGTTCAGATTTTATATGCCGAAACTGATAGACATGTTTTCAATTATAAAATCTGAACACCTTCAAGCACCCCAAATCATGTAACTCAAGTACGTCTGCATATGGGCTTAAATGTGAATGTTTCAGATTATAAAATACAAAACTCACATAATGAGTTTCAATTATCAAATGCGAACTATACCAGCATAGAACATAATATAAAAAAACTGGGCAGAATTAAAGACATTTTTAAGGAGAAAGTACCTGAAGCAAATCCCATTCTGGTAACAAAGAGATGTCTTCCTTTCTAGCCTTAGGATCGCCTTCATACTCGAACCTCAACCTCTTCCAGTGAGTGTGGATTTCATCCAAACGGATGTGGGTGTTCTTTTTGATCTTCAATTCAATCGTACACGCGCACGACAATCCGTAAGTGATGAGAATTAAACAACCACACTTAGATTTGTCTGTACCAACCGCAGCTGATCGATCAACCTCATTTGCGAGATAACGCAAAGCGTTCCTTGATATGTTTCTAACAATCATATACCACAACATCTTTTCTCTGAACCTATGTTCAAACATGATCATGGATGTCTGGAAGAATGCGTGTATCTGATCATGGATGACTGACCTTCAATTTCCCTTAGTTTTTTTACACAATTTGGATTTTATAATTCAAGTTGAGTTCGGGTTATAAAATTCAAACCAAGGGCAATTTTGAAAAAAAAATAGGGCGCTCGAGACGGCCATATGGTAGGAAAAGTAAATGCCATTTCAAAATACTAGACTAGACTAGAAGAAGGGAGATGATGACGACATGATGTTGTGACAAATAAAGCCCAAAATGTCAAAAGCCCAAGCTTATTAATCTACATATAAAGAAGTATAAGAAACGAAATTAAAACAAGTTTTTGTTAAGTGAAAAGAAAACTGAGAAGAGAAAGAAATGGCGACACTTGATTCCGACGTTCCAATGGTTCCCGCCGGCGAAACTTCCTGCTGCGCTCACGGTGGTCCGTCTTCCAAGAAGCCGAAGCGCTTCGAGATCAAGAAATGGAATGCTGTTTCTCTCTGGGCTTGGGGTTCGTCTCTCTCTCTCTCTCTCTCTCTCTCTCTGCAAACCCTAATTTTCATTTTCATTTTCTTTTTCTACTTTACCGTTGTTAACGACAACCTAATTTTTTTAATTGAATTGCAGATATTGTTGTTGATAATTGTGCTATCTGCAGGAATCATATCATGGATCTCTGTAAGCGTGAAAATTTCAAGAATATTTTTGAATTGTAATTGTTCTTGGAGAATGATAACCTAATTTTATTTGAGTTCGGTGATTTTTTTAGGTATTGAGTGTCAGGCAAATCAGGCTAGCGCCACCAGCGAGGAATGCACAGTTGCTTGGGGTATGATTCTGAACTTTATGATTCAACTAAATGTGTATTTTGTAGTTTGTATTGTTATTTTTAAAATGATTCTTGGTTTGATGTGAAATATGGTTTTAGATGATTTTTAGTTAATGGTATTTAATTGCATATCAGCATGTGAAGAAAGTTGGTGATTATAAGATTTAGCCATTTAGGATTGTTAAAAAATTAGAAGTGGTGTTGTATTAAGAATTAAGATGATTGTCTGAAACAATTAAACCTAAGTACTATATGTTTAGCTTGAGGGTTTTGGATGGGAGGTTTTGGAGGCCTAAGTATGTATTTTGGTATATATTTGAGATTTTAAAAACTTGAAAGAGTAACATGGTATTATGGTAGATGGTTATATAACCTTTCAATCACACATAGGATATGTTTGGATTTGAGGATTTTGAAGGGGGACTTACTTTTCTCTTTTAAATTACGATCACTGTAGAATATTTTTTAAAATCAATTAAGTGCGATTGAAGTACCCTAAGGAAGGAATAAGGATGTTTTGATCTGCCCCATTCTAAAGTCAAACACTCTAGTGTTGCGTGTGCTATAGTGTGCTGTGTGTGTGAATGTTTCGTACTCCTTTAAGGAGACTAAAGGTGCAACACGTACTTTGGCTCTGATGTAAGATTGCCTTGGTATTTCTTTGATTTTTTGTTCTCACCATTGCTAGGATACTCCGCCTCCCTCTTCCTTTATTTTATTGCACTTCTATTTTTTGTTTAATGGCGGCACTACTTACGTATATTTTAGTGACATATATTCATCCTTTAGTTTTACTTTTCTTTTAATACGGCGTCCTAATCTTCATGATTTAGACACCAGTCCACCACCACAAATTCATGTGGTTTTTGCGGTTGTATGATGAACCATACTGTAAAAAGAATCCAATCCTCTCTTCAAAAGGACAAATTTCACACTCTACACAGCATTGCTAATAGTCTTATTCATAAGTAAACTTCTGCAGAAAATCATCAATACTTCTCAACTAGAAAACATCAGCCTCCCTGATTATCTGAGTTCATTGAACATGTTATTTTTATGATTAGAGAAAAAATATTTCACTATTCATAATTTCATGTTTGTGGGAGCTTTGGCTTTGGTTACATAACAGTTGGAGTTGTCGTGTTGTAGACGTCATGGGGTTCAGCTGTAGAATTAGCCTTTTGAAATGCAGAATGAGGCTGCCTATGGTAAATTCATAATAGATCCAACCTTTACTGGATTGAATCTTGTCAGGACAGGAGCTTTATATAGCATAGTATAGATTTATCTACATATCAATAAGGGGGGGGGGGGGGGGGGGGGGGGCTTTATTGTTAATGGTAATGAACAATTAAATACCCCTATCATCAAAGGTGCAACCCAAAGTTCGGCTATAAACAAACTTATATGCAAATTAAAGAGAAAACTAACCATTAACTTCGGATATAAACAAACTTATATGCAAATTAAAGAGCAAACTAACCATTAACAATGCTGGTCTTTACCGACTATAGATGCAAAGGGATACTAGTATTAGTGCTATGTTAATGTTTATTGTTGATTTTGGTTGTCCCATCTATGTTTTTGTCCTTATTATTGAGGTCTGCTTGCTTGATGATTATAATGGCATCTAAAGCTAGATTGTAGATCATTAATTTGATAATGATAGCATGTTTGAAGTTTTGAATAGGTCATCTTCAAAGTTTAAGCCATAATGTAATCAGTAATTTTTTTTGTTTTTTGTTTTTAATTTCAAATACATCCCGATTTATTAAACTAATGTGCTCTGTTGGTCTGTGAGATTAGTTTGAACGTTGACGTTGAGAATTAGCCATTGTGATGATCTTCATTCCCATTCTGTAGATCATGTTTTTTTTTTTTTTTGTAAACATATATTTGTATGCTCATAGTTATACAGTTAACTGTGAATGTAATTTTTTGGCTTTCCCAGCATTTTAGTATAGGTTGATCCAGTTAATTGATTCAAATTTCAAACTCTTAACTTTGTTCCTTTATCATATGATATAATGGATATATAATTTCATCCCGAGGTAAAAATCTTTTGATTCTCAGTGAGATACTTGAAAACAGGTGGCATAATGAGAGTCCACATCCGATGCTGAGACCTACATGATATTACCTGTATTTACTGTTAGTCCAAAAAAAAAAAATCCATTAGCATTTACTATCACTATCAAAGTTATGAGATGGAGTAGATTTCATCCTTACCATATGCAGTAATCCTGACAGCAACCTATCATCTTAGGCTGGGGAAAAGTGGTAGAACGATAGCAGATAAGGCCATAGTCTTAGAGCGGGAGAGAGAAGACAGAGGAGGGCATGATATTGGTGAAGTTTTAAAGAGTGATAGAGAATGCATTAGACATTTAGACTTGGCCACTATATATTTGTTTGGACATTTGTCTTATTTGATACTTGTAATGACACGAAGCAATAGCTGGATTACTCAAATGTTTCTCGTTCATGCTCGTATCTATGTAGGGGTTTGTAACCATGCTTTTCACTTCCATTGCATAAGCAGATGGCTGAAAACCCGTCAAGTTTGTCCTCTAGGTATGTGTACCAATTTCCTTTTACCTTTCTTTTTCTGTTTGGACCCAGTTGATTAAATACTGTTCCTTACTGGATTCTTGTTTCTCTGCTTGGTGTAGACAACAGTGAGTGGGAATTTCAGAAATACGGCCACTAGAACTTTGATGCTGCCGAGCTACTGCCTACTTAGGCATTGGACTTGCTATCTTTTCTATTGGAACATTTATATCTCTATCTACACTGTCCTTTGTCTACTTGAGTTTAATCAGTATTTTGAAAAGGTCACTTATTAAGTGCATTGTAACACAGTTATATCATCCATTTGGAAATGCGATCATACTCTTCTGAACTTGCACAAATATGGTATTTCATGATTTGGGCTGGCTCATTTGATTCCTTTGTTTGAAAGGAAAGTGAGCTGTCTTTGATTGGAACATACAATGTTATATGTACAAAAAGAATATAAAATTGCTTGAATTCTAGATATTGGTTCGTTTTAATTAACCATTATAATCCTTCATTTTTTCCTCCAAGTGTAATCACTTTTTTAGAGGACTCTAATTCACCTTGTGACAAATTATTTTTGGCAAGAGCTATGCTATATGTTATGGTGAAAGTCGCATACGAAAGGCAAGATTTCATACGTGTCATTTGTGCAAAGAAAGTAGAAACGGTTGTGTATGCACCTCGCATAAATCACAGGTTGAGTGACTGCTAAAATATGCAGTCGTGTTATTCTTGTAACAATTTTTTTGGAAAGTGCAGCATTGTTCTTTGGGGAAATAATACAACATTTTTTTTCACATATTTTATATATTTTTCTTACGTAAGCGATGAAAACATGTAATAATTTGTCAAGAGTTGGGATATTTTTCATCCAATTTTAAGATAGAAGCCAAAAGACATTGTTTACCTTGCTTTAATGTAACATGCTGAGTATTAAAACTCAACCCAAAGATGTCATTTTTCATCTTACAACAACACGCCGCAGAATGCAAGTTTCGCATAATCTGTATTGATTTGAGCTCAAAGTTCCTTGCTATATACGTGAGGCTTTTGACAACAGACATTCCGAATTTTTATTTGATAATTATCACAACCAGATTTATTTATAGATAATAAATAACTTGGTTAATATGGTTAAACAATGTTACGTATTGGTGATAACTTGGTTATTTATAGCTTTTGACACGAATTCCACAACAGACATTCCGAATTTTTATTTGATAATTATCACAACCAGATTTATTTATAGCTAATAAGTAACTTGCTATATATTCAAATAACATTTATGTAACTATTAAACCAAGAAGCTGGAATAGCTCAGTTGGTTAGAGCGTGTGGCTGTTAACCACAAGGTCGGAGGTTCAACCCCTCCTTCTAGCGTTTTCTCTCTCTCTTTTTTTTTTTTTTTTTTTTTTTGAATTTATGCTTTTGGACGTATAATTTTCTCTTCTCCGTCAAACTGGGTGAAAGACTTGAACAAGAAGCATTAACTGAATTTGATGGTAAAAATTATAGATGAATTTTAATATTTCATTACAAGATAAAAAATGATTTTTTTCAGAAAGTTTTTATAATAATTATAATCTTTTTAAATGATAGTGTTTGAATTTTTATTATTTAATTTCTCATGAACACATAAACTTGCTGTGCTAACTTATTTCTAACTAAATTCATCAATTTGTTTTTGATTGTTATTAAAAATTATGGTCGAACGTTCTATCTTAAATAGACATCAGTGATATGTTGACAAACGATAGTTTTTGTCATGTGATGCAATTTTAGGTTTGATATCTCATGGAAAGTAAGGAAATGATTGTCTTCATTCGATTTGGTTAGCATGCATGTGGACCATTTGGAAGTATCATAACTAGTGATTTTCGGTAATAAGAAACGTCTATTAGTCTCATCCATTGACATTGTTAATTTATTGGTATGGTTATGGATTAAGTTTAAAATTAAAGGTTCTTCTTATAATTGCTATCAGTGAGGCATTTAGCCACTCATATACTTTGGAGAGGTTTTACCTGCTAATTGATAATCATTTTATTTTATTTTTGCGAAGTTGTTGTTTTGGTGCCTTTTCTTTTCTGTAAGCTTTGACAATTATATCTTTTCAATCTTAACACTATTTGTGCTATGATTGTGATGATTTAATATATCATAGTTGTTATTATTGATATTTTGTCTTTTACCATGGTTTGAATCTAGGTCCTTTAACTCTTTCAACCCTTAACTTAAACGAGTAGAGCTATCAAGTATCCACCTCATCATAAATAACATCATAAGTATTATTCACCAAATAAAATCTAAAAATGTGAATCTAACCTATGAAAATTATACCATCAGTTCTAAGTTAGGTGTAAATTTTGACCTCAGTAGGTAGTGGCCTCAATTTTTCTCTTGATCAGGCCTGTTGCTGTGCAAGTAGAGTTTGTTGTAGTGGTCCAATTGTTATACTTTGTTCGTCATTCTCATTGAATGTATTTGGTTGAAAGATGAGTTTTAATAAGGAAAATAGTATCCAATTCCCAGAGGAAATCTCCTCCAAAGCACAAAGGTCAACCCTATTTTCTCTTTATGCACTATTTTGTTTCCCTTGCACGTTCTATACTTGACTTGGCTCATTTTTAGCCTTGTTTTTCTGTTTAGGCTTGCAACAACTATAGTTAATTTAACTTCATTATATACTCTTGGCCCACCCCAAGATTCTATATTATATAGGTTCTCTTTTTATCCATGTTTTGCTCAATAATCAGTATACGGACCTTTTCCACATGTAAAAAAATGGAGAATTTTATTTCTTCGAGAAATATATACAAATAAGAAGTTAGTAAAAAAAAAGATATAAATAAGAACTTAGTAGGTTGTATTTGTAAAATTAATTTTTTTTTTGACAAGATTGTAAAATTAATTTTAAAATTAATAAAATAAGAACTTAGTAGGTTTTATTTCTCTCATAAATAGATATATGAAGAAGACAATCTTTTAAGAAATGAAGATTATCAGCTTCATTTCTCTCATATTTACTAAATAAGATTTTTTTTTTTTACAAAAAATAAGAACTTAGTGGGTTGTATTTCTCTCAGAGTTATATATTTCTTTTAAGAAATTAAGATAATCTTGAATTATATGAAACCGTGTTGAGCATCGGCGGGAGAAAAACATGAAAAATTTATTTCGTTTTAAATATAAAGGTAAGTTAAAGATATATGAAGAAGTTGCCACATGGTGTAAAATGGATAGGCAAATTGTATTTTATTAATAGTTAAAGTTTTTTTTTTTAAGTATTAATAGTTAAAGTTTTTTTTTTAGTTTTTTGAAGAAAATAGTTAAAGTTAAATGTTATGGTTTAAAAATACATAAAAGTTAGATAGAGACACTTGACATGATACAAAATACATGTAAAATTCGTCTCATATTATATGTGTCATTTGAAATATAATTTTTAAATTATTTTTTTTAATACCAATAAATAATTTTTTTTCTTTTCAATATTACCCTTATTTATTAAAGCAATTGTAAGTATACTGTAGATAAATTATAAATGTAGCACAATGACATTTTAGTCTTAACATGTTATTTGTATTGAAAATTAGTATAACTATTTACTCCCTCCATAACAAAATATAAGTAAAATTCAACCATTTCAGTTGTAACTAATTATAAGCAAAATTGACTTTTTTTGTCATATTTAAGGATAATATACCTGAAATACCCTTACTTTAATTTTTTAAATGCACACACGTTTAACAACACCTTGAAAATATACTACTGTACACACAATTAATGAAGGCAAAATAGGTTATTTAACTTAAATTAAATAACACAAACCACATTCCTTAAAAAGTGTGAATTGGTCAAATTTGCTTATAAAAAGTTGTGGAGGGAGTATATTCTTTAAGATTTGTGCACACATTCAATATGAGACACATGTAAATGCATTATATTTTGATGATACTAGCAACACATTCTTTTTAAGACACTTTTTATTGATGACATTTAAATGGATTCGATTAATATATGTAGGACCCAATTTCTTTTAAAATGACCCATACATATTTCAACCAATCAAACATCGTATGTTGTAAAGAGTGTCTTGCTAGCATAATTCTCGTGTTTTTATTAAGAGACGTGTTCTTTAGACATAAAAGTTAGACATTTTATAAAATACAATTCAGATGTGTGTTGTGTTGGAATCAGTGAGAAAGAAAAAACAAGTCAAAAACCGTATATACATACGGTGTTAGATGTCGGATTTTGTGTACATGAAACATTTTCCTTTTATTAAATAGTATGATGATGGTTTTTGGGTTTATATATTCTCCCAACCTCTGACAAAACATTCTTGTTATGCTGCTTTATCTTCTTATGCTATAAGAGTATAAGACTAAAAGAGCATTCTCTGAATTGTTCTATGGAAAAAACAGTATCTGCCCGTACCAATGGAAACACAAATTACCAATCCGAGGAAAGTGGTTGGACTTCTTACTTTGAAGATTTCTCTAAAGACATTGAACCAAGTTACTGTTCTTCAAGTTTAGGTGGTTCCTCTTTGGTCTCAGATGCTGCTTCTTGTGCTGCATGGAAATTTTCACATAAAAATCATGTTAGAAACTCACCAAACCTCTCTAATAAACTCTCTTTGAAGAAATCAAGAACCAAACAAATATCAGAAGATGACCCTTTGGAGGACACTGCTAGCTCACCTGTCAATAGTCCAAAGGTATGTAATTATATTATTTTTTCATTTAATTCATTTATTTTTCACCATTAATGATGAATATTTGTATACCCTTAATTTTCTTGTTTATAATCCTCATGATTATCTGCAGGTTAGTGACATGAATCCAACAACAATGATTTCAAGGAAGATTGATGATCAACTAGATGGCTCTAGGGTAATCAACTATGATTCATTCTTAATTGATGTTTTTATTTTTCTTTAAGAAATGATTTTGGAATTTTCATCTTAACCAAATATTATAGTTTATGATGATGATTTTGTAGGATAAGGGATTTAAATCAGAGCATTATCAAAAGCTACGGACAAATGATCGTGACTTAAATTTCAATGGAAAAAATATTGAGTGTGCAGATTTGAAGAAAAGGGGATTTTGCTTGGTTCCTATGTCCATGTTGGTTAATTACTATGGATGATGAATTATAGTGTGTTGGTTCTTTGTCTATAATCCTCTTTCTTATCTATTTCTCCTTCTCTTGGTGATCTCATGTGTAGGCTTAAGGAAATGGATTTGATGTAGTTAGTAGTAGTCCCTTGGACTTAATGATCTCGATTGTTGATGAAGATTGGACGGTTGAGATTTTGAGTGTTCAGTTTGCCGAAAGAAATGAAATTGATTCAGTCAGTAGTCATTACACTTAATATTCTCAGTTGTTGAATAAGATTGGACGGTTGAGATTCCGAGTCTTCAACTTGCCGAAGGAAATGAATTTGATGTAGTTGATAGTTATTGTACTTAATAATCTTGGTTGTTGATAAAGATCGGACGACTGAGATTCTAAGTATCAACCGTGCCGAAGTCACTACAAAAGACACATGATATCTATCTAATGGCTTAGATTTACCAATTTAAGTGTATGTATGAGATTATTGACTGTAGTGAATCTAAGTACTTAGCAGCTTAAGTGCTCATGTTAAATTGGTATATACATAGCATGCTCAATAGTGACTGGAATAATTTGTACCATACTTATCATTGTTCACATGCTCATAACTTGAGCTAAGAATTGATGTTTTATTAAGTTGTTCTTGAAAAGAAATTTAATTATTTAGTTTTAAATTTGGCATTCTAAATGGATATTGTTATTTGTCTGAAAAACATGATAAAAATGGATAAACTGCCTAGATAATGTTCGGAAAACATGTGGATGACATTACTATAAACTTGAAATTAATAATCTAAATGTTGGTTTCAACATAATTCAACATAATAAAGGAAAAGCCTCTCAAAAACATAAAAATAAAGGAAAAGTATGAGGATGAGCACTATTTCAATTTTTATACTTTTATTGCTAATGGGTACAAAAAAGTAAATGATATGGACAGACGTGAAACCAGGTGGATCAAAATGCTGAATCTTTATTTTACTTCAAAAAAGTAATATTACTTTTAAGACTAATTAGCTTATAGTGTAATTTTTTTTGAAAAAACCAAAATGATATATATTACCACGAGGAAAAATGTTTTACTTCTTAGCACAAGGTGTGCCAAGAGAGCAAAACAAAGAGTCAGTCAAACAATACAAGAAAAAACCAGCCAACCAATCCCCAAACAAACAAGGGGTTGCCACCACCACAAATGATAACCAAAAGGAAAACAAACGTTATTAGCCTTTAACCATCCTAAGGAGGACTGTTGAACTCTATCCAGAAGCTGCAAAATAGTTCTTTCTTTATTAGAAAAGAGCCTGTTATTTCGTTCAGACCAAACAACCCAAACACTGCAAAGCCAAATCAGTTGCAAAAAGGAACGACGAGGTCTATAGCTACCCGAAGAAAATGCGAATTGTGTAAAGTGATCCGTAATGCGAAGGGGATCGACTGAACACACACCAATCCA
Source organism: Medicago ruthenica (assembly GCA_018208015.1). NCBI lineage: Eukaryota > Viridiplantae > Streptophyta > Magnoliopsida > Fabales > Fabaceae > Medicago > Medicago ruthenica. The sequence goes on from CM031372.1 coordinate 89,901,253, forward strand.
AGCCTTGACATGATTCCACAGAGATCCGAAGAGAGGGCAATGGATAAAAAAATGATCCACTGATTCGGGAATGCCACAACCAGAAACACATAACTGAGAATCAGTGGGAATAACACCGCGACACACCAAGTTGTCTTTTGTAGGCAGCCTGTTACGTAAAAGGCGCCAAGCACAAATTGAAGCTTTAAGAGGAGCTTTTTTATGCCAAACACCCGCCGATTCTGCATCAGACCTGTACAAATCCTCTCGAGAAAGCAACTGATACACTTCACGGACAGTATAACCAGCACCCTCATTAGGGCCCCATAGCCAAACATCTGCAACTGAGTCCTGCAGAGAAACATTAGACAGCAAAGACCTACACTCCCCCAACAACTCCTCTTCCCAGGCTAACAAACGCCGCCTCCACCCCCAAGCTGCCCCGATCTCTCCCCAACCTAAGGAAAACATCTCCGCCACCGTGCTATTTTTATGAACAGACAAATCAAAAAGCTGCCTGAACCTCTCACTAAATGGAACCGCCCCCACCCACTTGTCAGTCCAAAAAAATGTATTCAAGCCATTCCCAACCTTCCGCTGGAAGTTCTCCTCAAACCAACTCCCTCCCGCCATACCCATCCCCTCACGGATTTTCACTATCTCCCTCCACCACGTCGAACCAGTCCTCCCTCCTTCTCTAACAAGCCCCCTCCTCACCATACCGCGAGGACAACACCTTGTACCACAAACCCTCCCTGTCCACCAGACACCTCCAACACCACTTCCCTAAAAGAGTGATGTTAAATTCCTTCAACCGCCTCACCCCCAACCCCCCACCTCCTTACTCATACAAATAGTATTCCAATCAACCCAGGCAGTTTTCCTTTGGTCCTCACTCCCACCCCAAAAAAAATTCATTAGAATAGAGTCAATAGATGAGATTATACCTGCGGGAGCTTTGAAGAAAGAAAGGGCGTAGACAGGTAGAGAAGACAGGACGGACCGAAGAAAAATTAAGCGACCACCAAATGATAAGCTTCTACTCTTCCATTCAGACAGTCTAGTCTTAATACGATCGACAATGGGAACCCAAAACGACAAAAGTCTAGCATCTCCACCAATAGGCAAACCCAAATAAATAAAAGGAAACCTCCCAAGTTTACAAGACAGAATAGAAGCCGCCTCCATGAATTTATCAAATTATATAGTAATTAAGTAGTCAATTACTTTGGTTCTTAAATTTGTGAGACGTGATAACTATAGTCTTTTGATATATCGAAACTACATTACATAACATCTTTGAGTATATCTTCTATTAGTAACTTCATATACGGAACTGATAAACAAATAATATATTTAATAGCCAAATTAATGAATGAAATAAATATTTAACTATCAACTAAATAAAGCAAATTACATTTGAGACCGTCTTTTAATTTTGATACATTTAGAGATAAAGTAGCGTCTCACACGTTAAATCATTAAATTAGATAAAGAAAATATTTGTTATCATACACTTTTAATTTGAATGATAACCGGGGTGTAGTCAGTGATGAATCATGAAGGATGATCTCATGGCCGGAGCAAATATTCAAATGTTTTGAAATTTTAATTATGAATAAGAAATAAATGAAAATCCATAAGATAAGAAAGTATTTTTTTTTCTTCATAACATTGAAACACTAAGATTCGTGGGCAGGCAGTACTCTATTTTTTTTGATAAATGGCAACAGTACTCTATTTGATATAAATAAATTTGTGCGCCACATGTAAAATATACATTTCGACGTAATCTATGAAAAATAAGTTTATAATAAATGGTTATCCAAAAATTTCATTTGCAGCATTAGGTCCATGGCAACTATGTTGAGAGATAGGGGACAGGGAGGGGTAAAGAATTGGCAACACTTTACATTTTACACAGTGAAAAAGGATGCAATCGTACATTGTATGTCGTAAATAATAAACTTTTGTAGTTTAGTTAGTCTAACATATATTTTTTTTTAAACATCAAAATATATTAATAACTAAGTTCTTGTATAAGATGAACCGAGATCGGCAAGACTGAAACAATATAGTGAAGGACGCCGCATATAGGCGGAACAATCAAAAGAAAACCATACACCATTTACATCAAAGACAAAATCCAAAAAATCAACAAGAGACACCGCCCAAAAGAGAGCTACCATCGAAATCAATACAACGCAACACCAAAATCAAGACCAAAACCAAAACCAAATTCCACCACAACATCAGTAACAAATATAGTGCCAAAACCCATCACAAATGGCCACAAAAACAATTTCCAACATCAACAATCCACTGCTCGCACCAAAACCCTCTAACAACAACGACAAAAACGAACAACCTCTGAAAAACGACCGGGAATATAAACCCCTAGCTAGTTTAATAATTATATATGAATTATAAGTGTGTTTTTTATTTTTATTTTACATAAGTTCATGTAATCTTATTTGAGACATGTCGTGAACTAAATGTGGTTTACTAGTGATAAGTGCCAGAAACTAGTTAAAAACATATATATTTTAGGCACTTTTGTTACTTGTTTTACAAGTTATTTATGTAAAAGCTCCAAAATAATGGATAATTATCATTTTAGGCTTTTTTTATACCTAATACCAACCATTTATGCAGGTAAATACAATTGCTTTGGACTTAAAGATCATAAATGAAAGAAAATGTTGTCCAAAGGGTCGCTCAGCGAAGTCTGGTAGAAAGTCATGAAAATCAGGCAAACAGGGCATATCTGAGCGAAGTCCAAGCGAGATTAGGACATCAAAGTTCGCTCAGCGAAGGCTAGGCGAAGTCCAAGCGAAGTTAGGCAGAGAGTTTCAAATCCAAGAATTTCAGGACATCGCTCAGCGAAGTCTGAGCGAACACTTCGCTAAGCGAAGTAACAAACTCGCTGAGCGAGCTAGGGCGGTTTGGACTGGCTCTGTGCTGATGTGGCAGAAACCCACTGGTGAAGAAAGGAGACTTCGTTGAGCGAAGTACAAAAATGCAGAAAGGGTATAAAAAGGATCAGAAACAGAAAACATAAAAGATATATGACATTTGAGGACGAATTAGAGAGAGAAACTCAAGGCAAAAGTGTAGGAAGTGGATTCATCAAGACTTGTTGAGAAATCAAGATCTTGTCATGCAAATTCATCCTTTCTTCCATTTTTGTAAGGCTATCGTGGCAATGAGTAGCTAAATCTTAGGTTGTTGGGATTAAAGGAAGTTGATCAAGCACAATATGTATTCATTATGATCTTATTAATATATGATTCTAGTTTTGTTTGATATTGATAATATCCTTGTTGTTCATGTTCATCTATGATTTGAAATGATATTGAAAAATACTTTTTGAATCTAAATCTAGGATAATCATCTATTGAAACTCAAATTCTGGAAATGGAATTTAGGTTTTGATTATCACTTTAAATATCAAAGCTTAATGCGATCAGATTGTTTAATAGGATGAGAAATTGTCGATTAAACAATACGGTTGAAATCACGATGTTGTTTAGACATAAACAATGTTGTCGAGTGATATGTGGTAATATCGCACGAGTCCCTGTGGATACGATATAAAATATACTTACTTTTGATACTAACATCAACTAGCCAAATTTCAAACTAAAGGTGGATTACTAGTCTCTGTCGTTAGACTCAAATCCGGTTGGTGATGTAAACCAATTTCACATATTCTAGATTGATTCATAAGAGAAATTTAGGGTGAGGAGACGACGTCTCTTATGGAAGGACCCATAAAACATTCATAAATTGATTTATAATTACTTTTCTCTAAAAGGACGACCTTGGCTCGCACTTGCTACATGTGGGTTCAAGATTAGTGCCTTTTTACTACTAGAAATGTATGCTTCTTATATATAGCATGTAACTTAATTTTGGCTTTTTTTCCTTTCAAGAAATTGATTATTTACTAGAAAAGCAATTGTACTCGACACAAATGATTGAACATTCTGCTCACACTTATTGTGGCTTAGGTTTAAGTCCGTAACTATCTAATTGGTAGGTTATATGTAAATTCAATTGTAAATCTTCAATGTAAATGGTGGTTCTTTATGCCCTTGCATGAAATGTGTCTTCCATAATCTAAATTTCAATCATATGAAAAAATTAACAACTTGAAAAAGGTATTGGATTTTTTTTCTATATATCCTCACGCTCAACACTATTAATTGAGTTTGGTGCATGAATATAAATAGCGAGTGACCCGATCTATAAGTTATAATATCATATTACATTTTTATATTGATCATAATTCATCTTATATAAAACTGGCTTTTAAGATGAATATATATCACTTTTTATAAACTTTATCCGAACCTTATACTTGAAGTTTTTCCAATATTAAGTTACACGCGCGCACGCACATGCGCATATATATATATATATATATATATATATATATATATATATATATATATCCAGTTATGCTGTGGGATTCTCTTGAACAATATTAATCTTCTTTGGGGATTCTCCTATGATTGAGTAAACAATCGATACATTTATTCGGCGAATGTGTTTAATGATTGATAGTATAATATACTTAATACTTTACTCAAGCAAGAAGAAAATTAAAACAAAGAATCACGAAAGATGCTTCTGCAAGCTTCCTTCTATCCTAAAAATTTGTTTAATTAAAAGAAAGAGTCTCAAATTTAAATATTAGTTTCTTCTCCTACCTCTTGCTGGCCAGTGATTAATGAAGAATATATTCATAAATGGTTGCAATAAAGACCCCGCCATGTGCTTAAGCATTTAAAACAGGTAAGCACCGAAGAAGAATTCAAGAACACAAACTTCTTCAAAAAGTTTTACTTAAATATTACACTGCTGTCTACTTGTCTTTCACCCTCTCCAATATACAACTAAGATTATTTTTTTTATAGAAACTAATTAAGGTTATTATTTTTGTTTATGATTGTGCATAGAAATAAAATTGAGTACATATCATTTGCATGAGAAATAATTTTTTATTTTTTTACACGTCAAAGGACCTTCCAACACTTTGATACTCATACTTAGATTCCAAGCATGCGTTATCAAGCTCGGCTGCATGAGCTAGAATATTCTTCATCTTTTCGCAAAAGATACATATATACTAAGTGCTGGTCTAACAAATTATTACTATCTTATCTAAAGTGAGACCAATAATAACTCAAGATTTTGGCTGGTAGTAAAAAGGTTTTGGACTCAAAGATTTTGAGTTTAAGTCCCGCTAATACCTTTGAAGAAGGTAAATGTATATACATTTATAAATGTCTTGTACCGAAACATTATCCACCCACCTTAAATTTTACTTTACAAAAAAATGTGAGACCATTGACTATCTAAGAGTGAATAGTAGAACTAAAACTAGGTAATAGGTGGATTACTACTAATAGTGATCAGTGAGTAATAATATTATGGAAATACCGTCTCTAAAAAAATATTATGGAAATACTAACAAATGCCCAAAGGACACCAACACTTGTTAAAAAAGGATCAAATAAAATTTTATCTTGAGAATTATGCATTCAACACTTTAAAACACTTTAAAAATTGACGTTTACTACATAAAACTTTTTCATTTATTTCTTTTGGGTTATGCTAACTAATGTCCATGTGACACTTGTTAAGAAAATAACAAAAAAATCTATTGAAAAAAGCATTTTTTACATTTTTAATAAATTGACTACACAAATTCCATAATAGTTTTACAGTCTTGCTAACGAGTGTCTCCGCGACACTCTTTAAACATTTCAATTTAAAAAATTATTCATTAAAAAATTAATTATTTAAATTTTCAATATATTAAATTCACAAAATTTCATTAAAACTTAGCATTTTCCATAGTTTTATTATATTTAGTTCTTTAACAAGTCTGACGCGGCACTTGTTATTAGCATTTTTCATTACATTTTTCTTTTGTATTCTTAATAAGGGTCTAAAGAATGGTTGTTAGCATGATCCATATTATAAAGGAGATAGGATATTTGTACAACCATTTTGTAACAACTTTTGTTATAACTTTCTCTCTCATACTCACATTATGTTTTTACTTTCTCTCTCTATTGCTTTGGTTTCCGTGTCAATACATATTTTTCTTTATAAATTTATAATTGTCAAAAAAAATTGTCATACAAATGATTGCTCAAATAACACACCTCCTTACAAATATGTGATAGGAGTGAGAGACTTTTGAGACTCGGCCAATGGTAAATTTTAGGTTAAGAGAAAAGTGGGGCCTAAATAAAAAAAAGAAAAAACTTAGGTACAATTTCTTAGGTGCTTTTCGTATGGTTCTTAACTAAATTCACCATGATTTCCTTAAATCCGTAATTTTCTCAAAGTTGGTTATATCCAAAAAATTTGTATTTTTAGTTAAAAACCATACGAAAAACACCTAAAGAATTGTACCTAAGTTTTGTCCTAAAAAAAAAACTGGTTAATTGTCTCCCTATTCCCTAGCTGGTCGGCTATATAGTAGGCATGACAATGTTGGCTACTATACATTCTGTACAGTTGATATGGTTATTGAGCTAGCTATCCGTCATTTGTAAATTGAGTATTTTTGTTTTCAATACTGGTACATCATTTATTAATTAATTTTATCATGTTTAAAATATATTATTTTTTAAAGGAGAAATCATGTTTAAAATAGTTTTTTTTAAGCTAGGTATGTTTAAAATAGTTGTAATTGTAAATATATGGCATGCAAATAATAAGTATTGATTTTGCTTTAGTTTCAAATTTCAACGACCAAACAAATATTAGGCACATATAAATGGAGAATCGCAAATTCAAACTCTCGCTCTAATACATCAAATGTCTTTGCAGGATATTACTATATGAGGTGTACTTTACAAAATAAGTACAATAATATGTTAGTTTCATAATATGATTTCACATTAAAAATTGGTATGGGTAACTATTTTATTAAGAAGTGTGAACATCCCAAATTTGACCTATAATATTAGACCTATGTGGTATATTCTTTGTATATAAGCTCTGCAAGTCACCATCATGAAGCAATAATGTAAATGGGTGAACTGGTGGCCTGTTGACAGTGATCTTTGTGTAATTGCATGCCATTGCCATGGCAAAATCAATGTTTTTGAGATTGACTAGGTTGGATTAGACTATAATTATGGGATAAAGAACAAGAGAAATAAGATTCATTTATGCCAAATACTTGTATAAACTTGCCACTAGCTAGATTGAAATGACAATCATTCATTAATTATTTGAACATGGCTTTAAAATTGGTTTATCATCACAGGTTAGGTGACCAATTGTCAAATAGTTAATGGCTACTAATGATGTGATTTGTGTTATGTGGATGGTAGATCAAAGGTCTTAGTCTAGCTCAAATCCAGAGATAGAAAGTTAGAGGATAATCTTATCTTTGATCCTACACATTGTACAATAATTATTCGATGAATTAAATATATTTGTAGTCCTTATAAAATATGGACATTCTAAGTTTAGTCCTCACTTAATTTTAATATTATTTTAGTCTCTATAAAAAAATTTGCACTCAAAATCAATCCTTACTCATTCCAAATTTGTTTAATTTATGCTTAAACTCTTAAGTTTTTCAACATTTTTTTGCAGATGTGTTAAGAACATTATTAAAAGTTTCTCTACAAAAAATTATCTCAAAAATTTGATTTCTACTTTCATATTTTTGTTACTTTTATCTTTAATTTTTGTCGTTTAAAAAAAATCATATTTAATTTATTTTATGTTAAAAAATTCTAGATTTTAGTAAATGAACCTTTCATAGTGTTATAAACTTATCTCAAAAAAATCGTTGAAAAATTTAAGAGTTTAAGAATAATTAAACAAACTTTGTTTTAGCAGGGACTAAAATTTTAAGTAAATTTTTTTGTAGGGATTAAAAAAGCTATTAAAATTAAGTAAAGACTAAACTTATAAGTTCTCAATTTTATAGGGACCAAAAACATATTTAACCCTGTATCAATAACCATCTTTTCACCAGTACTCATCATCGTACGACCAGTATAATAAGTCTTAACTTAAGTGACTATATAATTAATTTATTTTTTCTACATTATAAGTAAGCATTTGTAAAAAACAAAAAAATTACTAAGCAAGTTTAGGTGAGTACCTTTGATTTCACACATTAATTCTACAATGAATGAACTGATTTATCGTGGCTATACCTAATATCTACACACTCTTTGAAGATGATAGAAATGGTCAACCGTTGATTTCAAATGTATAATGAAAGAATTTAATGATATTTGTAACATAACATTGTTTTAATTACTGTAGAAAAAAAAAACATTGGTTTAGTTACTCTATCCGAAAACAAAATTAAGATTGTAAAAATATGTAACTATTGTATTCAATATTCTTACTACTTTTTTTTTTTTACTCCAGACAGATAATTATTACATGAGGAATGGCCTATTTGTTTCAAATTTTTCTTATAAATGAGTTGAGGTTCCCCATTGATATATATTTTTTGACATTTTGAGATACAAAGAAAGTAAAAACACATTTTAAATTTGGTACATCACTTTTAAGAATTTCTAAATGTGATATGTTTTTTTAAGAAAAAAGATATCATAATAATTTCCTGATTTTTTGACAAACAATTCTATATAATTTCTCAAAGGCTTAACTGCACTTTTGCCCCTTATCTTTTGCCAATTGTGCGATTTTGCACCCCATCCTTTTAATTGAGCGATTTTGCACCCCATCCTTTTAATTGAGCGATTTTGCACCCTCTCTTTTACCCCATTTATGGTTTCATAGTCTCTCATGTATTTCAGTGCTGATGTGGACAGTGATTAGCGACCTGACACACGATGATTGGGATAAAACGAGTACACATCAGCAAATGAAACCTGAATGATCCATTTTACCCTTAATGACTTCAGATCCATGTGAAAAGACAAAAATACCCCTTTCTTCTTCCTTCTTCTCCCTCTCCAAGTGATGCCAAGTAAACGCAACTTTTTTTCTTCCTTCTTCCTCCCTCTCCAAAAACCAATCCACCCTCTTCTTCTTCACCGATTCTTCATTCAATCCCTACAATAAATTCATTCATCTATTCTATCTTCAAACAACGACAGCAAGTCACATCCTCCTTCCTTCGACGTCTCCGTCAGCGGCACCGTCGTCTTCTCTTGGCGCTCTCCCTGGCCTCAAAACCTTGCTCGTGATGGCGCTTACTCCGACCTATTCGCTTCGTTCAGAGAACAAGAAGTTGTACTAATTTGACAAGAGTAGATATTTACAAACAAGTTGGGTTAGGTTTTGACTTGGAATTAGTTTTGGGTGGTGAAAGAGCGGATTGAGGGAGGAAGATGTGAATTAAGAGAGAACTGAAAGGGTTAATGTGAAGATCTTTGGTGGTGACGCCGTCGGTGATAGAAAGATTGGAATTAGCGACGGATTCTTCGGGTTCGAAAGTGATGTCGAATGGGTTTGTTGAATCTGGTTCAGCTTGGATTCAGTTTTGTAAATTGTGCTTCAAGAGGAACATGAAGAATACACTGTAGAGTTTTACAGCCACACTTGGCATTTCCCATAAACACATTATCGCCAGCATATACACTTTCTAATGTACCACTTTGAAATTTCTATGTATCTTGGATATTTAAATCATGATATGGTATGTGTTTTGATTGATGAAACTTGAGATTAGATTTTGCATTGGAGGAAAAAGGGATTTTGGAGGAGGAGGAGGACGGATTTTGGAGGAGGAGGAGGAGGAGGAGGAGGAGGAGAAGAAGAAGAAGAAGAAGAAGAAGAAGAAGAAGCAAGGGATAAAAAGGTAAATTCACATTTAGACTGGACTCACTATGGGTAAAATGGACCATTCAGGTTTCATTTACTGATGTGTACTCGTTTTATCCCAATCATCGTGTGCCACGTCGCTAAACATTGTCCACATGAACACATGAGGGGCTATGAAACCATAAAGGGGGTAAAAGAGAGGGTGCAAAATCGCTCAATTAAAAGGATAGGGTGCAAAATCGCACAATTGACAAAAGATAGGGGGCAAAAGTGCAATTAAGTCTTTCTCAAAAACTTTACACTAATACATAATTCTTTTTGAATCCTAGATAAACCAGCCCCAAGACATGCACACACTCAAGGAGAGAAACATGGGTCTATAACACTGAAGCATGAGTACTTGTAACATGGTGAAGTACCCGTACCAGGTACACACTCGTACCAGATACACGTACGGTATTTGTGGTACTATAATTTTGCTCATTATTGTATTGTGAGTGAAATTTATGGCTTTCTGATATACATACATTAATATAACAATATAATGTTATTTGTGTATTTGAGTTTCTTTTGTTGTTGTAACCCACTATATATTTCGACATTTAAACTTCTAAAGAGATTTTTTTTATTCGGAATTGAAGAATTTAACTCTTTCATATTATATTCTATAACAAAACTTATGATTTTATTGACGTACCCATACTTTACTTTTTCTAAAATTGACGTATTCTTGTATCGATACCCGTATCGTACTGAGTACCGTACACATACCTATGCAACATAGGTCTATAGCCTATAGGCCTTTCTTTCTTTAAAAAAAAGCCTACAGGCCCCATAGGCAGTAGGTCTGGGTAGCATAAATTTTTTCGGACACTAATTTTGACGTTATGTTTTTTTGTTTATGGTAAAAAATAGTGGATATCGATTTTAGACTCTGAAAATAGAATCGCAAGATTCAATTTGATTCCTAAAATAATTTATTAAAAAAAATAATAATTTGATTCCTAAAAAGATAAAAGTAATATTAGATTCTGAAAAAAATAAATTGGGATAAGTTCAGTAAAAAAGAAAGTCTAAACCAATTAAATCTATATTGGTCCGGGTTGTTATGGTTTTTTAACATTTTTTAGAAGTGAGATCGAATCAGACTAAACCGATGATATATGGTTTGGTTCAATTGATCGGTTAGTTTGAAAGTACAATTAAAAAATATTTTTTTCAATACTTGTATTTAGTTATTAAAATTAAAATATATGAAGCTTAGGTAAACATTATATGAATATCTATACTTCAAAAAAAAAAAATTGTATGAATATCTAATTGAGCACACACAAAGATAGAAAAATATTTTAGTTTATTTATCTGTAGTTATTTTTTTTAGCACTGTCTTCAATTATTTTATGAAATTAAAAGTTGAACTAACATAGTTAAAGACGAAAAATGTGAATAACTAATTGAACAGCCTAAGTTATCTATGACAAATTACTTAAATATTTAAATTATTTTGTTGATAGATAAATATTTGAATTCTCGTCACAAAGAATAAACTTGTCGTATATTATTTTAAGTTATTCTTTATACTCATTCAAGTAATTAAGTGAGGAGGAGTTTTAATTTTTCTTTATTTTGAATATATTTCTTTCTTTTTGGGGTGATGATGGTAATAAAATGTTGGGTCTAAGCTAAGTTAAAGCAGACTTAGTAAGCTTAGTAAATCTATCAGTTCGGTTCACAAATGATTGAATTTTAAAATTGAAAACGAGAACCGAACAAATTCAGTTTAGTTTTCTAAGGCTTTGTTTGAGAGTTTGGAGGGGAAAGGAAGGGAAGACTTTGAGGGGTGGAAAATACGAGGGAAAACAGAGAAATCTTTCAATTTTTTTAAAAGAGTAGTTTTTTAGAGAATGATAAATTAATGCATATGATTACTATATTTTAAATTTTAAAAATATTATAACAACATAAATTAAATTTGAAGAATTCATACAAACCCTCCAAAACCACAAAAAACCCTCATTTAATACAATTTTTGAGTTCCCCAAATGATGAGAGTTTTGTATTATGAAGAAAAGTTACCTTCCAAAGCCCTCCCCTTCCATTTTCCTCTGTTTCTTCCACTTACTCATTCCTTTTTTCCTAAGCCTTTCCCTTCATTCCCCTAAAAAAAACTCGCAAACAAAGACTAAGTTTGATTCGATTTTTTATTCAAACCAAAAAAGACCGAGTAAATTTTGGTTTAGTTTGATTTTTCGGGCTTATCATTTTTGTATGAACCACTTAGGGGGTGGGTTGGGGTAAGAGAATATTTGGAAATCGGATAAGCGTGAGAGCTATTTGGTGAGGAATGTTTCATTACCACTTTTGAGTGAATAATAAGATGATGGAAATTGACCATCTCAAGATGTGACACCCGAAACCACACTTTGAAATACAAAGTAATATACGAGTATTAACATTATAACATTTCCGGTGCATGATTCAAGTCATATAAATCTAGTTAAGATGGAAAGACCGAGCATACTATCCATCCAAGTTCTTATGTATATTACTGGTGGCACCGAAAACACTAATATATTTTAAGAGTCTTATTAAAACAAGTATACACTGTCTCAAGTAATAATATAAAAAGATCGAACCCACAAGGATTGACGCGATGTAGCTTTTTGTAGGTTTTCAGTTTGTAAACTTGTTTGCGTAAAAATAAAATAGATCAATTCAAAGTAACAACAATAAAAATAAGGCTTAAATGCATTTTTTTCCCTTATGTTTCAAAACGTTGCGATATTGGCCCCATAATAAAAAAATAAAAATTTTGCCCTTTATCTTTAGGGAAGTATGCTCTTTTGACCCTCTAACTTTAGGGAAATATGTTCTTTTGACCCTCTATCTTTAGGGAAATAAGCTCTTTTGACCCTTTATCTTTACAAAAAGTTGTGATTTTGGCCCCCTGTTTTGGGACATGTGGTGTCTTCTCAGTAACTTTGCAACGTTTTATAAAATTAAGGGGTAAAATTGTTATTTTTTTTGTTAGGGGGTCAAAATCGCAACTTTTTAAAAATTAAGGGGTCATAAATGCATTTAAGCCTAAAAATAAAGTTGAAAACAATAAAAGATGAGAATGCAGCAAAACACTTAAGAGATCTGAAATGAGAAAGCGTGATTAAGAGCAATGAATTAGTTATGACATGAGTTTGCAAAGATGTAAGGAGTTGTAACTTTGTATAGCTTCTTGGAGTCCTAGTGGCCTTGGGCAGTGGCGGAGGTACCACAGGGGCCAAGGGAGGCCGTGGACCCCCCACGTTTTTCAATTTTTTTCCTACTAGTAATATACCTAGTTTTTCTCTCTTCTCCCAATTTCACAATCGTAACCGAAGCCTTGCCTGTGGCTCTTGAACCACTCCGTTTCGTCTTCTTCCTATTCACATTTTGTCTTTTTCACAATAATATTAGTTTAATGCTTTTATTATATTGGATTGTTGGTAGAGTATTCTATAGTAGTTAGTTAATACATGTTGTCATTTATTTAGTTGTAGCATAGCACACCGTTATCATTTTTGTAGTCGTTTTAACCATTATCAATTTGTTGATTTTGTAAATGATTTTTCTTTTTGCATTAATATATTTATGTTTATCTGCACTATTTTTTAATTGGAAATTCTATGTGCAATATTTTACTTTCTTTAAATTTCATTGAATAATTGTTTTTTTAACTCTGGATGTAGCTTTTTTTTTTTTTTTTTAAATATGTAGTGCATTTGATAATTTATTTTTGTCTTTACTAAAGTATACCTTTTAAATTCGGTCCCCCCCCAATTTTAAATCCTGGCTCCGCCCCTGGCCTTGGGGTTTTCTAACTCAAAAATCATGATAAACGTGGGGGTACTACTCTTCCGAGGTTCACAACTCTTATGTTTACCATGCAACATTAATATTAAAGTCATATCTTAAGCACTTTCCTTCTTGAAAAGGTTGAGTCTTTTCTCTATGACAAGAAATCTAGATAGTCATTCCAACAATCTTTTAAGGTTTTAATCTTTTCAAAGCATAAAAATGTAACTCATATTAAACAAACAATTTTATTTCCATCTTCCTCCAATCTTAGAGAATTTGGTAATAAAGATAAAAGTGATCAAGTTTTACTTTAAAGATTAACGTTAATATAAGTTGTGTAAAAGAAGCTTGAAGCTGGAACAATTTAAACTTATGCAAACATAATCATAACATCATCATGTCTTAACCACTAAGGGGTTTAGCTCACGATTAGCTTAAAGACAAAAATAGAAAGAAGATAAGAGATGAATGAAAACATAATTGAAATAATTAATAGGAGAGTTTAGGGTTTACAAAGGAAGATTACAATCCATGAAGAAGAGGAGTGAACTCTTTGCATTACTCACTCACAATGATCCTAATTAAGACTCTAACTCTCTAAGAACTAGCACTCATGCTCATCAATGAAACAGATGAGATGGTGAGAGAACTCTAGTGGGTGCTAACCCTAGCCGGAAGCAGCCCCTCAATTTGGATGACAAGCTTCGTACCCTTGACACACATTGGCATCGTCCTTTTATAGAAAAAGTCTAGTCTTTATCCAAGTTGTGCCCTTTGCTAATTTCCTATGTGCAGTTGTCATTGTATTATGATCCCTTGAGAATCACCAATCATGCAACATGTCCACACAACCAACCATAACAAGCATCAATAGTTCTAAATAACTAAATAACAACTAAAACTATAAATAAATGTCTAAAATTCTAAATAGACACAAATTAGATGATTTAGGTCATACAATCACTCAAGACATCGTTAGATTATGGAGATAATTCAAAGGTAATAGTCAACATAATTTTGGTTATCAATTACAATTTTGATTATTAATTGTATAGAATAATTTTTCTTTAATAATGAAAAATACAGCATGAGTTTCGTCTTGCTGCCATAGCAACACTTCTTGCGTTTTGTTTTTTGAATAGACACTTCTTGCGTTTTAAGTTATGCATGCTAGTTTCTTTATCCCAAAAGGTATTATATCTACGTATGATTAAGGTTTCGAAAGACTTAGAAAGCCAAGCTAACAAGAAAGTGATTTGGATCATTTGACCACCCAAGAAATAATCATATTTGTTTTTATTTTCAATTTATGGAACCCACAATGTAACTAGACATTAATTAATTAAACACCATGCATGTGCTACATTCTCACACTTAAACCTAGTTCCATTTCCTCGTGATTAGTTGGAAGAAAAAAAAAAACAATTCTATTTCGGTTGTGTCATGTAATTCATCTGTAATATTCCTTGTATTGACTTTTGTAGAAAACATATTTCTATAGACCCGTGACAAGAATAAAGTGAGAGCGATTTAGACCCCGTGAATGCAACCAAATTGGGATAATGGACACGATTGACGATTGTGTTGCATACATTGAATTTTATCTAGAATGCAAATTTGGTTTCAAAAAACACATGACGAGACTATTTTTACAAAACAAACTGAAAAATATGGTCTTGTTTGGATTGATTTATTTAAATTTATCTAGTAACATAAATATTTATAAAACTGTTTTAAAAAACTTATGGATACAACTTATGATCGTATCATAAGCTATTTTCAACTTATTTTATAGAGTTTGGTCTAAGATAGATTATAAAAATTACTTATACTCCACCTTAAACTTATGAATACAGCTTATTGAGTACTACATAATTTAAATTTTATTTTTGTTTTCTTGCGGACATTCTCTGACATTGTTTATGAAAATGGCCGGCAACAAAGAACTGTCTGTGCAAATAATGAGAGAACAAAATCCAATCTAACGAATTACGTATCTTTCTGGACGGCGAAGCTTTGGGATTTGGACCACATTCTCTTTTGGTTATTTCTTCATTGCACCCAAAACTAACTCTAATATTTTATTTTTAACACAAGTGTGTCCAAATCATGTTTGTATGGAGTATATGGGTAGTTCGGTTCAGATGGATTCAGCCAATTTAGTGATTTGGTGTAACAGGTAACCCTTTCTATTTTATTTATAAGCAAAATTACTTAACTTCACACATATTAAAAATTAGTTTAATAACGTCTGAGTGATCTGATTTGACCAGAAAAAAATTATAGTGATCTGATGTATACCGGATCAATGTATATACAATCAACTTAATATATATAAGAAATCTTTCGATACGGAGGACCTATTTTAGTTCACGACGAGTAGTTCTTCGGTGAAATTGCAACGAGGTTACAGAGAGACCTTGGAGAGAATTCGATGAAGAGTTGGTGAAAAGTGTTGAAATGTGTTCCTCCCTTCGTATTGGTGTGTAACAACCTTTATATAGGGGAGCTTGTTTGTAATTGTCTCCGTGAAACCCGTCGGCAAATGCGGGAATTCGTTAGAAATCACATCAACAGTCATGATCGACAGAGACGTGCTTCTGTTTAGCCAATCACATGGGAGGTCTTCAGTAGTTCTCAAGCATGCGAAAATTACGGGTTATTGGACTCTCATGAGTTGGGTAGGCGACAAGGACTAAAGCCCAACCAAAACACTTAGGTCGCGCGACAAGGACCAAAGTCCAGTCCAAAACACTTATTTTATATAAAAAACATATAGTTAGTAAAAAAATCCCACTACAATAATCATCGTATTAAATTTGCATTGAAATTATACTTTGATCTTGTAAAATAGGAGATTTTTTTTCGAATGAAAATTTATTAATAACCAAAGTCTCTGCACAAGGCGAACATAGACCAATAAGATAAAAACAACAAACAAAGGCGCCTATATAGGCAGTAAACTAAAAAAAAAAAAAACCTTACACCTCGGACATCAAAAACACCAATAAAAACATCACCTAACTGAGGGCTACCACAAAGTAGGACTGAGCAGAATTATTTGGCCCGCCCGCAAACCGTTAAAACCGTGAACAATATGAGTGTTACATGCGGTTTTGAATGGGTCACGAGTGCCAATACATAAAAAAACGGAGCCCGTACCCGCCTGTATACTTATTTCGTTTGAAAATTGCTCTTCTCCCATACACTTTTGCTCATTTCCATAGAAAGTACCGAAACTAACCCTATGTGACTTAAGTCACGTTCAGTAGCATTATAGTGACTTAAGTCACGTTGAGCCAGCGTGAGTTAACTCATGCTCGGTACATACCAACGTGACTTAAGTCACTTAGCGTCCTGTTATAGAACTGCAAACTCAGAAACAGAAAGTCACTTTGTTTCAAACCAAACCATATGAATTTGCTCCCAAATTGTGCGATTTTCTTCATTCTTGCGCCAATCAACATCAATTTCTACCCCAAAATCAAGTAAGTGTTTATTATCCTACTGCATTGGCTTTTTTTTTGGTTTAATTGTTAGATTTTTTGGAGAAATTTCACATATTTAGGTTTTTAGGATTTGATTTGCATGTTAGTTTTTAGGATTGTTAATGATGAATTAAGTTAGAAATTGTTGTTTAGATGTTGATTAGAGTAGGTTTGACTCAAATGTGATAGGTTAGAGTTAGAAATTGTTAGATTTTATGTTGAACTCTAGGTGTTTGATAAAATGTCTCAATGAAAACATTTGGTCTTTATGGTTCTGGCAGCGGGTGGATGCATCCGGTCTTGCCCCCTCCTTCAGACTAGGTATGAGAACATCAGTCGTGGCCTCATCACCGCCTTGTCAGAGAGATAGCATGGGGAGACCAACAACTTCCATCTGCCCGTTGGGGAGATGATCGTCACACTAGATGATGTGGTGTGTCTTCTACACATCCCCATCGTTGGGAGGCTCATGGGTGACGAGGATGTAGACTACGAGAGAGGTATGGAGCTGTTGCAGAGCGAGCTGGGTTTGACAGAGGCAGATGCTTTGTCTGAGGTAAATAAATAGTGGGGTGGGTATATTAGTATACCTAACCTGAAGATTGTGTATGACAGACTCCTGTATAGGTGTAATGAGTTGGAGCAGCCTGCTGATGAGGAGGAGGCGGAGGAGCTGGATAGGACTATGACTATGTGCATTAAGGCATTTTTGTTGTTCTTTGTTGGCGTCACCATTTTCGCCAACAAGAACAGCAAAAACATTCATCTGTTATGGCTGACTATGCTGCATGACTTGGTGTTGAAGTAAAAATCTTTTTGATGAATATTTTAATGATAACAAACCTCATGGAATAAATGATAAGTTTTATGAATGATGATCTACTGATGTTTGCACTTGAGTTTTTGTTAAAAGAACAGAAATCACATAAGTGGATAAGCTAGAAGCCACTCACAAGAATAAGTGCATTATATATACTCAACAATGCAAGAATGAGTATATCATCAGTTGAAACAACAATATCAAATCTCCATGAAGATTCATAGCTCAAGAATCTTGATAGAAGAACCTGAATCATGATGGAAGAACTTACATCATAAGCTACACAAGAATGTGCTTGAAGTTATGTGACAAAACTCACATTGAGTAATGTGTTATATGATTTGAAGATCTACCGTGAGAAAACAAGATAAAAAGAAATATGCATACAAGTTATGAAGATTCTCAGAACCTCCTCAAAGTGTCATACTTCCAAAGCTTCTAAAGATAAGAAGTTCAGAGTTCAGAATGTTCATATGAATAGAGTTCAGAAAGTTCATATGAATGGAGTTCATAATTATCATGAACATTAACCCAGAATATTTCCAAGGATTACTTCATAGATCAACAAGAATATTTAAAATCATTTGTTACAAACAATGATGAATTAAATGCAAAGAAATATTCTTTTGGACTTCAAAGAAAGAATCATCTTGTTTGTCAAAATAAATGATCTCTCATTTATATGATTGACGTGTATTTGAATGGAATAAATAACAACCTTCATAAGGTTCAGAATGTTGAAGAACATCAGAATGTTCAACATAAAGTACAGCTGTCAAAAAGGCAGGAACCTAGAAGAAACATTCTGAAGTTCATATGAAGAACCCATGAAACATTCTGAAGTTCATATGTATGAACCCATAAAGAGTCCAGAAGGTTGCTCAGAAGGTTCATCAGAGCAAACCCAGAAATCAATGTTCATACCAAGAACATGCAAGAGCAGACGTGACATGAACATATCATATGCATAAAAGGATTTCAACTTTGGATCAAGAAATCATTAAAAACATCTATGGTGATTAAAGGATTAATGGTTTTTGATAGTTTCTTGGTATTTAATATGTGTTCTTGAGTGATTAACTAAGACAGGAACAAAGTATAAATCAAACCAAGAATCAAGTGATCAAAGAACATTAAAGCTTATGAACCCAGTCAGAGTTCAGAAGGTTAGTCAGAGTTCATAATGTTCAAAGATAGTTCAGAAGGTTGTTCATATGGTTTATCAAGAACAAGCCCAGAAATATATGAACATTATCAAGAACATTCAAGGCTCACAAGACATAAATAAAAGTCCAGAAAGTACCATGACTTAGATCAATCAAGGATTAAAGGCATTTATTTGGATAAAAGTCAAATGGCATATTCATTGTTCATTAAAGACTTATGAACAATTGAAGTACAAAACATTAGGAATATTCCTCTAAGAATATCATCCTAGATGTTGTATATGTTGGAACAAAATGTATGAACAACTCTCTTTTGGGTTTTGATGATAACAAAGTGTTAAAAAGAGAATTGGAATTGCTAATGCTTGATTCTAAGTGTGTAGAACCATGTACTTAAAGTTTGGTATCTAACATTGGTTATGAAAGAACAAGTTAAGAGAAAGAAGGAAAATATAGAAGCTTGTGTTGCAAGGCTGAAGAAAATCTGCGTCTGAAGGCAGCTTCTGAAGAGTGCGTTTGAAGGGTGCGTTTGAAGACCAGCTTCTGAAGGCAGCGTCTGATGAACAGTGTGTCTGATGAACAGTGCTTCTGAAGACTGCGTCTGATGAACAGTGCTTCTGATGGACCAACTTCTGATCCGTACGTCTGAAGACCAGCTTCTGAAGTACTGTGTCTGAAGGGAGCTTCTGATGAACAGTTCATGTAGCCAGCTTCTGAAGAGAAGCTTCTGAAGTCTGAATCAGCAGTCAACGTTTGCAACTGTAAACAGTGAAGTACTGTTGTGTCAGAACAACTCCTTACAAATCGTGTCTCCTTGGATGAAACACGCAACCAGGTTTTAAGGAAGCAATTCAAATTAAATTGCTCTATTTTCTGATCAGTTCGCACATACTGTCAGAACAGAAGGAATTTATGCTGGCAGTAGCTTCTATTTGCAACGGCTCTTTTGATGACATGGCTCTTCTCAACAACTCTTTAATCTTCTATAAAGGATTGAAGGATTGAAGATGAAGAACCAAGACTCTGTCCCAGAAAACGTAACACTCTGTTTTGCGTAACTGTCAAATTCTTAAGAGTCTCAACCTGAGTTGTATTTTGTGAACACCACTGATTGTATATCAAGTGTTCAACTCAAACCTATTTCTGTTGTAAATCTGTTTGAACCAAAGTCTCATTACTTTGTGTATTGAACATAGAAAGTCTTAGATTGTGTGTCTAAGCAGGGAAGTCTCTTACTAAGTGTTTGAGCAACTAGAAGTCTCTTACTTGTGGGCTTGAGCATTGGAAGTCTCTTGCTTGTGTGCTTGAGCAATTAGAAGTCTCTTACTAAGTGTTTGAGAAACTGGAAGTCTCTTACTAAGTGTTTGAGCAAATTGTAATCTTTCTGATTATAATGAAAATCTCTTGTTAGTAACAAGGGGACTGGACTACTTCCGGATTGTGGAAGGAACCAGGATAAATCTTGTGTCTCTCTTTCCCTCTCTCATTTACTTTATATCTGCTGCATAAAACACTCTGAAAATAGTTCAGATCTGATCAATATCAGAATCTGAACTAACATAAGTTTTTGAGATAGAAAAGAAATAGCTCACACAATTCAACCCCCCTTCTTGTGTGTTTTTCTCACCTTCAGTTGGTATCAGAGCTCCGGTTCTGATATTCAATCACCTAACAGTGAGTCAGTATTGATCTTGAGAAAAAGATGTCCTCTGGTGTATCTGGTGAATCCACATCCAGAAGTGGTGGTGGCGGCTATGGTACAGATAACAAGCAATCTCACTCACACAATAAACCTCCTATGTTTACTGGTGATGCTGAGAAATTCTCCTGGTGGAAAAGCAAAATGTACAGCCACATTATTGGAATTGATGACTCCTTATGGGATATCATAGAAGATGGAATATCTATTCCAGTTGATGAAGAAGGAGTAGCCATTAACAGAAGAAGCATTACTGATGCTGAGAGAAAGATCTACAGAAAGCATCACAATGTAAGAGGTATCATTGTGGACTCTTTACCCCACAATGAGTATCTTAAGTTGAGTGATAAATCAACAGCTAAAGCCATCTTCACCTCTCTCTGCTCTAACTATGAAGGGAACAAGAAGGTTAGAGAAGCAAAGGCAAATCTTCTAGTTCAGCAGTATGAGTTGTTCAGAATGAAGGAGGATGAAAATATTGAGATTATGTTCTCAAGATTTCAGACTCTTGTTTCTGGACTTCAGATTTTGAAGAAAAGCTATACTACTGTTGATCATGTGAACAAGATCCCCAGAAGTCTGCCATCTAAATGGAGACCTAAGGTGACTGCTATTGAGGAAGCTAAAGATCTAAATACTTTAAGTATTGAAGATCTTATAAGCTCTCTAAAAGTGCATGAATTGGGACTCAATGAAGATGAACCTGTTAGAAAGTCTGAGTCTATAGCACTGAAATCTAAAGGAAAATCATTAAAAGCTCTAAAAGCTATATAATCTGATGAAGAATTTCCTGAGGGAAATTCTGAAGAAGATTCAGAAGCTGAGGAGCTGGAATGCTTTCTAAAAGAATTCAGTACTTGTTAAAGAGTCAAAAGAAATCTTCTAACAGGAGCAGTAACTTCAAAAGATCTAGTTCCAAGAAGGAAGAACAGAAGGGCTGCTTAAACTGCAAGAAAACTGGTCATTTCATATTTGAATGTCCTGAGCTTCAAAAGGACAAATCAAAGGAGAAATCCAGAAAGACCAACTCAAAGTCAGACAGATTCAAGAAAAGTCTTATGGCTACATGGGATGAGCTTGACAATGAATATGAGTCTGAGAATGAAGATGAAGAAGAAGCAAATATAGCTTTGATAGCTACAACATCTTCTGATGAAGAATCAGGTTCAGATTCTAAAGATGAGGTATATTCTGAACTCACTCGTTCTGAACTTATTGATACAGTTAAGGATTTTATGAACCACCTTAGAAGCAAGTTAAATCAATTTAAATCTTTGAAAAAGAAAAATAACTTGCTGGCTGATGAGAATCTTCAACTTCAAAATCATATCAATGAGATTGATGAAGAAGTTAAAGAACTCAGAGAAATGGCTCATAAGAAACCTGATGAAATTCCTAGTGAACAAGAAATTGTATTTCAGGATTTTATCATAACTGGAATCAACAGAAGTAAGATTGCTTCTATGATTTATAATATCAGCAGAAACAGGGGAGAAGGTATTGATTTTAAAAATGATCCATTTAACTTTTCAAAAGAAACAAACCTTCCATCCTGTTCTGGAGATATTATGAAAGGTGTATGTTTTGTACCTGCATCTGAGATTTCTGAGAAACCGAATTTACCAGAAACAAAGACTGCTGACTCTGAAGTTCTGAACTGATCAGAATCCAAAACTTCTGAACCTAAAGGAAAGATGAAGGCAGAATCTAAAATTTTGCCAAAGTCTAAACCAAAAGGTTCTAAGTCTAAGATTATGAGAAAATCAGATTCTAAACCTGAATGTTCAGAGTCTGAAGAGTTCAGAACCTAAGACAAGCAAGTCTCAAACTCTGAAAAATTCAGACTCAAATTTTCAAAAGGCTGTGTTTGTAAAATCTTCAAGGGATACTAAACTAGTTTATACAAAATTTGTTAAATCTCAGAATGCCAGTCCAAAGGTACAAAAGAAAGCCAATCTGTTAATTGATTCTGATTGTATTAAGAAAGGTCTGAAAGTTTGTTGTGTGTCAGGAGCTGGCAAAACTGAAGTTCTTAACAAATCAGAACCTATGACTTATGAATCCAAGATTCTGATCAAATCAGAATCAAAGACTCTTAAGTCTAAAGTTCTGAAGAAAACAGAACCAAAGTCTTCAAAGGTTCAGACTTTTAAAATCTCAGAACCAACGACCTTCAAGTCTCAGGTTCTGAAGAAATCTGAGTCAAGACCTTTGAAAGCTCAGGTTCTGAAGAACTCAGTGTCTGATACTAAGACTTATTCAAGATTAAAGGATTCACATCCAAGGTATCTGAACAAGTCTGAGTATTATAACTCCATACATAAGGTGCAACAAAAGACTAAACCTTTCAGAACTAACCCAAGAGGACCCATATGGGTAACCAAGTCAGAAATCATTTCTGTTGCAGATATGATTAAATGCTAAAGAAAAGGTGAAGTCCTGGTGCCTGGACAGTGGCTGCTGGCATTGCATGACAGAAGGAAAGTCTATGTTCCAAACCCTGACTATGAAAGGAGGAGGAACTGTGGGATCTGGAGGAAACCACAAAGACTGGATCATTGGTGCTGAGCTAGCTGACACTTCTCCTGAAGCCAATCAAGAACATTGTTGGAACAAAAATGGGTGTTCAGAAACAACCTGATTGAACAAGGAGAGGTAGATCAAAAGCTCCACAGAGGTATGATTGTTCTATGTTATACTTAATAGATTCTACATCAGTTGGAAAACTATCAGATTCATGAAAACAACATAACCTTCTTTGTGATAATACTGCTGTAATCTGTTTGTCTAAAAATTCCAATTCTACATTCAAGAGCCAAGCATTTTTTGAACTTAAATTTCATTTTATTAGAGATTATGTTCAGAAGGGTGTTTTGGATTTTCAATTCATTGATTCTGTTTATCAATCATCAATGGGCTGATATATTTACAAAACCCCTCATTTTAGACAGATTTTATTTTATTAAAAAGAATCTGAACTTGCATTTCATCTCTTGAAAAATTGCTTGACTCTGAATAGAAACTGAGAACCTGAAGTTCATCAGAAGCTAAGACTTAACAGACACTCACTTTGAGAGTCTGAAGATAATTCAGTTTCTGAAAACATCAAAGTCTGAGTTTCAGAATCTGAATTTTTGTGACTTCTGATAAAACTCATCATAAGTGGACACTTTACACGTGGCCCACTAATGAGAGTGAATCTGAACAGTTGTTCAACACTTGGCCAGAATCTGATAAGTAATAACAGCTGGGCTGTGATGAGATTAAGCTTTGAAAGTTGTGCTTTGCCCCTCCTAAAGTCATCAATGTGCAGTTGTGTTAAATGTTTTTCTGTTTTCAGTTTCTGAAATGTTTTAACAAAAACACAAACACACTTTCAATTTCTCATCCTATATGTTCAGTTTTTAGACCCAGTTTTAAACTCTCATTTTTGTCTGATAGAGTTCAGCAACACTGAACCATATGCTCTGTTTTTTTAAAGAGTTCAGTTGTACTGAATCATATACTCTGAAAGAGCTCAGTGGTACTGAACAAAATGATCTGAACATTTTTATCTCACATTTTCACTCTCTTAAATTCTTGAACATTTCTTTTTGTTGATGACAAAATGGGGAGTAAAAGTAACAAGTATTTCAGGCTCTGAGCTTACAGAACATAAGTTAATTTCTGTTATGTAATTAGCTTATGAGAACAGCTTATTTTCTCTTAGCCTCTGACTATATTTGTTGTGGGATAATTCTGAGTTGATTCAAACTGAATTTAATTAACAAGGATAAAACTCAAGGGGAGCTTACAAACCTCACCTTGTGAATTATTAGACTTAGAGGGAGCTTACAAACCTCATACCCTAAAGTCAACTTGTTAATTAAATCACTCAGAAACAGTTTGATTTTTCAACTGTGTGATTTAAAATGAATTTAATTAACCTGGATAAGACTCAGGGAGCTTACAAACCTCACCTTGTGGATTATCAGACTTAGGGGGAGCTTACAAACCTCATACCCTGAAGTCAACTTGTTAATTAAATTAACAACAATTTTCCTTTTAATACTTGTGTTTGTCATCATCAAAAAGAGGGAGATTGTTGGAACAAAATGTATGAACAACTCTCTTTTGGGTTTTGATGATAACAAAGTGTTAAAAAGAAAATAGGAATTGATAATGCTTGATTCTAAGTGTGCAGAACCATGTACTTAAAGTTTGGTATCTAACATTGGTTATGAAAGAACAAGTTAAGAGCAAGAAGGAAAATATAGAAGCTTGTGTTGCAAGTCTGAAGAAAATCTGCGTCTGAAGGCAGCTTCTAAAGAGTGCGTCTGAAGACCAGCTTCTGAAGGCAGCGTCTGATGAACAGTGCGTCTGATGAACAATGCTTCTGAAGACTGCGTCTGATGAACAGTGCTTTTGATGGACCAGCTTCTGATCCGTACGTCTGAAGACCAGCTTCTGATCCGTACGTCTGAAGACCAGCTTCTGAAGTACTGTGTCTGAAGGGAGCTTCTGATGAACAGTTCCTGTAGCCAGCTTCTGAAGTCTGAATCAGCAGTCAACGTTTGCAACTGTAAACAGTGAAGTACTGTTGTGTCAGAACAACTCGTTACAAACCGTGTCTCCTTGGATGAAACACGCAACCAGGTTTTAAGGAAGCAATTCAAATTAAATTGCTCTATTTTCTGAGTTCGCACATACTGTCAGAACAGAAGGAATTTATGCTGGCAGTAGCTTCTATTTGCAACGGCTCTTTTGATGACATGGCTCTTCTCAACAGCTCTTTAATCTTCTATAAAGGATTGAAGGATTGAAGATGAAGAACCAAGACTCTGTCCCAGAAAACGTAACACTCTGTTTTGCGTAACTGTCAAATTCTTAAGAGTCTCAACCTGAGTTGTATTTTGTGAACACCACTGATTGTATATCAAGTGTTCAACTCAAACCTATTTCTGTTGTAAATCTGTTTGAACCAAAGTCTCATAACTTTGTGTATTGAGCATAGAAAGTCTTAGACTGTGTGTCTAAGCAGGGAAGTCTCTTACTAAGTGTTTGAGCAACTAGAAGTCTCTTGCTTGTGGGCTTGAGCATTGTAAGTCTCTTGCTTGTGTGCTTGAGCAATTAGAAGTCTCTTACTAAGTGTTTGAGCAACTGGAAGTCTCTTACTAAGTGTTTGAGCAAATTGTAATCTTTGTGATTATAGTGAAAATCTCTTGTTAGTAACAAGGGGACTGGACTACTTCCGGATTGTGGAAGGAACCAAGATAAATTGCTTCTGTCTCTCTTTCCCTCTCTCATTTACTTTATATCCGCTGCATAAAACACTCTGAAAATAGTTCAGATCTGATCAATATCAGAATCTGAACTAACATAAGTTTTTGAGATAGAAAAGAAATAGCCCACACAATTCAACCCCCCTTCTTGTGTGTTTTTCTCACCTTCAGTATACACTGCACTTCATTGATGTTTTACTATTAGGATCTGATTATATCAAATGGAAGTCTTACAAATCATCCTAAGTAAAACAAAAGGAACTTTCGAAGTTCAGAAGGTTCAATACAACACATGCTTTAATTCTGACAGCACAGTAAAGTGGTTGGCAAAGTGAAGCAAAAGCAAGATAGCAATCTCAAAGTCAGAATCCATAAGATTTCGACACCTAAGGGATTTGGTACTGTACAAGACCAGAAAAATCCCCTAAAGCACGAGCATGAAGTGACATTTCCACTTTCATCTCTCCTGCACACAATCCAAGACAGATCTGCAAAGTTTTTGGCTCAGGAACTTTCTGAAGTACTGCACGCATATCAAAAGCAATTCACCAACCCAGATCTTCATATGATATTCATAGGATGAACCCAGAAATTCATCTGACATTCATCCATATGAAACCCAGGAACAATCTGATGTTCATCACTGATGAATGTTTGAACATTCTGAAGTATTCTGATGAACAAAAGAACATTCTGAAGTACAAGACTCTCAACCAAAAGTTGCTAAGTCACTAGGACACGTGGCACAAGACCATTGGACAAGTCCTACCAACTACAAGAGGTCAAGAAACTCTATAAAAGGAGCCGAAGGCTTTCATTCAAAACACACAGCTTAAAAGCATAATTAAACATCTTATTAAAAGAGTTTAAAGCTTCATAGCAAAATTGATTTCACAAATCAAACTCTAAAGATTATTAAAATCTCCAAGAGTGTGAATCAATCCTAAATTATCTTTTTAAAGATGATCTTCTTCTTCTCTCCCCCCTCTCTTATGATTGCCTTCATCTTGACTACATTTCTTCAAAACTCCAATCAATTGTAAAGAGCAAATCTCATCTAGTTTTAAGGGTATTAAAGTCTAGGTTGAGTAACATAATGCAAGGTCTGGTGTGACTTAGCACATAAAGTTGGAGCCTGCTGAGGCTTAGAGAATACAAGTTGTAAATGTTCCAAGGGAACAAGATTGTACGGTGCATATTTTGAGAGGGTATCTCAAGCATCATAGTGGAAAACTCTCACAGTTGTGAGGAGTGGACTAGCCCACATTGGGTGAACCACTATAATTCTCGTGTGTCATATTCTCTACCTTTACTCTTTATTTTCAGCATAAATGTTTGAATTCACTTTACACACCATTATCACTTTCTTCATTATTTATTACACTAACAGTTCTGAATGTACTTCAGAACGTTCTGAACTTAACCAAGTTTTTATTTCTTCCAAGTATCAACTTGAGAATAATTTATCACAAGTGCAGGTTAAATTTAAAAAGGGTCACAATTCAAACCCCCCTTTCTTATGACTATTATTTCCACTTCAATTGGTATCAGAGCTTTGCCTCTATGGTTTGAGCACTTAACAGTGTATGAGGAAAAGATTCAAAAAGAAGTGATGTCAAAATCTGCAAATCAAAGTACATGTCACATATGCAACAATGTCAGATATTTCAAAACTAGACGCCCTCTGAACAAGAAAATGCAAAGATGGCATCCTGAGATGACTTTGAAGAAAAAGAAGAAGTCAATACATGAGTAAAGACAAACACATAAAGTGAAGAGGTAATAAATTCTAATCCTTATCTTTTATGTAAAGTGTTTAATAATATTTCATATGACTCATGCATTTTATCTTAAAAGTATGAACTTTTTTAAAAAATAACTTTTCTGAAATAAAGAAAGAAAATGTGAAACTACTAATCTTGAATGTGAAATATCTTTAAACCATTCAAGAATTACAACACTCTTATTTTAAAATGTTTGAGAAACATAAGGTTCTCAATGAGCAAAAATTGTAAGATTCTGACTTATTGAAACAAAATGTTATTGTTTCTATTGATCATCAATAACATTTTACCATCAAACAAAAGTTTGCTGCACTGAACGATTTGTTGGAGTGGGTTCGAGAGGAAGCAAGGAAGCTAGGATTTTCAACCGTTATCGGTAAATTAGATAAAGGTGGCAATGAGAGAAATGCATCTATTACTGTGATATGTTAAAGAGGAGCTCATATACCGAGTACAATAAGTTGACTAGGCATAAAATATCTGGTTCGGTTAAATGTGAGTGTTCGTGTCGGCTGAGAGGTTATTTGTTGATTCCTGGTGATTGGAACCTCAAAGTTGGTGACGGTAGACACAACCATGAGATGAAAGATGTGTTGAAAGGTCATAAAACCGCTGGACGTCTCAACCCAAATGAAAGCCTATACCTTCGTGAGTTGACATACTCAAATGTTCCTCCGAGGCAAATTCTTACAAATTTAAGGAAGAGGAACAGTAGTACTTCAACTACTATCAAACATATCTTGAAATCATTGGTTGAGAATGAGTATGTGTATCATTGTAGAAAGTATCCTGAATTCGATGATGTCAGTGATATTTTCTGGGCGCATCCAAATGGTATCAAGTTGTTTAACACGTTCTCTACGGTGCTTGTTTTGGACTCCACTTACCGTCTTCCATTGCTTGAGTTTGTTTGTGTCACTTCTACCGAGTACACGTTCTCTATTGCATTTGCTTATATGATGTCTGAGAAGGACGATAACGTTACTTGGGCTCTTGAGAAGTGTCATGATCTGTTGCATTCCAAAGATATTTCACCCAAAGTAGTTGTCACTGATTGGGACCATGCTTTGTTGTGCGAGTATCACATTGAAAGAAATGTTATAGCAAAATGTAAGAAGGATTGCAAAGTTAAGGATCTCAAAGGTAAGGATGGGAAAGAGATCAAGTCAAGTGAAGTGGTGAAGACGGTGATGCTTGCATGAGAGGATATTGTGAATTCCGATACAGAGCAATCATATATTGATAATTGCAACCGGTTCAAAGTTGGATGCGACAAGTTTCCTAAGTTTTTGGAATATGTTGAAAATACAATTTTGGGTCAGGTGAAGGAGAAGATTGTCAAATTTTAGGTCAATAAAGTCATGCATTTAGGGAATAGTACAACAAACAGAGCTGAATATGCACACAGCCGGTTGAAAAAGTATCTGACTAGTAGTATGGGTGATTTAAGTACAAATTGGAACTCCGTTTAGAACATGCTAGAGTCACAACATACTCAGATACACACATCCTATAATCATGCTTGAACATAGGTTCAAAGGAAAAATGTTGTGGTCTATGGTGATTAGAAACATATCAAGGAACACTTTGCATTATCTCTCAAACAAGGCTGATCGAGCAGTTACGGTTGGTACAAACAAATCTAAGTGTGGTTGTTTAATTTTCATCACTTACGGATTGTCGTGCGCGTGTACGATTGCATTGAAGATCAAAATGAACACCCCGATCTGTTTGGATGAAATCCACACTCACTAGAAGAGGTTAGGTTCGAGTATGAAGGTGATCCAAAGGCTAGAAATGAAGACATCTCTTTGTTACCAGAATGAGATTTGCTTCAGGTACTTTCTCCTTAAAACTGTGTTTATTTTTGCCTAGTTTTTTTTACATTATGTTCTGTACTGGTATGTTTTGGATTCTATAATCCGAACTCATTATGTGAATTCCAGATTTTAT
Organism: Medicago ruthenica; assembly: GCA_018208015.1. Classification (NCBI taxonomy): domain Eukaryota; kingdom Viridiplantae; phylum Streptophyta; class Magnoliopsida; order Fabales; family Fabaceae; genus Medicago; species Medicago ruthenica. The sequence continues at coordinate 89,931,020 of CM031372.1, forward strand.
AATCCGAAAAGTTCGCATTTAAGCCCCATGCAGACATACTTGAGTTGCATGATCTGGTGTGCTTGATGGTTTTTAGATTTTATAATTGAAAACATGTCTTTCATTTTTGAATGTATAATCCGAAACCTCACAGACATAAAACTGAATGCAATTTTTTGCACGGTTTTCAACAACATTCCACCTAACAATTTTTTTTACACATTGTAGGCCCGGTTCAACGAGGCTGATTACAACATGAATGTCCATATCAAAGAACAATTTCGATAGCTTGTTTTGTCGGAAACAACCTCTACACGTCCACCGCCAAAAAAGGTCACCAGTAAAGGAGCTCCAAAGAAAGATAAACATATCATTCGGTCGACAAACTGATCGCCTTCTCTATGGGAGCATGTTGACTCCCAGGATCCACATACACAGGCTTCACAAACATTTTCAACAGTCACAAGTAAAAAAAGTGCAAGGAAAAGCAACATGTCTCCCAATCCTCCTAAGCTAATTCCGGTTAAAGTCAGCATACCACACAAAGACCAAATCCTACCTTTCATGTATGAATTTATTGAAAAGGTGGTGGATGTAGCCAGTGATGGTCATTGTGGGTTTCGTGCAGTTGCGGGCCTACGTAACTTGACTGTTGATGATCACCAGATGATCTGTTACCAACTTCAAAAAGAGCTTATCGGTGAAGAAAATGAGCGCTATCAACGGTTGATTGGGGCGAATATGCGATATAAACAGGTCTTAGGTGCTCTAAACTTTTCTCGTATTGGTCCTGCACCACCGGATAAGTGGATGATCATGCAGGATATGGGCTATCTCATTGCACAAAGATACAAACACGTGGTTGTTCTACTATCCATTGAGAAAGGGCGATCAGAAACCTTTTTCGCTTTATGCGGTGAACCGTCACATAGAGACCGATTGATGTGTTTGACACATGTGAAAGACAACCATTTTATGATGATATATTTGAATGATGTTTGTCCAATTCCTCCCACTTCCACGCTATGGAGACGACACAATCGAGAAGATGCAAAAGAATGACCTGATAGATATGTCAATCAAATGGTTGAGTATAATACAATATGTCGGACGACAAGTTATGAGGTAATAGGAGATGACGAAGATTTGTATAATGTTGAAAATCTTGATCCTGAAGAGAATGTTGTTGCTGAGAAGAAGGTTGAAGATGGTGTGAAGATTGAAACAAATGAAAGCTTTAATCTTGATGATTGTAGCATATATCTATGGGCGGATTAGATTAAATGTATATCATTAGTTGAAATATATATCATTAGGTGAAATGTGTAATGATATAAATTCAACTTTTTTGGTGTAATGATATATATATATATATATATATATATATATATATATAATGGTTTTTTTTTTGTATAAATATAACCTTATTGTCCTTTACATTATTTTATATATTGCAAAAAATTGTTGAATCCACAAAAACATGCAGTGTTGCTGTAAACTTACTGTGTTCTGTAAACTGAATAATTTTGGATTTTAAAAGCCGAAGTGGGATTCGGATTTTAAAATCCAAGGGGTATTTTTGGAAGAAAAAAAATAGGGCACGTGAGAAACGCATAAGATGGAAAAAATAATAGACTTTTTTTTTTTATTTTACTAGTAAAGTGACTTGACTACTTGTCTTTAATAATATTATTTTATTGCCTACATTTTCACAAAAAACCTAAACGTAAAATTAAAAAACATTAACTCTAGCTGCTCTCATTTTAAGTTTTAAAAATGTCTCTTCTATGTCAGTTATAAGTTATTCCATTTCTCTTTGCGTGTCTTGCGAGTAGTTCCTTCCTCCTCCTTGTTGTTCACAGTTAGCAGACCACAATGGGTCTTTCTCTCTCTCACACTCGCCCTCCATCACAATTTTCTTTCTACTACCCTTTACCGTGGTGTGTACTGTGTGTTGCATAGCTTTTATTGATCTAACTCGTTTCAATCCAACCGACCAACTCGCCACCCGCACAACCCATAACTCTTGCTATTCGAAGTGCTTATTGGGCGGAAATGGGTCTCATATTAATCTGTTTCGGTTTTGGGCATATTGAGGTTTCGGGCCTGAACCCGCCCGAACCCGTCTGATGCTCAGCCCTACGACAAAGGTCCAACACCAAACTAACCACCAACAACAAAAACAAAGCCTAACCTCCACACAACATAAGAAACCAAAATTGTGGCAAATCCTTAACCTCCATCTCGAATTCCCGCCGAAAAGAGATCCAAAGACCTTTCTCCTGCTACTCGTATCGAAACCCCTCCAAAAAACCAACAAACCGTCAAAATCTCTTTAACAACACCTTACACTCTCTTTCACAACTGAGCCCAAATAAACACTTGAAAATCGCTTATTTCAAAACTCATTCAGATTCCACCACCAATCGACCCCCGATTCGTCAGAGAATATACCAAACAAGCACAAAAACTTGAGTCAAGAAACTGATTTATGATCTCAAAGCAAAAGCGACCGGCCCACCATACTACATAAACAAATCAGTAAGGCACCCCTCACAAACTCTCAGCCCACCGGAGAATACACAAAACCATCCCAAAAACTTGAAACTAGACACTATACCCGATCTCAAAGTAAAAATGATCATTCCACGAGAATCCAGAAGACAAATCCCTCAAATAGTCGACATGTGGAGCGAAAGCGCAACCAGAATCAGCTCGAAAAAGGGTCCAGTGCGAAGACAATCTAAAACGAAACACCCAAACTCGAAAACAACCTAAATTCAACAAGTCAATCGAAAACAACACCAAAAAGTAAGAGCTAGCGGCAGAGGAGACAACGAAAACCACATATTGTGAGAACAAACCCTCTCATAAGAGAGCTATTCAAGTAACCATCCATAAATTTTTTTGCTTTTATAAAAGACTATTATTTTTTTTTCCTCTTATAAACAAGAACAAAGGAATTAGGCCCAAGGAGTATGAGTTACTCCGTCCAATAACTTCATGAATATTATAAAAATACAAGTAAAAATTCAGCATTCTTGTGTATTGTGTGCATCTGTTTAGTAAGAGATAGTATTTCTCTTTTTAAATATAGCAGCTGTGTTGTCCCAAAAATTCCACACGTTTTGCCCACGTATACACTTTGTAGCATGTCACATGCATGTGTATTTGTCACATCATCACTAAATTGCTTCATCATCAAATTATTTGTTAAATATTGGATGTTAAAATCGATGGAGGGAGCAATATTGCTAATATTAAAATAATAAGGGACTAAAATTACGGATTTAAAAAAATAAAGGCATCAAGTTATATAGATATAAATAAAACAAACAATTAACTATAATAATGTGATTGATGATACATCAAACACCATATCATGCTTAACTCTAAAGTATTACAAAGTAGCACAATTGAAGTGCTCACTGGTCAACAAAGTAACAAATCAGAGCTATCACTCTTGGCAAAAAAACATAGTAGAGCAATCAAAGTGCTTATAGATAAATAAATAACAACAACATAAAGGTCACTTAATTCATAAAGGTGTTCATCAATCTATATCAAAACAAAATACATTAGTGATGCTTAAAGACTTAGTAATTTGGACCAAAGTTATCAATTGACATCAAAACTATCACCGTTGTTTTTATCAAGGGATCACTATTCTTATTCAATTTATCTTTTATAAGAGTTCTACATACAAAATTTAGAGATTTTGACATGTTCAGTTTTTCAAATAAAATACTACCTAAACATGTTTGGCTTAATTGCACTTTTGCCCCTATCTTTTGTCAATTGTGCGATTTTGCATCCCATCCTTTTTTTTGAGTGATTTTGCACCCTATCATTTACCCCCTTTCTGATTTTGTAGCCCCTCATGTGTTTTTTTGCTGACATGTCTTCATTAAATGCTTGCTATGTGTGTAATTTGTGTTTTTAAAAAAATCAAAATTGAATAATCCCAACATAAAACCTAAATTTCCTCAATCTCTCAATTTCCTCTTCACAACCCCCACCCAACACACCACCACATACAGCCCCACACAAATGTAACACACCTTCATATTTCTCCACCACACGCCTGATCTCCTCACCGTCGGATCCACCACCCAAAGTTTTCATGTACTGCGCATCTATCACCCCTCCTCCTGAACCCACAGCCCGTGAGATCTCAACCATCACCCTTAAGATCCTCTCCGAATTTTCTCCACCATCACCCTTGTCTGTAAGTGGGAGATGCTCGTGTGTATAAGTAGCTGCTTCCATTAGTAACAAAGCTGAAGCGGCGGATATGGCTTGGTGGCGTTGACCACCGACGAGCTCACATGCGGCGAGGCATAGCGCCGGCACGGTGGTTTTTGGAGCTGTGAAAATGAGGTGGTGCATGGATCTGAGCGGCGTTGAGTGTGGTGAGGATGAACAGATCTGAACGAGGATGAGTATTGCAAGGTGGTGGTGGTGAGAAAGGTCGAATCTGAGCAAATCCGGCGGTGTGATGTCGTCGGAGAAGAGAACGGCGACCGAGGAGGAGGGCCATGGTGATACATGTGGTGGGAGGAGGGTGGAGAGGACGATGGTGGGGAGATTTGAGATGAGGACAACGACGTCGGTGGTGAGATTTAAGGGTCGGGATGGTGACGACGATGGTGGTAGTGAGATTTGAGGTTGAGGATGACGAGTGACGGTGGTGGGTGGGCTAGTGGTGGTGGTGCTGACTATGTTGGACAAAATTGCCCCTTAGTTATTTTAAATTTTGATTTTGATTTCAATTATTTCAATTTTGATTTTTTTAAAAATACAAATTACACACATGGCAAACATTTAATGAAGACATGTCAGCAAAATTCAACACATCAGCAAAAAAACACATGAGGGGCTACAAAATCAGAAAGGGGGTAAATGATAGGGTGCAAAATCGCTCAAAAAAAAAGATGGGGTGCAAAATCGCACAATTGAAAAAAGATAGAGGGCAAAAGTGCAATTAAGCCAGCCAACGTGTTTTTAAATGACTGAATTATTTTATATTGCTCCTGATTTATAACTTCTATCTCTTTTACCCTTTTTTGCCACTTGATCAATTCTTATTCTACATATGTATCTTTGGATACAAAATGAGATTGAAGCAGTAGTATGATTTGAAGCCACACGAGAACACCTGCATCAATGTGGTTTGGCATTAATTAAATAAAAGTGATACTTTATGAATTTTTGTGTGAAAGTGTTTCTTTATGAAAATGTGCATGTACTTTCTATCTTTTTCAATTTGCTACAACTTGTCAACTTTCATATGAAACAGACAGAATTGAGCACCAGGCATAAGTAAAACATTTTAAATGAGAGTTTCTAATGAAATATAGTTTAATAACTTCAAAATATATCATGCATACAATTAAAAATAAACAGTGAACTTTTACCATTAATTTTGAAATTACACACGAGGAAATTATAACATAAAATTACATTTGTATCACAATATTTCTGCAAAAAATACAAGCTTCCAAACTAAAATAACTTGATTCTAGATTTGCAATTGCTATCAACACCATTGGAAGTTATATTAACAAAGATGTCACACGAGCAATATGTTATAGCCTTCAATTTGATATATTTCATAACAATTGCTTTCCCAGGCAATTCAGTTGTTGATGTCAAATTAATTATCATCCTATTATGTACCATATCTTTCCAAAATTGTGGATTTTGTAACAATTTTCCCACCATAAAATCTGCTGAAGTGGTCACATTAATTTCACTACGTGCTGGAACAAGTTGTGACTCTACTGGAACATTGCCTACAATAGTATCATGATAATTGATATAACTTATGGAATTTTGATATTTGAAGCCTGCATAGTTTGGGTTCACTATTGTTATAACCATGCCTAAAGTCATATTCATGGTTATATTGGCTGATAGGAAATTGAATTGAGCAAAGTTGGCACGAATAGTAGGATCCTTGAGCTTAAAGATGGTTAAAATCAAAGTTATAGTCACAATTGAGACAATGATCAAGAATAATGTAGACACAACCAAACAAATTTTTAGGCCTCTTTTAGCCATGGTTTTGATTTTTAGGGTTATATGGAGGGAATTAAAAGAACTAATATTTTGGGAAAAATCAATGAAGAAAACTTTGATTTTTATGTGTGAAATAAAGTTGCTGACTATTGTTAGATAGAACTTGTACTTTTTGGGTGGAAAATCTATCTGAATATATATATTGAAATTTGATTAATCGAAACAAATGTTAGGCCAAAATAATGGCACTTAACTGACTCCTAATTTGAGTTTGACTATTGATTATGGGCATCATCAATTTACAGGATTCTTTTGTTTTGACACCTGATTTGTCTTGTAGTAAAAAAAATTCTAACTATGTTAGGTGAAAAGTAAATTGAAGACTAATTTCTGTCTATATCAAGATTGATCACATTTAGTAGGATCTTTTCTTCTCCTAGTCACGTTGTTTTCTTATTCGAGACTGGAATTTTAGACAATGCTTATAGAGCCGTAGACAAAATTAAGCATAATTAACTCAAAATGCAATGACAAAATCAAGGATAAAATGCATGTCTTTTCTTCGTGTCTTCTTGACCACTAGTCCTTTACATCTATGTTTATACATGAACTTTTAAAGAGTTTGATTTTGATACAAAATTTCATGTTAGCCAAAATTGACATACAAGCGATTAGAGGTTAGATGAGTTTTTTCTCAGCCAATAGAAGGTTAGGCGAGTGCTATTTTAACCAAATGAGTGTCAGCCGATTCTTTCTCAAGTTAACTGGCTAGTGTGTAGGTCTTGAAGACATCAAACTCAGTCAAAACTCGATAAAACTAGACAATAAGGTATGAGATCCCTCACAACAACAACTAGACCCTATCACACTAAGTGGGTCGGCTACATAAATCAAATTACACCATAAAGTTCGATCAAAAATCATATTTTGGTCCAACTCAAATCTCGAAGTTTTGTTTAATAGTTTCTCTTATTGTTTTTCTAGGTCTTTATATGTCTCTAATGATCTAATTATCCTTCTGATCTATTCTCCATACCACATAATATATATATGTCTTCTCTCTACATGCTCAAACCACATAAGCCTATTTTTACCATCTTTTCTGCTATAAGTGCTACCTCAACTCTCTCTCTCTCTCTCTCTCTCTTCTCTCTCTCTCTCTCTCTCTCTCTCTCTCTCTCCTCTCTCCTCTCTCTCTCTCCTCTCTCTCTCTCTCTCTCTCTCTCTCTCTCTCTCTCTCTCTCTCTCTCTCTCTCTCTCTCTCTAATATTTTCATTTCTAATCATATTCCACCAGTCACCACATCCAACACAACATCTTTATCTCCGCTACACTTATTTTATTCTCGTGTTGGTTCTTTATCGTCAATACTCTGTTCAGTGAACTTTTCAGTGATTTTATGTGACTTTTTTTGAGCCTATGAATCTAACCTAAACTCAGCTCACGTATGTCTTTAACATAAACCAAACAGAAATGCTAACAAGTAATGCATTCAACATCTTGAAATTTTAGAAATTGTTTTTTTTTTCTACATAAAATTCATCATTTATTTCTTTTTTAGCATGACCTTAAATTAAAGTCTTAATTGATCATCTGGTCCCTTAACTTAATTATTTATTTTAAAATGGTCTCTTAACTATTAAACGTTTCAATTTGGTCATTTATCTATTCTTCCGTTAACCATTTTGGTCATCTCCGTTAGTTTTTAACTCTAAATGTCTAAGGTGGACTAACATTGTAGGTGATCTACTATATACCTTATTAAATTTTTTAATTTTAACTGTTTGATATTTTTTTTCAAATAGAAAACGTTGAATCATGTAGATCTATTGTAGCTTACAGTGAATCATTAACACGTAATTCTTTCTCTTCATCTTCTTCCCTACTTTTCTTCTTCATCATCATGATCTTCTTCATCTTTATTCATCATCTTCATATAAAAATCCAGAAAATCAAAAAATTAAAACTCAAATTCATTATTTTTTAATTAATTAATCTTTAAATCACCAATAAATCCCCAAATCAATGTCAATTTGACCCAAATATGGATAAGTGAAGGATAATCTATGTTTACTTTGCTTCAATGATGAACACCCATTTGGTTTTGTTATGATCCAAATCTTCAACAACACATGTTATGATTTCTTCTCTCAGCCTTCACGTCACACTAGCATACACATGCACATACAAATTACATTAAATCACTCCTTGCTAATGTTGATTCACATTAGAAAACCAAACCCATAAAAAATCATTTTCCTCCAAATTCCCTACTTCACCCCTCCCCAAAATCATTACTTCAAGAATCTCAACTTCCTCAGCAACACAGCCGCGACAAAACTTCAGATTCAAATCCTCCTTGCCCTCTAAGTGACTCATGTCATTGATGAAGAGAGTTTTATATTTTTATTGTTTTTGGGTTTTTCAACATTTAATTTTGGGTTTTTTATTTTTGAGTTTGATGAAGATAGAAGTGAGAAGCTAGTGATGGGTGAAGATTCTGTTGTTGATGATGTTGTTGTAGAACACATTGCAATTGTTGATAGAGTTGTGGTTGTTGTTGTTGAATATGAGTGTTTGTGATTGTTGAAAAGGTTGTTGTTGTTGTTGATGATGAAGAAAAAATTGTTGTTTGTTGTTGTTGAAAAGAGAGGATTTACTTAAGACCTTGAATATGTTGTTGGAATTGTTTTGAGAAAAATGGATGATGAATTGTATTGTGGTTTCAGTTTTAGTTTTTGGTATGAATTTTTGTGTTGCTGGGTTTTTTTTGGGTATGAAGTTGGGAGATGAAGAGGGAAGAAGATGAAGATTGATGGTGATTTTAAATTTTTATTTTTAGAAAAATAGAAATGATCATATATTGTGAGTCCATTGTATACTGATATGCTTTTCAAATCAAACCCTTGATCACGAATCTTAAATGACACGTGGACATGGGTATACGGTTTTTGCAAAAATACTAATAGAGAAGACCAAAATGGTTAACAGAAGAAAAGCTAAAGGACCAGATTGAAATGTTTAATAGTTAAGGGACTATTTTAAAATAAAGAATTAAATTAAGGGACCAGATGATCAATTAAGCCTAAATTAAAATATACATGTACATAAAAAATACCACCCGTAAATTAAGAAGGTATGTTTGAAGTTGATCTAAGGAAGTGTACGTGAACTATGTTCACATGGTGCACGTGAAATGAAGGTAAACTTACATGTTTTAAATTAATTCAAATGCAAAACAAAATATAGATACGTGAACTCTTGACTGTGGTGCCAACAAGCAATCATTAACTTGGTAGACATTTTGGGTTAAGATCCTCTCGATTTGACAAAATAAATGAAGTATACAATTTGAAGAGAGGTAGACACAAAAAAATAGATAATGGGTCTTATCATTAAGTGGGTCCCACCACCATTAATTATTTTATATTTTTTTTTAAACTTCTTTATGTTTTTATCTATCCAAATAAAAGAAATTGAGAGAAACATAAATGGAGAGGATCCTAACTCAGAAATTTTATGTACTTCTTGAGACTAATCACGCAATTCGGGCTTCACAATGGTGGATTGAAGTTACAATACTTATAGGAACGTATCATGTTTTACGCTCACTTATATGGATTTAGTGAACTTGCAATGCTTAAATTTTTTACAATTTTTGTTGCTCAAAGGGAACGAGAGGGTGAATTGAATTGGGGTTGAACTGAAGAGAATTAACATGAGAATAAGTGTGCGAATTTTGAATTTTACAAAACTTGCATGAAGAAGAAGAAAATAAATGGGAGACGCAAAGGAATAGAAGGAGAGTAATGTTTGAAAATTAGATATGATATGAAACTAAGGATATTTTGGTCCGTTTCAGGTGTAATTTAAAAAAAAAATCTAATTTGTAAAAAATAAAAATAAAAAAATAATAGTTTAGGAAAGTAAAAAATGAGAAGTAGAAAAAGAGAGAGAGGTGGCGGTCCTGGGCATCGCTCAGAGCAACCACACAGGTCCTTTTCACCGAAAGTGAGGATCAATAGGGTGGGGAGGGGTCCAAGCAGGGTGCCACAAACAGGGGGGATATGTGAGATTAACATGATGTGAAGCCGAGACGTCGGAAAGCGTCAAGACAGGAGGATCGAGGTCAGGACAGGCAGCAGGGATCAAGCGGCATGGAGGTGTTAGGGGTCAGTCGAGGTTTAGAGGTTCTTCGCGGGTCGGCATGGGGGCTAGGTTTCGGAATGATGATGACCGTTGGGATGTGCAGTGCGATCACCCCCACTCTAGGGTTGCGGGATGGGAGGCGTGCGGTCGCTGCTTCAGCTCCTTCACAGCGATCGCGCGAGGTTTCAAATGTTGGTTCAGATGTTGTGTTGAATTCCGGGTTCAAAAGGTTTGTCACTTTCTATTTTACGAACTTTCCGGAACAAATTCCACTTTTTTATTTAAGAAAATCCTTTGAAGTTTGTGGAATTTTGGAGAATGTGTTTGTTGCTAAAAAGTGGAATGTCAATGGTAACATGTACGATTTTGTGAGATTTTCCAAGGTTAGGGATGTTACAAAGCTTTTGTATGCTCTTAATGATATTTGTTTTGGTCATTTGCGTATTTGGGCGAAAGTAGCAAGATTTGATAAGTCTGTAGAGCAAGAAGATGGGAGGGGGACGGTGGTGAAGGAGGATTGTGGTGTAGGGCGGGTCAGTGCTAGGAATGAGGGAGAAAAAATTAATTATGGGAAGCATAGGGACGTATGCATGGGGGAGGGAGAAAAAAATGTGAGGTTGGGGAATAAGGGTGTTGATACCGGGAGAAAGGAGGTGGGGGCGGTGAGGGTGAAGGAGGTCGAGGGGGAGGGAGTTCAGGTGGGAGCGGTGGTGGTTGGGTGGGGGCGGTGAAGGGGAAGAAGGCGGAGGGAGAGAAGGAAGGAGTGGTGCATGAGGAACGACGAGGGCTGAAGGTGTCGAAGAGTGAGAAAGTTCTTGTTGGCAGCGGTAGTACTGCTCCGAGTAATCCGGCTAAGAAGTTTATGCGTATGTATAGGTCGAATATGGATGACTTGAAGTGGGCTAGGAAGGGTGTGGTAGCGATGGTGATTAACGGAGAGGTTGTACCGTTGTTACAAGAAAGAATAGAAGATGTCGGGTTCAAAAATCTTGATATTAGACCATTGGGAGCGGATAAGGTGTTTGTTCATAGCTTGTCAGAGGAGGATGTTATGTCTATTATTGATGGGGCACAACAGTTCTTTGATCACTTTTTCTCGTCGTTTGTTAAATGGGACAAGGAGATTTTGCCTTTTTAGAGGGGTGCTTGGTTGCGGTTATACGGTATTCCTTTGCATGCGTGGAATTAGAATTTTTTTAAACTTTGTGTGATGGATTCCGGTCGCTATTTATGAACGGATACGTGCTCACTGGATAAAGAAAGGTTTGATTTTGCTCGTGTTTTGATAGCAACCACTTCTTTGGAGGTTCTTAATGTTGTTGATAATTTGTTGGTTGAGGTCAAAATGATTGAGGAATGGGGTTTCAATATAGAGGAGGATATGTGTTTGTTTGAGGAGGATAAGGATACACATGGTTCGGATTCGGAACAATTAGATGAACATATGGATCATGAACATAGTAACAATGTTGATGCGTTGGTCGAGAAATAAGTAGATGAATTGGCACAAGAGGAAGTTGAAATGAGCATTCTAAAAAGAATTCAGACGCAGACCATGTTGTAGAGGCTGAAGTTCTACATGTTTCTGATGAGTTATGCGCAGATATTCCCGTAGTTTTGGCGATGGTGTGTGGGGAAGCAGGTGTTGAACGTAATATTATTGCTTATAAGGATGTTATAACGACACCTGTTGAAATTGTGGTGTCTGGTGATAAGTGCCTAAATTGAGTTTAAAAGCATAGTTAATTTAAGCACTTTTCTAGCTTGTTTTGCAAGTTATCATGGGAAATGATCATAATCAATGATCAAATGCCCACTATTGCTTTTACTTCTTTCCCCATCCAATTGTGCAGGAAAATACAAGTCAGGACATAAGCTGAGCAAAGAACATGAAGTTTTGATCAAAGCCATCGCTACAAGCGCAAGCTTCCTCGCTACAAGCGAGCGTAGGCAGGGAAAATCAGAAGGCCATCGCTAGAAGCGCAGGATTGGTCGCTACAAGCGAGCGTAGGCAGGGAAATTGGAGGATCCATCGCTACAAGCGATGGACCGGTCGCTTCAAGCGACCAAGGGCGGTTTAAGGTTCCATGCTGACGTGGATCATTCCCATTGGCCAGAAGACTTCATCGCTACAAGCGACCAGCTCGTCGCTTGTAGCGAGCGTGCATTTTTTTCAGATTATAAAAGCCTTTCAGCACAGTTTTTATAGGAGTTCAGTTAGAGTTCTTAGAGTTCTTTTGTAGAATATTTTAGGTTAGCTTTTTAGACATAAAACAAGGGCTAGAAGCTTTGATCTTCATTGAGCAAAGGTGATTGGAGTGTGGAATCAACCAAAGGCTTTGGGAAATCAAGACTTGGGTTTGTATTTTCATCTCTTCTCTTCTCTTTTGTAAAGCTGTCATGAAAATGAATAGCTAAATTCCCTAGTTGGGATTGGATGCACTCTTTCTAGCTTAGATGTAATAGTTTGATTATGCAATAGATATGGTTTTTAGCAATTTATGTGAATTGAGTTTTTCTTGCCATTCATTGTCATGTTTTGATTTAAAATGCTATTGACGAATACTTTTAAATCTTTGGCGAGAATAGCTCTATCAAAATAAGAAAATCTAGACATGGATTTGGGTTTTGATAATCGCATATAGTGTCGGAACTTAAAGCTTTCGTATCGTTTGATAGGTTGGGAAATCGTCTATGAAACGATACAATCGATCTCGCGACGCCATTTGGGAAATCAATGACGTTGTCGAGCGATACGTGGTAATTTCGCTAAAACGCTACAACTCATATGCACGATCTTTAGATTACATTCGACGCCCGATTGAGGAAATCCTATCTCAACGCTTTTATTCCCTACTTTTTGTCGTCTTTATTTTCCACATTTTTACATTACCATAGTTTATGTACAAACATTCGTACAAAACCCTTTTAGCTCAAAACGATAGCGATTGTTGAACGGTTCTAAGTGTCGCACTAATCCCTGTGGAGACGATACAAAATTACTTACCTCGTTTGTTGATTTCAATACTGCAACCAACAAAATTGGCGCCGTTGCCGGGGATTGGTGTTTAGATATTTTGAACATCGCAATAATTTGTGTTGTTTTGAGCTTTTGTATATTCTTATTAATATTTTTCTTCTCTTTTGTACATTATATTTTGTGTTTGCATTAACCCTCTTTGTTATACAAAGAAAAGTTCCTTGTTAGTTATTTGTGTTTCAGATTCTCAACAAAAAGGAAATCATGGCTGATCATGATTATTTCAACTTCTATACTCCATACGAGTATGAATCCTATCAACAGTATCAACAATATTCGTATGAAGATGAACAAATGGAAAGAACGGAAAATATCTTGAATTTGTTCATGCAACAATCCATGATCAACATGCAAAATACCAACCACAGATTGAGAGCGTTATCAATCCAGTTGGATATTTTGCAAGTTCAATTGAATTGTCTACCAAGAATCATGGAGGTTCAGACCAACAATCAATCCACTTTGGAATTTGGAGAGATTGTTGAAGACGAGGTTGATGAGAGTGAGGAAGAGACGATGTTTGAAGGATGTGGTATTAGGGAATTAATGGAAGAATTAGAAATACCACACACCATAGAACTTCCTCAAGAAATGTCAGATTCTGAAGAAGACATAGCTGTTGATAGTGAAGAAGTGTTGGAGATTGAGAAGACGAAACAGTTTCTTAGCAAGGAAGAAACTTGTGCAAAGGAGGGGGTGATAGTGAGCAAGGATGAAATTGATTTGGTCATAGATTGCATGTGCTCCTTGCTCACCATATTCTGGATAGGGAGGTATTGGACTCCACATCAGCTATGCTTAAAGTTCATGGAATTCCTCCCGCAGCAAAGGGATACTAGAGCTGATGTGCGCTCCGTCTCGTTTTGGCCACCCTAACACATCAGGCGTCGAGCTAACGACGTAAAACAAGCGCTTGTTGGGAGGCAACCCAACTTTGTAAGTATTTATGCTTTATTTTAATTCTCATAATAGTTTTCACATAAAGGGAATGTGGTGCATTTCAAATTTCAAAAATTCTGCTACCTGTCATGGTCGCTACAGCGATGAATCCCATCGCTGTAGCGACGAGCTCCAACTTTTCCGTTGCTGTAGCGCCAAGTGTCTCGCTGTAGCGATGAAAGTAAAACTTGTCAGTACAGATTTTCAATTCCACTAACTCCCATTAACTTCATGTGATAAACTTATGTTTAATTATGCATTTTCATTTATGTTCAATAATGTTGAATGGGCTTTAAATTTGTGAATCGCTATCAGATGCATGATTATGATAGAAATTGTATGATTGTGCAAAGCCAAGTTAATTGTTTCTTGCTTTTCTATGTGTGTACTTGAATTTAATACGAGTACTTTGCATAAGATTTATTTCATACAGTTTTACGTGATAACATGCTTATATGTGAACCACTTAGAACTAGCCAAAAATGTGAGGAATCCTCAAAATCTTTGTATATATGCAGGAGACCGGCATTATAGTTTAACTCGATTGTTTTATGTTAAATCTGATAGTTGTTTTAATTTGTATGAAAGCATTGAAATGATCAAGGCATTTTTTGAATTTGAGTAGAAACACTTGACCACAAAAAGCCTACCCGGTGAGAGAGCGAGTATCTGTTAACCCAATTTGAGCCTAATGAATCAGAATCATTAATTATGAACTGCCAATATTCATAAGCACAATGCTTAGTGAATTTGCCCAAATATTTCAAAATCCAGTTCATAGTTAAAACACTATAGGATTCTGATATTCTTACATTCATTTGAACCCTTATCCATCGTGTTTATTGACCTTTGCCATAATGATAAAGGAACATTCGATTAGGGTGTCTTTGAAATAAGTTGGGGAGAAAGGGAGGTTGTGTTTTTTATATCAAGTAATGGTGAATATGAGATAATTGATCTTGACAACAGAAAAAGAAAAGAAAAAAGAAAGTAAAGCAAACCAAGAAAAAGAAAAGAGAAAAATAGAAAAAGGTTTGAAATAAAAAGAAAAAGTTGTCAAGAATCAATCAAAGAAAAATTTGAAGTTCACCAAGAGTTGTATTTGAGAAAGGAGGAAGTATGTAAATAGAATGAATGTTCCTCTTGCTTGGCCATTTGAATTCAATATCCCACATATGACAATTCTTTTGTAACCAAGCCAAATTACAACCCTTAAAGACCTTGTGATCATTTGCTTTTATGCTTTTAGAAATGATAATTAGATGGACACATAATTTGATTGGTATGTTAGCATATTTGCCGGATGAGTGTTCATAACCCTCACAATGGAGTTCAATATGTTTATCTACTTTATAAAGAAGTGTGTTAGGTGTGGTTCATAGATAATTATGTTATTGCCTTGCATTGTATGATGTGAATTTTGTGTTTAGGACTTATGTCATATTCATTGTATATATCTAAATTAATGAGAAACTTTGTACTTGCCCGCACAATCCGCATTTGAATTAGGTCATCTGAAAACTTTTCATTTCTTTGCATGTATGTTAAAAAATTTGTCCAAAGCCTTGTTTTTCTATTTGTTTGAGTCCTTTGTTTGAGGACAAACAAAGATTTAAGTTGGGGAGTGTGATAAGTGCCTAAATTGAGTTTAAAAGCATAGTTAATTTAAGCACTTTTCTAGCTTGTTTTGCAAGTTATCATGGGAAATGATCATAATCAATGATCAAATGCCCACTATTGCTTTTACTTCTTTCCCCATCCAATTGTGCAGGAAAATACAAGTCAGGACATAAGCTGAGCAAAGAACATGAAGTTTTGATCAAAGCCATCGCTACAAGCGCAAGCTTCCTCGCTACAAGCGAGCGTAGGCAGGGAAAATCAGAAGGCCATCGCTAGAAGCGCAGGATTGGTCGCTACAAGCGAGCGTAGGCAGGGAAATTGGAGGATCCATCGCTACAAGCGATGGACCGGTCGCTTCAAGCGACCAAGGGCGGTTTAAGGTTCCATGCTGACGTGGATCATTCCCATTGGCCAGAAGACTTCATCGCTACAAGCGACCAGCTCGTCGCTTGTAGCGAGCGTGCATTTTCTCAGATTATAAAAGCCATTCAACACAGTTTTTATAGGAGTTCAGTTAGAGTTCTTAGAGTTCTTTTGTAGAATATTTTAGGTTAGCTTTTTAGACATAAAACAAGGGCTAGAAGCTTTGATCTTCATTGAGCAAAGGTGATTGGAGTGTGGAATCAACCAAAGGCTTTGGGAAATCAAGACTTGGGTTTGTATTTTCATCTCTTCTCTTCTCTTTTGTAAAGCTGTCATGAAAATGAATAGCTAAATTCCCTAGTTGGGATTGGATGCACTCTTTCTAGCTTAGATGTAATAGTTTGATTATGCAATAGATATGGTTTTTAGCAATTTATGTGAATTGAGTTTTTCTTGCCATTCATTGTCATGTTTTGATTTAAAATGCTATTGACGAATACTTTTAAATCTTTGGCGAGAATAGCTCTATCAAAATAAGAAAATCTAGACATGGATTTGGGTTTTGATAATCGCATATAGTGTCGGAACTTAAAGCTTTCGTATCGTTTGATAGGTTGGGAAATCGTCTATGAAACGATACAATCGATCTCGCGACGCCATTTGGGAAATCAATGACGTTGTCGAGCGATACGTGGTAATTTCGCTAAAACGCTACAACTCATATGCACGATCTTTAGATTACATTCGACGCCCGATTGAGGAAATCCTATCTCAACGCTTTTATTCCCTACTTTTTGTCGTCTTTATTTTCCACATTTTTACATTACCATAGTTTATGTACAAACATTCGTACAAAACCCTTTTAGCTCAAAACGATAGCGATTGTTGAACGGTTCTAAGTGTCGCACTAATCCCTGTGGAGACGATACAAAAATTACTTACCTCGTTTGTTGATTTCAATACTGCAACCAACATCTGGCAGCCCATAAGTAGGAGGTCTAAGGACAACTGCGGTTAGTGACTCTATTCCTATTCGTCGGAAGCGTAATTTATCTTGTCCACCAGGTGGTGAACGCTCTATTATGTCTGGGCCATGCATGGAATGGCTTAATGACCATAGTCACGGTGACACACGTGTTATCTTTTCCTCTAAAAAGAAAATCAAGAAAAAGAGCAAAACACAAAGCGAGCACAATAATAATTATGTTCAGGTACCACATAAAAAGAAAGCAGATGGGTTACTTCATCATACTTTGTTAAATTTGAAAAAGGTGGCTCGTTTACCAGGTAAGGATCGTAAAGAGGTTCTGAAGATTTTGAAAAGAAATGTTAGAAGGCGTAGTGGGAGGAGTAGAGTTTGCAAATCAGTTGAGGTGGTTCATCAAGCCTCTTCAGATTCTGTTTCCTCATCGGCGTCTGTGAATAAGGATTGGGAACATTGGGTGGTTATGCAGGGGAATGAGAAGGTGGCGGTGGAGGATGTGTGGGGAATTGGGAAAGCTATAAGAGTCAAGTTTAATGGGGATAATGCAAACATGTTTAATGTGTTGTCTGGAGCGGGAAGAGGGAAGAAGAAGTTGAAAGTTATGGTGGAGGGAGAGGGAGGGGGAAGGGGAAGGTGGTGAGGGGTGCTAGTGTAATGTGGGGGGCGGTGAGGGGTGTAAGGGTTCTTTATGAAGATTTTATCTTGGAATGTCAGGGGTTTGGTGAGTTGGAGTAGAGGAAGGAAGTCAGAAAGTTAAATGGTGAAAAGAATCTGTTAATTATGTGCATTCAGGAAACTAAGATGGGTATGTGTGATGATTTTTTAGGTGCTTCTCTGTGGGGTAATTTGTCTTATGGTTACTCCTTTCGTCCCTCAGTGGGGGCATCGGGGGGTCTGTTGGTTTTGTGGGATGTTGTGGAGGTGGAGGTGTGGTCTTCTGTTAGCTTTAATCATGTGTTGATAAATCATGGCAGGTTTATCAAGTCAAATGAGGAGTTCTACTTATTCAATATTTATGCTCCTTGCGAGAATAGTGCAAAGCAGGTGCTATGGGATTCTTTAACTAGTCGCTTATAGTTGTTGGGTGGGAAGAAGGTGTGTGTCTGTGGGGATTTTAATGTTGTTCGGTGTGACGAGGAAAGACGGTCTGTGAGACATGGTTTCAGGTCTTCTGATCATGCTCCTTTTAATCAGTTCATAGATGTTAATGGGTTTGTTGATTTACCTTTGTGTGGCGGGAATTTCACTTGGTATAAGGGCGATGGCCTTTCAATGAGTCGGATTGATATGTTCTTGCTTTCTGAAGAGTGGTGTTTGGTTTGGCTCAATTGTTTGCAGTTGGCTCAGCTGAGGGGACTGTTAGATCATTGCCTTTTGTTGTCAGTAGATGAGGAAAATTTGGGTCCTAGGCCTCTGAGGATGCTTAAGTGTTGGCAAGATATTCCTGGCTATAAGCAGTTTGTAATCAATAAATGGAATTCTCTGCATATATATGGGTGGGGCGACTTTGTTCTAAAAGAAAAATTGAAATTGATTAAGTTGGATCTTAAAGAATGACATGTTTCTAATTCCAAAAATGGTTCTGGGAAGATCAACTCTATCAAAGCTCGTTTATCTGTCTTAGATTGCAAAGGGGAAGATGAGGTGTTGACTGATGATGAGATTGCTGAATTACATGGTATTAATCTGGACATTCATTATTTGTCTCGTGTTAATACTAGCATTTGTTAGCAACAATCTAGACTTCTTTGGCTTAGAGATGGTGATGTAAATTCCAAATATTTTCATTCTGTTTTATCAAGTCGGCAGAGAAGGAATGCTTTATCTTCGATTTTGGTGGACGGTGTGAGGGTGGAGGGCGTGCAGCCCATTCGCCAAGCCGTGTTCTCGCATTTTTCCTCTCATTTCAGAGCGCCTATCATGGAGCGACCAAGGGTGGATGATTTCGCTCTTTGTCTTTTTCAGAAGGTGGTAGTTTGGTCAAGCCTTTCTCCGTTGATGAAGTTAAAGCAGCAGTGTGGGACTGTGATAGTTACAAGAGTTCGGGTCCAGATGGAATTAATTTTGGTTTCCTGAAAGAGTTTTGGCATGATATGAAAGATGACATTTTGAGGTTTATTTCGGAGTTTCATCGGAATGGTAAATTGTCAAAAGGTATTAATTCTACTTTTATAGCTCTTATTCCTAAAGTTGAAAGTCCGCAAAAATTAAATGATTTTTGGCCTATCTCTCTGGTGGGAAGTCCTTATAAAATCCTGGCAAAAGCTCTTGCAAATAGACTTCGGTTGGTTATTAGTAGTGTTATTTTTTAGGCTCAAACATCGTTTGTTAAAGATAGACAAATTTTGATGGAATTTTAATTGCGAATGAGGTGGTGGATGAGGCTTGTAAATTAAAGAAAGAGCTATTATTATTTAAGGTTGACTTTGAAAAAGCTTACGACTTGGTGGACTGGGGGTATCTAGATACAGTCATGCGAAAAATGTTCTTCCTGACTTTGTGGCAGAAATGGATCAAAGAATGTGTGGGATCAGCTACAGCTTTCGTTTTAGTTAAAGCAGCCCCACTGAAAAGTTTCCTCTGGAGTGGGGCCTTAGACAAGGTGATTCTTTTTCACCTTTTCTCTTTTTGTTGGCAGCAGAGGGGTTGAATGTAATGATGAGTGCTATGGTTCAGTCTAATATTTTCACGTGTTATAGCATTGGTTCTGCAAATTCTACTGTTATTTCTCATCTTCAGTTTGCGGATGATATGTTATTGTTGGGTGTTAAAAGTTGGGAAAATGTTCGGGCTTTGCGGGTTATTCTTGTTCTATTTTAGGCAGTTTCTGAGCTGAAGGTGAATTTTAATAAAAGTATGCTGGTAGGGGTTAATATTGTTGATTCTAGGTTGGTTGAGGTGGCCTCTGTGTTGGGTTGTTCTGTGGGGAAGGTGCCTTTTATGTATTTAGGCCTTCCAATTGGTGGTGACCCTCGTCGTTTGCGTTTTGGGATCCGGTTTTGACTCGTATTCGGAGTAGACTGTCTGGGTGGAAGAGTCGTTTTCTTTCTTTTGGTGGTCGCTTGATCTTGCTTAAGTCTGTCCTGACTTCTCTCCCTGTCTATGCTCTTTCCTTCTTCAAAGCTCCATCAGGTACAATTTCTTCCATTGAATCTTTATTGTCAAAATTTTTTTGGGGAGGGGGTGAGGATTATAGGAAAGTTTCTTGGATCAGTTGGAAAAATGTTTGTTTAGGGAAGGAGTCTGGAGGGTTGGGGGTTAGGCAGTTGAAGAGTTTAATTCTGCATTGTTAGGTAAGTGGTGTTGGAGGCTGTTAGTAGACAGAGGTGGTTTGTGGTATAGGGTGTTGGTTGCTAGGTATGGTGAGGAGGTAGGGAGGTTGGTGGTTGGGGGCCGGAGTGGTTCTTTGTGGTGGAGGGAGGTTGCAAAAATTCAGGATGGTGTGGGTGTTGTCGGAGGGGGGGTGGTTCGACTATAGTATAGAAAGGAGGGTTGGTAATGGAGTTGATACTTTTTTTTGGATGGATCTGTGGTTAGGTGGTGTTCCTCTGTGTGTGAAGTATAAGCGCCTATTCGACTTGTCTATTAATAAGATGAGTTCGGTTGCGGTAATGTGTGAGTTAGGGTGGGAGGATGGAGGGGCGGCTTGGCAGTGGCGTCGTTAGTTGAGGGCGTGGGAGGAGGAGTTGTTAAGGGAGTGTAGGAGTTTGCTTAATCTTATTTCTCTACAGTCTAACATTTCAGGTAAGTGGTTGTGGAGGCATGACCTTTGTGGAGGTTACTCTGTGAGGGGCGCATACAATTTACTTACTTTTCAGGACCCGCATGATGTGGATGATACATCAGACTTAATTTGGCACAAACAGGTCCCATTGAAGGTTTCAGTTTTGGCTTAGAGGATGCTGTGCGCACCTCGTTTTTTAATGAAAAAAAACGCGCAAATCCTCCGAGGTCGTTCGTAAACGCTCGGAGGGCCTTGTGAAGTCGCCACCAAAGTTTTTGTGTAAAGGGAACGTTGATAAACCCTTAAGTTTTTTGTTTAAAGGGAAACGATAATAAAACCCTTTGACGATGAGGAAAAGGATGGTCATCGCAACCATTGTCGGGTTCGGGAGTCGATTACGCAAGGGGAAGGTATTAGCACCCCTCACGTCCGTTGTACTCAACTGGAACCTTTTATTCGGCTAAAGCTTAAATTATTTTTAAATGTTTTGCGCGCATGCTTATTTATGTCAAAAGAAAATATACTAAAAAGGGGGGAAAAGAGATAAAAGTAAACGAAAGAAAAAAAAAGAGTTTTTATTATTGCGCTTGACAAGATGTCGATCTTGCTCCTACGTATCTCCCGGTAGTCGGAGAATTCAAAGCGTACGTAGTTCTTTGGTAGAAAAACGTAATATGTTGGTTAATTTTAAATGGACGATGTTTTAACCAAATTCTGGCGATTCAACGTAGCTTGTATGCTCGCGCTCGGGAGACTTATTAAGCGTATAGCTTGTATGCTCGCGCTTGGGAGACTTATTAAGCGTTTGTTCACGAATCGCGCTAGAATTGTTAAAAGGTACGTCCGTTGGGGTAAAACGGGTTGAGTTGGTCGCTATGGGACCAAAAGAGGTACAATGGACTCGAACGAGTCAATCATTGACCGAGGGGACTCCAACGAGTCGGGGGATTGTTCGATTGATCCACTGGGATCAAGAACGGGTACAATGGACTCGGGCGAGTCGAACATTGACCGAGTGACTCAAACGAGTCGAGGGATCGAATCTAGTGGCCACGGGGGACCAAAAGGTTCGGATTGACCACAAGGGGCCAAGATTAGTGTGTTGGGTTTGTTTTATGTTTTTGAAAATAGAATGACGATTGTCCGAACGACGAGACATACGTCACGCATTCGTACAACCGGGGAAATGGAGAGCCATACGTCAAACCATCCCTTTTTCATTCAAGTTTTGTATGAAACTCAAGAAATCCCAAAGTGAACAAAACACTTGGTTGTTGCAACCTATGAACAAAGGTTGTTCAAGTTTATGGAAAAGCACAAGTTTGTGAATAATGCACAAGTTCGGCTCAATTTTGAAAACGGTTTTGAAAAGCGAACAAGTTCGGCTTAAGTTCACGTTTGATTTGAAAATCATGAACAAGGTTTTTGTTCAAGTTTGGCTTTGAAAATGGTGAACATAGCTCATTGCTCAAGTTTGTTTTGAAAGTTTGTGGACATAACTTGTTTTGCAAGTTATTCCAAAAAGCGTTACACGAACTTGTGAATTTGTCAATATTGTGCAAAATCCTTGTTATGGTTTGAATAAAATGAGTTTCAAACCTCTTAGATTCTGAGCTTTGGGTTAGAACCTCAAAAATTAGCTTTTGAATTCATGTTCTGAATTCTGTCATGGTCGCACTGCGACCAGACCTTCGCACTGCGAAGTATGCGAAAATTTGAGTTCAGAAGCTGCTTCTGAACTTCTGTTCAGAAGCAACTTCTGAACTAGCCTCAGAACCTTAGAAGGAGTGAAAAGCTTTTGGAATTAGCAATAAAAGGAGTGCAACAACTTGGTTTAAATGTTTTGCAAACCTTGGGATTTCTTTTGAGTTTCAAAAAAGGTTTTAAATCAAAACGAGTTTAAAACTTATTGAAGATGCAAAACTGAAATTGGATCAACTTAAATGCAAAAAACAAATGCAATATAAGCAGGTTAGAGTCACTTACCTGCTCCTGGCCCAAGGCTTTTGTTGCAAGTGAAATGGAAGAGGTTTGGATGCTTATGGTTTTTGCAAAGCTGGTCAAGCTTGATGAACAACACTTAATCAATGATAATTTGCCTTTGTTTCTCACTCTTTGTGTGAGGTTTAGAGGTTGTTTTGCTGGCTTGGTGCTTTGTGTTGGTTTTAGGATGATTTGTGTAAGAAAGGATTGGAGATTTCCTCTAAACTTACCCAAAACCAAACTCTGTTTTTGTGAGAAAAATGTGCAACAATTCACTCGAATTTGCACTAGTTTTCTGCTCTCAAACCTCTGTGTTTACACTCTCTCAATCCCCTCCTGAATTCCCTCTAGAGCTGTGTTGAATTCAGCAGCAATGCCTTGCTTTTATAGGCCAAAATGAGATCAAAAGTCATGATGACAAAATCTGCAGCAGGGCTGTTTTTGTGCCATAATCATGACTGATTTGCTTTGCATTTAATGCTAAGGATAAGAGGTGACCTTGCCTTGCTGCAAGGGTCAAGACCTTGGACGAATTCAGCTCCCAAAGCAGCTGAATTCTGACAGAAAAATGATGGAAATGATGAAAGCAAGGCTGTTTGCAAAACAGGGGCAGCAACTTTGCCTTAATCCTTGAGTGGTTTTGATAAAGCCTATGACAAGGTGGTTGCTGGCAAGTAGCAGGGTCAGTTGCAGGTCAAGTGGGAGGGGAAATGACTGCCCAAAGTCAGCAAGTGGCTAGGTTACTTGATCAATTTTGCTTCCTCTTCCTTTCCCTTTTGCTTTTCCAATTGTCACATGTTCTTTTCTTCCACTTGGTTAAATCCAACATTATCCATGATAATAATACATGATAATAATTATAGATAATGACTGGAATGCAATAAAAGAAAAGGAAAACAGAAAAATCAAAAATCTGAAAATCTGCAGAAAATTCGCTGACTTCGCTCTGCGAAGTAGAATTTGCTCTGCGAAGTCCTCATTTCTGGGAGACTTCGCTCTGCGAAGGCCTCATTTCAGCAATGTTGACTTTTTGTTGACTTTTTGACTTTTCTCTTTTTTTTTTTGATTTTTTTTTTGATTTTTTTGAAAAGGCTTAGGACAAAATTGGGGTACTACAGCTGCCCCTACTTAATTGTGTCTTTGCATAGAGTGTATGAGTGCCGAGGGCATCTTATGAACTCTTTGCGAAGATCAATTAAGTAAAAGAAGGACCCGAATTTTGTCCTTCGCGGAATGGAAAAAATTTGTAGTAAAAGTAAAATATGCAAATGCAATGATTTGAAAAGGTTGATCGTATCCAGCCGCTAACACTGGAGGTAGATCCACTGGGGATGAAGGTAATCGTATCCAGCCGCTTACACTGGAGGTAGATTCCTAAAGGCAAAGGTGATCTTATCTAGCCGCTTACACTAGAGGTCGATACCTTAAGGATAGGCAATCTTATTTAGCCGCTAACACTGAAGATCGATTCCTAAACAGGGGAGTGATCTTATTCAGCCGCTTACACTGAAGGTCGAACACTGAGGAAGGTGATCTTATCTAGCCGCTTACACTAGAGGTCGATACCTTAAGGATAGACAATCTTATTCAGCCGCTAACACTGAAGGTCGATTCCTAAACAGGGGAGTGATCTTATTCAGCCGCTTACACTGAAGGTCGAACACTGAGGAAGGTGATCTTATTTAGCCGCTTACACTAGAGGTCGATACCTTAAGGATAGGCAATCTTATTCAGCCGCTAACACTGAAGGTCGATTCCTAAACAGGGGAGTGATCTTATTCAGCCGCTTACACTGAAGGTCGAACACTGAGGAAGGTGATCTTATCTAGCCGCTTACACTAGAGGTCGATACCTTAAGGATAGGCAATCTTATTCAGCCGCTAACACTGAAGGTCGATTCCTAAACAGGGGAGTGATCTTATTCAGCCGCTAACACTGAAGGTCGATTCCTAAACAGGGGAGTGATCTTATTCAGCCGCTAACACTGAAGGTCGAACACTGAGGAAGGTGATCTTATCTAGCCGCTTACACTAGAGGTCGATACCTTAAGGATAGGCAATCTTATTCAGCCGCTAACACTGAAGGTCGATTCCTAAACAGGGGAACTGGAATGGTCTTACCCTGAACAGGTGCCCAGCTTTGAGCCGGAAAACATGATTGTATGATGCATGTTATGCAGTATGATATGCAGTGTGCTATGCAATGCAATATGATATGGGATAGACTCAAACAAAGATTCCTTCTGGGGAATTGGGGACAGTTTTGTGAAGGAAATTCACTGGGGAACGCTTACTTAACTGTTGATGGATGCTGATGAATATGTGACACCCACTGGAGAATCCTTGTTGAGGATGTATGCCATGATTTATGAAATGCATGTGTATGAATGATTTGTATATGCATGATATGTGATTGACATGATGCATGAATTATGTTATGCATGATATGTGGGATGCATGTTGATTGGGTGCCGAGCAAGGTCGGTCTTGGTTGTGGTTGCGCCAATGATGATTGAGCTTTTTTTTTGTTTGTTTGGTTTGGAAGGACAAGGTCCTTTGCCTACATACCCAAATGGGATCAAAACCGGTGTAGTTCGGGCTTGTCCTGGGGATTTGTATTTGTCTGCCAATGATGATTGGACTTTTGTTTTGGGTTGAGACTCCCTGGGGAATGTCAAAAAGGTTTTGGCTTTATTTGCCAATGATTATTGGGCTTTGATTTTGTTGCCGAGCGAGGCCGGGTTTTTTGTGATTGGATGCCGAGCGAGGTCGGGCTTTTTGATTTTGGTGGTCGAGCGAGGTCGGGCTTTTTGTGATTGGATGCCGAGCGAGGTCGGGCTTTTTGATTTTGGTGGCCGAGCGAGGTCGGGCTTTTTGTGATTGGATGCCGAGCGAGGTCGGGCTTTTTGATTTTGGTGGCCGAGCGAGGTCGGGCTTTTGTTGATTGGTGTGATCTCACTGGGGATATAAGGATCATTTTGGAAGCATGATCGATATCCGGCCTTAGTGGATGAAAAAGATGTATGAGGGTGAGCTTTATTTGGGGAAATTTGTTCCTCTGACACCCGGGATCTTTGCATTTTACGCGCCGTGGGCTACGCACTTGTTTCTGCTGAAGAGCATGAGTCTTAAAATGACTGATGCAGAGCTTCAAGTTTTGAGTCCTCTGATGCAATACTGGGGACCAACGAAATTCTTTCGACATTTAACGTCCAAGTAAAAAACACACACATTTTTTGCAAGTTTTTTTTTGTTTCCCATATTTCAATGCATTATCTATCATGAATAAAAACACATTTTATGAGCAAGTAAGGACGCGTAACAATGAAAAGGTTTAAAAATGATTTTGATTCAACGAAACTTAGTCCCTTGTATGGGTAACTATTCGTGAAAATGTAATCCCTATAAGAGGTGATTACTGAGATAGGGAGAAAAGAAGAAACAAAAAGACAAATGGAAATTTGCTTGGATTTCACGTGCTACTTTCCCTATGACTTCGAAATAACTCTTTTTTGAAAGATGATAATGAGGTTGACTCTTTCCCTCTTGAATTCTGTCCGGACCTCACGTGCCGCAGTCTTTTTGCCTTTTTCTCTTTTTTTTTTTTTGAAACCCCTAATTTTTACTTGGACCGCTCTTTCGAGTTTTCAGTCCACTGGGGTATATTTCCTTTTTTGATGTCCTTAATTTTTGCCTAGACCGCCTTTTCAGGTTTTCGATCTACCAGGACGCTCTCTATTGCCTAAACCGCCCTTTCGGGTTTTTGATTTAGCGAGCTCTTTTTCTTTTTGGCATAATATATTTTTTGACTGCGCCGGAGTTTATTGATAGGGGGATCTTCGTGGATGGGTAATACCTTTTTTCCAAACATTTAGTCTCCTTCTCTAAATTCTCGAGAATGAACTTTCTTGCCGAGCTGTCCATGCCACCATGCCAATGAAAATTGGGCCTTGGTATTGATTGGATGACAAGCATGGTTTTTTTTTTTTTTGTGTTTGGTTGCCGAGCAAGGTCGGGCTTTTTTGTGGCTTCCGAGCAAGGTCGGATTTTTATGTGGCTTCCGAGCAAGGTCGGGTTTTATGATGGGATGCCGAGCAAGGTCGGGCTTTTGTGTTTTTGGATGGGAATGGCTTCCGAGCAAGGTCGGGCTTTTGTGATTGGCTTCCGAGCAAGGTCGGGCTTTTGATTGTCTTCCGAGCAAGGTCGGGCTTTTGTGATTGGCTTCCGAGCAAGGTCGGGCTTTTGATTGTCTTCCGAGCAAGGTCGGTTTTTGTTTTTTTGGCTTCCGAGCAAGGTCGGGCTTTTTTTTGGATGGGAATGCCAATGAAAATTGGGCTTTTATTGGAAATGGGGTTTGTGAGCGCCAATGGAAATTGGGCTTTTTGTTTGGAAATTGTGTGCGCCAATGAAAATTGGTCTTTTGTTGGAGATGTGAGGAATGCCAATGAAAACTTGGCCTTTTGTGTTTGGGGGATGCCAATGAAAATTGGGCTTTGTTTGTTTGGGAATGTGAGGAACGCCAATGACGACTTGGCCTTTTGAGGGAAATTGTGGGGAGTGCCGTAACGGCAAATGATTTCGTTTTTTTTGATGAGTTGGGCGACCACTTGTTTGGTCATGTTTGCATAGGAAGCTGCTTCGACCCATTTGGTGAAACAGTTGATGGCAACTAGTATGAACTGGTGCCCTTTTGAAGCCTTTGGCTCAATCATTCCGAACATGTCTATGCCCCACATAGAGAAAGGTTAGGGTGATGTCATGACATTCAGAAGTGTTTGTGGTATGTGCCCCTTGTTGGCATAAATTTGTCACTCGTGACATGTCTTGGCATGGGTTTGGAAGGATTCTTCATGGATTTCTTTGGTGAGCATGACTGCTTCATGTTTATCCACACGCCTGAGTGAAACTATGATTTCTCTTATATAGTGTGCCCCGGCAGAGGGAGAACTGTGGTGCTATTTTTTTTTTAGGGTTCTCTTGGTGAGGTTGTATTACCCTATCCTCTTGATCCCCAAGTCTGGACAATCCTTCAGGAGGTTCAAAATCGTCCTTATTATCATCTTCCGTTTGGTTAATTTGAAGATTGAAGTCATGAGGGATCGTAGCAGTGTTATTTTTGGTGGTGTATTTATGATGATCTTTTTTGTAGGGTTTACGAAAATTTATTTGAGAACGAAAGAAAAACGAACTCTTTGAACATAAACTGCAAATTTATTAATGACGGAAATGATTTGAAATATGGGGGTCCCATAAAAATTAATCATTTGCCTTGGGAAGAGCAAAATGATTTGATTTTTTTGAAAAACAAGATAAATTACTTGGACAAAGAAATGACTTCCAGAATTTCGATGGCCTTCCGGTTGCTCGGATCTCATCCGAAACGCTACTGTACACCGGGTCGGGTACTTTTGTTTTGGTGTTTTGGTGAGGGTTCCTCTTTGAAATGCATGAAAATGCATGTAAATGTATGAATGCAATGAGTATGCAAAAATATGCCCCTCTTTTTTTTGTTTATGCGAAAAAAATTATGAATGCAAATGTTATGACATGCAGGGGTTTGGTAGATGAAGGTTCGGGACTTCCCCCCATCCTCACGTGTAGGCTCTAAAGGTGAAAATTCCTAAGAAGAGGTCCCTAGAGTCATAGATCTCACATGGAATTAGGGTTGTCCATGGACATACGTCAACATGACTTCAATTAATTCCACGTGAAAATCTCCTCTAAGCGGGGTTGGGCATCCTACCTCACGGACATACGTCAACGCGGGCTTCCGCACACAACCTCCTTCTAACTTAGTTTTCTCTCGAGCTCGGGTAGAGAGCCTCACACGTCCGGCATTAACCCGAACAATGTGGAGTAACATCGCTCAAGTAACCCCCGCATTTGATATATATGATATGAATATAAAGCAAAATAAAGCATTTATAAACATAAAGCATGGGAATGATATAGATGAATAAAAACAAAAGCATGCGCGTAAATAAAATAAAAACAATTAGCTTAAAAGCCAAATAGGATAGGCTTGACTCGCTAGTGGGAAAATGGTCCCCAGTGAAGTCGCCAGCTGTACGCACCTCGTTTTTAATGAAAAAAACGCGCAAATCCTTCGAGGTCGTTCGTAAACGCTCGGAGGGCCTTGTGAAGTCGCCACCAAAGTTTTTGTGTAAAGGGAACGTTGATAAACCCTTAAGTTTTTTATTTGAAAGGGAAACGATAATAAAACCCTTTGACGATGAGGAAAAGGATGGTCATCGCAACCATTGTCGGGTTCGGGAGTCGATTACGCAAGGGGAAGGTATTAGCACCCCTCACGTCCGTTGTACTCTACGGGAACCTTCTATTCGGCTAAAGCTTAAATTATTTTTAAATGTTTTGCGCGCATGCTTATCTATGTCAAAGGAAAATATACTAAAAGGGGGGAAAAGAGATAAAAACAAACGAAAGGGAAAAAGAAAGTTTTTTTTATTATTGCGCTTGACAAGATGTCGATCTTGCTCCTACGTATCTCCCGGTAGTCGGAGAATTCAAAGCGTACGTAGTTCTTTGGTAGAAAAACGTAAATATGTTGGTTAATTTTAAATGGGCGATGTTTTAACCGAATTCTTGCGATTCAACGTAGCTTGTATGCTCGCGCTCGGGAGACTTATTAAGCGTATAGCTTGTATGCTCGCGCTTGGGAGACTTATTAAGCGTTTGTTCACGAATCGCGCTAGAATGTTAAAAGGTACGTCCGTTGGGGTAAACGGGTTCGAATTGGTCGCTATGGGACCAAAATGGGTGCAATGGACTCGAACGAGTCAATCATTGACCGAGGGGACTCCAACGAGTCGGGGGATTGTTCGATTGATCAACTGGGATCAAGAACGGGTACAATGGACTCGGACGAGTCGAACATTGACCGAGTGGACTCAAACGAGTCGAGGGATCGAATCTAGTGGCCACGGGGGACCAAAAGGTTCGGATTGACCACAAGGGGCCAAGATTTGGTTTGGTTATGGTTGGATACGTTGAAAATGGAATGACGATTGTCCGAACGACGAGACATACGTCACACATTCGTACAATCGGGGCAATGGAGAGACATACGTCACACCATCCCTTTTTCATTCAAGTTTTTGGGTAGAATTCTTTTAGAAATCCCAAAGTATATCAAAACATTTGGTTTGAAAACCCAAAATGGAAAGATTTTAGCAAATTGTTAGAAAACGCACAAGTTCGGCTCATTTTGCGAATTGTTTTGAAAAGCGAACAAATTCGGCGTATGTTCACGCTTTGGTTTTGAAAATCATGAACAATATTTATTGTTCAAGTTTGGATTTGAAATGATGAACATAGCTGGTTTGTTCATGCTGTTTTGAAAGATTGGGAACATAACTTGTTTTACAAGTTATCCACAAAATGTCACCCGAACTTGCGAATTTTCCAATATTATGCAAAAATCCTTGAACTGGTTTGAAGAACATGAGTTTTAAAACTCCTAGGTTCTGAGCTCTTGGGCTAGAACCTCAGAAAATGGCCATTTGGGCACCTAAACTCAGATTCTGAGTTCTGTCATGGTCGCTCTGCGACCATGACTTCGCACTGCGAACAATGCGAATTTTTGAGTTCAGAAGCTGTTTCTGAACTTTTGTTCAGAAACAACTTCTGAACACACTCAGGACCTTTTAGGTGAGTGAAAAGATTTGAGTTTTTGCAATGAAAAGAGCTGGACAAACCAGTTTTGATGTTTTGAAAACCTTGGGATTTCTTTGAAATTCAAAAGGGGTTTTTTTAGAACCAAGTGGTTTTGGACCAAAATTAAGATGCAAACACAATTGTAAATGCAAGACAAAGGCTTAGAAACTTACAGAAATCCTTAGCAAAGCTCCAGCTGCAATGGATTTGAATTGGTTGGAGGTTCTTGCAAAGGTTTTGAATGTTGGTGATGATTTTTGAACTTTGTAATGCTTTGTGTTTGATTGGTTTTTTGCTAGTGTTTTGGCTGGTTTTCTGGTTGTTTGAGTAGTGTTTCTTTGTGTGTATAATGCTCTTAGGATGCTGTATTTTCTGATGCATTTGCTCTTGCCTTGCATCTCTATTTATAGGCTAAAACCAAATCAATTTCATCATTAGAAATCCCCAAAATCCAGCTGATTTGTGGGCTAGGATCAGGCTGAATCCCTTTGCATTAAATGCTAATGGATAGAGGCAACCTTGCCTTGTGCCAAGGGTCAAGACTCAGCCTGATTTCAGCCACAAATTCAAAGGTTTTAGGATAGTAATGATGAGAAACATGGCTGAATTGCAATTGGCCAAGCTTGGGGATCAATCCTTGCAATCTCAATGGTTGATCAATAAAAACGTGCACTGTCATGTGCAGAGATTGGGGGAAGCAAAAGGCTATAATTGGCTGGTGTGAGAGGGTGAAAAGCTGTTGCAAAACAGGGTAGGCACTCATGGCTTTTTCAAGTGAAAAATCCAGCTAGTTTGACTGGTTTTGGGGGAGCAAGCAGGAGGAAAGTCATCAAACAGGTGGCTGGCAACCTTGGGGTGGTTAACAGGTCACTTGGGAGGGACAAGAGCTGCCCAAGGGCAAGCCCACTTGCTTGTCACATGCTAGGTTGGAAGAAAAAGCTTCCAACCTTGGCATTAATGGCAAGTCTCTCATTTCTGGTTTTGCTTGGCCCAAATAGCCATGAATGCTGATTAAAATAAATATGGAAATGATATGCAACAAAATCTGGAATTAAATCAAAAACACCAAAAATCTGCAGAAAAATCGCAGACTTCGCAGTGCGAAGTCATCATTTTTGAAATGTTGACTTTTCTGTTGACTTTCGTTGAATTTGACCTTTTCCCCCTCTTTGATTCTTTTTGATTTTTTTGTTTTAAATGGCTTAGGACAAAATTGGGGTACTACAGATGCTTCGTAACAGGCTACCGACTAAGGACAATTTGGTGATGCGTAACATCATTTCTCATGACTCCAAACTCTGTGTGACTGCTGCGGCGGTTTGGAAACAACGCAACATTTGTTCATTTCTTGCCCTATTTTTGCCCCTTTGTGGAGTTTGGTTAGGTATTGGATTGGATTTTCTTCAGCTGATCCGGGTTTGTTACAGGATCATTTTGTTCAGTTTATTTATTCTTCTGGAGGATTGCGAGCTCGCCGGTCCTTTTTGAAGCTCATTTGGTTATGTTGTGTCTGGGTTCTGTGGACCGAACGGAACAACAAAGTTTTCAAGGCAAAGGAAAGTACTATTCACCGGTTGTTAGAAAAAGTCAAAGTCATTTTTTTTTGTTAAAAGCTTATAATGTCAATCTTGGATTAAATTCTCATATGTGGTGGTCGAACCCTTTTGTTTGTATGGGCATCAGCTAAGTTTTGCTTGTTTTTGTTTGTTTTGGGTGTTGTTGACCGTATACTTTTGAGGTTCTTTCTGGCACACCTTGTGCTAGTAAGGACTCTCAGCTTTTGTTAATATATTTCATTTTGCCTTGTTAAAAAAATGATCATTTAATTAAATGTCAATTTTATTATTACTCTTTTTGTTCTTTTTTAGTGTCATTTGATTTTAGAATTTTGGTTACTTTTTATTTGTCATTTTTTTTCAAATTTTAAAATTAAATTAACTATTTTTTTTAATAAAAATTAAATTGACTATTGTTTTGTCAAAATTATTTCTAACTATTTATTGTAGATACTAGATATTTTTTTTTTACTGCATTTATTATAGACAAATAAATATAGAAGGAGATAATAGATAGTGAGTATTTTAAAAAAAGAAAAGCGTAAATTACACTCTCCTTTTTTAAAAGTTGTTTGAATTACAATTCCCTCCCCTATTATGTTAAAATATACATTTCTCTCCCCTGTTATTCAAAACATATTAGAAAACATTTCACTTCCCTTTCCTGAAAGAAGCTTGAATTACATTCACCTCCCCTCTCATGTTAAAATTTATACTTTACTTCCTTAATTTTTTCATTTCTAATAATCTAACACACTTCGAAGAAAAATAGTATTGCAGATCCACTTTAACATAATTAAAGTTCGAATGCATAATTTTTGTTCATAATTTCATTAATATATAGTTTTAAACCCTATTATAAAATATGAAACAACACAAAATAAAATTAAAATATGTGGAAAATTACTAAAGTCGATAAAGTATGATTATTTAAAAGTGATTTTTATACTCTAAATTATAAAATTAATAATAAATTATTTAAATTTAATTATCATTGACATTTAAATAATAAAGAAATAAATTTAGTTTTATTAAACGGTGGTTCAAAATTAGTCTATATCATAACAATATTTATTCATGTTAAAATAGATTAGAATGTAATGCATATTTAATTATTAAGGGAGAGGGTCGTAATTCAAGCATCTCAAAGGGGATGAGAGGATAAATTTTACTTTTTAAGGGAGGAGAGTGTATATTTTAACACAAGAGGGGTTGAGAGTGTAATTTAAACTTTTCTTAAAAAGGGAGTGTAATTCACTCAAAATAAACTAATTTCATCAAATTAACATATATATATATATATATATATATATATATATATATAACTTATTAGTTTTATTTTTTTTCCTTCTTTCTTACTATAAGCTATCTTCATTGAAGTTATCTTATTCGATAAGTATTAGACACTAATGTGCATATATACCTCTCACAGAAGTAAATTGTGATGAACAAACACAATTATTTTTAAAACGGAAAAGTAAAACATATTAAATGATAACTTTAATGAAATATATTTTAATGATATTAAAATATTATGCATAGAATTGAAACATAAACTACGAATTTTCTGATTAAAACTGAAATTACATGAAAACAAACAAAGTTAACCTTAACATATTAAATAAATAAATCTATTTGTATCACCGCATCTGATATGGATCCACATCAACATATCTCATATTAAATAAAAGTCCTTGGAAACTAATAAATCTTGATTTGAGAATTGCAAATGCTCTCAACATCATTGGAAGTCATATGAACAGAGATGTTACATGTATTGTAAGCCGTGCCCTTCAATTTGATATATTTAAGAACAATCACTTTACCAGGAAATTTAGCCTTTGATATCAATGTAAATGTATAACCCGGTACAATGTCATTCCAGAACTTAGGGCTATTTAACAATTTATCCACCATGAAAGTTGTATGAGTGGTCACATTTATTTCACTATGTGCCGGGACTAATTGTGACTCAATTGGAACAATACCTACAATAGTATCATGATAAGTGACATAACTATATGATTTTTTAAATTCGAAGCTCCCAAAATTTGGGTTCCCTATTGTGACCAACGTGGGTATGATCATATTTCTGGGCATATCGGGTGAAAGTAGATTGACAGCTGCAACATGGACAATAATATTAGGATCTTTGGGTTTGAAAACAGTGAAAATCAAAGCTATAGTCACAATTGAGACAATGATGAAAACCATTGCGGATACACTCAAACAGATTTTGAGTCTTGATTTAGCCATGCTTTTGGTTTTTGGATATCAAGAGGATTAGAAGAAAATGAAGATTTCGGAGAAATCAATGGAGAAAATTTTGTTATCTATGTGAAATAATGTTGTTCATAGTTTGTTATATAGATAGAACTTGGATTTTTTATTGGCAATTTTTTGGATAAGGAAAATTGACGTTATTGGGATCTACAATTGAATTGGTAATTTTTTATAGAGATAATTTAGAAATTAATTTATGTGCACGGTTAATGTTAAGATTTATTTCATAGTCAATTAATTATGAATCGTCAAATGAAAAAAAAAATATTAATTTAATTATTGTTACCTTAAAAGTCACACATAAGATAATTTTGATTGACAATAGTAAAACATTTTACACTGATGATAATGTATTAAAATAAAATTTTCTTTTTTTATACGTAAATTTTTGTGAGAATTTATTGATATAATTATGTAGGTCAAAGTTTGTTTGCCTTTCCATATACTTTTGATTTACAGTAAAGGGGATTTTTTAATTTGGTTCAATTGCAATGATGAATAATCAAAATAAATATGTTTTCCTAAAACAGTGGCACTTGACCTCTATTTGCATACTGAGATCAGATCAAAAACAACCAAACAATAGCAAGTAATAAAGATTATACGGTGTACTATAGACGTTATTATAAAACTAAGAATAACTGAAAATACGGTTATACGGTGTGTTTGTACTACGGGTGTGTTTGGTAAAAATAAGCTATAAGCTAGCTGGTAGCTGATAGCTGAAAAACTAACTGATAGCTGATGCTGATAGCTTATAGCTGAAAAACTCGCTTATTAAAATTAATGTGTTTGATAAAATTAGTTGTTGAAGTGGTTGATAAATATAAAATGACATAAAAGTACATATATATTTTATTTATTATTTTGTTTATAAACAATTTTACTTAATATATTTATTTTTAAATATTTTAATTAATTTCATCTTTAAAATGGTAAATGTGGTATATAAATTAAATTGTGATTTTTGTGTAATCAAACGTTTTAACTTTGATATAATATATATTTTAAAAAACTTTTATATAATATATCTTTTTATTTTTTGAAAATTATATAGTTTTATTTGAAATTATAAATAATATATAAACTAATAGAATGTAAGAGGATCTATATATAAAAGGAAAAAAGAAAGTGATTGGCTGTTCAGCAAACCGGAAAAGAAAAATAAATTGGTTGTTACTTTGATAACTTGGGTTTAGTGGTCATTTGTTTAAAAAATAATAAAATAAAAATAAAAGTTAAAAATGGAAGAAAATGTCAAAAGCTATAAGTTATAAGCTCAAAAGCTACTTGAAATAACATCTGGAAAAAAGCTATAAAGCTAATGAAAAAAGCTTGTTACCAAACACATCTAATTTTATCAAGCAAGCTTATAAGCTAATTCAAAAAGCTATAAGTTAGCTTCTTTGTGTTACCAAACACAACCTATGAAGACGATAAAAATGCAAAGACAAAAAATCAAGGATAATATGTGTCTTTTCCTTTGAAACAAAAAAGGATTACATGCATATTACAAAGATTAATTCTAACCTTAGCAAATTTTAGAGTAACTAAAAGTAATTTTAAATTTGAAAATATTGATTTGCATTCAATGAGATCATTAGTAAACCAACCCCCTTTAATATCTATTTTATTATATTTTGGTAAAAAAAATATTGTTATTTTGTTTCTCGTATGTTTCCTCTTCATTGAAGGTAAGGTTATTTGAAGTGCGTCAAATACTAAATGTGTATACTTCTCGCAAGAGTTTTATTTGAAATTATAAATAATATATAAACTAATAGAATGTAAGAGGATCTATATATAAAAGGAAAAAAGAAAGTGATTGGCTGTTCAGCAAACCGGAAAAGAAAAATAAATTGGTTGTTACTTTGATAACTTGGGTTTAGTGGTCATTTGTTTAAAAAATAATAAAATAAAAATAAAAGTTAAAAATGGAAGAAAATGTCAAAAGCTATAAGTTATAAGCTCAAAAGCTACTTGAAATAACATCTGGAAAAAAGCTATAAAGCTAATGAAAAAAGCTTGTTACCAAACACATCTAATTTTATCAAGCAAGCTTATAAGCTAATTCAAAAAGCTATAAGCTAGCTTCTTTGTGTTACCAAACACAACCTATGAAGACGATAAAAATGCAAAGACAAAAAATCAAGGATAATATGTGTCTTTTCCTTTGAAACAAAAAAGGATTACATGCATATTACAAAGATTAATTCTAACCTTAGCAAATTTTAGAGTAACTAAAAGTAATTTTAAATTTGAAAATATTGATTTGCATTCAATGAGATCATTAGTAAACCAACCCCCTTTAATATCTATTTTATTATATTTTGGTAAAAAAAATATTGTTATTTTGTTTCTCGTATGTTTCCTCTTCATTGAAGGTAAGGTTATTTGAAGTGCGTCAAATACTAAATGTGTATACTTCTCGCAAGAGTTTAATTGTCGGGTTGGAGATAAAGGTGAGAAAAAACAAGAAGGTGGTTGAATTGTGTTGGTTTTTTTTAGATTTTTCTAAGTGTTTGCATTGGTCAGAGTCTGAATGAATTCAGAGTCTGAGTCAGGTTCAGAATCTGAGGAGTACTCAGAAACAGTTTACAGCGGAGTAAGGTAAACACAAAGATAAGAAAGAGATAGAGAGAAAGCAGACACAAAACATTTATACTGATTTCTCCTACAACCCAGGAGTAGTTCAGTTCTCTTGCACTTCCAAGATATTTCCACTATAATCACAAATGATTACAAATTGCTCAAGGTCACAACCAAGAGACTTCCAATGCTCAGGCACATAAGCAAGAGACTTTCAAATGCTCAATCACAACTGAAAGAGACTTCTAAAAGATTACAAATAGAATATTTGTTCTTACACTTGATATACAATCAAATGTGTAAACACTTAAGAACAGAACAAACTCTTTTACTTAGAATTTCTAAGATACAAACTTTGATAAGAAATTTTTTTGAAAAAGGTCCTTGTAAAATATTTTGTTTCTTAAATTAGTCCCTGGCCAACCAAAGCGCTGAAGTGGCATGGTTTTGGTCCCTGCAAATATGTCTAGTTTTGGTTTTCGTCCCTGGTAATATTTGCAGGGATCAAAACTGGGCATATTTGCAAGGACGAAAACCAAAACTAGGCATATTTGCAGGGACGAAAACCAAAACTGGGCATATTTGCAGGGACCAAAACCATGTCACTTCAGCTCTTTGGTGGGCCCAGGGACTATTTTAAAAAACAAAATATTTTGCAAGGACTTTTTTTAAAAAAAAAATTACCAAGGACGAAAACCAAAACTGAGCATATTTGCAAGGACCAAAACCACATTTTAGCCTTTTATTTATTTGTAATAGTTTAGTCATGATGTTTTTTTTTGTATCATTCAAATCATTTATCTCTTGAAATGTTTGCAAGTTAGTGTTTTTTTTTCATTTTCATTTAAAAAACATTGATGAGGCTAGTCACATATCATTATTAGGGTTGGTGTTTTCTAGGTTTTGATTTGAGATACTAAAATTTGGTGTTTTGATTTAAATTTTATGGGTTTGATGAAAAATATGATGATGGTGAAGATGATAAACATATGAAGAAGATGGATATTTGTTTTTTTTTTGGAGTTTTTTATTGATACAAATTATTGATAATAAAAACTATTACTAATAATCATATGTGGCAAGTAACCTCAACGCTTTTTTTAATAAAAAAAATGAAATAAGGACTAACTTGTACACTTTTTAACAAATAAAAGATTTGAACTAGACAAAAAAATAAGATAAAAGACTTAAGTGTTAGAAATAAATAAGATAAAAGATTTGAACGGGACAAACAAAAGATAAATGACATAACTGTTACAAATAAATAAGATAAAGAATACCTAAAGTAGTTTTGCTTAACTGAAAATACGATGATACGGTATGTTTGTACTATAATGACGATAAAAATGCGAAGACAAAATCAAAGGATATTGTGTGCCTTTTCCTTTGAAACAAAAAAGGATTACATACATATCACCAAGATTTTTTTTTCGTTAACCCTCTGGTTTCCAGGGAAAAGTGACCCTAGTAATATGAAGTTTGGCCGTGAGGTAAGAAATAAGAATAACATGACCAAGAATTGTTCATAGGAATTGAACTCAGGTTCTCGCTTGATGACATCCTGTCATTACTCTTTTAGTAGGCATTTTTCATGTAATTTTAGTGTTATGCATTGTAATTCTTGGAGTTGCAAGCCACAAAAAGGACAGAAAATGGAGTTTGAAGATTGGGAATTCGGCCACCGAATGCTTGGATTCGGCCACCGAATTTGCTGCTCAAGGCACCACTGATTCACGTCAAAAATCGGCCACCGAATTGGTAAATTCGGCCACCGATGTTCAGGCAGTTCGGCCACCGAATTGAGGGATTCGGCCACCGATTTTGACAGGCTTATTTAAGAAACTTGCATTTTCTGGACCAGGGGTTCACGATTTTGGAGACCTAGAGGCATATTTTGGAGCTGCAGCTTTGAAAACTCATAGCCAGTTATCAATACATGTATGAATCCTTTAATTCTTGTTAGTTATCTTGTACTTTAGCTATGAGTAACTAATCTCTTTGTGGTTGAGACTTAGATGAATTTGATGTAATCCTATGGGAACCCTAATTTGTTGAACTCCTTTGAATATCAATGAAAGTCTAGTTTTTATTCATATTATCTTGTGTTTAATGCTTTTTGTATGTTCATCATTGACTACTAACCCTAGCCTCATGGATATGCAAATTGATCGGAGAGATTGAGTGACCACTAACCCTGGCTCTTGACTCGAATCTAGGTAATAAGTTTAACCTAAGTAATTAAGCTAGAGATAGACAATTATTAGGTTATGATAGGGATTAACGGACTATTAAAACCTCCAACGGTTTCGAACTCGCTTAAGAGATTAAGGTGTTGTAACTTGAGGGGAGAATTCTAGGTCAAGAGATTGGGTAGAATTACTTTGTTAATCTGTCGTTGAACTAGATGGACATTGATTGAATTAGGAGTGCAAATTACCATAGGAGAGCTTCAGAGGAGTCGAAAGTCTTAGCCATGTTTCTCTCTATTTTCTTAAAACCAATCTTTATCGCTTTTTAATCAAATTTATTTTACAAACTCAATTAAACTGCCTAGGGCAACCCTGAATTTAGTACATCCTGATTGATAACAATAATGCTTAGTCGAAATTAACAACGGTACTCGTGGATACGAATTTTATTATTACTTCGATTGAATTTGGTACACTTGCCAAATATCTATCAAGTTTTTGGCGCCGTTGCCGGGGACTGTTGAATTATTTCAACAAGGCAATATAGTTATTATTTAGGATTTCTGCAATTTA
This sequence comes from Medicago ruthenica, assembly GCA_018208015.1. Lineage (NCBI taxonomy): Eukaryota > Viridiplantae > Streptophyta > Magnoliopsida > Fabales > Fabaceae > Medicago > Medicago ruthenica. The sequence goes on from CM031372.1 coordinate 89,970,686, forward strand.
AATTCTGTCATTTAATTTTTCATTTTTTTTTGTATATAAAAAAAATTTTCATTAAATTGAGTTCATATCTATTTTGTATTGTGCAGTGCTACTAAGGTATTCGTTTGCTGTTTATGCGAGGTAGAGTGCAACCCGGTGATCTGTTGCACGATCCGGAGATCGAGAAGACTGCAAAGGCCAATCGGAGAGCTGTCCGGTTGGCTCGATCAGCTGATCCTAGTCCCAGAACACAATACACTGAACCAGAGCCTACTGTGACTGAAACTTTTACCATGGGAGATCACGGAGAAGATCCACCACCACCTCTGAGACCTATGATGGGAGATTATGGATTGGCTGCTCACCGAGGGCATCTAACTCATGTCTTTCAACCAGCAAACCCAGTCGCTTTTGATATCAAAACATCCGTTCAGAGTGGGTTGAAAGAAAAACAATATGATGGGTCAGACAGTATGAGTCCTCATGAACACTTGAGCCGCTTCTATGAAACTTGTGAGTTCTGCGTACCTCCAGCCAACGTAACGGAGGACCAAAAGAAACTCAGGTTGTTCGCATTCACCCTAACCGGGAGAGCTAAGGATTGGTTGTTAACCTTACCTAGTGGGACTATTCAAACTTGGGATGAGCTAGAGCTGAAGTTCTTAGAGAGATTTTTTCCAATGTCCAAATATTGGGAGAAAAAACATGAGATCTCAAATTTTAGACAAGGGGAGAATGAGTCACTATATGATGCTTGGGAGTGATTTAAACTTCTGCTTAAAAGGTGTCCTGCCCATGATTTTTCTGAAAAGGCGTACCTCCAAGTCTTCACCGAAGGGTTGACACATAGCAATAGGATGTTTCTAGATGCTTCAGCAGGTGGAAATATGAGGGTTAAGACTGACCATGAAGTCCAAACCTTAATAGAAAACATGGCCCAAAATGAGTACCGTGTTGATGCTGATAAAAAGAAAAGGGGTGTCTTTGGGGTGAGCGACAATACTACCATCTTAGCAAATCAAGCAGCCATGAACAAGCAGTTAGAAGCTTTGACTAAGCATGTGCATGGATTAACCATGGGGAAAGCTCAGCAGGTAGCAGCTATAAAATGTGATTTCTGTGGTGAGGGGCATGCAAATGGTGAGTGTGTGCCGGAAGGAGCTAGTGAAGAAGCCAATTACATGGGAAACCATCAAAAGGGAAACCCCTATTCTAACACGTTCAACCCAGGTTGGGCAAATCATCCTAATTTGAAGTATACCAGCAACAATACTCTGAATCCACTGCTACCTAACCCTCAGCAACAACAGCAAAGAAAGCCTTCAGCTTTTGAAGAAGCCATGACTAGCTTTGTGAAGATGACTCAGACCAACTTTGAAGAACTCAAAGCAAGCCAGGAAGCTGAAAGGAGAAACAATGAGGCATCAAGGAAACTACTGGAGACTCAAATTGGGCAGATAGCTAAACAGTTGGCTGATCAGGCGAAAGGAGGATTCTCAGGCAACACTCAAGACAATCCTAAGAATGAGAGCTGCAAAGCCATTGAGTTGAGGAGTAAAAAGGTTTTAACACCCCTAGTTCCTAAAGTCACGAAAAATAGTGAAGAAGTAGTGGAGGGTGATGAACAAGAAGTAGTCGAAAAAAAAGATGAAGGAGTAGTTGAAAATGAAGAGGAAGAAAAAAATAAAGAGGGAGAAAAAAGTAAGAAATTGATTGATGTTGATTCCATTCTGAGAAAAACCAAAAGCCAACTTCTTGAAGAGAGTGGGAAGAAACAAGTTATTCCCTCTTATGTGAAACTGCCATATCCACACTTGTCAAAGAAGAAAGAGAAGCAGGAGAGCCAATTCAAGAAATTCATGGAGCTATTCACCCAATTGCAAGTAAATATTCCTTTTAGTGAGGCGCTTGATCAAATGCCGGTGTATGCAAAATTCATGAAAGATCTTCTAACCGGACGGAGGAAGCCAAGAGATGATGAGAATATTGCTTTGTCCGAAAATTGTAGTGCTATTCTTCAAAGGAAACTACCTCCAAAGCTGAAGGATCCAGGAGCATTTACTATACCGTGCACAATTGGGAAAGTAGATGTGGGAAGAGCTTTATGTGATTTGGGGGCTAGCATTAATCTTATGCCCTTATCAATGATGAAGAAGCTAGGATGTGGGGAGCCTAAGCCTACAAAGATGACTCTTACTCTGGCTGATCGCTCTATTTCCTATCCGTATGGAATTTTGGAAGATGTTTTAGTGAAAGTGAATGATCTACTTTTCCCAGCTGATTTTGTTATTCTTGACATGGAGGAGGATGAAGAGCTTCCTTTGTTACTGGGGAGACCTTTTCTAGCTACTGGTAGAGCCCTTATTGATGTGGAGATGGGCGAGTTGATGCTTCGGTTTCAAGATGAGCAAGTGGTGTTCAATATTTTCGAGGCGATGAAGCACAGGAATGAAAATCCACAATGTTACCGGGTTGATGTGGTAGATGATATTGTTGAAGAAATTATCTTGGATGAGTCTCCTACCCCACCTTTAGAAAGGGTAATTGTAAATTCTATCGCATGTAGTGATAAAGACACGAGTGAAGCGATAAATGAGTGTATCCAGCAACTTGCAGCAGGTAAACAAGAATCATTGTGCGCAAAGGTTGAAAGTTTGCACCCACAGAATGAAGAGGGGGCGCCCAAGGAAAACAAAGAGGAAGGGGACCTTGCAAAAATTCCAGAATTAAAAGAGCTACCTTCTCACTTGAAGTATGTTTTCTAAGCAAGGATGCCTCGAAACCAGTCATCATCAGTAGTACTTTGACACCCCTTGAAGAAGAAAAATTAATGAGGGTGTTGAGGGAAAATCAAGGGGCTTTGGGTTGGCAAATTTCTGATCTGAAAGGTATAAGTCCAGCGTATTGCATGCACAAAATACACTTGGAGGCTGAATTTAAACCAGTAGTGCAACCACAACGCAGACTCAACCCAACTATGAAAGAGGTGGTCAAGAAAGAGGTGCTGAAACTCTTGGATGCTGGCATGATTTACCCTATTTCTGATAGCTCATGGGTTAGCCCGGTGCATGTAGTCCCTAAAAAGGGAGGTATGACGGTGGTTGCAAATGACAAGAATGAGTTGATCCCGACTAGGACAGTTACTGGGTGGAGAATGTGCATAGATTACAGAAGGTTAAATCAAACAACAAGGAAGGACCACTTCCCGTTACCTTTCATGGACCAAATGTTGGAAAGGTTGGCGGGCCAGACACTTTACTGTTTCTTGGATGGGTACTTGTTGAAGCAGTATTTCATACAACAAAAGTAAGTATTTTCTATTATCGTCTCCACAGGGATTGGTGCGTTACTTCGAACCGTTCAACAATCGGTATTGTTTTGAGTTAAGGGTTTGTACAATTTGTTTCATAAACTAACAGAATGTAAATGCGGGAATTAAAACGACAAGTAATAGGGAATAAAAGTATTGGAATTAGAGTTCATCAATCTTGCAAAGAATATAATTCATGAATCATGCATATGAATTTAGCGTTTTAGCGAAAATATGTGTATAGCTCTACAATATCATTGATTTCCCAAATGACATCGTGAGATCGATCGTATCGTTTAATCGATGATTTCCCAATCAATCAAACGATCCGAAAGCATTACGATCCTAAACTTAGTGCAATTATCAAAACCCAAATCCATTTCTAGATTTTCTTATTTTGATAGAAGATTATTCTTAAACGTAGATTCAAAAGTATTTGTCAATATCATTTGAATCAATCATGAGAATGAAAAGCAAGAATAACTTCATAAACACTTCAATTGCTAAATCATATATTCACATAATCATTCATTACATCAAAGCTAGAAAGATTACCTCTAATCCCAACAAAGGGATATTAGTTGTTCATTTTCATGACAACTATACAAAAGATAAAAGAAAAGATGAAGATCATGACCCAAAGTCTTGATTTCCCAAAGCCCTTGGTGATTTCCACAATTCAATCCTTTTGCTCCTTGAAGATCATCTCTTCTAACCCTAATTACTAAGTCCTAAACTACTACTTAAAGCAATCCTAACAATTGGAAGAAAAAGTACTCAAAGTTCCAACTGGGTATCTCAGAAAATGAGCCAAAAATGCTATATAAATCTGAATTTTTGCACGCTCGCTACAAGCGATGAGCTGGTCGCTTGTAGCGAGGAAGTTTAATGGCCAATGGGAGTCCTCCACGTCAGCATGGAGCCTTAAACCGCCCTTGGTCGCTTGAAGCGACCAGTCCATCGCTTGTAGCGATGAACCTCTAAAAATCCCTGCCTATCCTCGCTTGTAGCGTGGCAACTGGCGCTTGAAGCGATGAAGCCTTCAAATTCCCTGCCTATCCTCGCTTGTAGCGAGGAAGTGTGCGCTTGAAGCGATGGCTTTGATAAAAACTTCATAAAACCTTGCTCAGCATGATCAAGCATAGATTTCCTGCAATTATAGCATGGGGTAAGACATAGGATCACAAATATAGCTTTTGAAACATAAATATGGGCTTATCCTATGGTAACTTGTGAAATAAGTAACATAAGTGCCTTAATTAAAAGAACAATTTAACCACTTTCAGGCACTTATCACACTCCCCAACTTGAATCTTTGTTTGTCCTCAAACAAAGGACACAACAAATAAGGAAACAAGCTTTAATCCTGGCTTTGAGCAAGAATGCAAAAGAATCAAAAGTTTGAAGCAAATAAGTGACAGATGAATGATTCAACATGAATGCGCAAACTAGGGTTAAGTTTCTCATAAAACGAGATACATACTATGAATGTGAACTAGTTCTAAACACAAAGCATCTAATCACACAATTCTTAACAAGCAACATGTTTAAAATTGAACCAAACCTAACACACTTCTAAATAAAGTATATGAACAAATTGAAATCTATTGTGAGGGTATGAACACTCATCCAACAAACATGATAACATTCCAATTAAATTATGTGTCCATCTAATTATCATTTCCAAAAGCATAAAAGGCATTGATCAAAAGGTCTTTAAGGGTTGTAATTGGGCTAGGTTACAAAAGAATTGTCATATGTGGGATATTTGAATTCAAATGGCCAAGCAAAAGGAAACATTCAATCTAATTATACACTTCCTTCTTTTTCCAATACAACACTTGGTGAATTTCTTACTTTTCTATTCTTGATTGATCTTGACAACTTTTTCTTTGAATTCTTGCAAACCTTTTCATTTTTTTCTCTTTTCTTTTTCTTGGTTTGCTTTTCTTTCTTTTTTTCTTTTCTTTTCTTTTTCTTTTTCTTTTCTTTTCTTGTTGTCAAGATCAATTAACACATTCACCCTTAAATTGACATAAACATAACCTCCCTTTCTCCCCAACTTATTCCAATGATACCCTAATCGAATGTTCCTTTATCGTTATGGCAAAGGTCAATAAAAACGATGGATAAGGGTTCAAAAGAAAACAACTATCAGAATTTAATAAAAAGTTAACTATGAACTGAATTTTTTACAAACTCCGGCAATTTAAATAAGCAGATGAGCTTATTAAATTGACAGTCCACAGTTAACAATTCTGATTCAATAGGCTCAGATGGGTTAACAGATACTCACACATCTCACAGGGTAGGTTCATTTGGTCAAGTATTTCGCTCAATTTCAAAAAATTGCCTTGATCATTTCAATGCTCTTACACAATTTAAAACAACAAAAGATTTAACATAAAATGACTTAGTTAAACATGATATTGGTCTCCTGCATATATATACAATGGTTGAGGATTCCTCACATTTTGGCTAGTTCTATATTGGTTCAAAACTAAACAAATGCTTGCTTAAAAACTGAATAAATTAACTTGTGTGTGTAAAGAACTTATTCACATTAAAGAATATACCTAGAAAAACAAGAAAACGATTACCTTAGCTGCGCGCTTTAACACTCATTCTATCATTATCACTCAGATGATTCAAAGTCCAAGCATTGGCTTTTGAATCTTTCATCTTTCTTTCAACATTGTTGGGATAATTTCAAAAAATTTTACCATAAATAAATACTAAAGCATAAATAAAATATAAACTATACTAACATATAATACCCAAAATAAATAACATAAACCAAAAAGGTACATCATCCATGGTTCATAAAACATAAATAAACAAAGTACAAAACATAATAAACTGTTAAAAAAGTACAACTGAATAAATAAAACGAAAGAGACAAATCAAGATCTGCAGCTCTGCATCATCAATCTGAATCTGAATCCATGTCGTCCTCAGAGTCTATCAGGTCTGCAGCCATACGGTCTAGGCTATTAGTAGCTGCTGAAGAGTCATCACCCAGATCATCATCTACATCAGCGTCGTCGTCACCATCATCACCAGCATCCGCTGCATCATTTTGTTGAAGCAGTATTTCATACAACAAAAGTAAGTATTTTCTATTATCGTCTCCACAGGGATTGGTGCGTTACTTCGAACCGTTCAACAATCGGTATTGTTTTGAGTTAAGGGTTTGTACAATTTGTTTCATAAACTAACAGAATGTAAATGCGGGAATTAAAACGACAAGTAATAGGGAATAAAAGTATTGGAATTAGAGTTCATCAATCTTGCAAAGAATATAATTCATGAATCATGCATATGAATTTAGCGTTTTAGCGAAAATATCACGTATAGCTCTACAATATCATTGATTTCCCAAATGACATCGTGAGATCGATCGTATCGTTTAATCGACGATTTCCCAATCAATCAAACGATCCGAAAGCATTACGATCCTAAACTTAGTGCAATTATCAAAACCCAAATCCATTTCTAGATTTTCTTATTTTGATAGAAGATTATTCTTAAACGTAGATTCAAAAGTATTTGTCAATATCATTTGAATCAATCATGAGAATGAAAAGCAAGAATAACTTCATAAACACTTCAATTGCTAAATCATATATTCACATAATCATTCATTACATCAAAGCTAGAAAGATTACCTCTAATCCCAACAAAGAGATGTTAGTTGTTCATTTTCATGACAACTATACAAAAGATAAGAGAAAAGATGAAGATCATGACCCAAAGTCTTGATTTCCCAAAGCCCTTGGTGATTTCCACAATTCAATCCTTTTGCTCCTTGAAGATCATCTCTTCTAACCCTAATTACTAAGTCCTAAACTACTACTTAAAGCAATCCTAACAATTGGAAGAAAAAGTACTCAAAGTTCCAACTGGGTATCTCAGAAAATGAGCCAAAAATGCTATATAAATCTGAATTTTTGCACGCTCGCTACAAGCGATGAGCTGGTCGCTTGTAGCGAGGAAGTTTAATGGCCAATGGGAGTCCTCCACGTCAGCATGGAGCCTTAAACCGCCCTTGGTCGCTTGAAGCGACCAGTCCATCGCTTGTAGCGATGAACCTCTAAAAATCCCTGCCTATCCTCGCTTGTAGCGTGGCAACTGGCGCTTGAAGCGATGAAGCCTTCAAATTCCCTGCCTATCCTCGCTTGTAGCGAGGAAGTGTGCGCTTGAAGCGATGGCTTTGATAAAAACTTCATAAACCTTGCTCAGCATGATCAAGCATAGATTTCCTGCAATTATAGCATGGGGTAAGACATAGGATCACAAATATAGCTTTTGAAACATAAATATGGGCTTATCCTATGGTAACTTGTGAAATAAGTAACATAAGTGCCTTAATTAAATGAACAATTTAACCACTTTCAGGCACTTATCAGTACTCAGGGTATAATCAGATTGCGGTGGCTCCGGAAGATCAGGAGAAGACTGCTTTTACTTGTCCATTTGGGGTGTTTGCATATAGGAGGATGCCTTTCGGGCTATGTAATGCGCCGGCTACCTTCCAAAGGTGTATGCTCTCCATCTTCTCTGACATGATCGAGAAGAACATTGAGGTATTTATGGACGACTTTTCTGTTTTTGGTAAGTCTTATGATAACTGCTTGTTACACCTAGATGCTGCCCTAAAAAGGTGTACCGACACTAACCTGATTTTAAATTGGGAAAAATGCCATTTCATGGTAACTGAAGGGATAGTGTTGGGACACAAAATAAGTGGGAAGGGCATCCAGGTGGACCAAGCAAAGATAGAGGTTATAGAGAAACTACCACCGCCTGTCAATGTGAAGGGGGTGAGAAGTTTCTTGGGGCATGCTGGTTTTTACCGGCGGTTTATTAAAGATTTTTCAAAAATTGCAAAGCCCCTCTGTAACCTCTTAGTCAAGGAAACTGAGTTTAAATTTGATTCCGAATGTCTTACTGCCTTTACATTGATTAAAAACAAGTTGGTCACTGCACCTGTAATCATCGCCCCCGATTGGGATGCTCATTTTGAGCTAATGTGTGATGCGAGTGACTACGCAGTTGGAGCAGTGTTAGGCCAACGTCGTGAGAAATTTTTCCACGCAATTTATTACGCGAGTAAAGTTCTGAATGATAACCAAGTTAATTATTCCACAACTGAAAAAGAACTACTAGCGGTAATATTCGCGTTGGAAAAATTTTGGTCCTATCTAATTGGCTCCAAAGTTATTGTTTTTACAGATCACGCAGCTTTAAAGTACCTGTTGACAAAAGGAGATTCCAAACCCCGCTTGTTGAGGTGGATTTTGCTTTTGCAAGAGTTTGATCTGGAGATCCGAGACAAAAAAGGAGTAGAAAATGTGGTAGCCGACCACCTTTCTAGGCTGGACAACAGAGAGGTTACTGAAAAAGAAAAGGCCATAGCAGCTGAGTTCCCGAATGAACAACTGTTCAACATCAAAGAAAGGCCATGGTTTGCTGACATGGCAAATTTTAAGGCCGGGAACTTGCTGCCTGATGATTTGAGCTGGCAAGAAAAGAAGAAATTCTTCAAGGATGCAAACCACTACTTGTGGGATGATCCTTATTTGTTTAAGGTAAGCACTGACGGTTTGATCAGACGTTGTGTTGCAGGTGAGGAAGCAAGGAGCATAATGTGGCATTGCCATAACTCAGCTTATGGGGGCCACCATAGTGGGGAAAGAACAGCTGCAAAAATTCTCCAGAGTGGGTTCTGGTGGCCCACACTTTTTAAAGACTGCGCTGAATTCGTCCGACACTGTGACAAGTGTCAACGAACAGGTAATATCTCGAAGAGGAATGAGATGCCCCTCAATGGTATTTTAGAAATTGAACCGTTTGACTGTTGGGGCATCGATTTCATGGGACCATTCCCCTCTTCCTACTCTAACTTGTATATCCTTGTTTGTGTCGATTATGTCACCAAGTGGGTTGAAGCGATTGCTTGTGTCGCTAATGACTCACACACTGTGGTAAATTTTTTGAAAAAGAACATTTTCCCTAGGTTTGGAACCCCTAGAGTTTTGATCAGTGATGGGGGGAAGCACTTCTGCAATAAATATTTAGAAAATGTGCTTGTTAAATACAATGTGAAGCATAAGGTTGCTACTCCCTATCACCCTCAAACTAGTGGGCAAGTAGAGGTGTCGAATAGGCAGTTGAAACAAATTCTTGAAAAAACTGTTGCTGCCTCTAGGAAGGATTGGTCTAGGAAGTTAGATGATGCTTTGTGGGCGTATAGAACTGCGTTTAAGACGCATTTAGGGTTGTCACCCTATCAGTTAGTTTATGGTAAAGCCTGCCATCTCCCTGTGGAGTTAGAGCACAAAGCGTATTGGGCAATTAAGGCCCTCAATTTTGACCAAGCCTCAGCAGGTAGGAAGAGGCTATTGAAGCTCAATGAGCTTGAGGAAATGAGATTGAGCGCTTATGAAAATGCTGCTATTTACAAAGAGCGAACAAAAAAATATCATGATAAAGGTCTGGTGAGGAGAGAGTTTAACATTGGGCAACAAGTTTTGCTTTTCAATTCCAGGTTGAAGCTGTTTCCTGGCAAGCTCAGATCAAAGTGGTCAGGACCTTTCGTGATAAGAAGTATTTCTCCACATGGAGCAGTGGAGTTGGCAAAAGCTGACGAGGAAAACACCTTCAAGGTAAATGCTCAGAGGCTTAAGCCGTACCTGGGTGGTGACCTACCTACTGAAAGGGTAGGACTTGTGCTGACAGACCTCTAAAGGTTGTCTACGGTCAAGCTAGTGACGATAAAGAAGCGCTGAGTGGGAGGCAACCCACTGTCTGAGGCAGGTATATTTTTCTTTTTCATTTTCATTTAAAAAAAAAGGGTAAAAATTCGGTGGCCGAATTTTTGCGAAATGAATTATGTTCTGACCGTTGTGAAGATTCGGTGGCCGATGTTGCCGTTCGGTGGCCGAATTAGCGTATTTTTTGAAATGGTTTGACCGTTGGAGCGCAATTCGGTGGCCGATTTCAGTTACTCGGTGGCCGAATTTTCGTCCTCTATATATTGAACCTCCCTTTTTTCTCAATCCTCAACTTCCAAAAGTAGTGTCACCCTGCCAAAATTATTGTAGGAACCGCAAATCTACCTTCACACCTCTCTTCTCCATTCTTAACACTCCCTAACACCAACTTCTCACTTGATTTCTACCCTTGGTATCCATAACCCTTCACAAAAATTCAACTTCTCACTTGATTTCTCCATAACCCTTCACAAAAACTCAACAATCATGGCCCCCAAAACTAGGAACCAAACCCAAGAGCCTACCACAAAGAGAAGAAGAGGGAAGGAATCCACCGGTACCTCTTCTCAACCACCACCTAGTCCACCACACACTCAACCACCATCATACCAAAGATTTGTATCCGAAGAAGCTAAGGAGCGATATGAGGTGATTAAGAGGCGTGTCTTCAACAAAGAAAGGGGAATTAATGTTGACAAATTGGAGAAGCATCCTAGCTTTTTGTGGGCAATACAAGCAAAGGGCTGGGAGGGGCTTGTGAATATGGTAACTGAAGAAAGTAACGCAAGCATTGCTTTGGAATTTTTGGCTAATGCTTTTGCTCAGAAGGACTCAGATTATCACTCCTATGTGAGGGGAAAGAGAGTTGATTACTCCAGGCAAGATATTAATCGAGCACTTGGTTTGAGGGATGTAGAAAATTGTGATGTGGAGTATCGTAAGGCGACACATGATGGGATCAGGAGTAGAAGCGGATGGGATGCATTACTTGAAGGATTGATGAGAGAAGGAAAGGGGTGGATAGGAACTGTTCAGAGACCTCAGAGAATTAACACTGTTGATTTGCTGCCAGAATACAAAGTGTGGGCTTCGTTTATTTAGACGGTTATTGATCAAACGTCTGCTACAGCTGAAATGATAAGGGAAAGAGTGTTTATTTTGCTGTCTGTGATTTCTGATGAGGAAATAGATGTGGGAAAGTTGATGGCTATTAGTCTGCATAAGCTGGTTAGGACGAAAAAGAACACTTTGGGACATTGCTGTTTGATAAACAAGTTGTGTCAGGAAGCTCAAGTTCCTGTTGAACCTACTGACATTTTTGTGAGATCTTTGAGATTCATATCTGATTCGGTAATAGAAGGGTTTGAGAAGGAACAGGAGAAGTATGACCGGGATCTTCGGGAAGCAAGGGAGAGACAGCAACAGCCACCTCAGATGATGGAGCAGGATCAGCCACCACAGATGCAGGCACAGGATCAGCCACCACAGGTGCAGCCACAGGGCCTTCCACCCTATTTCGCTGAGTATACGTATGCTATGGCAAATTGGGCCCAGGATATCTCGTCTAGGGATCGGATGCCACCACCGTCTTTCCCTCAACCTTTCTATGAAGCAGCTGAGCTCTATCGTCAGAGTCCTTATACCAGGACTAATGCTTATGAGAGATTTGCTAGCCCGCATGACATGGAGAACTATTTTGCGGAGGAGAGGCAGAGAGGAGCTGACAGGGAGGAGCGCATCAGAGCAGAGTACTATAGGATTCAGGCTGAGCAGCAGCTTAATGTTGACGATTATCCTCAGATGTACCTGTTTCCACCTTCAGGACCAGGAGGGTCGTCAGGAGCACAACTCTGATTTGGGCACCTTGTCTAGCCCAAACATTTATTGTTTTTCTTTTTTATCGCTGTCAGTTTTTGCCTCTGTTATTTGTTTATGTTATTTCATTTTGTATGGAGTCAACTTGAAAAGTGTCTGGTGTTTGAATTTTGATTCCCCGGTTTGTAATGCATCTGCACTTGTTTATTATTAATGAATTGACTTTTCTTGAAACTTACCAGTTCAGTAACAAAGATTTCACCAATGATTTGTCAAAGGTTCAGAGGAGGTAGTGCTTGCATGATTCTATATGGGAAGTGTACGGCAGGAAAGATGCTTAGGTAGCCACAACTTCCAGAAACCTCAGCTTGTAAGGTTATGGCCTAAATTTATTTTTCAATTTTTTACAAATATGAGTGTTTCCATGTGGATGCTATTTCTTAGATTTGCGATTTTTCTTTGTAATTGATTGGTCACATTTTGTACACACTAAGGCAAATTGCTTGTACCTTGAGCCTTTGCGACCCACCTTTGTTTATATTGAATTATCCTTTGTTTAAACCCAGTTGAGCCGCTAGGATTTAGACCCCTTGTTTCGGTGACTAACCACATTACAAGCCTAGAGACCTTAGGAATGTACACCAAATTTTGATGGAGTTAGGCATGTTTATGTGTGCGATAATTGAAAAGTTCAAGTTTGGGGTTGCTTTTGGAACTAGCAACACTCTAAGTTTGGGGTAGGGGTACTAGAGAAAGAAAAGAGAATCACTTTGTGCTAAAAAAAAAATGAAAATGCATTAACAAAAAAAAAATAATAAGCTGAATTGTTATATTTGCAGCTCAAAAAAAAAGTGATCAGTTGTTTCATTAAGTAAATGTTATCTCTAGCCCCGGATTTAATTGTGATATGATGTTATGGTGCGTGTGTATTTTAGATCCGTAGGATGATGTCTAACTCCTTTGTTTTTCTTAAACCTACTTTCCAAATGATCCCACCTCTAACCTAAGCCCCGTTACAACCTGAAAAGTCCTTAAATGTGTGTACATGATAATGACTTTGATTGATTCTTAGAAATTTTTCAAGTTTTGGTAATATAGTAGTCCTTCATGTCGACTGAGTGAACCCTGTCATATTCAATATTGTTGCGAGAAGTTGTGGAATGGATGTGTTACCAAGCATGTTAGCTCATCAATTGCTAACAAGGGAGATGAACTTTTGACACGATCATTGGTGGGGTAAGTGTTACTTTACTGGTATTTTTCATTTTAAGTTGGTTCCTTGAGGACAAGTAACGATGCAAGTTTGGGGTTGTGATGACATCCTGTCATTACTCTTTTAGTAGGCATTTTTCATGTAATTTTAGTGTTATGCATTGTAATTCTTGGAGTTGCAAGCCACAAAAAGGACAGAAAATGGAGTTTGAAGATTGGGAATTCGGCCACCGAATTTGCTGCTCAAGGCACCACTGATTCACGTCAAAAATCGGCCACCGAATTGGTAAATTCGGCCACCGATGTTCAGGCAGTTCGGCCACCGAATTGAGGGATTCGGCCACCGATTTTGACAGGCTTATTTAAGAAACTTGCATTTTCTGGACCAGGGGTTCACGATTTTGGAGACCTAGAGGCATATTTTGGAGCTGCAGCTTTGAAAACTCATAGCCAGTTATCAATACATGTATGAATCCTTTAATTCTTGTTAGTTATCTTGTACTTTAGCTATGAGTAACTAATCTCTTTGTGGTTGAGACTTAGATGAATTTGATGTAATCCTATGGGAACCCTAATTTGTTGAACTCCTTTGAATATCAATGAAAGTCTAGTTTTTATTCATATTATCTTGTGTTTAATGCTTTTTGTATGTTCATCATTGACTACTAACCCTAGCCTCATGGATATGCAAATTGATCGGAGAGATTGAGTGACCACTAACCTTGGCTCTTGACTCGAATCTAGGTAATAAGTTTAACCTATGTAATTAAGCTAGAGATAGACAATTATTAGGTTATGACATAGGGATTAACGGACTATTAAAACCTCCAACGGTTTCGAACTCGCTTAAGAGATTAAGGTGTTGTAACTTGAGGGGAGAATTCTAGGTCAAGAGATTGGGTAGAATTACTTTGTTAATCTGTCGTTGAACTAGATGGACATTGATTGAATTAGGAGTGCAAATTACCATAGGAGAGCTTCAGAGGAGTCGAAAGTCTTAGCCATGTTTCTCTCTATTTTCTTAAAACCAATCTTTATCGCTTTTTAATCAAATTTATTTTACAAACTCAATTAAACTGCCTAGGGCAACCCTGAATTTAGTACATCCTGATTGATAACAATAATGCTTAGTCGAAATTAACAACGGTCCTCGTGGATACGAATTTTATTATTACTTCGATTGAATTTGGTACACTTGCCAAATATCTATCATCGCTAACGATTCATCATTGGTGAAGTTCATTAACCACTTGAACGCTTGGTTACAAAGATTAATTCTAAAGTGATCAAATTTTAGAGTAACTAAAAGTAATTTTAAATTGAAAATTTTGATTTGCATTCATTGAGATCATTAGTAAGCCTCCTTTAAAATCTATTTTATTATATTTTGGTAAAAAAAAAAATCTTTTGTTTCTTGTATGTTTCCTCTCCATTGATGATAATCTTATTTTAGGCGCGTCAAATACTAAAAATGTGTACTTTTCATAGGAGTTTAATCGCCGTGTTGGAGAATCTAACATTTTTTGCTAGACCCAACCCCCATTGGTAAAACTTGTAACACTTTTTCCAAATTTGATAATATCACATGTTGGATATTTGGTTGTTGGCTACATGTTTTGCTAAAATCAAATGTACAAGCAGTTAATATTCAGAAGCTGATATCTCAATTGTATGTCTTCAGAAGCTGGAACAGTACTTCAGACGCACTGTTCAGAAGCTGACCTTCAGACGCACTGTTCAGACGCTGACTTTCGTTGACCTTCAGACGCACTGTTCAGACGCTGACTTTCGTTGACCTTCAGCGCACTGTTCAGACGCTGACTTTCGTTGACCTTCAGAAGCTGCATTTCAGAAGCACGTTTTCTGCGTTCATTCTTGTGCCTTGGTTCTGTTAATTCTCTCACAATATCTTTCGAAGATTTGATTGAAGATTTATCCAAGCTGATGTTTCTAGAAGGCAGATTAATTCGCGTGAAGATATTGATTGAAGATTTGTTACTTTTATTTAAGAAAATATTTTCAAAGCAATCTTTGGAAAATATATTTCTAAAATATATTTGCTTCTATGAGCTTCTAAAGAATTTTAGAATAATATCTGTTGAAGATTATTTTGTTCAGAATTATGTGCTGCTGAAGACTATATAAGGAGGACGTTGCTATTGAAGAAGAATTATTAAAAACAGAAGTTATTGAGAGAGTCTTAGGTTTTGAGTCTGTAAGCTTTATGCTTTATTTCTGTGCACCACTCAAGTGTTAGAGTTGGTTGTTTTGTTATTGAGTTGTATTCACTTAAAGCTTTTAAGCAAAAGTGATGTTTTTGTGTTTTTGAAGAGTGTTTTCATCCTTGAATTGTCTTAGAGTTTTAAGATCACTGGTGCAGTGATTACTTGAGTAGGAAGTAAGTGGGATCTTATATCTAGGAGTTCCTAGGTAGAAATCTATACGGGTAGTGATTAAGTGATAAGGCTGTGAAACAGGGGCTGTTGTCATGAGTCTTTGTATTGATACTATTTAGTGGATTTCCTTCCTGGCTTGGTAGCCTCCAGACGTAGGTTTGTTTGTCACCGAACTGGGTTAACAAATCAACTGTGTTCTTTTATTTTCTGTCCTTATTTTGCTGCTTCTGATACGTACTCTGTTCTGCGTTTTTGCACTCTGTTTTACTATCAGTTTCAGTACCTGCCATAATTTCAATTGGTATCAGAGCAGGCACCCTACCTGTTTTAGGGTGAGCTCCAGGGAAGGTATTTTCTGGTATAATGGAGAAAGAATGAGGATTTTTGAATAGACCACCTCTGTTGGATGGTTCCAACTATGAATATTGGAAATCACGCATGAGTGCTTTCCTTAAATCCATAGATAGTAAGACCTGGAAAGCAGTTCTGAAAGGTTGGGAACATCCTGTTGTGCTTGACAAAGAGGGTAAGAAGACAGCTGAATTAAAACCAGAGGAAGATTGGTCCAAGGTAGAAGATGAATTAGCTCTTGCAAACTCCAAAGCCTTGAATGCTATATTCAATGGAGTGGACAAGAATATGTTCAGACTGATCAAGCAGTGCACAATAGCTAAGGATGCCTGGGAGATTCTCAAGACTACTCATGAAGGCACATCCAAGGTAAAACTGTCCAGACTTCAGCTTCTTACCACCAAGTTTGAAAATCTCAGAATGTTGGAGGATGAGAACATACAAGATTTTTATATGAATGTTCTGGACATGGCCAACTCATTTGAGTCGCTTGGAGAAAGAATATCTGATGAGAAACTTGTGAGAAAGATCCTCAGATCCCTACCTAAGAGATTTGATATGAAGGTAACTGCCATTGAAGAAGCACATGACATCTTCAGCATGAAGGTTGAGGAATTGATAGGGTTTCTTCAGAACTTTGAAATAGCCAGAACTGATAAGAAGGGGAAAGGTGTTGCTTTTGTAGTAAATGAT
Organism: Medicago ruthenica; assembly: GCA_018208015.1. Classification (NCBI taxonomy): domain Eukaryota; kingdom Viridiplantae; phylum Streptophyta; class Magnoliopsida; order Fabales; family Fabaceae; genus Medicago; species Medicago ruthenica. Next base: position 89,987,218 of record CM031372.1, read on the forward strand.
GAAAGCTTATCAGAGGATCTTGTGATGCTGAGTAAACGTTTAAAAAGATTCTGAAGCAGAGGACAAGAACTGATCAATCCAAAGGTGTTCAGTGTCATGAGTGTGAAGGATATGGCCACATTAGGACAGAATGTGCAACATATCTCAAGAAACAGAAGAAGAGTTTGGCAGCTACTTGGTCTGATGATGACTCAGAAGGAGAAGTGGAGCATGAGTCTGCTAAGCATGTTCTTGCTTTAACTGGTAAATGCATGTCTGATGATGGAGTCAAGGTTTCAGAAGCACCATCAGGTTCTGAAACATCATCTGATACTGAGTCAAGTGATACAGAACTATCTTGTGAAGAATTGGCTACCTATTACAAAGAACCTGCTATTTTTTGCAAGAAGTTGCATGATAAATTTGAAGAAGTGTGCAAGCAGATGGAAGAACAAAAGAGAACTATCAGTCAACTTCAGTATGAAAGAAGTGAACATCTAGCACAAATCTCTGATCTCAAAGATGAGGTAACCCAGCTGAACTCTCAACTTGAACACATGAAAAAGCAAGTCAGAATGTTGAATACTGGTACTGATATGCTTGAAGAGATATTGGAGAGTTAGACCCAAGGGAAACCAAGTGGTATAGGGTTTGATTATAGGATCTTGAACAAACAGGAAAATCCAACTAAAAAGGTCAGTGTTGCTGTTAAATCATGTGATCCAATGATGGATAAACCAAAGTTGGAACACCAGAACCAACCTAAGGGATTTAAGAGCAAGAAGGCATCTCATCCTTGGGTATGTCATCATTGTGGTAAGAAGGGGCACATAAAGCCATTCTGTTTTAAGTTGCATGGATATCCCAAACACTTTCAGCAAAGAAAATCTGAACATGTTGTAGTCAATGTCAAGAAGGTATGGAGACCAAAATGTGAAAGTGTTGACAAGAGGCTGAAGAATAGGAAAGGAAAGGTTGTTACTGCTACCAGTAAGCCTTCTCCTGTTGCTAAGAAGAGTGCATGTGTTGGACCATCTAAAGTCTGGAGCAAGGTAGTGGTCCCTGTCCCAAACAAGAAGGCACTAAAAGGAAAGGAAGTGGTTCCTAGTAAGTATGAGGATGATGTTGAGCAAGACTTCATGCCCTATGTTCATAAGAGGATTGTTGTTCTTCAGAAGCAGATTGCTGGGAAGAAGGTTCTAAATGTGTCTGAAGCACACATTGACTAAGCAGCATCTGATACGTACTCAGTTCTGCATTTTTGCACTCTGTTTTACTATCAGTTTCAGTACCTGCCAGAATTTCATCACATAATAGTGTCTCATAAATTTGATTTAAAGTAAGTTTATTTAATGGTATCAATTGATTCTAACCAGGAGTTTTCAAGATTTGAAGATATTTTTTTTAGACAAAAGAAGGCAGGAGCTAAAGATGCACCAACCCAAATATATAAAAACTAGAAAAGATAACAAAAAGAGAAGGGGGATTGTACCAAAACCTTCTCAAGACAAAGAGAACTTGTAATTAGACAAGCCAAGCCTATTTCTAGTAAAATAAGACAGAATTTCCCAGGAATATCATTTCACCAGACACAAGCATCTACTAGGAAACCTAAGTTAGCAATAGTGTATGCACAATTGTTTCCTTCTCTAAAAATGTGAGTAGCTAAAAAATTCATATTCTTTAAACTATTTATACAATTTAACCATGTGTTTCTTAAGAACCAAGGCACTGAGTATTTTCCTTGGAAAGACAACACGACAAGCCTAGAATCTACCATAGGTTCCTCCAACCTTTCTCCACTGTTATGTTAAGGCTCTAATAACAGTAGACACTTCTGCAAAGATAGCATTTCAAACACCAAGATTTTCTGCAACACACCCAACAAAAGAAGCATTATGGTCTCTGAAGATACCACTAGATGCAACCCGAGCAAAAGTGTCAGTTGATGCACATCAGTATTACATTTAATCCAAAAACGAATAGGAGGTTTCTAGAGAACTTCCCTAATTGAAGGAGGCTTTGGAGGGTGAGAATCCACTTTAAAAGCTTTCAAAATAACAAAATTTCCCATGGAATTTGAAGACACGTGCTTGCAAAGGTTACCAGAAATGGATACAACTGAGATGATGTTTGTGATTGCAGATTTCCAGTGAATAATTTTGTTTTGAAATCTTTGCTGGTTTCTTACAAACCAAATAGTGCTAAAAATATTGATAAGCGCAACTTTTATGACTACCTTGCATTGAGGATTCCAATTTTTGTCACAAAGATTCCAAATACTTTCCAAAGATGTGAATTGTAATGTTGTATTTAGGATAGAGGCAAGCCAACGCCAACTATTAACTGCAAACGGGCATTCAAAGAAGATGTGAAAGGTTGTTTCTGCTTGTTGAGCACAAATACCACAAATAGAAGGCAAACAACAACCTCTAGCCATGAGGTTTTCATCTGTAGGAAGTTTGTTGTGCATTATTCTCCAAGTGACTGATGATTTAGAATGAGGGACATCCTTGCACCAAATCAGTTTCGCCCAATGAAGACTTTGACCAACCTTTGATTTGAAAGCATGAGCATCTTTCATAGACAAGAGACCATAACCCACATCTTTCCACATTAATTGATAAGATCTCTGCTCATTAGGAAGGATTACTTGCAGCACAATGTTGCTAATAGTTGGGAGAAAATTACAAAGTGATTGAGGAATACACCAGTTATTATTGGCAATAAAGTCACTAACAGTTGAAGATAGCTGACTAGCAGATACATATGATAAATTAAGCATCTCAGAAAAAGATTGGCCACACCAAGCATCTCTCCAAAAGTTTATTTTTAAACCATCAACAACAAGCCATCTGAAGTTCTGAAGCATAGTCGAATGCTGGTTTTTTATGCCACTCCAAATAGAAGAGTAAATATGATGGTTTATGATTGTGTTTCCTCTTTGAACCCTACTGCATAAAAGCTTTCCCCAAGGTTCCTCATAAGTAAGCATATCCCAACATAACTTCAAGTTTGATGCATCGTTTAAAAAAAATAAAGATCTTATGCCTAAACCACCCCCAATAAGAGACCTGCATATATTTTTCCAAGAGACAGTCACTAGCTTCCCAGAGTTAGGGTCACCACTCCAAATAAAATTCCTCATAAACTTCTCAAGTTCCTCCAGAGTAGAAGAGGGCCATGAATAGATAGAAATGCTCTAAATCAACATACTTTGCACCACTGATTTTACAAGTTGAATTCTTCCTGTCATTGACAAGAGTGAAGCTTTCCAAGCAGCTAGTTTACATTTAATTTTGTCCATCACAGGCTGCAAATAGGAATCTTTTTGTTTTCCTTTAAATATAGGAACACCAAGGTAAAGAAAAGGAAGGGTGCCAATATTGAAGCCTAGGTGATTAGATAAGGTCTGAAGTCTAGATTGAGAGATGGAACCATCATAAATTGTAGACTTCCTAGGATTGGCATATTGACCTCAAGCATTTGCATATCTGAGAAATAGAGATGAGAGAACTGAAAGGCAAGAAGCTTTCCCTTTACAAAATATCATTATATCATCAGCATATAATGTATGAGATGACACCTCAAACTATCTAGAACCTTTTATGAGCTACAACTTTCCTTCAAGCACAAGCTTTGTGATCCCTATACTCAAGACATCTTTTGCTAAACAAAAGAGAAGGGGGGCAAGGGGTCCCCCTGCCTCACACCCCTATTGCAATTGAAAATGACCATGTTGCTTACCATTCACAAAGATAGACAAAGAAGCTGACTGCAGAATGGCTGCTAACCAATGACATAACACATTATTAAAACCAAAAGCCCTTAAAACTCTTATAAGGAAGTTCCAGTCAAGAGTGTCAAAAGATTTAGAAATATCTATCTACAAAGCAAGATTACCACCATAAGATATGTTATGCAAGAGATTCACAACTTTAGATGTTAGACAAATGCAGTCTTTGATATTCCTACCATGTCTGAAGCCCCTTTGTTTTTTGGATATGATTTCTGGCATAAATAAAGCTAATCCATCTGCTAGAATTTTTGATAAAATCTTGAATTTGAAGTTTGCTATGGCAATAGGTCTGAATTTCTCCACTGAATCAGCATCTTGAGATTTAGGTATGAGGATGATATTATTTGAATTGAAATTAGGCATGATCCAACCTGAAGAAAAAAATTGTAAAACATCATATTTCACATCAAACTTGATGATGTCCCAATAAGTCTGATAAAAAATAGCACGAAAAGCATCTGGACCAGGGGCACCCTCCTTGTTCAAGTCAAAAACTGCTTTATGAATTTCCTCCATGGAAGGTAGAGAGGTCGGCATGTTATTTACATTACCTGCGATTAGCTTTGGAATAACTTCCACCACAAGATTATCACCCTGCAAAAAAGTGTTAGTACAAAAAACATTTTTATAGTAATTTAAAATATGCTCAGCAATCTGGTTTGGCTCTTCAAATGTTCTATCTCCATGATTCATCCAACAATTCAATTAATTCATGATTTGATATTTGAAGTTGGCCTAATTTTAAATGATAAATATTAGTATATAAAATTCTAAATTATTGAATATATTAATTATCTTTCATAATTAATTTTTTTCTCAATCATAATATTTTTCTATATAAATTTTCTCTTTTTAATTAATTATTATAATTGTGTCAAAAAAATTTAATTATTATAATAATCAATTATTCACTAGTATTATTTTACTTTAAGAGTTTAGATTAATATTATTATCATAATTAATTCTCTTAAAATAAATTTTAATAATATTAATTTTTCAACATCGTTTCTTTTAATTTGTCAAAAAAAAAAAAAAAAACTTTGGCTATATTAAGTTTGCAAAATATATTTCATGCATATGTGAAGTGTGGGTCTCTCATTTGACAATGTGTTAACATGTTAATCACATTAGACATACATCCATACATATTTATTTGAAAGCATCAAACATGGATCACTAAGAGCATAAATATCGCATGTCACCATGAACTGGTTACATAAATACCAAGACTTTTTGTTAGATGGTCTTGCATAATTGACATAGAATGAGAATATTCAAACTCTCAGAGATGGTTCTGCAAGCCAACGACTCTTTTTTATGCAACTTCTGACTTTTGATAGAAAAATATAATAAAAATTAATAGGTGCATAGTTATGGATATTAATGTAAAATATAAATTTTAAGTATGTTGTGAGATTAGTAGGATCCATTTTAGAGTTTTGGATGAGTGGTATGTATATTTAGAAAATGTAGTTGAGTCGTTTAAATGTGGAGGGACTGAGTTATTTTTGTTACATGAGAAAAAGGCAAAAATAAAAACAGAAAAAGAGACTATTGGTTGCGATGATAAGCAACACCCATACTGTCCACTATCAGCAACAAACGATATTCAGTCGGAGGATCAAACATAATCAATAGATCACTCGTAGACTTTGTTCCAAGCTTTGCTAAAAAGTCAGCACACATATTACCCTTCCTAAGAGTGTAACTTAAATTAAAAGTTTTATCCTTAGCCATATACTTTCTGATAATAGCTATCTCATTTCCATAATAGTGAGTGGAAACATCTAAAGGAAAAGGAGTTGAAGATTCTGCATCCATACCCAAACAAGGAGTAAAATATTAATCTAATAAACTAACTACTAACATTTCTCATTAAAAAAAATTGAATTGTATAAATAATTGAGAAGTGTGAAATAATATAATATATTGAGTATGGTCCATTTATACCACTCAATTGGGTGACATGAATGTAGGTGTTCTAAGATCTTTAAAGGGTTGTAATGGGGCTAGGCTACAAAAAATCACTGTTTTTTCTAGGAATTTTCAAAAGGCCTGTGAATAAGGGATCATTCATTACTTATTTACAAATGTATAGACTAAATACACAATATTTACACCCTTTGTACAAATAAATACAAAAATTTATAATTCCTTTAATTCATGAAAATATGAATATCCTTGACACCTTAGTCAATTCCTTTTTTTATTCTTTTTTTTATTCTTTGTTGTCAAGGTAGCTTTGATAAAAATCACCAATTTCACTTGACTTGTAAACCAAAAACCTTACCCAATTCTCCCCAACATAAATAAAAGAAAAATTATCAAATAAATGATCACCTGTCATAGGACAAAAGATAATATTTTAGTAAAAAGTGATGGTTCGGGGTTTTCATATTTCAAAAGAATTAAAAATTGCAATCTAATCAAAACAAAACTGCATTTTCAAAAATAGGGCAGATTCACTAGGCTAAATTGGCTTGCCTAGCGAATTTGACAGTACATAAATATTGCAAGTTTTGATATTTTGGCTCAAAGAATGTTAACAAATACTCACTTTTCACATGGTATATTTGGTCAAGTGTTTGTCCACAATTTCAAAAATTGTCTTGATCATATCTATGTCATCAAACTTAGCAAGCAAACAACAAGGTTTTGCGTAAAATGACGGAGTTGAAACACTAATATTGTCGGTCTCCATGCATTTGTAAAAAAAGAAAAGCTACCTCACATTTTGGCTTATTCTAAATGAATCAAAGTTGAGCATGCTATCGAGGAGCATTGAATGAAATGAGTTTGCACAAAGTAGCAAAAATTTCAAATTCATCCTACCATACTAGAAAAACGATTAACATGTACTTTTGTCTTGTAATCATCAAATTTGTTAATCATTATCACGCATTTGTTGATGATTCAACAAAAACCTTGGACATTTGATTCTTTTTGCATCATTCATTCATCCAAAAAATAATAATTCCAAAACAAGCACGTACTACCATTAATATGAAATAAGATGTTCAAATTAAAAGTTACATCCCAACTATTTGTTCAAAATTACACGACCAACATAATATAAACATAACAAAAAAATTGTTCAAATTACAAGCAAAATACTTCAATATGGATTCAGATTTAAAAGACTAAAAATTGATGAAATAAAAAACTGGAAGCTATTTAAAATATCACTCAGTGATAGTGAGCTTTCAGTTCGATCTATATGTCCTTCACTAGAGTCTTCAATCTGAATCTAAACTCATAATGTCATCTCTCACATAGTCTCCATGACTTGAGCTTGAGCTAGACCTATCAACTTCCTATTCACCATCACCTTCTTCCAATTCCATCTCCATCTTTAGATGGGGAAACAACATTAGGTGAAGAGGCCTGGCCTCGAGCCATTGAACATAAGCCTTGTACGACATGATTTTTCTCTTCTCAGGCTGCATAAACCTCTCTTGATTCTCTGGTCCTCTTGACAAGTTAGCATCGATCGTACGACATTTTTGTAGAATCTTAGTCTTTCTACGCTTTCTCCCTTGTATTCAAACTAAATAACAACATCAATTGGCAATATAAGCACATATATGGAAGGATTATTTATCAAAACCTTATGTACCTTAACTAATTACAAGATTAACTTAAAAACTTTCCATAAAAAATAATAATGATTGAAGATTAGACCTAATCAACCCATTTAAACTTTACACCCTTATTGTTTAAAGTTGTAGCAAATTGACAAGACAAATAATTAAACAATTAAGAAATACCTTGTTCCTGGAAATCCAAATAAACTTTGGTGATAATGAGTTTGTATGAAGATGAGTGCTTGAAGTGTGCAAATGAGAAAATGGGTTTGAGTTTTTGTGAAACCTTTGTGGTTAAGAAATGAAAAGTGGGATTGGGTTGACCAAAGGATAGTAAACTGATTAATGGTAGTGGAAACAAGTAGTTGTGTGATTAATGTGAGTTAGTAGGGGAGGTTACATATTGAAATCTCTAAATGCCCTGTTTCGCAAAGTTCACTGGGCAAACAGCTGCCTCGCCTAGACAATTTGATAGAAAACAATAGTTTTCAAGTTAAAGTTTCAAGGTTCTATGTATTCACCCCTTCTCGAAAAAATATTTTTTCTCAATTATATTATACATCGTAAAACAGTAAATTGCATAAGTTAAAAAGGTAAAGGAAATAAATTTGGATTGCCTAGCAATATGCACTTGTTTAACGTCATTAGCTTGATGCCTATGTCATTTCAATCAAGATGGTTCAAATGAAGACTTCCTTGCTCATCTTGTGGAGTTGGCAGACTATATTACTCTCTCAAAGATTTTAACACACCTCAATGTTCTAGTCTTTGCTTGTGTGGGTGTTATCGTCTATGTTTCATATTCATCTTAGACTTATTGTTGAAACAGGCTACCCAACCTGTTTAGGGTCGGCCTTCTCAGGCTTCAGGTTTTATCAGGCTGAAAAAAAAAAATCCCTATTTTAATACGAGCTCTAAAAATACTACCTAAGCCCGACCCTGTATTGTTAAAAGTAATTTTTTCTCTACTAACAAAAGAAAGCCATTTATAAAAATAAAAAAATAAAAAAGCAAATATATGAAAACAGTAGCACAAGCAGTGCTTCAGTACACAAAAACTAAAGCCATAGACATTGGATATTGTCCAGACTCTAAATTTTACACGTTTTCTAAAAGACTCAAAGAGCTTATTTTTCACGAAGCGTCCACACAACTTTTATGCCATGTACACAATATAATACGCATATCAAAATAAATAATCTGTTGTGCAATATCAAAGTTTGTGGTCACCATATAAAATATAGAAACCAAATAATTATATATGTATACATGCATTGCACACCGACTGTATAAGAATTTGGAACTTTGCTTTCAATTTTGAATTTTTTATGATTTAATTTGGTTCATACGAGCTAGCCCTAACGGGTATCTTACTTTTTAGAGTCGGGCTAAAAAGCTCTGAAAAATACAGGCTCAAATTTTAAGGCACGAACCATATGTTTTATCGGGTTTGGTGGACCGACTCGTATGTGCTAGCCAATTTTAACAGCTCTAGTCAGTCTAGTATCAAACATGAAGTATCACCTTTCTTCATTTCCATAGCTAGTAAGTCTTTTCTTAACTTGCAACCACCTATCGTTGTGCAAGCATTATCCTTGACACTGCATATGTAATTGCAGAACCTTTGTTGTTGGTTGAATTTGCAGTGCTGCATTAACCTGAACATATTGCAGGGCTATGAATTTGTTACTTGCTCCACGATCAAACAAGGCTTTGGCAAACTTGACACCACCGATAGTAATAGGTAATGTAACCCTTCATGGATCCCTACACTTTGAGGGGCAGACAGGTACGACAGCTTCTTTAAAGTTTCTTTAATACTGACATACAGAAAGGAAAAAAAGGTAAGAAACAATGGAATCTGTATATGAGTAATGGAGCCGGGAACAATTTTCTTTTAAATCTTTGTTGATTATCAAGAGGTTCGTCCAAAGGCCAAAATAATGAACAAGTAAAGTCCATATCCATTGGCCACTCTATCCTTTCGCTAACTAGCTCCCCAAAAGTCACCTCCTATTCCTAGTAGTTGTATTTTTTAACAATTTGTTGTGCCTTTTTATTTTTTTTTAACAATGTTATAGGTATCTCTAAAAAAATTATGTTATAGGTGTGAAATATTCAAGAAGTTTGAACTGAGTGTAATGTTATAAGTGTGCCTTTTCATTATCATAAGCTAATAATTATTAAAAAATGTTAATAGCATCACCAGTGGTAAATTTGTAAGGAATTTAAACTTGGTATTATAATCATTGTAAGTGGCTCCCATAATGTGACATCATATGTAGCATCTTGCTTTGATGATAATGGGTACCTTATAGGCAGGGTACTATAGTGGTCATCTTCATATCCGCGTTTGTAAAAAATGCTTGTATCCGAGCCTTCACCCTCGTAGGCAATAACTTTAGTGTCCATCCTCATACCATATAGGCACCTAAGTGTTCACACTCGCACACATTACCCGCATTTTAACTATAAAAAGACAACAAAAAACATCACAATTGAAATATAACTATGATCTAATTTTTTTTTAAATCAACTCATAAAATAGTACGAATCATTGTATTTAGTCAAATAAAATAATACAAAATATCCCTAAAAAATTGTACACAAGAGGGAGCAGTTATTGTATTAAGCAGTTTTTAAGTTTAGGTTCAGACTTTAAATAGCTAAATAAATTAATTATAATTGTACAACAAAAGAAAATAATTTATATATATGTGATATAAATATGTATATGCGGGTTGCGGGGCTGGACATGACACTGATGACAGTATAGTACTCTTACCCATACTCATACCAATTTAAATTTGCGGGTAATTACCCAGACCCAAGCCAAAACTCATAAAAGTGGGGTTTTACCTATCTATTACGGGTATTTTTTGCAAGTACACATCGGACATGGGTCCAATTGTCATCCCTAATTTTGATTCTTTACATCATTAAACAAGCTTCATGCCGTTTTCAAATATGGCATCCGTTTGTAGTTTTTTTTTACCACGTAAAGTAAAAAAAAAATATTGTTACGTACGTACCATTAAACCAATTTTTCGTTTCATATCATTTCCAAATGTGGCATCCCATTTTTGTTTTGTTTTTTACCACGCAAATTAAGAAATTTTATTATTAAAACTTTTTTTTGACAAATTTAATAGTTTATTTTTGCTGATCAACTAATTATATGATATATTTTATAGTTTATGCTTTATTTTTATGTTTTAATAATAAAAATATATAATTTGTACTTTCGTATATAGTAAGTGAATTTAACTTGTATAATTGGACAATATTTTTTTTTATCAATGCATCCGATCAAATCACTTTGTTTTATTAATGAATCCAATCAAATTACGTTGTTTTGAGGGACTAAAAATTGAAGAAAAAAAATTAAGGAGAACTAAAACAAAAAACTTAGGATATTTATAGAGATAAAAAAATATATTTAAACTTTTTTTAATTCAAAACCGTGACATTGATTATGTGGGTGAAGAATTGAGTGGAGTATTCTTGCTTACTAAGAAATAAAAATTAAATGTGATGTATTTATTTGGTGAGGAAGATCCAGAATTGCTTAAAACAACCAAGCCATGTATGTAAAAAAATAACAAACCCATGTATTGAGCCTTTAATTACTTTTTTTTTACAAAAATAAACAATATTTATTCATTCAAATTGATAGAGTATATCGATATAATATAAATTCAAAGTCGTTAAAAACAAAAATGATGAATTTGCGGAAAAAAAACTCACAACATCCATCCATCCATGTTAATATATAGCATAAAACGACAGAGTACTCATGCCTACGAATATGACTATATTCAAGTCTCCGGAATACTCATGTCTTCATATCTGCAATGTTGACGACGTCAAAGTCATTGATTGAATCTGCACTTGCTTAAAACCAATCTTCCAACCTGTCTTTCAACCTGAATAAAATGAACATCGTATTAAGACGGGAAATCAAAAACATACCGCATAAAGACGGAAAATCAAAACAAACAGAGTCGTGCAAAGACAACGAAATAAAAAAAAAACAAACGAAATAAGATTGAAAATATGTGAAAATCACATATTTAACTAAAAAGAAAAACAATTTGGATGCGTGATTTTATGTCAAAGTTGACCCTAAATCACCCCTCTTCGGTAGATCGAGAAGAAGAAAAGTGATGACGGCTAGGGCTTAGGAAGGAGAAAAGAGAGACGCACAAAAGTGTTATGAGCCTTTATTTACATATTGATGTGTATTGTTGCAATAGAAATTTTGATGTGAATTAGTGCATTAATGAGGATTAACAATCTAGAGTGCCAAGTGTACTTTTAAAATCTTACAAGACTTTGTTTATTATAAAGATAATGATAAAAGATTCAACTGCAAAACAAAATATAGATACGTGAACTCTTGAGACTAATCATGCAATTCGGGATTCAGAGAGGGTTGATTGAAGTAACAATACTTATAGGGAACAAATCATGTTTTTATGAGAGAGTGTAAATTAAAGATTCGACGTAATCAGATGGATTCTGAGAACTTGCAACGCTTCAATTTTTTGATATTTTTTACAATTTTTGTTGCTCAAAGGGAACGAGAGGGTGGATTGAACTAGAAAGGGAGAGGAGGGCAGGCATTAGTGGTGGAACTGATGAAGATGATTAACATGAGAATAAGTGTAGAATTTTTGAGTTTTACAAAACCTGCATGAAGAAGAGGAAAATAAATGGGAGACGCAAAGGAAGAGAAGGAGAGAGATGTTTGATAATTTGATATGAAACTAAGGATGTTTTGGTCCATTTCAGGTGTAATTTAAAAATATCTAATTAAGAAATTTTCATTCATAAAAAATAAAAAATGTTCATTTAATTAAATGTCAATTTCATTATGACTCTTTTTGTTCTTTTTTAGTGTCATTTTTTTAGAATTTTGGTTACTTTTTATTTGACGCTTTTTAAAATTAAATTAACTCTTTTTTTAAAATAAAAATTAAATTAAACTATTTTTTGAAGGAAAAAATTAAATTAACTATTGTTTTGTCAAAATTATTTCTAACTTTTATTGTAGATATATTTTTTTGACTGCATTGATTATAGACAGATAAATATAGAATGAGATATTTCTAACTATTTATTGTAGATATATTTTTTTGAATGCATTTATTATAGCCAGATAAATATAGAATGAGATAATAGATTTTTTTAAGGAGAATGAGATAATAGATAGCAAGTATTTTAGAAAAAGTAAAGCTAATTTCATCAAATTAACATATATATAACTTACTGGCCTTTATCGTTTTTTTCTTCTTCACTCCTACTTAAGATTTCTTCATTGAAGTTACATGTGATGAACAACACAAAAGTAAAAAAAATATATTTTTAAAACAGAAAAGTAAAACATATTAAATGATAACTTTAATGAAATATATTTTAATAACATTAAAATTTATTATGCATACAATTAAAACATAAACTACGAATTTTCTGATTAAAACTGAAATTACATGAAAACAAACAAAGTTAACCTTAACATAATAAATAAATAAATCTATTTGTATCACCACATCTGATATGGATCCACATCAACATATCTCATATTAAATAAAAGTCCTTGGAAACTAATAAATCTTGATTTGAGAATTGCAAATGCTCTCAACATCATTGGAAGTCATATGAACAGAGATGTTACATGTATTGTAAGCCGTGCCCTTCAATTTGATATATTTAAGAACAATCACTTTACCAGGAAATTTAGCCTTTGATATCAATGTAAATGTATAACCCGGTACAATGTCATTCCAGAACTTAGGGCTATTTAACAATGTATCCACCATGAAAGTTGTAATAGTGGTCACATTTATTTCACTATGTGCCGGGACTAATTGTGACTCAATTGGAACAATACCTACAATAGTATCATGATAAGTGACATAACTATATGATTTTTTAAATTCGAAGCTCCCAAAATTTGGGTTCCCTATTGTGACCAACGTGGGTATGGTCATATTTCTGGGCATATCGGGTGAAAGTAGATTGACAGCTGCAACATGGACAATAATATTAGGATCTTTGGGTTTGAAAACAGTGAAAATCAAAGCTATAGTCACAATTGAGACAATGATGAAAACCATTGCGGATACACTCAAACAGATTTTGAGTCTTGATTTAGCCATGCTTTTGGTTTTTGGATATCAAGAGGATTAAAAGAAAATGAAGATTTCGGAGAAATCAATGGAGAAAATTTTGTTATCTATGTGAAATAATGTTGTTCATAGTTTGTTATATAGATAGAACTTGGATTTTTTATTGGCAATTTTTTGGATAAGGAAAATTGACGTTATTGGGATCTACAATTGAATTAGTAATTTTTTATAGAGTTAATTTAGAAATTAATTTATGTGCACGGTTAATGTTAAGATTTTTTTCATAGGCAATTAATTATGAATCGTCAAATGAAAAAAATATATATTAATTTAATTATTGTTACCTCAAAAGTCACACATAAGATAATTTGATTGACAATAGTAAAACATTTTACACTGATGATAATGCATTAAAATAAAATTTTCTTTTTTTATACGTAAATTTTTGTGAGAATTTATTGATATAATTATTTAGGTCAAAGTTTGTTTGCCTTTCCATATACTTTTGATTTACAGTAAAGGGAATTTTTTAATTTGGTTCAATTGCAATGATGAATAATCAAAATAAATATGTTTTCCTAAAACAGTGGCACTTGACCTCTAATTTGACTGCTGAGATCAGATCAAAAACAACCAAACAATAGCAAGTAATAAAGATTATACGGTGTACTATAGACGTTATTATAAAACTAAGAATAACTGAAAATACGACTATACGGTGTGTTTGTACTATGATGACGATAAAAATGCAAAGACAAAAAATCAAGGATAGCATGTGTCTTTTCCTTTGAAACAAAAAGGATTACATGCATGTTACAAAGATTAATTCTAACCTGAGCAAATTTTAGAGTAACTAAAAGTAATTTTAAATTTGAAAATTTTGATTTGCATTCAATGAGATCATTAGTAAACCAACCCCCTTTAAAATCTATTTTATTATATTTTGGTAAAAAAAAATATTGTTATTTTGTTTCTCGTATGTTTCCTCTTAATTGAAGATAATCTTATTTGAAGCGCATCAAATACTAAATGTGTGTACTTCTCGCAAGAGTTTAATTGTCGGGTTGGAGATGAAGGTGAGAAAAACCAAGAAGGTGGTTGAATTGTGTTGGCTTTTTTTAGATTTTTCTAAGTGTTTGCATTGGTCAGAGTCTGAATGAGTTCAGAGTCTGAGTCAGGTTCAGAATCTAAGGAGTACTTAGAAACTGTTTGCAGCGGAGTAAGGTAAACACAAAGATAAGAAAGAGATAGAGAGAAAGCAGACACAAAACATTTATACTGGTTCCTCCTACAACCCAGAAGTAGTTCAGTTCCCTTGCACTTCCAAGAGATTTCCACTATAATCACAAATGATTACAAATTGCTCAAGGTCACAACCAAGAGACTTCCAATGCTCAAGCACACAAGCAAGAGACTTCCAAATGCTCAATCACAACTGAAAGAGACTTCTAAAAGATTACAAATAGAATATTTGTTCCTACACTTGATATACAATTAGAGGTGTAAACACTTAAGTACAGAACAAACTCTTTTACTTAGAATTTCTATGATACAAACTTTGATAAGAAATTCTAAAGTGCTATATGCGCTTTTTGATTTGATATAGTAAAGGCAACGTAAAATTAGCAGAGTCTTGTTGTTGTTCTTCAAGTCTCCAGCTCTTTATATAGGAAAGGATTTGAGAGACGTTGGAGAAGAGTGTCAGCGTATTAATAATCGTTGAGAAGCTTCAAATCAAGGATGTTGGGCCATTGCCTGATATGGATAATGTCGTTGATTAGACATTCGAAATTCCTTTGCTGAAACTGAAATTATCCGTTCATTCTTTTTGTCCTTAAAGTTTTTTGTTTGTTTCTCCACGTGGTCAGAAGAAGACAAACTGTACTATCAGAGTCTTGATAAAGACAGCTACAAAAGAGGACAAATCTGACGTGGATTCTGGGTCCCTCTGGGTCTTTTGTTCTTCAGAGTCTGATGCAGGTCTTCAGCTTCTGAGTGACTTTCTTTCTTCTGATTTAAGGTGTTGACTTTTGGTTAACCTTTCTTCAGATCTTCTACCATAATCTTTCAGATTCTCTTGTGCTTCTGATACTCTTATACATGTTTAGACCTTGTTAAATTTAAATATATGGTCCTGCACACCTGAACATATATTAGCATATCCAATTGTTCTTCAATATTTTGTTATCATCAAAACTCTAGAGAAATTGTACAAAGACCAATTTTGTTCCAACAGGAGAGTCTAACATTTTCTGCTAGACCCAACGCCATTGGTAAAACTTGCTAGTCCTTTTCCAAATTTGATAATGTCACATAATAGTGACTCATAAATTTGATTTCTTATTAATACAATTTTTTAATTTAAAGTAGTTTTACTTCATGGTTTCAATTGATTCAAACTAGGAGTTTTCACGATTTGAAGATATGTTTCAACCAAATCAATTAATTCATGATTTTGACATTTGAAGTTGGTCTAATTTTAAATGATAAATATTAGTACATAAAATTTTAAATTATTGAATATATTAATTATCTTTCATAAAAAAAATTTCCAAATCATAATATTTTTCTATAAATTTTCTCTTTTTAATTAATTATTAATAATCAATTATTCACTAGCATTATTTTACTATAAGAGTTTATTAAGATTAATATTATTATTATCATAGTTAATTTTTTCAAAATGAATTTTAATAATATTAATTTTTCAACACTGTTTCTTTTAATTTGTCAAAAAGAAAAACCTTGGTCTATATCAAGTTTAAAATATATTTTTAACT
Source organism: Medicago ruthenica (assembly GCA_018208015.1). Taxonomy (NCBI): domain Eukaryota; kingdom Viridiplantae; phylum Streptophyta; class Magnoliopsida; order Fabales; family Fabaceae; genus Medicago; species Medicago ruthenica. Next base: position 90,003,491 of record CM031372.1, read on the forward strand.
TTCTGTCGGCCTGGTTTTTTAGTGTGAGAAACTTCAACTTCTCTCTAAGTTCTCTTTCACTCATCAAGGAGAGGTGGCTTTAGGCCATTTTTTGACCTAGAATCACTCATCGGCATCTTTTTTCCTCTTTCGATCTAAATAAGTGATTTTCACATATATCAAGTTTTTTCTTTTGTGTTTTTTTTGTGATTTCTTCGTCTGAGTGTGGCGTTGTGTTGTTCGTTGTCTTGTGCGATGTTGTGTGATTTCGTGTCTTGTTGCGGTGTTCGTTTAGTTCATATTGAAAAACCAGCTTCAGTCAATTACAAATTCAATCAATGATTTGGACGTCACGTTGCAGATCCAGAAGCATGTGTATTATGGTGATTTAGATTTTATCATATTATTTGTAGGTATTTTGCCGTTGTATGCTATTAACTTGGGTGTTGTGAGTTTGTTTGCAAATTCACCCTTTACGTTTTTAGCGATTTTGATCATGTCATTGTATCTGATGTATCCTATCAATTTGAATGAATGAATATCGCTTTGCTTTTGTCCAAAAAAAAAGTTGAAAAAATATTTTTCATGCATATGTGAAGTGGATGTCTCATTCGACAACGTGTTAACATCTTGATCACGTTATACATCCATACATATTTATTTGAAAGCATCAAACATGGATCGCTAAGAGCATAAATATCGCATGTGCCCATGAAATGGTTAGACAAATACCAAGAAGGAAAAAAGAGTTTGAGGTTCTACGTCTAAACCCAGACAAGGAGTAAAATATTAATCTAGTAAACTAGCTCCTAACATTTGTCATTCAAAAAAAAGGTTAGTTGTTTAAATAATTAGGAAGTGTGAAGTAATATAATATATTTTTTCAAAAGTAATATAATACACTGAGTAGGGTTCATTTATACCACCCAATTGGGTAACATGGATGTAGGTGTTCCAAGGTCTTTCAAGGGTTGTAATGGGTCTCGACTACAAAAAATCATTGTTTTTCTAGGAAATTTTCAAAAGGCCTATAAATAAGAGAACATTCATTACCTATTTACAAAGGTATAAACCAAATACACTATATTTACACCCTGTGTGCAACATGTACCATTCTGAATACAAAAATTTATCATTCATTTAAGGCTTATTTATACTTTTATCCCTGTAAATATGGGTCATTTGAGTTTTGGTCCCTGAACTTGCTAATCTTTTCAATTTGCCATTGCAATTACTAATCATTTGAGTGTTGGTCATTGGCTTATAATCTCGCTGATGTGGCTCTGATTAGCTGATATGGCCATGGTTACCGGGAAAAATGTTGCTAAATAGTCATAAACTTGCAGGAAAGGACGAAAATGCCCTTAATGACTAAAGACAAATGAGAAAAGACAACTCCACCCTTCTTCTTCCTCTTCCCTTATGTTCATCCCCTCTGCTCTACCCCTCACCGTTCCCATATCTATCCACCACTCATACCACCTTCTCCTTCTTAGATCAACAATCACCATCTCTTCCAACCCTAAATCCAGAAACTCAAATCCAACATATCCAAAATCGAAACCCAAAATCTAATTTAGTTTTTAATTTGGATCTTGGCAATTTATTGTTTGATTTTGATTCTAATTTTATTTCAAGATTTTGTTTTTCCCTTCTTTCTTTGATTTTTCTGAGTTGAAAGTGAAGAAGGTGATGAAAAATCATGTGTAGAAGATGAAGGTTGAATGATGTGAAAAACTTCAGAAGCTTGTTGGCAGAGAGAGGAGAGTTCCTGTGGTTGCATGAAGGTGGTGTGAGGTGGGGTTGATGATGTCGTGCAAGAGGGAAAGAAAGGGAGAAGAGATTGTGATAATGCTGAGGTGGAGTTGTTTTCTATGTTAACATGTTTCTACTCTTCCTTATTTCAATTTTTTCCTTGATGAAATTGATCTTATGACTTGAATACTGCACATGTTTCTGGGTTTACAGATTGAAAGTTGTAGAAGATGACATTAAGTGTATTTTCGTCATTATGCACCTCCCTAAAACACCTAGGGGTATTTTCTTCAGTCCATTCTTTATTTTTGTGACTCAAACCAAACACTTAGGGGCATTTTCACCAGTCCATCCTTTATTTTTGCGACTCAGCAGCTGTTTCAACCAATCAACAGTGCCATTTCATCAGATCAATGACGTGGTTGTCATTAATTGGGTTGAGGGACCAAATTTTAATTGATTAGTAATTGCAATGGCTGTTTGAAAAAATTAGTAAGTTCAGGGATCAAACTTCAAACGACCCATATTTTCAGGGAGTAAAGGTATAATAAGCCTTCATTTAATTCAAAATTCAAAAACAACACATTGGCGATGTTGAAATGAAAATACGACTATCCTTGACAACTTAGTCAATTTCTTTTTTTCTATTCATTTTTCTTTTCACCCTTTCCTTTTTCTTTTCTTTTCGTTGTTGTCAAGGTAGCTTTGATAAAAATCACCGATTTGACTTAACTTATAAACCAAAAACCTTACACAATTATCTCCAACTTAAATAAAAGCATAATATCAAATAAATGCTCACTTATCCTAGGACAAGAGATAATATTTTAGTAAAAAGTAATGGTTCGGGATTTTCATATTTTAAAAAATTGAAAAATTGCAATATGATCAGAATAAACTGCATTTTCAAAAATAGGGCAGATTCGCTAGGCTAAATTGGCTTGCCTAGCACTGAGCTATCAGTTCAATCTATATGTCCTTCAGTAGAGTCTTCAATCTGAATCTAAACTCATAATGCCATCTTCCACATAGTCTCAAAGACATGAGCTTGAGCTAGACCTATCAACTTCCTCCTCACCATTACCCTTTTCCATTTCCATCTCCTTCTCCAGCTGGGGCAACAACATCCAGCACCTACAGGTGAAAAGGTTTGGCCTCAAGCCATTGAACATAAACATTATACGCTTCCGGAGTCATTGGTCGATAATCATATGACTCTGGATTTTGAATATGCAGTTCTAACATGTATAAAGTATTGTTTAAACCAGAAAAATCCCTTTGTTGGGCATCAACTATGTTCAAGTGTTGGTGAAAGATGCCTTGAATCAGGGGTCCCAATCGGCAAATCCCCCACTTAAAGCAGAAGAAGACTCCTCTGGTCCAGATGTGTGTGGGTGGGGGGTTCGTTGGTTCCTAGAAGGTTTATTGCGTTTCTAATAAGTTGGTTATCACGTATTACTTAGCCCCCATAATGGACAAGTAATTGAGAGATTACAATGCCTTAAACATCTAATTAGTGCCTGTTTTAGAATTTTATAGTTTTAAGTGTTTTTAGCTCTTTGGAACTAGTAATGCTTGTTTATGATGTTTGATGATGTAGGTTAAGGAATGACTCTAAAGATATGGGAAGCTGCAGCGTGGACTAAGGATGTATCACTGAGGATTTAGGAAGTTGCAGCGCCCTAGAACTTTAGTCAAGTCGTACATAGTACGAGCACGTGGGACACGTTAGGCCATTGCTTAATGAAGAATAATATGAGTTTTCCCAAATGATTGGAATCCTAGGAAGAATAAAGGAATATGTCAGGGGGTAGGTAGGATTGGATAAGGACAAGTGGATAAGGACAATCCATGTAAAATGACCAAAGGGTACAACTTGTAGCGGGTGGCCTTGTACTATTAAAGGACACCCATGTGTTAGTGCCAAGGGTCCGAAAATTGTGAGAGAATTGGAGGTACCAAGTTACGACTAGGGTTAACAGCTTTAAAGATCTCATTTCATCTCATATTCTTCATAGATGAGTATGGTGGCTAGATTCTAGAGTTTTTAGAGTTAGATTACTTGGTGATGTTTTGGCTCACCACTCTCCTTTAATGATTGTAATCTTGTGCTAACTCTATTTAATCTATCAATTTAGTTTTCTATTTTTCATTTATGTTCATCTTCATTTCCATTTCCATGGTTCAGCTCACCATGAGCTAAACCCCCTCTAGTGGTTTAGACATAGTGAGGTTATGATTTGTTTATTTACTTCCGATATATAAAGCTGTAGCGCCAAGCTTTGTTCTAACAAACTGTTTTAACTCAAAACCTTTAGAAATAAATTCTGATCATTTTTATTTCTAATGTTATAACTCTCTGATCCTTAAAGGGTATGAGAGTGGAAAATGATTGTTAGATAAGAATTTGTCCTTAAGCACAACACCAGTGAAAGGATCAAGAGAAATTGCTTGAACGTTAATGTAACATCCCGCCTATAAGTATCAGTTAATCGTGTTAGAACTAATTAAGAAGCATGGCAAACTTGTTAATAAGTGGAATGACATTATGGTAATTATTTGATAAGTGAGGAACATTTAAAAAAAGAAGAGGTAAGATATTTTTCTTACCATTTACACTTCTTTCTCTTCACCCTCATCCAAAAACCAGCTCTCCCTCCCTCTCACTCTCTAGTACACGCCCTCACCCCTCCTTCCCTCACTCATCTAAACTTCATTCAAACTCTTGTGAGAAAGTTTATGCAAGCAAACTTGTGTTGGAAGTTAGAGTAAAGAAAGAAAAGAAGAAACAAGGAGAATCAAGGGAGAATTAAGGGAAGAGTAGATTGAAGCTAAGGCTTTGGAAACCAGAAGTTAGCAAGCACCAATAGGAGGTTTAAGGTGAGCTCTACAGGGTTTTAGAACCCGCTTGAGTAAGTTTGAGAGTTTTAGTATTATGTTCATAGTTAAGAGTTTTAGTACCTGATAAGTGCCTAAAAGTTGTTATATTTTGGTACAATTTAGGGCACTTATGATTACTTGTGTTACAAGTTACCTTAGGATTAGAGCATAAATATGTTAAAAATGCAATAATTGTGATCCTAAGCCTTACCCCATGTGATTATGCAGGAAATACATGCTTGAACCTGATTGATGCAAAAGAATGAAGCTTTTCTTGATGCCATCGCTAGTAGCGAGGATAGGCAGGGATTTCCAGTGTTTCATCGCTTGAAGCGCAGCTTCCATCGCTAGAAGCGAGCTTAGGCAGGGATTATCAGGAGTTCATCGCTTGAAGCGATGAACTGGATGCTTGAAGCGAGCCTAGGCAGGGAATTTCAATGATCCATCGCTTGTAGCGACAGACTTTGTCGCTACAGCGACCAGAGGGGCGGTTTAATGCTGATGGTGACGTGGAGCTCTATGATTGGCCAGTTGACTTCCTCGCTACAAGCGACAGGCTGGTCGCTTGTAGCGAGCGTGCTTTTTCTCAGCATATTTATAGATTTTTAAGCTCATTTCTTAATATATATAGTTTTTTTATCAGAGTTAATATTTTCTAGAGCTAAAAATACTTGTTATCTTTGAGATAGAATAGGCATAGAGGGAGAAAAACTTCAAATAGCAATTTGATTTGGATTGAAGAAGGCATTAAGAAGCTTTGAGACATCAAGCTCTCATATATCTTCATCTTCCTTTCTTATTTTGCAATAGTTGTCATGACAATGATCAACTAATCTCCTTTGTTGGGATTAATAGGTAATCAATCATTCCATGTTGTAAACTTTTGGTTATTAAATATATGATTCTAGCATTTTTATATACCATTGAATTTCTTCTTGCTTTTCAATCTTATGTTTGATTTAAATGTTGTTGAAAAAGACTTTTGAATCTAGGTTTAGAATGATTTTCTATCAAGATAAGAAATTCTAGAAATGGGATTTGGTTTTGATAATTACATTTAAGTATTGGATCGTAAAGCTTTTGAATCGTTTAATAGATTGAGAAATCATCGATTAAACGATACAATCGATCTCACGACGTCATTTGGGAAATCAATGTCGTTGTTGAACAATACGTAATAATGTCATATATAAGAAAAGCTAGAATCCGTATTTATAATCAATCGAATACAAACGATGTTTGATTGATGAAAGTTAATCCTAACACCTTCTATGTCCTATTACTCTACTATTTATTTATTATGTTTTTAAAATGATGAGTAGTGTAGTATAAAACAAATGGTTAAACCCTAACTTAAAACGATAATCGACGTTGAACGGTTTATGATATCACATTAATCCCTGTGGAACGATATAAAAATGATACTTACTTTTGACTAACATCAGTACCCTAATTCTATTTTGCTAGTAATTCTTGATCATACATGTTGTAACCTGTTAATATGCATTAGAATTTATCCCTTAAAGTTGTATGATGTTTGGGCATGATTGGATGAGCCAAAATGGTGGAAATCACGTTTTAAACTTGCCATTTGCTGTCCAACTGCAGGTAAAATTGTGTCACGATTTTACAACCGTGTCACGATTTTACAGGCAGGAGCTAACACGATTTCTGGGTAGGAAATCGTGACACGATTTCCAAATCGTGTCACGATTTTACAGTGGACAGGAACATGTTGTTTTTCATCAAATCTTGCACCGTTCTGGCTATCCAATACTGCTTCAGACACAAGGAACAACATGTAATGATTAAGAGTCGCTAATAAGTATGCTAAGACCTATCCTTAGAGAATGAATAGATTATTATAGATTGAGGATAGGCACAAGATTAAGAGAATGGATGCCTTAATCCATAAGTTATCATAGAGGAGTATAAAGGCTAGTATTGGGATTATCCCTTACTAAGCGATTCCTCAATCACTCATTAGATGTATGCAAGCCAAGAATGATATAGAACTTAAGTTAGAACCTTTATGGGATAAGAATTTCAAGATGTATTAAGATATTAAGCCGTGGCCTTCGTCGTTCACGCTAGTGGGACACGAATGGTCGATGCTATGTAAGACTATTAAGGAAGAATATTAAGTCGTGACTTTCGTTGTTCACGCTAGTGGAACACGAAGGGTTCATGCAAAAGTTAAAGAATATTTAATCGCGTCTCTCGTCGTTCACGCTAGTGGGACATGGGAGGTATACGCATAAGTTAAGACTTTTAAGTCGTGTCTTCTGTTGTTCACGCTAGTGGGACACAGGAGGTTCACGCTAGTGGGACGTGTTATTCCGCAAGGATGACCGCACGACGACAAGAGGAGTCCGGTGTTAGCCTGATATGATAGGAATTTTCACCGTTAGAAGGGAGATGTACTTCGGGGTTACTCCACCCGGATGCACTCCGTAAAATGAACTCAGATAATTATTGATTGTTCAACGCTAACTTCTAACTTAAGATATGAGAAGATGAATAAGTTTATTTATATATGTATTGAGAAAATAGGACAACTAGTTCCTAGTGAACCAGAAGTGATCATAAGATATTCCCCCTTGATCACTAAGTACAAGATAAGTTAAGATAGCATATGATGAGATATGATAAAGACATGTAGCGACCTTAGTTTTCCCCTTGGTCGCGAAGTTAGCAAAGAATGACGTCAATCGTAGGAATCCCCAAGATTGCCAAGAGTAGGCACGGCGACCCTAGGTTACCCCCGTGGTTGCCAACAGTTGGTAGGGTAGGAGCTCACTGAGACGTTATGTCTCATCCCTTTCCTTCTGGTGCAGGTTCTTCGCAGGTAGCACGACGTAAAGGTAAAGAGAAAGCTACAGACTGATCGTGCTGCTTATGTTTTATTTGGATGTTGTATACGATGATGTATCATGATGTATATTACGGAAGATGTTTTGTATCGGATAATTGAGTTGTATCAAAAACTTATGTATTATATAATGATTAAGTAACTTTCTGTATTGTATTTAATGTATCCGGTACGAAATTTTAATACTCGTAAGAGATCCTAGGCAATCTCTATATGGGTGTTACAGTTAACCTGAACTTAAAAGGGCCTGGAAGTTATAGGAAGCTATAGCTAAGCGCTAAGTTCTTGGTAGGACTCTTGTCATATGACACATAGGACCCGATAGCTTAATACCTTAGTGCGGAAAGACCGGGCACCTGAACCTAGCAACTGTTGCATGTTAAGTATCATGATCGAGCCCAGAAATCAGTGATGTTACGCCCTTAACACGATGGATGAGGTAACACTCCCTAAGACTAATTGGTTTGCCAGGAAGCCAGTTATATAGAGATATAACTCTATGAATCGCAGGGCTGCGAGAAGCTATAAACAGACGTAGCTCTGTGAGGCATATAAGCTATATAGGCATATAACTTTGTGAATCTCAGTTGGCTTAAGAGGTTAATAAACGGCCATAGCGCTGAGAGTCACAAAGGTTGTACCCAGCTATAGCTTTGTACATCGCAGTAATGTTTTATCATAACTGAACCTTATTTAACCCACACTTTTCATCTTGAGATTTTCTAAAACCTTTAACTACTTTCCCAAACTTAACCTTTTACTTTTACTGTTATGACAAATGATTTATTTGATTTTAACCAAACAAGTTTTCTGTTGAAAAGCTACGCAAAGCTATAGCTCCATAATTCTTATGGGATCGATATCTTTTTATACTATAACTTGAACAAGGTATACTTGCACTCTTTCTTTCAGCCTTAAAATACTCACACTGTTTTGGAAGACACTAGTTTCCTTGTGTAGCATCTCTCAACATACTCTTCATCAATGACTAAAATTATGATTATCGTCCTGGTTGCTTGACACAATCCCATAATCAAATCAGGGAATGTTAATGTCTTCTCTTACTGCATGAGATTCAACAATCTCATTAGCTATCACTATAGCCACATCCAATTATCTACCAATCATGATATAATAAAGTAAATGACATGTTTCAAAGGTAATGGTGGACACATGCTTCTTGGGAGTTATGTTGTAGATGATTAGTAAGAGAAAAGTTTGGGCCAAGGTTTTCCGGTTTGCCCTAGTGTACCTCACGGGTTTGGCACTCTTGTGTCAAATCATATGTTTTCCCCACCACACAAATTACTTCAAAAATTATATCCATGTTCTAGTTCCCTTTTGCAGTATGCATTTAAAACGCAATTCATTGTTGTGATTTAGAAAGGGGTTTCCTAAATAGGCATCAATGATTGCCTAGTTAAACCTAATTTTCCAACATCTCACCCAAGATTTAAACTCGAAGGGTTCTTCATTGATTGGCAAAGCATTGACATAGAACTCATTCACGATCTCATAGTTGAGATACACAGGTGGGTTAGCTAATGTTTCCCATTTGCGCTATCCAGTAATAGTAGTTATCTAATGGTATGTGCCATTAAGTCTGAATGAGAATATTTTCTCAGACATGGTTTTTCTCTTCTCAAGCTACATACACCTCTCTTGATTCTATGGTCCTCTCTACAAGTTAGCATCATACGACCTTTGTTGAGGTTCGGTCCTTGATGAACTTGCAGCTGTCTTTTGCTTCTTTGAAGCATTGCTTTACTTAGGTGTTATTCTGATACATCCCTGAGTTTGATTTTTTTTTTTTGTAGAATCTCGGTCTTTCTAAACTTTAGCCTTGGTATTCATCCAACTTGTTCTATCATTCCTTCAAACTAAATGACATCATCAACTGGCAATATAAGGACATATATGGAAATATTATTCATCAAAACCTTATGTACCGTAACTAATTACAAGGTTAACTAGAAAACGTTCCATAAAAAAATAACAATGATTGAAGATTAGACCTAACTAACCCATTTGAACTTTACATGCATGTTAACATATTTCAATTCATGACTCTCATTCTTGAACAACTTCCCTTTCTTAATACCCTTCTCAAATCATAAATAATCTCACCATTATTGTTCAAAGTTGTTGCAAATTGACGAGATAAATAATTAAACCGTTAAGAAAATACCTTGTTGCTGAAAAATTCAAATAAACTCGGGTGATAATGAGTTTGTATGAAGATGAGTGCTTGAAGTGTGTGAATGATAAAATGGGTTTGAGTTTTTGTGAAACCTTTATGGTTAAGAAATGAAAAGTGGGATTAGGTCGGCAAAACGATAGTAAATTGATTAATGGTAGTGGAAACGAGTAGTTGTGTTATTAATGTGATTTAGTGGGGGAGGTTACACATTTATTCCGTAGTTTCCCTGTTTCGCAAAGTTCACTAGGCAAACAGGTGCCACGCCTAGCGAACTAGTCCAGAGAGGGAAATTTGAAATTTATCCATGTGTGTTGGGCAAACAGTTCTCGCCTAGTTAATTTGACAGAAAACAAAAAGTTTCAAGTTAAAATTTCAAGGTTCTATGTATTCACATCTTCTCAAATAAATATTGTTTCTCAATTATATTATACATCGTAAAACAGTATATTGCATGATTAAAAAGGTAAATGAAATAAAATTGGATTTCCTACCAATACGCGCTTGTTTAACGTCATTAGTTCGATGCATTTGTCATTTCAATCAAGATGGTTCAAATGAAGACTTTCTTGCTCATCCTCTGGAGTTGGCAGAATATGTTGTTCTCTCAAAGAGATTTTAACACACCTCCATGTTCTAGTCTTCGATTGTGTGGGTGTTATCGTCCATGTTCATATTCATCTAAGACTTATTGATGAATGGTTTGTCTAGTATCGAAGGTAAATTATCACCTTTCTTCATTTCCATAACTAACAAGTCTTGTCTGAACTTGCAACCGCATGCATTATCCTTGACACTACATATGTAAATTGGATAACCTTTGTTGTTGGTTTAATTTGCAGTGCTGCATTATCCTTGACATATTACAAGGCTATGAAATTGTTGCTTGCTCCAAGATCAAACAAGGCTTTGGCAAACTTGACACCACTGATAGTAATCGGTAATGTAACCCTTCTCAGATCTATACACTCCGATGATTGAGGTACCGTGGTATGCAGTGTTTCCAAGGTACTATTGACTTACTTTTCATCTCTTTCGACAGTTTCCTTTGCTTTGTGGGTTGTCCTACCTTCGTCTTCCTTCTCAGATTTCTTTAAAGTTTAATTTTTTTAGGGGCAAAAAGGTATGGCAGCTTCTTTAAAGTTTCTTTAATATTGACATACATAAAGAAAATAAAAAGGTAAAAACACAATGGAGTCCATAGAGAAGCAATGGAGTCGGGGACATTTTTCTTTTAAATCTTTGTCGATAATCAAGAGCTTCATCCAAAAGCCAAAATAATGAACACAAGTAAAGTCCATATCCATTGGTCACTCTATCCTTTGGCTAACTATCTCCCCAAAATTCACCTCCTATAGCATAGTTTTAAAAATCGGACCGCTTGTCGAATCAGTAAAGGCACTGGGTCATTGGTTCAACCATTGGGTCATTGGTTCAACCATTGGGTCATTGGTTCAACTGTATGACTGAATTGGATTAAACTGAATAACTTGAATGTATAACCCGGTCTCTATAAAAAATGTGTACTTGTATTAAACTGAGTTGGATTATATTAAACTAGATCACTCAATCTCAAAAAATAAAAATAAAAATAAAATCATAAAACCTACCAATTGTCAAAATCATAAAAATTAACCTCTATATGTGCATTTCATACCTACACAAATTCATACCATATTTAAATAAATATTAAAAATATATTCTAATTTTAATAAATATATTTAAAGAGAAACAACAATATTAAAAAAATATGTATTTTAATTATAAATATATTTAATATCTCATTTCATATCTTTCTCACTCCGCCATAAATAACTAAGGGTAATATTGGTAAAACATCATTTAATGTTGCATTGAACTTTGAAAGTGACAGTTAAATTGAAACAAAATTGTTCTCCAGAAGGGACACTTAAAAAGGAACTGAGGGAGTATAATTTAAAATAAGAGTTAAATTAAGTTTTTTTTACCTGAATTAAATCAACAACTTGAATCATGGGAGCAATGACCAAGGTGTTGCTTTTTCATGGGAAACGTTAAAATACAATAAATAAAAAGTAAAAAGTAAAAAGATCACCAAAAAGAAGGTGGTGTATTGGTTAAGGTTTTTGCCTAGGTAGTTGCTGGTTGCGAGTTCGAGTCCAGATGTTGCCAAATTTAAGATTTTTTATAAAAATACTTAGAAGCACGGTTCACTGGCTCGGTCGGTTTGCAAAAACCGACGGGTCATCCGGTTTTTACCGAGTTTGACCGGTTCTTGCCGGTTCACACCGGTTTGATTGCATAACCGATATGTTATGCAGCTCGAACCAGTTACTCCGGTTTTTACCGAGTTTGACCGGTTCTTACCGGTTCACACCGGTTTGATTGCATAACCGATATGTTATGCAGCTCGAATCAGTTACTTCATCGGTTCACGGTCGAACTGGTCCGATCCAGTTTTTAAAACTATGTTGAATTCTTTTTCTTAACAATTTGTAGTGCCTTTTTTATTTTTATTTTTTTAACAATGTCACAAGTATCTCTAAAAAAACAATGTTATAGGTGTGAAATATTCAAAAAATTTAAATTGAGTTGTGATGTTATAAGTGTGCCTTTTCATTATCATAAGCTAAATATTATTAAAAAATGTTAATAGCATCCCCAATGGTAAATTTGTAAGGAATTTAAACTTGAATCCATAATCATTATAAGTGGCTTCATAATGTCAAATGATATTTATACAACTCAAGCATTTTGTTCCAATGATAAACAACTTTTATGAAATTCAAATTTTTAATGGTTTTTTTATTTGTAACTTTTAATTTGAAAAAATAGACTAACTTTTTAGTTTATAATACATTAGCTTATTTAAACTACTTCAACCATTTTTTCTATCCACAATGAGAAAAAAAATATAAAGAACGGTTCATAATTCTATAAACTCATTTGCATACCTCAATTGGAGATGCTCTAAATGATATATGCAGAATTGCAGCAAACTAGCAGAGAGTGCGGCTGGGGATTTCACAAAAGTGCATAATTTTGTCCTTGTCCCTTTATGGATTCCAACTTTTGGTTATAATTACACAGGCTCTGGATAGAAAGGTCCATCATTTGCTGCATAATTTGTGCCAATTTTTGCATAATTTGACAGCTTGGTTTTAGGTTGTTTTCATGCATGTATGGATTATATATATAAATGCATGTTAAATTTGGACTCTTCCACATGTGGAGTTAAATTTTAATTTAACAAAATACTTTCTCTACCTTTGCAAAAATAAAATAATACTTTCTTTACCTTTGCAAAGATAAAATAAAATGAAAAGGAAAGAAAACATATTTCACATAGTAATTATGACTCACATTAAGGTACATATTTGATTGTTGTAGATATCCATAATTCAAGCGGTGCAATTTATCCTTCATATTCCATAATTTAAATTATTTTTAAGCATCACACTTATTTTTCATTTAAATGGTGTAATATTGTTAGGCTGAATACATTCACAGGAGTTTGAAGTTAGGATTTTGCATTTATATTTAAATTTTTGATGGTGTTTATCACTTTGTCTACCGATAACAAAATTATGGAGCAATTTTTTAGAATCCAAATGGTCCTACCAATCAATCATCTCATTTGTGTGTATTGTGTATATATAGGATGAGGATGATGTCTTGCTAAAAAAACACTCACAAATAAATTTACATTTACCTTTCTATTAAGATATTAAAGAGCTCGAATCGGTAACATCCATATTCAGAATATGTGTTTTTACCTTTAGACCAACCTCTAAAGTTCTTTATATTTATTTCATGAATATAATTGATTTATTTGACCCATTAACACAAATTAAGAAAAATATACAAATAATAAAAGATAATAAGAAAATTATATAAATTAAAAAGAGAAAATAAAAAAATGTATAAAGAGAAAAGAGATAATTATAATTTTAATAAATTACCTTATCATGTATTGAAATCCACGTGGTTTGGTCTAGTGTAGGTTTGAAACATTGCAGTGTACTTCTCTCAGAATTTGAAAAAATTTAACTAGAAAACATAATTAGGAAAAAGTAATTAAAGATATATTCCTTCTATCAAAAAACAATTGACCTTGTTTGATATACTTTGATTATAATATTTTTTCTATTATATAGCGAAAAATTATAGCATATAAATATTTAATTTGTCTTAATAAATATTTTTAAAATATTAACTTTTTCTAAATATTTTCAAAATATTTAATTTGTCTCAATTATTTATTTTATTTTTACAATAAAGAGTAATCTTATGAGAGAGATGAAGTAGTATTTAAAGAATTGATTTATTTATCGTGGAAACATAAAACAAGACAAGAAACAAATAGAAAAGGCATTGTTATTGTTGTTGACAGAGTTCGTGGGTTGCCTCGCTTAACATCGCTGTCGTTTTTTAGTCCAAACACAATCATTCATTGTTGCCGTTTTACTCTCTCTCTCTCTCTCTCTCTGAAACTGAATTGATCATTCAGCAACATGAACGACCTTCTTACTGTAAGTTCATATTTCTAATTCACCCTAAAAAAAAATTCAATTTTGATTACTGGGTTTTTACTTCCCTTTCCTAAATTCAATTTTCAACTGAGGTTTAATTTTAGCTTTCAATTTTAGCAGTATGAATCTGGTGTAATCATGTTTTCATCACTATTAGATCATAGTTAATCCCTATTTAGGTTTTGGGTGTTTCAATTCATTCTGATATTGACTTAGGTGTATCTTTTTTTCCTTCTTTTTGATTTGACTTGGATTGAACTCAAGCATCACGTTTTTCTCCTTTAAGATCAAATTCTAAGGATCGTTTTTTTTTTTTTTTTTTTTGCAGGATTCATTTGTTAGTGAGGCTAATAATGGACAACCTTCTAGACAAGGCGATATTGAAATGGGATTGCAGGATCAAAGAAGCAATTCTGATATGGGAATGGAAGCTTTTAATAAACAGGTCAATTATGTGTTTTCTACTTGGTTAATTTTAATCTTTTATGAAGTATAGATACACCTCAGATTAGGCGTGTCCTGGTGTCGGATACGTAGCATGTTCAACATAGCGACATATGATTACATTGAATTATGTCATTTTTTCAAATTAGTATCAGTGTCAACGTGTCCGTGTCTGTGCTTCATAGGACTTCTGCCAAAATTCGAATTTGTAAAATTGATTCAGTTAAAGTGAATTGAATGTGAAGTGGTTTATGTTTAGATACATTGACATATAAGTGAATTGAACAATAAATTTGAGTGTAACAATCACTTTTGGAGTCAAAAGTTACAAATTCTTGCTTCAAGTTAGCATCAATTCTAGACTAGAGACAAATTCAATTCCCATGGAAATCACTCAAACATGTTAAAATCACAACTGTGTCTGGAATCACTTTTGACTCCTTCTACTGTGAAACCAAACATACAGGACATAATGAAACTGAGAAGTTTTGATGCTTCGAGCTATTTTTGTTCAGTATGTCAATCGAATATCCTAAGTTTACGGGTATTTTTTAATTTTGCTATTAGATCCAAGATGCTGATAAACAAATTGAGAAGGTGTCCGCGCTACTTCAAAAGCTAAAGGTATCCATTTAGTTCATCATATATTACTTCGTAGCAGCAATGTCTCCTTATAACCGTTTTGTTTTTGACAAACTTATAACCATTACTAAATGCACTTTTCGCAGGAAGCTAATGAGGAATCAAAAGCTGTTACAAAAGCATCTGCCATGAAAGGTATTGTTACAATGCAATGTTTGTAATTCTTTTAGTTGAAAATACTTCAAATTGTTTATTGCTCATAAGATTTTGCTGGTACTGGTTACTGAGTCATGACAATTGTCTTGCTAACAACAGTGACACGTTGATTAAATATTTCATATTCATTTTGTTTGAATGTGTCACCTTTTCCATTAAGACATCACATCTATGTGAAATTTAGTGTTCTCTGTATGACTAATAAACCTCTTACATCATTCTCAGCTATCAAAAAGAGGATGGAAAAGGATATTGATGAAGTTGGAAAGATTGCACATGGGGTCAAAGCAAAAATAGAAGCTATCAACAGAGAAGTAATGTGATGCTAGCTGAATATTATTTTAGCATATGTCAGTTTGTTATATAGATTACAAATACGGATAAAAAATAGTTAACCGGGATATGTTTTATGCAGAATCTAAACAATAGACAAAAGCCTGGCTGTGAGAAGGGAACCGGTATTGACAGAGCAAGAATGAATATGACAAAGTAAATTTATAGTGCATATCTTTATTAGCATACTTGATTAAAAGAATTTAAGAAGCTGAAATATCTACTTTTCCTTGAAATCGCAGTTCCTTGACTAAAAAGTTCAGGGATCTCATGACAGAGTTCCAGGTACGTTAGTCTGAAACACCCAACACTAGAAGCTGTTTTTCCAAGTTTATGTCTATCTTCTCATCAATCTGTATGTTATGTTGCAGACTCTCAGACAAAGAATACAAGATGAATATCGTGAGGTTGTCGAGAGAAGAGTTATTACAGGTATGAGCATTTTAGCCCCTTGATAAAGTTAACATTGTTGCACTACGATGGTACTATAGTTATTTATTCCTAGTTACTTAAAAAGTATGAGGTCATCATGTCCTTGTGTTTTTAACTTTGTGATTGTTTGATTTGATTCTTCAGTTACGGGAACTAGGCCAGATGATGAGGTGAGTTTGATTCATGAATTTGTTACTTGAGATGAGATATCCGCTATGCATAAGTTTTGGTTTAATTGGCTGTTTCATGACTATGTTAGACGATTGACCACCTGATAGAAACTGGAAACAGTGAGCAAATCTTCCAGCAGGCAATTCTTGAAGCAGGCCGAGGACAGGTACTTGATTTATGATCTTTTATTTGACCATATTTTTTAATTTTGAAAAGCTATCCAGATATTATGACTTCTTCTCAATTTGTCTCTTCAAACATAACCGTATATAGTTAAGTGATTTTTCGTATTTTCATCTCATGGACGAGATATTGGTGTGGTGAGCGGACGTTAGCGTGTTGTTTCTTGAGCTTAAAGGAGGAATATCTCATCCTTTATTCATTTCTTTTCTTAGTAGAAGGAAAAAAAAGCTGTAATTCGAATTAGAAGTTTCTCCAAGATTATTTTTTATTTTGAAACACATTTGCAATTACAAATGCAGTTACGATTTGTCATTTGCTTGTGTGGAAAATTGAAATTTTCTTCATGTAAAAGTTTAATTCAGAAAATTTGGGTTGTTGCAGGTCGTGAGCACTGTAGAAGAAATTCAGGAGAGACATGATGCTGTGAAAGAAATTGAGAAAAAACTTCTTGATTTACATCAGGTTTACTTACAAGATCTTGGTCTTCAATATTTATTTAGTTGACAATGGTAACATTTATAATAATATGTCTAATCCTATCATATTATTTTTCAGATTTACCTTGACATGGCAGTCTTAGTTGATGCTCAAGGAGAAATTTTAGACAACATCGAAAGCCAGGTTTGTTTGTCTTTGCTCATCCTTGATTTTTCTGTATATATATGTTTGTATGTAGAATGCTGCGCATGTTTAGTTCAATTTGCGTTAATAAGAGGCTTGTTCAGGTCAACAATGCAGTCGATCATGTCCAGAGAGGGACAACTGCACTTCAAAGTGCTAAGAAACTCCAGAAGAATTCTCGAAAATGGATGTGCATTGCCATCATCATCCTGTTAATAATAGTAGCTATCATAGTTGTTGGCGTTCTCAAACCTTGGAAGAGTTCTTAGTCCCCTTGTCCATATATATAAGTTGTGTTGGTTTGGTTGGGAAAGCATTTGCATGCATCGGCGGGAACATCTTAGAGCAGGATTGATTTTTAAGACTTTTACTTGTTTGTATGATGCTTGATTTGTGTGTGCGATTGTCTTTTGACTTGCTAATACATCGGTGTGTCTGTCTGACAATATATGAAAATTCCTATTCTTTGTAGCCTTAAAAAGTTTATCAGGGTATTTCCTTGTACCATTCTAAAGCTGGTTTTGTTGCCATTTGCTTGTGACATATATTGCATTGTTGTTTTTCTTATAAAGAAACTACCTTTCTTTCTCTCATTTTGTTTCTCTTTATATGTTTTTTCGTTTTTGTTTTGCCAAAATGTCAGTTTCTATTCCCACCCCCAACATGTGTCCGGAAGTATGCTTACAAGGAAAAAAACACAGTTTTATGCCCTCTAGAAGTATAATTCCGGACAAAAACATAGTTTTTTTTTTTCGTTCGAATGTATACTTCCAGACAGTTAGGTAGGTCCCCAAAAAAGAAAACAAGTTATCCAAACAACCTTAACTCTTGAACTCCAATGCTTGATCAAGAGTTATGTTCGATAATCCAAAGTGTTATAATTTGGAGGAAAAAAAAATGTAAGGTTATTTTACTATAATTTCCCTTTTTCTTTAATTGCTTTTCGGTATAAGATATTAATATTGATATTTTGAGAGTAAAAATTTTAAAATAATCTCGTGTATATATATAGCACAATTAAAAAAATTCAATAAGGGTGTGATAAAAAAAAAGAACAGATTTCCGATCTATTTTGTCCATATGTCAATTGCTACCTTTTCTTTTATTGTCTTTTGAGAAAGTTTCAACTGCTATAGTTCCTCATATTTTTCATCTCAATTAGGATAGACTATATTATATGGTTAAAAGAATAATTATTATTTTACACATTATTTGCTCACTACATTGATAGAGTATTTGTGATTATGTGAGTTCTATAAAAAAAAACAAATTCTTATATATATATATAGGGAGGGAAAGAGAGATTGGTTTAAAATGATTTTAAAGGAAGTTATTATAACAAAAATTATCCCTCATTAATGTACGAACAATTTGAGATAGATAAATAGGTTTTAAACGAAAGTGAGTTTGATCCTCCTATCTAGATTGCTTAGAACAACTTCAACTAGGGTTCTTACAATGTTTTGGGGTTCATGGAGTTTGCCATGGAAAACATGGCATCCAAAGTGAAAAATCAGTTATTGGACAAACACTCAAATTTTAGCATTATATAATGATAAAGATTTTTAGGCCCACTATTAGTTATAAGCTCATTAGTAATTGGGGAAGAAATATACCATTCATTGAATTAGAAAGTGTGTATTGAAAAGTGAAATCCATTTGAATTTCAACCGATAAAAGTGTATATTGAAAAGGCGTGTTAGAGAGTGTGCTGTCAGCACTATTCTTTATAACAGAAGAGGAAGGCGTGTTAGAGAGTGTGCTGCCAGCACTATTCTTTATAACTGAAGAGGACAGTGGAGAATTAGAAAGTGGTCTGGGTGGTTTTGGGCTGAATAGAGAAGTTGATTCTCCCTTAAAACTGACTTATCTTTTACTATTGTTTTACTGCTCATCATCTTGTGAGGAGCATTGCTCCAGCCATTTTGATTTTTTAGTTCATTTCAGTTTATTTTCCAATTTACAGAGTAATACACAAATATTTTCCTCTATCTGTTCTGGTTACTATTAGATTTGTTGAAAGGAAAAACAGAAACTAAGCCCACTTTAAGTAACTCAATATGAGAGCCATTGACGTTCTTAAAGGTTACATCATTGAGAAGTTCAGTTCCCTCCCCCCATGTTGCTCAAAACTGAGACAAAATCTACCAGAGCGTAGTTTTAGAGTAAAAAATAAGACACCAGAAGATAGCTTCCGGTGGTTGATAGGCTTTTGGAGCAATACGGGGTTGCGGAGAGCCTCACTCTACATACGAATTAATTTGCTTAAAAGTGATTGGCACGTAGGAACACATTTAAGCAACAAAGTGCACTGCATTTGATTTACAAAGTTATCGCGTGAAACTTTTGAATATAAACCATTTTGAGCGCAATACATTTCAATCTTAACACTGTTGGATTCAGATTCGTTTTCTTTCAAAATCAGTTTCTTTTCCCACCATCAAACTTAGATACAGTCATTTTGTCAAATAAAGCTTATAGTTTCTTTAATGTATTACACCAATTCCTTTATTATTTCATACTGCTAATCATTGTGTTGTCAAAATGGTATTCTGATACAAACAGGTGGCAAATGCAACTGATCATGTGAAGTCGGGTAACGATGCTCTACATACTGCAAAGAGTTTGCAAAAGAAGTCAAGGAAATGCATGATGATTGCCATTATATTGGTCCTGCTCATTGCCATCTTTATAGTACTCGGTGTTGTGAAACCATGGAAGAAGTAACCAGAAGAGTAAAGTAACTTATACACGAGAAATTTCAAATTTCACATACATGTTTTTTCAAGTACATGTCAACATACATTTGATACAGCAGTATAACAAGGTTTATGGTATTTCTATTTTTACATTTTTGATAGAGGTATCTATCTTTATTGAATTGGCTTTCTGTGCATATTTGCACTGCTAATGCATACTAAGATGTCAACTTTTATATACTCTCGAGTAATCAAAGGAAAAAAAATGCACCTTTGCAATTCATGGCTATCATTTACTTGTGAGCATTGATGACTTTCTTACCGGAGAATAATGCTACTCACACTTTACTTTGTTTAGCCAACTATTATGCTTATTTAACCAATGATCTACTTATAGTTAACCACCAATCTAAATGGGATTTGGCAACTAGTAGTTACTCCCTCTGTAAGGAAATATAAGTAAAAATAGGTCAAAGATTTTTGTTACATAGGGAGTAGGTGGTTAAGCATATGTAGGTTATTGTTGGATAGGTTAGACTGAAAGTTTATGAAAGTGATGTGTGTATAAGTCTATAGAAGTATCACTTTTCTTCTTCTTCTCTGTGTGTGTAAATGATTGATATAACATCAGAAAAAATAATGCATGGTAGTATGTTCAGAAGTATGCATAGAATTGAGGCAAGCTTGAATTTTGTGAAGTTATTCTAGATAAATAAGCTATTTATCTAATTAACACAATGGTTGTGAATGATATAAAGTAACATTGAAAAGGTAAATAGATGTCAAACGGTGGCACAACTTACAAGTTGGAGAAAAGAAACCTTATGGCCATCATTTTCAGTAAGAAATATTTGTGATCAGTGGGGGATCTTCTTTAGGGCACATGAGGCAGCTTCCCCAACCCCAAAACCCCTTTTTTGAAAAAATTAACATGAGGGATATGAGCTATGTTGTGCCACCATCAATCCAAACTTATCAATTTCAAAGGCTTGAACATGAGCTGGCTTGGAGCTTAGAGAAAAAGCAAGGAATACAAAAACTAATCACCTGCTTTCATACTCTGGCTGTTTCTATAATAGTACTATAGCTAACACTAACATAACTTCCCTGGAGTATGAACATATTGTGTTTGTGATTGAAAGAAGAAAGAAATTAATCTTTGTAAGCTTATATTTACAGGAAAAAGCTTCCCTAAAGTAAGTTTGCCTCTAATTCAAACAAGTATGGATATATTTGCCACTTGCTCATTTTAGAGACACTTTCACTTTAAAGTGCTATCCCTGAGTCACATACCAAACTTTGATTTCATCAAAACGAGAAAGAAAATATGTGTACTTACCTTTCAAAGCTGAACATTGTTTGTTTCAGTATCTAAAAAGTAATCACACCTTTCAACTGTTAGCGATTTTTTGCTATTAACATCCACGGCCAAAACTCATCATTACCCTGAAATATTTAGTCGGTTTTTGCTACTGCTTGCACTATCATCATGCAATATCTCAGTTATCTTCCATAATTCTTGGAGTGCTTTGAAATTTTCAACAGCCTAAGCACCTATTGTCTCCATTGCTAGCAATATCATGCGATGTCATTAGTAGAGCACATACTATTAACCATTATCATTGCTCATCAAGGCCTCATGAAAATACAGCGAGCTAACACTAAAGTTTTGAAGGCATGTCTGGCATGAAGAAAGAAGAATAGCGGGAAAAAAGTTTCACCAATCACAATGCTCTCATTTATCCTAACAATGAATGGTCAGGCCATTTCATTTCGATATTGCATCTTCCTTCAGCATCCATAGGGCTTAACGAGGAATGGGGTCAATGAATGCCCTTAAGTTTTGATATTTTCATTGCTGAATAAGATAGCCCAAATCACAATCAAACAAAGTTTATCAACTGCAGGCTGATATCGCCCAACATTCACCACTAACCACAAGTTCCAATTTTAACTGTCTATTCTCGCCCGTTGAATATTGCCTCCAGCTATATTTGTAACACTTTTTTATCAATAGGAGAAAGAGAGAGAAAAGTCTAATTTATTTAGGGTAGAGGAGAGGCAATAGGCCATACATTCTCTAGTGGGAATTCGAACTCTGTCTCTCTGGGTTGCAAAACTAGGCAGTTACCACCGCACTAGCACCCATAGGATTATTAGCAAGTAGCAACACATTTCACTGGTCCCTTTTCTTGATTATATTCAAACCTTCTAAAATAATTTGTTAAATAAATATCAGGAATAGGAACTATACTTTTTTCAATTAGGCACATTATCTAGGAGAATTTTTTTACTTTTTTTTTAAAGGTGGAGAAAATAATATATTAAACTTTCAGAATTTCATCTTTTCTTGATAGATGACTCACTCCAGTACTCCACAGTAGCAAACGGACAAATTTTTAGCTATCAAAACTAAAACAAGTTCATGGAAGTACACATGGCCACTTTTTATTTTTGACCAAAAAGTACACATAGCAACTTGAACAACCTTTTTTCATTCAAATCAACTAGATGAAGGGAATTACAGTTATTTATATCCCAACAAGTTTTCATATTTCTTGGCATCTTGGGTTATTATGACTAAGGGCCCGTTCGGATTAGGGTTATTTTCAGTGTATACAAAACAGCTTATGCAAATAAATAAACTTTAAGTATTATTCTGAAGTTTGTCAATGTAGTTTATGAAAATACAATTTTCATTATTGAAAACTTATAAATTAACATAAAAACTTGATTATTTGTATAAGCTATTTTTCATAAGCTCAAAAATAAGTCATTCCAAACAGGCCCTAAATTTACAACCATAACATTTATTAGACCTCCGGCATATGAAATGAAACAAACATCAAGAATAGCACTATCACTATTTCAAGACCGCAATATGATTATCAAACTATCAAATACCAAAAAAGGCATGTCAAGCAGATTAAGCTTTGTGTGTGGTAAGGGACAGGAACACAAACCTTCAAGCAGGCAAAAAACTTCAAACAATCATGTGTCAGTCAAACATTATTAAGCAACCAATAGTTGACATTTTAATTTAGTTCCAAAGCATTTGTCAAAAAAAAAAAATAGTTCCAAAGCAGTCCCTTTTTTTGATGGGAAGTGCTTTTTATTAAATTAAACAATGATAATCATATAAACTTTACTCAGATACTCTTTGGCAGTTAAAAAATAACAGAATCTCACTGCATTTTTTTGTGGTCTCGTCCACTGTCCAGTTTATCTGGTTACAGTTTCCTCTTCTAATTTTATAATCAAGACTTATATGAGATAGAGAAAAAGGTACTGATGGTACGCTCAGGGAAGAATAATGTTACTACTGTATCAAATAGAATCGGAAGACATAAAAAACCTGCATAGTAAATATGAAAGTTCTACTCTGTCAAATCGCTTCTGCGTCTCAGAATCTCAACGCCTAAGTAATCAACTGGACCCTGAATCGCCACATGAGGCTTTCCAACCTTCACACGAACAGCAGATATCTCTTTGTGAACTTTCAAAGTACCGATTGCAATTTTTTGGGCTACGGACTCCAGAAGGTTTTGAGCTGGTCCTTCAATAACTTCCTTAGCTATAAGATATATTTCAGCGTAACTAAAAGTATCAGACAAGTTATCAGATTTTCCAGCTGGTTTGAGATCCAACCAAGCATCCACGTCTACCAAAAACTTCTGTCCTAGTGTCCTTTCTTCCGCTATTGCTCCGTGAAAACCATAAAAAGTCAATCCCCTCAGAATAAGTTTGTCTCCCCCTATTAATGCATCAACACCTTCCATTCTATGCGCGCACACACACACACACACACACACAGAGAGAGAGAGAGAGAGAGAGAGAGAGAGAGAGAGAGAGAGGAGTATTGGTAGTGTCGTCACTCACTCACCGCCGTTGATGATGCAGTTGAGAAGATTTGTTTGGTTAGAAGAGAGGGATGATCAGTTTCAACATGGTGTCCTATCAGGATAAAACATTTCTCATGATAACAGACAAGGGGGTAATAATAATGTAATATTCAGCATCTGAAAAAGATCGAAGCATAGCAAGAATAAACTCAGATATCTAACAGCAATACTAGACTAACAACTGCATAGCTCAAACTCCCATTTGCTGAAGAGAAACATGATTCTGTTTCAAAACGTCGCATTTGATTGACTGTTTTCATCTAAAATAAAGTTAGCTCCAAAATAAACGTCCGATTAAAAGTAAAAAAAAAAACGTAACTCTATGTAGAGTTGAGAGTTCCACACTTTCATTTTTACCGCAAGCCTACTTTTTGCGATATAAGTTTTCAACCATAAACCAATTCACTCGAAGCTTACATTTAAAACAATCAATTTGCAAAACCAAGATAATATAAAATCAAATCTGCAACCACTCACCCAATCAGACACTAAAACCACTTTTTTTTTTTAAGTTCTCCACTGAACTTGTGAGCTACTGAAACTGTTCTCCTTTTTTCTTTTTGGGTTCATTTATTTCTTAGGATGTTAATTTGCATATATGCAATCTTGCTTTAATAAAAATGCAGTCTTTGCATTAAACAGGGAATCTCAATGTAAATTTAATAATTTGCTTACTTCCAAGATAAAAAAAATTCCACATATAAATCGCTTCATGAAAAATAATTTTTAAGAAAATCAATTATATTAAATAAGATCATCTAAAATCAACAAAAGACACAAAATCCATTATTTAGAATCTCTACCGAGCTTTTGAACTCTTAATACTTTTTTATTTTTGGATTTAAGATTTCTTAGGAAGTAAATTCACATACATGCAAGCTGTTATTATTATGAGAAAAAAAAAAAATATGAAGACCCAATAAACGAAAGAGACAAAAGCATATATTTTTACTGTCATTATCATCAACCAAACAAACAGCATACTGATAAGATCTAAGCAGAATCAGGAATATAATATTCAAAATCTGAAAATAATACTATAATCAATAATAATAAGAAAGAGGAGTTTGATTTGAAGATTTAGAAGGTGATAGAAATAAAGAAAGGAATTAAAGTTTGTACCTTGAAGAGCTTAGAATTTGATGTTCGGGTATGTATGGCTATAGAAGAGAGAGAGAAGTGAAGAAGATGGATCTATTTGCTGTGACTCGCGATTTGTCTTTTAGGAGAGAGAGAGAGAGAGAGAGAGAGAGAGAGAGAGAGAGGATGTTGTTGTGACTTGTGAGGGAGGAGAAAGAGACGTGAGGGGATGAATTTCTGCTAAGGTTTGTTTTTCTGATTGATTAATTAATGAAATAATTAGTGCGTGCTGAATTAACAACAATGGATAGTTTTTTTAAAAAAAAAAAAAATGAAGAAATTCATTAGATAAAATGTGCTAAATAGGTGAAGGAGCATCATTTATAATATGAGAGCTAGAATTTAAAGTCTGTCTGAGCTAACTCGTGAGCGACCCCATTTACTTGTCTTCTATTGAACTCGACATGAGAGTTCTGAAATCTATTTTATAACAATCGTCTGCAAGCAGAAATTATACAACTAAACTCATCATTATCATCTTCATCAGAATTAACATGATCAACAACTCTTTTAGAATCTAGAGCGAAGTCTATGTTGTCGAATTGAGTCTGAGACCCATTGTAGAACTCTGTGTAAACCAACAGCTTCCCCTACATCAACATCTCACAAGGGAGCAAACCAATTCGTTTTGGCCCGCACAAATTCACCAGCATTATTCCTAATGCACACTCCCAATCCTACCCTATTAAGCGACGAAGAAATGATGCATTGTTATATTTGTGTCTGTCCGTTGTTGGATTTTTCCATGTCTCCCTTTCATGACTTATAGGTGCTTGCCTCGCTGTAGTTGTTCTTTCTTCACTTCAGGACCTGATAACTTGAGCCGTTCTCGAGTCATCCAATAAATGAGTTGCACGTTGAACAATTTGGGAACTTTATTCATTCTATTGTTGCCAAAGTTTCAAATTGCGACTTTTCCAAAGACTCCACATTGTCGTCACAAACAATTCGCCTTGACCTGGAGAAAATTGTTGCAAAAGAGTGAAAATTAGTGCATGAATATTATAATCTTGACGCAACATTCTGATTATGGTGTCCCACATATTCACATGACGCCACGCCTGAACAACTTTAGGACATTTTACAAGAACATGAATACTATCCTCATAATTACTATCACACGCCACACAATCTATTGGGCAAGCCACTCATCTACTGCTAAGTCGGGCACGTGTTGGAAAACATCCTCGGCACACCCGCCAAACAAAATTCTTAACTTTAGGAAGCACTTTCAACTTCCAAATTAAATTCCAACGACCAGGCATATGAAGATGGGAGTTGTCTGCAATGGATAGTTTAAACTTTAATGCACACTTCCATAAATTTTGTTAAAAAAAAGGTTTTTTTTAAAGGAAAAAAAATTGCCTTCCACAAATTTTCTTATTATATTTTTCTTTTTAAATCTAGAACTATAATATAATAATTCACAAGTATTAGCTCAATTGGTACCGTGACATGGGATCGAATTCCGACTCATTCACTTATGCGTGTGAATTTCTGATGACTTTCTAATGACTTTGTTATTTCGTCCATTAAACAAAAATTATATATGTTTCACCCTCTACATGATATAAAATAATTTTGAGAAATGATTTAAGTATAATTATATTGGATTATATATATATATATATATATATATATATATATATATATATATAGACACACACTATTATTTATTTATATTAACAGTGTATTATATTTTAATAAATAGTTAGGTGTTTATTGAAACTACAAAAAATATTCAAAGGACAAAAGAAATGTATAATAAGAAATTAAAGATTTGTATCACGTTTCTAGAAGAAAAAGAAAGTAATATGCTGGTTATATTTTTTTAAAAAAATATTACTCCGTCCCAAAATATAAGCAAAAATTGGTCAACAAAAGTTAATGTATTTGGTTCAAAATTTGTACCAAACACATCAAATTATGTTGACTCATTTTTGCTTATATTTTAGGACGGAGGGAGTAGACAACTAACTTTCACCATGGAAAACATACTTCAATCATAGAATTATAGACCAGTGCGCAACGTATAACATGTGTTAAAATCTAATGCATCAATGGCAAGAGTTTAAAATCTCTTGAAAAATATCTATTAGTGTCATTGATGTTGGCAATAAACTCACCCAATTTGAATATAGTTTGAAATTTTTTTCGATAATTAACTCTTTGAAATTGATTCATTAATCAAATGAGTTGAATTTAAGTTAAAAATTAAGTTCGATAATCAAATTTATGAAGGTTTGACCTTTATATTTGTGTCTATCCATTAAACATCCCATGCTTATGATAGCTTTAATTTTAATTTGATCTTTGGCTTTTATTTTAATTTTTTTAAGAAATTAAAATAGAATTATATTACTAAAAAGCCAAGACATCTAAGCACAAGGTGTGCAGGAAGAAAATGCTAAAGCAAAAGGCTACAAAGTTTAAGCAACGGAACAAGCAAAATACTGACTAAGTGATAGCTTCTAAACATAAAATTGGGTTAAGCCATCAAGAATGATAATCAAAAGAAAATGTAGCGTATTTCGCTTTCAACCATCAAAATGTTTGTAGTTTAATTTTGTCGAGCAATTGATGCAGTGAGTGCTTCTTGTGCTTGAAAATTCGTCGGTTTATTTCGTTCCATATCACCCAACCAGCCTAACATTCCAACCTGCAACACAACATTATGTAACAACTACACTTGCCAACCTGCTCCTCCTCCCAGGCCAATAAACGTCTATGCCACTTCCACGTCCATCCCCCCCCCCCCCCCCCAAAAAAAAAAAAAAAAACTAATTGATTCATCTCTAAAAACTTAAAAAGGAGGCCACAAAAAACTTAAAAAGGTTAAAAATCTAAAAACTTTGATTTTTTTTTTTGGCAAAAAAAATATATTTTTGAATTATGTGTTTCGAGTAAACGATTTGAACCTTATAAGTCAAATCGAGTTGTTCGTAAATTTTAAATGAGTCGAACTCAAACTAAAAAAATTGTATTAAACTCGAGTTTCGAGTTGAACAAAATCTTATCGAGTTGAATCGGATTCTGACGAGTTCGACTCGACTCATTTCCTGTCTCACTTGAATGAATAAATAAAAAAATAATTCCTTCTCCAATTTTAAAAAATATAATATAATTTAGTGCATCAGTGCACAATAGATCGATATTGTTGGACGTTCGCGTTCACCTTTTCAAGTCTACCGGACAAGATTTAATTGGCATATATTAATAAACTTTAGTTGTTCAGAAGAATTTGAGTCTGATTTTTTTTGACTTAAAACAATAATACTTTGTCAAGTTTTATTTATTTATCGGCCGAACTCCGGATGGCCCGGATCTCTTCCCCCGGAATTGAGGAGAAAAGAACAAAAATAATCTCTATATGTGTGTTGGAAATTTATTCTTCAACCGTCAAAGTGGTGTGCGTCAATCTATCTCTCCAATTTGCAGCTTGGTGAAATCACGGTAAAATTGATATAATTGGGATGCAAGATTGATCTTATCGACTCAGAATCAAACACACTAAATAATGCATGTCACAATTTGAATATGTACTAGGTTTGACGATATAATTATGTCAAAAAACATAGTTTTTGTTAAAATTAATGTGTCACCATGATAAATCAGAGTGTGTCGCGATAATTACTTCATCTTCAATCCGAAGAACACTCACACCAAGCAAAATTTAGATAGAGAGCATCATAGTAAGTATATGGATTTTATTGTTGCCGAACATTTTAATTAGGGTTTTTCTATCATGTGCAAATTTGCATATGTTAAGAAGTTTTAAATAGTAAACTTGTATATTTTGTATTAAATGTATAACTTTTTAATAAATAATTATTTTTTTTAATAAAAACTTATTACTTTTAGTTGTTTTAACATGTACAATATTGCACATGTTAATTAATAGCCAACGCCACAAAATTACTGTCTAAACTTCCAAATGCCCCCTTTCATGGCATTTAGGATACCAAAGTTAATCTTTTTTGTGTATGATACAAAAATGAGTTTTTTACCATTGATTTATTATTTAAATATTCAACGGTCAAGATTGAAGAAGGACAACTTGAGTAGTGGGTTTGATGTTATAGTTTTGATATTTTCAAAAAGAGTCTTTAACAATGATGAAATTGTATTTATGTTAATTAAAAATTTATGTTAATAAAATGTCGCTCTAAAAAATATATTAGTAAAAAGTATCTAATTTTTTCTTTTGTCTAAAAGTATGTGACTGATTTTTTTTACGATGGAATTTATTTGTTTTATATTTTATCAATAATCATTTTTTTAAAAATATCTTTCAACGTTATAAACACCATTGTTTTTTTTCTTTGAGAGATGATGAACTCCGTTATTAACCAGATATGGATATTAATAATCAAAATTTCTTGAGTATCTCTTTCATCAACAATCAGCATCCCATTTCATAAAAAATTCATCAAAAGAATCCAGGATCCCACCATCAAAAAATATTCAAACCAATTTCATCAAAATATCCAAAATTAAATTCAGTTTCACCCATATCTGAATATTTTGAGACTAAGCAGCTCTGGACAAAAATTTCAGATCTAGAAGTAGACAAAGAATATCCTATATTAGTATATTTGTCCAATTTGGGGAGGGTTTGCTACTGTTTGGGGGAAGAGAG
The DNA here is from genome assembly GCA_018208015.1 of Medicago ruthenica. Taxonomy (NCBI): domain Eukaryota; kingdom Viridiplantae; phylum Streptophyta; class Magnoliopsida; order Fabales; family Fabaceae; genus Medicago; species Medicago ruthenica. The sequence continues at coordinate 90,033,047 of CM031372.1, forward strand.
AAGAAAGGTAAAACAAAGTGAAGATTGGTGGTGCGGTTGGAAGAAGATAGCTTTAAAACCTGTTAATATCGGTGTTCAGCGTTAGGTACCGGAGCTCCGATCTATCAGCGTTTGATTTATGCTAATTTGTTTTTGATTTGAAATGAAATATATGTGCTTGAACTAGTTGGTAATGCTGTGAGAGCAAACGGAAATAACTTAAGAAAGACGATGGTATTTTCTTTTCTGGATTGAATTGAAGCTTTTGGTATTGTTGGGATGAAAGATATAGAGAAGATGAAGAATATAGAGCTGTAAACTATTGTTAAATCAATAAAATAAAAGAGGATAATCAAGTAGGTAATAACATAATATTATTAAGTGTTGGAGTCACTCATGAATGATATAATAAATAACTCGTGGGATGTATTTAGTATTTTTAACATTAGAGGACAACCTGATATTGTGGGTAAAAAAACCTTTTTGTACCGTACACAAAAAGACTAACTTTGATACCTTAAATGCCACCCGAAAAAAAAAACTTCAAAATGCATGCACTCACACTTTTCTTGTTCCAATTAAGAGTGAATACAAAAACACACATGTTGTGTGAACCATATAGGATTTCTCTGACACTTCATTGGCTAGTGGAAGAGTGTCTTGAAGTCCAGTAATTCTTTATTTCTTCAGCTGTTCTTCCAGGTATTCTCCCCGCAATTAAAGGCCACCTGAAAATTAATATATTACTATATTCAAATTGTAAATTTTATTAAAAAAACTATGATAGATAAGCCAAATGTTGATTAATTATATAAAGGAAATATAATTTATTCATACTTCAGTACCTATCCCCCACTAGTTTATACATTCTGATGATAAGATCTTCCTCATCTTTAGAAAATTCCACCTTGGAATTTGCTTGAGTACCACTGGAATTGGATTGCACTGCTTTATATAAATTTAAAAGAAGAAAATCACACTTCCCCTCAATCTAAATGTAGTTTGTCATCTTTAATTTATTTTATTAAACCGGGTGGCTAGGTGAAAAGCTTTCACTTGGATCATCGTCTCTTATACGTATATTCTCTCCGATCACTATTATAAGCAAAAAACCACTTTCAAGATTCATTGAATTATTGATACAATTAATCTATAAGATACATCGTTTATTCAAAGAATCTAAAAAATGAATTTTTTGTTTATAATAGTTACGAGAGAGAATACACTTGAACATTATTATGTGTAAAAATCCTTTCAATTTTTTTTTATTATGTGTAAAAACATTTTTATTGATAAATGTATTTCTATCATAAAATTGGTGCTAATTACCAATAATTCCTCAGAGCTACATGCATGTTCTTAATCAAAATATGGGGGCATTGAATGGATGAATCAATTAATTAAAGGGTACCTATAGAAGAATCAGAAGAAACTTCCTCATAGGAGCATTCCACGTTGGCCATATATATCTTGCAAAAGCGAGTTTGGAAAAAGATATTACTATATGGTATATAGTATTGTATGTGAATTAATAGCCGGTGGTGTGTGTGTGTATATAAATATAGGGCAAAGTAATATGGAGGATCAGGAACAATAGTTGACAAGAGTAGTGAAGAATGGGTGGTGGAGAGGGTGTCAGCAAAGTAAAGAGAAGACTGAAGGTTGGGGTTTGACCATTTAACTCTACTTTTCTTTTTGTTCCTATATAGGTAGTTGGACATCATTGTTAGCTCAATAATATTACTTCTGCTGGTTTAGCAAGTTTCTTGCTAAGTTGGTGGTTTTTGCCACTAAAATGATCTAGCCACTGTTCATATAGTATGTTACTTGTTTTGTATTTTGCTTTGGTTGTATTATTAGTTTTTGTCTAATATTTTGAACCACCTCTCGTGTTGAATGTTGATTTTTAATAAATAATTTGCTTCATGTGCCTTCTTTTTAGACAGTACATGAAATAACACTCTGAAACACAAGTAAATTTGCCAATTCAACTCATTTTTGAGTTTTCCTTCTATATTTTCCGTTTGTGACACATCATGTGAATATGTGACACCTACCTACACACTGATCATACATTAATGTCACCATATTTTAGACTAATTTGCTAATAAAATTTGGTTCTTAGACACTAATTTTCTATAATCATTTCCCGTATACAAATATTGATAATGTGCAATGAGACATGTCTAATTAACGTGTGATGTCATTGCCTTTAATGTTTAGTTAACGAGTCATTTCATGTCTTTGAAAAAAAAACTTTTAATGGTAGAAGTTAATAGATAAACTATTTTGAGTGATTTCAGGTATGAATTTGCCAATTTATTAAAAAGACATATTATTTTGACTAGTACTTACAATTTTAAATGTCAATTCTCTTATTCATTCACTCTTTCTATTATATATATATTCAAGAGTTAAATTATATTGTGGAAGACACAATAAATAGGATTAAATTGGAGATATAGTGCCTCTTCTGTACCAAAAAAAAAATAGGGATATAGTGAAGTACTTAATTTAATAACTTTTATATATAAAAGTGGTTTAATGACGACAACAACAAAGTTGCATCACTCTTATTCTTCTTCAAAAAAAAAAAAAAAAAGAGTTTCGATACTAGACTCCCACAACGTGACATATCAAGGTTCACATTTTGTTTAGGAGAGTTGTTCATGTTCGACTTGCTCCATACAAGATTACCTTTGATGGAGAGAAATTATGAAGAAAAAAGAGTTATTTCATGACAATAGACAATTTTTTCTAGGGAAGGAGTAAATTTGAAATTATAAAATTATCGTAATTTCTAAATATTTTAATTTTAATAAAATAAAAAATTATCAATACTATAATATAATGTTAAATTGACGGATTTTATACACTTTAATCCGAGCTATTTTGGGTACCGGTAAGTATTTGGGCATGCCCTCCATGATAGGTCGAGATAGGACAGTCACGTTTGCTTATATTAAGGACCGTGTGTGGCATAAAATAAATTCTTGGAGTAGTAAGTGTCTGTCTAAGGCAGGTCGGGAAGTTATGATCAAGTCAGTCCTCCAAGCGATTCCTTCTTATGTTATGAGCCTATTCCAACTACCAACCACTCTGATCACCGCTATTGAAAGAATGATGAACTCGTTTTGGTGGGGTCATGGTAGAACTTCTCAGAGGGGTATTAATTGGTTGAGTTGGAAAAATTATCAATGCACAAAAACCACAGTGGGATGGGTTTTAAGGATCTTTCGGCGTTCAATCTTGCAATGCTGGGGAAACAAGGTTGGAAATTCCTTACTGAGCCTCATTATCTCGTTTCTCGCATTTTTAAGGCTAAATATCTTCCGTCTAAGTCCTATATTACTGTTGCCCTTGGTCACAACCCGAGTTATGTGTGGCGTAGCATTTTGCGCGCTCGATTTATTGTGCGCGGTGGGGCGAGATGGAGTATAGGTTCTGGTGCGACGATTCCAATTATTGATACACCTTGGTTGTCTAATGGTGAGTGTGTTGATGGTAATATAAAGGGGGGATACCTTGTGCGTTATTTTAAAGTTCAAAGTCTGTTGTCTGATCATGGTAAGACTTGGAATGTGCCTCTTATTCGACAAGTATTTAGTGATAACATAGCTGATGCCATTTTGCATACGCCCTTGTATGAACAAGTTCAGGACGATCACTTAATCTGGAAAGCGGAAAGAAATGGTTGCTACTCTGTGCGTAGTGCTTATAGATTATGTGTTGAAGAGCTTGTCGATGTTTCTCATCTCCATCATCCGGGTAATTGGCAGGATATTTGGCGACTGAAAATTCCACCAAAAGTTAAGCATTTGTTATGGCGTGTGTGTAGGGGCTGTTTACCGACTAGAGTTCGTTTGCAGGATAAAGGGGTTATGTGTCCGACGCATTGTGCAAGCTGTAGTTCTGATTATGAGGACCTGAATTATCTCTTCTTCGAGTGTCCCTTTGCCATTTAGGTTTGGTCTTCAGCTGTGATTTGGTATGATGTCCAAAATGCGGCCATTCATACAGATTCTACTGTTAATTCCATTTTCTATTTGCTCCAAAATTTACCTTCGAATATTCAACAATGTTTCGCTGCAATTTGTTGGAGTTTATGGAAGCATAAGAACCTCAAGATTTGGGAGGATGTAACCGAGGTCAGTGCTCAAGTCGTTGACAGAGCTCGACAGTTGATCGACGATTGGCAGGAGGCCAATCTGCCGCGTTTAGACGCGCTGTTGCAGGATGGAATTCAGCAGCTGCCTACTGTCGTTCACGCGAAACCTGCTGTACAGCAGCTCCACCCCCTGGCAGCAGCTGTTTTCACGCATTGGATGCCGCCCGGCAGTGGTCGTTACAAGTGTAATATAGATGCGGCTTTTTTGGAGCATTTCCATCTGACATGTATAGGTGTTTGTATTCGAGATGATATGTGAACCTTTGTGCTTGCTAAGGTGTTACAATTTCATCATATTTATCCTGTTGCAATTGGCGAAGCTTTGGGTCTTTTTCATGCTCTCCAATGGATGAAAGATATGCATTTCGATAATATCGATTTTGAGACGGATTCAAAGATCACAAGAGATGCATTCCATTCCTGCACGAAAGATGTTACAGAATTTGGAAGTATGATTGGTGCGTGCCGAGAGTTGTTCTCCACTTCTTTTACTAACTCCAGGGTCGAGTTTATTCGGTGACAAGCGAATGCGGCGGCTCATGCTTTAGCAAGAGAAGCCACTTCTTTAGCTAGTCCCATTATTTATTATGATATTCCTCATTGTATTGAAACTAATATTATTAATGAAATGTTATAAGCATATATCATGCTGAAGAAAAAAAATTAAGTGAAAAAAAAAGAACATAAATCCTAGGAGGGGGTCGAACCCAAGACCAAAATATCATCACCTCAAAGACTCTACCAATACACCATGACTTCAAATTTGATAATGTTACAACACGATTATTATATATTCATATTTTACATGCATTCTTTTAAAAAAAATATTTTAGACCCAAAATTTTGGAAGCCCAGCTCTATTGAACTGTTTGCACCTCCTCAATAACGGCTCTGATGATGATAGTTGTGTGAGTAATAGGCTCTCTCTGAAAGCTATCACTCAGAAACAATGAAAACTATATAAATTGAGCTAATTAAGAGAAGAAGAAGATATAACTAGCTAATGAAATAAAAGACATTTTTTCCATTTGATTTTGCTTCCTTTTCCTAATGAGATAATACATATAATATTTTAAATAGATCCTAACCATCTATGTGACATAATCTCAAGCACTCTAAAAAGTACTTTTTATTTTTGTTGAATATTCCTTAAGAATGTATTAGAAACAACAATTAAAATTAACAACTAACATATAAAAATACTAAATAAGATATTTTAACTACTAGTTTACTTGGGCAACTTAGCCTCCTATCAGTGAGACCTCCTTCCTCGTGGGTCTTTCTAGTGATATGGACACCACCTTGTATGGGGTAGGTAAAGCTCAATACATATGGTGCGACTAAAGGAGGTGTTGAGTCTGAGTGTGGCGTTATCATTTGTGGTTTTGAAGGGGAGTGGTTACAAGGTTTCAACAAAAAATTGGTTATCTTTGAAGGGTTTGAAGCTAATCAAATCAACAAGATTTACTTATGTGTTGAGTTGAGTTGGCATTTAGAATAAAACGAGCTGAATTTATGGTAGGATAGTCGTTCGGATTCAAAAATTGTTTACAAAGATATATACATTAGTCATTTATTTTTTCAAAGATATTAGTAAAGTCTCCGTGAACTTAGGTAATTTGTAATGCATATTATATGCACGGGTCAGGATTCGAACCCTAGACACCCCACTTATTCACCTTTAAGGTGAATTTCTCTATCCGTCAGACTACTTGACAAAAAAAAAGTAAAGTCTGAACAAGGACAGGTCAAATTTAAGATCTTTATTTTTACTATTTGACCAAATCTTTGAAGTTTAGTTGTTTATTTTTTCTATGGAAAGACAAAGGGATTTGATAATTCGAATTTCGACCAGAAAGTTAGACAAATAAAATATATGTTTGTTTAACATATGCAATATTACACATGTTAAAGCAACTAAAAGTATTAAGTTTTTATTGCAAAACAACAATTATTAAACACAAAATGTACAAGTTCCAATTCAAAAATACTATTTTAAACTTCTTAACATGTGTAAATTTGCACATGATAGAAAAACTCATAAAATAAAATAATTAGATTTATGATTTAACAATTAATTAAGCAATTAAACTCAAATGGTTAATGAATTCCACAAATCGTTCAAAAAAATGAGTTTGATTTCTGAGTAAATAATTTTTTTGTCAGACTTTACCTATCTCCCAGACTCAAATTCGATTACATATTTTCTTTTGAGAATTGGAGGGTAACACCAAAAAATATAAAAAAAACACAATTAAATTAAAATTAAAATAAAGAACATCACAAAAAAGTATAAAGAAAAAAAACCTAAAATCAGATCAAAACTCCTAGTTCATCTCTCTACTCACTCGCCGTCCTGAATATACCCTTTGCCGTGTCGATCAAAACCACCGTTACAGACGCGCGCCGCCCCTTAACCCTGTCGTGACCATTCTTCCGCTTCTAACAAGGTAAAAAATCACCACTTTCATTCATTTTTTCACAACACCTTCTAACTGTTCGATGAAATGTCCCTTTGAAAAAATCACAAATTTTTCTCATTATTTTCGTTGCAGGTTCATTCCATGGCTTTCAGAAACATGTTCTACAACGATCTTCTATACCAAAAATTGGGTCGGTATTGTTTTGAGAACTGTGGCAGATTCTATGCTACCAAAGTGGATTTGAGGAAACTTCGTCCCATGATTCTCAAGAGAATTGAGAAACGTTCCCAACTTTACCCTGTTCGTGCTATGATTCCTGTTGCCAATGAGGCGTTACTTGCAAGGAATGTTCTCATCCATGGTGTTTCAACTCTCATCAATTCAATTCCTCTCATGGCTTGCAGGTGAGTGAGTTTTGATTTGTAATTACACCTTTTTTTGTTGATGCTTTTTTGGGCATGTTTGGATTGACTTATTTGAGTTTATCCGCTGATATAAGCACTTGTGAGACTCTTTGTGAGGGCCTATAGTATGTCAACAACTTGTATTTAGCTTATTTCCATAAGGTCATCATAATTATACTTTTAGGGCCCGTTTGGATTGACTTATTTTTGATCTTCTGCAAATAAATAAGCATTTATGTATTATTCATAAGTTTGTCAAGGTAGTTTGTGAAATACAATTTTGGTTAGCGAGAACTTATGAATTACAATAAAAGCTTGTTTATTTGCATAAGCTATTTTTCATAAGCTCAAAAGTAAGCCAATCCAAATGGGCCCTAGGTGTATGTTTGGTTTTACGGCGAGAAAAATTGAGTTTGAGTGAATTGATTCTGGCGAAAAGTTAAGTTGTGGGTAAAGTAATTTATGTTTCAATATATTCATGTAAGTAAAAGTGAGTTGAATAATAAATTTGAGTGTAAAAATCAATTCTAGAGAATTAGAAGCTACATTTTCTAGCTTCAAGTAGAATCATTTCTAGAGGCAAAATCAATTCTACTCTAGGGAAACCAAACTTGTAAAAATCAATTCAACACCTCTAGAATCAATTTGCACTCTTCCAAAAGTGGAAGAGAACATACACTTAGAGATTAAATTGATATTTTTTTATGTGAAGAGCAAGTGCCGAATTGAAAATGAATTTAAGCTTTGGGACCAAAATTTATGTGTTTGGGGTTGGTGCTCTAAAATTTATGTTGGTACTTTTGCACTAGGAAGCTTCTTCTGTATTAGCATTGAATAAAGTTGTAATCTTGTTGATACTCGTGGTTGCTTATGAATGATGTATACTGGGTATGTTTTGATACTTTTAATTTGGGTTCAAATTTCCATTTAGGTAGTAAGAAGATGGTGGAAGAAATACCTGAAAAGTTTTTTTTTTTGGTGAGAGCATAACATTGACAACATTAGCCTATTACAACATAAGTGTAGAAAGACTTCTACTTGTGCTTATAAATGGTGAATGCCACCATAAATCATGAGTTATTCTTTTTTCTATTTAAAATGCTTAAGTTATTTTTCTTGAGTATTTGTAAGCTTTTGATCTCTGAGCGTTTTTGCCATTTAATAACTTTCAAGTGTCACTAAGAAAATTGTATTTAACTTCGACTTGGGGTCTTCTCAATGTTGTAAGCTCAAATTATTGATAACTACGGTCTTTTCTAACTATGTTATGCATTTACAGATTTTGTCCAGAGATATACATTGGTGAGCAGGGGCATTTAATTCCGACTTGCCGGGGTTACAAGCAACGTGCCAAGAACCGGGTTCATGAATGGGTCAAAGGTGGTTTGAATGATATACTTGTTCCTGTTGAGACATTTCATCTTAAAAACATGTTCCAAAATGTTATTAGGCATGACCAAAGGTTTGATTTTGATCGTATCCCTGCTGTTGTTGAGCTATGCTGGCAAGCAGGGGCTGATGTTCCCCATGATGAAAATCTTAATCCAAGTAGTTCGAACTTGGAAGCTGCTAATGGCAATGCTGATGGTCTCGAGTCTCTGTCATCAAATGATCTTGCCGTAGTAGCAAAGAAAACTTTAGAAGCTTGGGAGGCTCTCAGGTCTGGGGTGGAAAAGTTGTTGTTGGTATATCCTGTGAAAGTTTGCAAGTATTGTTCTGAGGTTCATGTTGGGCCGTCTGGCCATAAAGCTAGGCTATGTGGAGTGTTTAAGCATGAGAGTTGGAAAGGAGCTCATTTTTGGACTAAAGCTAATGTGGATAATTTAGTGCCGCCAAAAATTGTATGGAGACGAAGGCCTCAAGATCCTCCTGTACTTGTGAGTGAAGGGAGAGATTTCTACGGACGCGTTCCAGCTGTACTGGATTTGTGCACAAAAGCTGGTGTCATCGTGCCTGCAAAATATAATATTTTGATGAAAGCGCAAGGTTTGTCTGGTCCTGCCAATTATAAGATTGCAGCGGCATTAGAAGGTCAAACAACAAACTGAATCATAATCTGACACTCAATCATTTGGAGAAGAAATCTGAGAGATTCCTTTCATCTGCCATTTCCCGCATAATTTGAGGTTGTCTGGGATATCTGAATATGGATCTCTGTGCCTGTTCTTCTGTTGGTTACAGAAAGAAATTTTGTTCCCGACCATATCTTGTGTCTCCCAAAATATTTCTGCTGAGCAAATTCGAATCTCTACATTTATGTGTGACTGGACTTAATGGACCCGCCCTTCAGATTTGATGAAGGTAATTTAATGTTCTACTTCTCCAGTCAAAGATTCCACTTAATTTTCCTTTTAGATTATATTTGTCCAATAAGGAATCTTAAGTTCAATAATTGCTGGAAATATCAACGTGGGAGATACTACATTATTGTAAATGTGTGTAAATTTTTTATTGCTGCCCAAAAAATGGCAGTTTATCGCTGAAGTTTCATTTTTCTTGAGATATCACACAAATAGAAAGATTACTTTGTTGACTGAAGAGTTTATTTTCTATCAATTATTAACTGTTTAGTTTGCATATTTGAATCCTTTAAAGTATTAGATGCACTCTAGAGGGAAAAGCGCAAAACTATAAACGTCAATTGAAAAGTCAATGGATAAAAATTGTGATAAAATAAATACACGTCTGATAAATCACTGCAAGTGTATGTTAGGACTCAAGAGCCAGGCACAGGTGCTCCGCTATTTGAGTTGGTTTATGGAAGAAACCCCCCCCACCTTGATTTTCTACTTTTCAGAGGAGGCTTTACTTTAGTAGAGGCAATAGCAAATGATTTATTGGATAGCGATGTGATTCTTACACAGTTTGCTTATCATTAACAGTGAATCCAAAAACAAACGAGTCATTCCGCGAACTAACAAATAGGAGAGATGTGTCTAGTAACGTGGGAGATTAGGCATGTCTTAAGTAGAGGTCAGACCATTAGCATTTAGTAGCTAGGCATAGGGGTTAAATCTAGCTTTTCACAAAGAATTTTTGGCCATTTTAGACAGTGGCTTAGGTAGGAGCAGTGGCATACAAACAAGTTACAATTTCTTAAAGGTTGTTAGGAACCCAAAAATTGAATTCCAGAGAAAGAACACTTTTATTAAGAAATAGGATAGAATGGGAGAGAATCTCTCCTCCAAGGGTTTCACCTTCACAATAAAGGTTTTACTCTATTCACAAACTTTACAATATTCAAAGATACTCTCTAACCTTTGTGTTCTCCTATTTTTATTTTTTTTAGTAGGCAAATGTTAGTGGTTATGTTAGTTTCCGGGATCGAACCCGGGACTTTCTTCTTATAACTCCTTCAATATCCCTTAGCTCACCAACCGAGCTACCTACGCGGGACATGTTCTCCTATTTATACACATACTCTCTAACTAATCCAAATAACTATAACTCTTAATTTCATTTACTACTCTAATTAGCTATTATTCTATACCCTAACAAAGGTTCTTAAATTCACCCAATTTTCCATGTTTCTCTAAACTCAGTTGAAAACCGTCCAACCACCTAAAATGTTATAGATATAGGCATGTAGAACAGTTATTGGTAGGGCCGGGGCTTTTTGAATTCATTGATTGAAGGAGAAAAGTTGAGGACAAGCTGGAAAGTTGTATGTATTTTGATTATGAAGAAGATAGTTGCAGGGAGAAGTTTTGTTTGTATATTTGGTGAATCACTTGCATTAAGCACATATGTCCTTTTACCACATTATTTGTATTCAATTGAAATGAAAACCTCAAGACATTCCCACAAAATTGTGAATTATCTAAGCCATCAGTGTAAATAGGAATGTTTGCATCTAATCAATAAGGACTTTCATCTGTTTTATTACTTTTCTGTTTTTTCTTTGGATATTATTGGCTAGTTAAGCTATTGATTGATGTTAATAAAGTACACGGTTACATTAATGGAATCTTTAATATTTTGTAGTTATTTCATTTTATTCAATTTTGAAGAGTCATATAAATTTGTAAAAGTAGCAGCTTGTATAACATGTACAAACAGTAAAATCTTTTAAAATTTAAACACAATAATGAGTAAAACAATAAGATTTATTATAGTTCAAAAAATAAAATAAGATTTAATGTAGAATGTGTTCTTCAACTTCTGATTCTAAATGTGACAAACAATAACAACCTATGACAAATAATCCTTAACTATTATGATAAACTTCAAGCTCAGGCATACCCACTGCGACTAACCGTCCCTTTAAACACATAGAGCTGGTCTCCATTTTCAACTCCATGCCACCTAAGGCTACAACTATCACGCATGATCCTCTGCCTATGAATAAACAAATACTCATCAACTGGCAGAATTTTTCTGCTCAGCAGCAACTGCTTCAAGTCATTAATAGTGCTTGTATCTCTCATCTCCAATGGAATGATGGCTGCATTAAGCAAACTAGAGGAAGTTTGTACCACAAAGCTCAGCTTTCTAGTTGGTGGCTCTTTTGACCGATTTGTGGTCTTGAGGAACACAATAATTTCAGAAAATTCACGAATACCATACTCATTTAAGTTTCGGAAATCTTCATCCAGTTCCCTTCCCAAAAAGAAAAGTTTCATTGATCTGATGGGGGTGTTATCAATGATGTGAATTTTTTCCTTCAAGCTATGGACAGTATCTGTCTTATCCACCTCTATGTTAATCAGTCTCGCTGAAAATTTTACTGTGATTTGCATTTTGTTAGGATGGTGAATTATATGTGGCTCCACTGGCCTAATGGTGAGATCAACTTTTGTGCCTTCAGTGACTATTGGGTAATCTTCCATGTCTAATCCATCCAGTAGTTCAAACTCACAAACTGTTAGGATTTGGTAAGCTACTGGAATACCATGGATTTGTTCTATTTTCTTTTTGATTTCTAAAACTGTTTCTAGGGTTCCCACTTCAACGAAAAATTGGTTTATTTCTGTGGTAATAATAATCCTCATGATGGAGCTATGTTGAAGCCTACTATTCTTTGATTGGAAAAAGGGAAACTAGAACTGAAAGATTGAGCAGTTTTAGGATATATATCAACAAACAGCATTTCTAATGTGTTAATAACAAACTTTTAGTTAGCCTCATGAGATTATGAAAGAAAATGGACATTAATTTCATGTAACTCATGTTAAAGACATGAGTATTTGGCGCATCCCTTATATATTTGTTCTCTAGTGTGGGGCTCAATATCACACACAACATCCCCCTTTTCTTTGTGTGTGTAATCATGCATTCTTGGATATCTTTGAAACTGCAAAAATCTGTTTTGACTAGTAACTGTATAGTTTTAATAGAGAATATCTACACCACAATAAAGATAAGATGGGGCATCTTGAAGTTTGTTTAGTCACAAATATGCTTTCTAGTTCGAAGGGTACTGAAGTCAAAAGCGAGCTAAAGCCATACAGGAAGCTCGAGCCCCAACAACAAATAAGGAGCTGAAGAGATTGCTAGGGCAGGTCCATTTCCTTCTTCGGGATCAAGGCAATAGAATCATTTTGTGTTATATGAATGGACTGTACATTGATATTTGAGAATGAGAATACACACTCAATTTGGTCATGAATATATGCAACAAAAAAAGAAACCAAGTTTAATGGTATCAATTCAGCAAATCTTAACTAATTTAACCATATTTAGTTTAATGACATTATTCTTAAAATATGCTCTAATTAGTTTAGGATTTAATATTTTTATGAAACAAGTTTGTCTGAAGGGAAATTTAGGAAACGCAATTATTTTTATTAAATTAAAAAAGAGATTATTTAATTTTCTTAATTAAAGGAATCATTTTTCAATAGTTTTGCTTATATTTTTAACTCACGTCCTACCCTTTAGAACTTCTCAACCAAGCACGGTCCATTTAGGGAGCTTCTTTTTCCATGGTACAGAGTTGTTATGTCATTCTAAAGTACATACTTGTGTCGTTTTGTAGAAACACAGGAGGGGGAAAAAGATGCTTCTCCATTTCAAGTTATAATTGACCTTCATTCCAATCTATCTTCTTGCCATGATATTGGCTAGGCTCTATTATAGTTTTGCTGTTTCCTGATTAACAGCTTAGGCCTTACTTTATTTTTGTTTTGTGAAGGGAAATGTATGATCAAAAGAAACCATATAGGTCTCATTTTTGACCATACACGTGGAAATAACGTGGCTGTTTTATACCTGCTAGTGAATTTTTTCCTAAGAAAACAAATGATTTCTCCAATTGTGAAATGATAATATGGTATAGGGGTCAATTATGTTTGCTACAAATTTATGAGAGTAAGGAGTCTTCTTAAATTGAGTAATACTAATAACAAATTAGTACAACAAGCAAGTCCTACAACAACGGACATGCACTCATGCAAGGTCAGAGAGTATAACATTCAAACTTGAATTCAAGCCAGAACTGATGCGAGCTGAATGTCAATCATCTATGTTAATTTCAATTGGTAGACTGTGTGTGTGTGTGTGTGTGTGTGGGGGGGGGGGGGGGGGGGGGGGTTTAAAAAGAAAATAAATGGTATTTGTCCCTATATTTTTCTTGATTTTATACTTTCATTCCCTCTAATATGGTGAATGTCCGTAGTCATTCATTCATTCATTCCACTTGAAACATCCTAGTGGCACCAAATAAGACACATATAGCCCCGTCAAATTGCCACATTATATTCTTCTTTCTTTTCTCCAATCTCTCTTGCCTTAACCCTCTACCTCTCCTCCCATCATGCCACATTATATTTTGCATTTTTTTTGGTAATTATTAATTTCGTCAAATTTTTTATACTTTCGAAGCATGACACGATCCAAACTTCAGGAAAATGGGATTTGTAAGTTTCATATCTCAAAACTCCAAATAAAAACATGTGGGACCAAGATATGTGACTTTTGTATTAATCCAAACAACATTACTTGTTTCCTCATGTGCTATTTTATCCTATAGTATAATAATTCTGCATGTTCTTTTTCTCTTAGAAGGAAAAGTAAGAAGCAATGAGCATGTGGTTGTTTACCAATAATAACCATCCAGCTCAATTTATTCAAGATAGGGCCTGCCTGAAATTTCAAGTGTTCCTGCTTAATGGACAAGTTAGTGCCCAATGAATAGTTTGAACTTATTTTTTTTTTGGCTGAACTGAACTTTCTTTCTCCTTACTTTTTTTATTGCAAAATCAGAATAATAATCTTTTCATAAACAGATTCTCTAAAAAAATTAAATAAGTTTTTGATAGAAATCAATGTATGACTATAAATATCTTCAAAGAACTATTTATTCACAAAACTTGATTTTGATCGAACAATTAAAACATTTGTAATGAATTCTTGGTTTGAATAGAATTTTATCATCAAGACCATAAGAATTATAGTATGATATTTCATTTGAGCTTGAAGAAACTTTTAATATGATTTCAAGTTTTTTTTTAAGGGAATATGATTTCAAGTTATTATTATAGAATAATAATGATCTAAGACTTTCAGGGATAAACAAAAAATCTAAAGGTTTTTATATGTTCTATACTTCTTATAACGTCTATTAAGAAATTCAATTCGTTTGTCTATAATACACGCATTTAAAATAGTGATCCATTAAAGTGTATTTACTGATTTTTTTTCTTTTGATTTTAATTAGTGTAGCGAGAAAACTCACACATAAAATGTTGAGAAGTGGAGAATTATAGGTTTAAAACCGTATCACATCATATCAAATATTTGTACAATTTTTTACTATCTGAGTTGTACTTATGAAAAAAACTCAGTTTTATTAAATGCATTCAGGGAGATTTTAATCATATCTATTTTTTTTATAACAAACATTGAAATAAATCTTCAAGTGTTTCCAACAGCACATTAAAAATAAATGGATATTGTCATTTGGTGAGAGATAGATACAAAAAAGTATGTAGTGGGAATGCATTGAACTTGTACTTAAGCCCCAGATACACGGTTCGATTCCCACGGAAGGCATGAAACTCCACATGGGCCGTTAGTAGTCCCAGGGGCTGTGGAGAAGACCGTGAGTGCATCGCGGGGGCCGCTAGTAGTCCGCCCGGATGTTACAACTGCACATACAAAATGATGCTCCTTTAAGAAGTGGGGCACCAGCGGCGTGAAACTTTTTAGATTGTACTAGTAACATACTCGTGCATCCGCACTGTATACTCGTTGGCCGGGATGATTTATACATTAAAAACTTGATTATATAATATATATTTAAATTATTTAATATTACAATTAAAGAAAATTAAAAAATCAAACTTATAATTTGGTTAATGTTTTATTATATTGTTTCTTTGGAAATTTGATCCCTTTGTTTTATGTTTATCATCGATAAAACTTACTCCCTTTCTTTTTATAAAAAATAATTAAAAATTACAATTTTTGGTATGGTGGTTTTTACATTTGTCTTTGAGGGATATTTCTGACAAAGTTTAATATTTATTCATTCTAGTAATTTGACTATAATATTACTATGACATGTAAAAAAAAACAATATAAACAT
Organism: Medicago ruthenica; assembly: GCA_018208015.1. Lineage (NCBI taxonomy): Eukaryota > Viridiplantae > Streptophyta > Magnoliopsida > Fabales > Fabaceae > Medicago > Medicago ruthenica. Next base: position 90,048,548 of record CM031372.1, read on the forward strand.
ATAAATATTATATTATTGCCAAGATGTTTATGTTTAAGTCTAAGTAAACATAAGATTACAATTTAAGGATAGTAGTTAAAATTTAGATTGTATTGGTTCCTGGTGAAGCTTTAATATTTAGGGTTAACAAAATAAAATAGTCTTATTACTAAAAAATAAAATAGTCTTAGTTTGGTTAGACACTTTATTGGGTAGACTTATATATAAAATAGTCTTATATGACAAGGGTTTGTCTAACATGTGCAACATTCACACGTTAAAACAACTAATAGTAGTAACTTTTTCTTGAAAAACAACAATTATTTATTCAAAAGTTTTATATTTAATATTAAATGTACAAGTTCCAATACAAAATTTCTATTTTAAACTTCTTAACATGTGCAAATTTGCACATGATAGAAAAACTCATAACAAAAGGGAAGTTATTAGTTAGACACTTTATTGGGTAGACAACTAATATTCAATGTGTTATAATAATTAATGGTCTGAGTGTAATTATCTATAAAAAAACATTAATCATCCCTCTCGAAATAAATGATCTTTTCGACCATTTTCTTTTACAAGACCATTTTACATACATAAAGAGTATAAGGGGTCGTTTGGAACATTTAACCCATTCTTCCTAGTAATAGCATCCCTCAATACCCTCGAGTCTGATGCTGATCCTTCCCATCCAGGAAGCACATAAATAAATTGCATATCCCTAGAACATACACCCAGGACATTGGCAGATATATCCCCTTTTCTATTATGATATCGAGGCTTGTCAACTACTGATACATTAACTTGGATATGTGTTCCATCTAGTGCCCCAAGACAATTCTATAAACAAATATCCAATTACAAATTGAATGTTTTGTAGTAAAGAAAATAACAGATAAAATTTCAAAATAATTCCGAAAAAGAAACGTACCTTAAACAATTTCCATCTTTCATCCGAACAATTATCAGGGACAGGTTCAGGAGCTTTAAGAAGTATTTCATGTAATCTTAAGATCCCATTCAACACTAGATTAAAATAACTACTAACAATTTCTCCTGATCGTTTAAATAGGAAATTAATTACACGATTCTTAGAATGATGTGCCAATATGTGTAAGAACATAGCCACTTGTTCTTCAATACATACCAATACATCTTCTTTCAATTTACCTTAATTACGAAGGAGACAACACAATCAACGAAATGATCTAATATCCATCCGAAGTTGATTAACACATATGGCATCGTCTCTCTTGATTATAGACTCTAGGAATTCCCCCCTTAATCCTTCTCTATCCATTGGTTGTTGCTTAATGCAATGATTTTCATAAAGCCATATTGAGGAATGATTCACTATCATTAAAATTTGAAAACAAAGTTCAACCATATCTAAAAACGATTGTTGCAAAATTAGATATAGCATCATGTTCAATTGTTCTTGTAAATCATCCATTTTTACCTATAAACATGAAAGCAATAATAGTGAAGAAGAACAACAATTTACAGCAACGTAGTGTTAGATATAGCAACGTGAAAAGCATATATATATATATATAAATTCGATTTAGGAACGTGAAAGCATAAATTCGATTAGGAACGTGAAAGCATAAATTCAATTAGGAGCGTGAAAGTATAAAATTCAAATTTATACAGTGAAAGCACATACATATATATATATATATATATATATATATATATATATATATATATATATATATTTGTGAAAAGCATATATGCAGCAACGTGAAATCATATATAATTTGTTAGCTTACTCAACGATGAAAAGCATATATCATATACATCAACTTTAATCAATTTCCTTCAAACTACAGCCGTCACTTGTTTTGAGTGAGAGAGAGGACTGACCTGAGAGTGAGAGAGAGAGGGGATCACGGGAGAGAAGAGTCGAGAGAGATGGACGGGAGAGAAGAAATTGAAACCAGCTGTGAAACGTGAAAGCGGTTTCTAATCCTATCAGGTTTGTAACCCACTAAAAATTAAGGATTAAAATAACAAAGGAAGAGTGGGATAAGATTAGAAATAGGTTAAATTTATCATTTCCTGTTGGCGCACCAAACAACGGATTGATTCAGGATAGGATATTCTAATCATATCCTGTCTCCTTATCGTGCGCACCAAACATGCTTTAAATGAATGAGAAATCGTAATAGTTTATTTTGAAAGAAATAATAGTCTCTCTGCTCCTTATTGTAAGAAACAAACCAAAAAACATTAAAACCAATACAATCATTAATCAATGTAACTTTTTGAATATTTTTATAATTATACCTTCATAAAAAATTGTAAAACATTAAATACACCCACTAACATTAAAAAGAGAACAATCAAATGAGGGGTAAAAAAGTCTTTTAAGAAATAACCACACCTTAACAGTTGTGACATTTTCTTATAAATATGACCAAATTTTTTTTAAAAAAATTTCTTATAATAAGGACCAAAGGAAGTAGAACTTTTACTAAATGATTCTTATCAAATATTGATATATTCATCATTATCATAAATGTAAGTGAAATGTATTAAATTAAAAGTGATGTAAGTAGTACTCCCATGTTCTTAACTATAAGTGCCTACAAGTGTGTAAATCTTCCTAAACTATTCTTTTGAAATAGTGAGTTTATAAATTAGTGTAACATTAATAAAGGGATGTGTTTGAAAAAAAAAAAAGATAAATACCCCTTATAACTTGCATATAGATATATCTTTTTTCTTAAATTTGTTTATGAAAAAAATCTCAAGATGAATAACTTGCATATAGATATATCTTTTTTTAATTTTTTTGGTGTAAATTGTGTATCTTCCGCACGTGCAACTACAAAGACTAATATTTAAGTCTTGTGTGACCTAAATGAAAGACAAAATCTCCCTAAAAAAATATATCTTTTTTAATTTGTTTATTAATATCTTGTTCAATTTATCTTTAATTAATAGTCTCTTTGTTTTTAATTATAAATCTTCTTTAAAAGAAACTTTTGGAGTACACAGACAAATGACACGGCTGGCTGCCGACACAAAGATATCCCACGGCCCAGTGTAATAGAATAGGGATTGTTCTTTCTTGTGTAAGCTGTAATGGATTTAAGCTGCTGCAAAAAAGCAAATATTCTTTTCCTTCTCTGGCAAACTTGATATTATGAATTTGTATAAAGGTCTTCCTACTTCTTAGTAATTGATTTAAGCATGGTTTATTGATTCAAAATTAAACATTAAAATTTAAGCATATATAATCAAAGAAAAATAGTAGCAAGTGCTTAAGGATATTGGTTAACGAAAAAATGAATTTGTATAGAAAAATAATGTAACTATTACTTAAATAATAATTTCACTTGAATTTTTAAGATAAAAATTCTTATTATAAATTTCTTAATCAATGTTTTAGCGCAGTTGTTAGTATGAATATAGTCGCGTATTATTCTATGTCTTGTATATACTTTCTCACAACATAACAAACAGTTAAGTAAATTGCAGCTAACAAAGCCTCCGCCACCTACTTATTTGAAAAACATACTTGATCGATAATGTACTTTCCTTTTCATTCAATTTTCCCTTTTTTTATTTCTTGTCATCACGTTCCAAGATTGGAGACCAGGCCATTTCTTTATTGATGAAAATCAATCATTGGTTTATATGGACTACCCAAACGTGATTGATTCAAAACCTTGCATGATTAAGGATTTAAGGGGTTTCTATAGGCTTTGCCTTTTATTATATGTTTACCTAATAATAATGTCATAAATAATCTTACTTTTGATATGCACATGTATTTAGAGTTTGGAATCTGCTTTACAATTTATTTGCCAGCTTGCTGTATATGCAACATATGTATGAGGACAAAAAGTGACATTAAACTGGCCCCATTACACATTAGTCACGTACAGTGATTTCCATAAAATTCACTTCAATTTTAAATGCATGTACTCAATAGTTATGTTTTACAATTAAATAGTTGTGATTAATATATGATCCGTCTGGACTTGAGATTTACGGTCTTGTGGTGACGACTGTACGTAGTTCTGTGATCGCCAGACTCTAGCCGGTAGCTTCTTTCTCTCTAAAGGGAATGACATGTTTGCAAACATTTCGACAATTAAGCAAGAATGCATCAAATATGCAAGATTTTTAAAGTAGAAAGAGTGTGTACCTCAAAAAAGGTTATGAGTTATTCTTTATAGTGTTGAACTAGGGTTTTTGGCCCTTCTAACCCTAATCCAGACAGCCGTCCAAGAGGGACACATGTGACCATATTAGAGAAAACAAACCTTGGATCTAGAACGAACAATCATGATTGGCTTACATGGCCCTAATTTGATGAATTTAGGGCAGGTCCATATTGTGGTTCATGTATGCGCTAGTGGCTTGAAGCGACTCGATTCGTTAAGGAAATGGGCACTGACCTAGTTCGAATATACACACACATGATAAAAGATCAAATTACATTGATGTAATGTTATACCAATATTACATCACTATATATGATTTTTTTTACGTAATTTTAAAACCATTTGACACATTAGTTGTTGGGTTATGAAGGCAGCTGAATGGATCATTGTTGGACTAATAACAATCACACAAATGAGTTGAAGATCATATCTTAACCTAAAACCTGAAAACATTACTGTTTATGGATTCCCTCATTTTGTATATTGTTCAATATTTAGTTTTATGTAAGACTTCCACCTCACATTTACTAAACATTACTGAGGTGCATAGTTTATGAATATTAATTAATTGTCTCTTATATATACATAGTGATAAAATGCCGCAAGTCCGCATTTTTTACTACTTAATGTGTGTGAGTTTTTCCTAAGTTTTTTGAAAAAATAAAATAATTTTTATTTTGTATGATACACACATTCAATCAAATTCATGATGATGCCACTATTTTATGTTAGTTCCAATAATATTTCTACAAATACTATGTGTAAAAATAATTATGTTTGCACGATTGGACCATTATATGATTGGAGAACGGTAAAAACAAAAATACAGCTAAGTTTTGTCAACACATCGATACTCATAATGAGTTTCAGCACTTTCTTATCCACATCGGTTTGAAATTTGAGCCAGTCACTATTTGACATTCGACATACTATATGCATAAGCAAATTTTGTTGGCTATGGCAACGTGATTTCCTCCATAATTGTGTCAAATTATTGACTTCTGAGTCTCACTACAATTATTTTCTTGTTAAATTATTACAATAATTTCCCTTTCACTTATCTTGAGATAAAAGCATCACAGGTTCTTAACATTAACGGGAAAATGTAAATCAAACAAATTTTTACTATACCTCACAAATTGTATGTGGGAATCAATTTGACTTTCCCTATACAAAAGGAACTCCTAAAACGTGTCTCTATCTTTATCATCACTAATCAAGTATTAAATTGATTAATGTATGCTTATATTCGCTAAGATTTAGATCTTACTTTCAACATTTTTTTATTAACTTTTTACCCACTCTTCAATTCATTCGTCATAGTTTTCCATTATGTCCTGCAGGTGGCAGCAGGTAATCATCGTTAATTTAATTTGAAAATTGGCTGTCTCAATGTGATGCATCACTAAAGTAATTGACTCATAACATAGGAGCAGGTAAAGTCCATACTTTCTTCTTCAATTCCTCTTGGATTCTAGCAAAAAGAAAAAAGGAATAAGGAGAATAAGAGATTGAAGTCTAGACTCACATTGGTTGGTTAATTATTCTTGCAAAAGAGACTAATCTCTCACAACATTAACAAATCCTAGTTACTTACATCGAACATAACTGAATTTGAGGAGACATGTGGTTTCAGGGCGGCCCTTGAACTTTAAAAAAATGCAAATAGACCGTTATATATTTTGCGTTTTGAACCCCCTTAGATATAGTTTAAAAGGTCTAAGAATTCAAAAGTTTGAACCCCCTAAGTTAGGGTTCTAATTCCTCCACTACATGGTTTCAAATAAATGATTAAAATAAATATATTAAGAAAAAAAAGATATAAAGTTTGTTCCAAACTTAGCCAAGATCTATGTTAGACCTTATCCGAATTTCGAGTCCATCGAGAGCTAAGGATTTCTCAACATAATCTCCTCTTATCTAGCCAATAAACTCAAACCTACTCTAAAAATGTAAACATTGTTCATTTACCCTAAGTCTCGTGCAAGGGCTGACAAACCCTTTAAACCATTTAACGCCTTAGTCTTGATTGATTAACAACCATGTGGTCGTTGGTTTGATCTCCATATCCAATGTCAAATTTCCAAGCTCAAGTCCTGCACAGATTTTTTGATCCATTGACCATTTAAGTCTTGTGTAAAACCTCATATTTTGTCCTTAGTTAAAAGACGTCTCGATAGGTTGAAAAGTGTAAATGCTTATAAACTACCTTAATCTCAATTCTCAATTGGACTATCAATCCTCACAGTTAACCACTTCGCCTTGTCCCAAGACTCGTGCTTGTTGGGCTGTGCACTATTAATCTCATCATTAAGGGCACGACGCCCTCCAGAAGGGCCAAAAAGACCCTAGACGAGCCCACTAAGGGCGCCGCCTAAAAGAGCTTCTAGAAGCCTCTAGAACGCTTTAAAAGTGGCTTTGGGCCCAAGTTGCTTGGGGCCTAAGCCACGGAAAACCTAGCCCAAAAAAGACTATAAATAACCCCCTTGAGAGCACTCTCAAGACATCACTTAAACAGTTCTAAACCCTAGTTTTAGATATTGTACTCACTGCGAGTACATCAATCAATGTGAAATTTTTTGGTGTACAAAAAGAGAATCCATCAGTTCGGAAAAAAAAATTAATATTCAATATGTAATAAATTACTAAATAAATGAACTGACGTTATTGAAGCAGTCAGAAATCCGGTAATATGGTACTCACCATATCTGTCCTATAGGGACATTCCCAACTAACCTATTTTAAATTTGACTATAAACTATTATTAAGTGAAAAAAGATACCAAAGTAGCATGTGTTATCACCTAGCATGTTAGTACTGCATGGACCATCTCTATCGTTTTCTTTGTTTCATTTACCTAAACCAAACAACTATATATAATTCACTTACCACTGTTATGCATTCATCAACAAGAGAAATACAAGTTTTTCAATAGTATCTCATACTCTAATAGCTGCCAGCTATATACATATGAAAATGAGAAATCAGTGTAATTACTTCAAGGTTTTGATTCTTTGTATTTTAGCAGCATCAACTCATGCTCAATTGCAGCTAGGATTTTATACTAAGAGTTGTCCAAAAGCTGAACTTATCATTGCAAACTTTGTTCATGAACATATCCACAATGCTCCATCACTTGCCGCTACATTAATAAGAATGCACTTTCATGATTGCTTTGTTAGGGTATGAAGTTCAAGCTTAATTATATGCTTATGCTTTCATTTCATTTTTGGTTATATAATGTGAAAATTGATTTACTAACATTAAGTATTTTGATTTAGGGATGTGATGGATCAGTCCTTCTGAACTCAACAAACAAACAAGCTGAAAAAGATGCTCCTCCAAATCTTACAGTTAGAGGCTTTGACTTCATTGACAGAATAAAGAGCCTTGTTGAAGCTGAATGCCCCGGTGTTGTTTCTTGTGCTGATATCATAGCTTTATCTGCCAGAGACTCTATTGCAGCCACAGTAAGTACTCAATTCTATCTTTAACAGACTAATTAAGGCCTGTTTGGATTGGCTTATTTAAGCTTATCTACTGTTTATAAGCTCTTTAAGTAGCTTAAGATTGCAAGCTTATCTACTGATACATTTGGTGATTTGTGATTTCAGGGAGGTCCATATTGGAAAGTTCCAACAGGTAGAAGGGATGGAGTCATATCTAACTTGTTGGAAGCAAATCAGAACATTCCTGCTCCATTTTCCAACTTCACCACCCTCCAAACTCTCTTTGCAAATCAAGGACTTGATTTAAAAGACTTGGTCCTCCTCTCTGGTAATACTACATTCAACAATTTCCTTAAAATTATGCACCGTCGTCGTGCACGCCAGTTCGCTACTAGAAAATGTTACCGACATAAATTAGAGACGGAAAAAATGAAATAACTAGAGACAAATTTTTATTTTATTGTTTTCTTATCTCTAATTTGTGTCGCCGATTCAACATTTTCTAGTAGTGAATGATGTGGTTTAATTTTAATGACCATGATTTTAAATTTCTTTCAGGTGCTCACACAATTGGTATCTCTCTTTGCACATCATTTTCAAACCGTTTGTACAATTTTACTGGAAAGGGTGATCAAGATCCATCACTTGATAGTGAATATGCAAAAAATCTAAAGACATTCAAGTGCAAGAACATCAATGACAATACGACAATAGTCGAAATGGACCCCGGAAGTCGAAACACATTTGATCTTGGTTACTATAGTCAAGTTGTCAAGAGAAGAGGTTTGTTTCAGTCTGATTCTGCTTTGTTGACAAATTCAGTTACAAAAGCTCTTGTGACTCAATTCCTTCAAGGCTCACTTGAAAATTTCTATGCTGAATTTGCAAAATCAATGGAGAAAATGGGACAAGTTAAAGTTAAGACAGGTTCACAAGGTGTGATTAGGAAGCATTGTGCACTTGTAAATAACTAAGAATGTTTTTCTGTTGATTTGTATTTTTGGGTTTGGTTTTTTATTTATGCCATGTCATGTTGTGTCTCTCTATGTGTGCTGTAATAATATTAAGAACATGTGGGTTCAATCAATTGTAATTATTTTATTTCCTGGTTTGGTGGTACATTATGTTCTTGTTGTAATAAAGCAGAATTGAGAGAAAATTTCTAGTGTTAGCCAAAGCAGAGTCAATAATATATGTGTAGAAGGTTGGACTGGTTACATTAAGGGTGTGCTTCATTTCTTCTTAATTCAATGCATCTTTTTATGAAAACTTTAAATTCAATGACAAGTTCTCTAAACCAAGGCGTATCCTTAAATGGATCCTAGTATAGTATGTATTTCAAATTTTGGTGAACGATATTTTTTATTTTTTTTTATAACTAAAGAACTCATATTTACGAATTTTGATTGTGCTTGTGTTTATGCATTTTAAAATAACTAGGATCTAAATAGGGAGATTAGTTTAAATGAGATATAGTTTATAGTAATAGCTTTTCAGAAATAATATGATTTTAACGTGATCCTTAAAGAGAAAATTTAGAAAGTTGAATTTCACTATAGCATAAACAAACGCAATTAACTATGCTTAATTTACACATGAATCTTTAAATTATTTTATTTGCAAATTATTTTTTCTTGGTTTAAACAATCAAACCATATAAATTAGGAAAATTATTTTTGTACTGTTGGAATATTTTTTTTTTGAGAGACACTGTTGGAATATTTTATTATTTAATTATATTCCGATATCATTATGTGAGCAAATATCATAATAATAATTATATTAGCTATTTATCAATTGTGAACCTTAATTGATTAGTTATCAAATTAAGTAATAAGGCTATCTCGAACCTTAAGTAATTGATTAGTGAACCTTAATTATATTAGCTAATAATTATATTGCGTAACAAAAGTAAGTATTTTTAAATTATCGTCTCCTCAGGGATTGGTGCGCTATCTCGAACCGTTCAACAATCGTTATTGTTTTGAGTGAGGGGTTTGTAACTTGTTTGCATAAAACTAATGTAATATAAAAGCGGTAATAAAACTACAAGTAATAGAGAATAAAAGCGTTGGAATCGGAGTTCATCAATCTTGCATCGAATATAATCTAAAAATCATGCATATGAATTTTAGCGTTTTAGCGAAATTATCACGTATCACTCGACAACGTCATTTGTGTCCAAATGACGTCGTGAGATCGATCGTATCGTTTAATCGACGATTTCCCAATCTATTAAACGATCCGAAAGCATTATGTTCCGATACTTTATGTGATTATCAAAACCAAATTCCATGTCTAGAATTTCTTATTTTGATAGAAGATTATTCTAAACCTAGATTCAAAAGTATTTGTCAATAACAATTAAATCAAGCATGAGAATGAAAAGCAAGAATAACTTCAATAACACATAAATTGCTAAAATCATATATTTGCATAATCAAAGATTACATCTAAGCTAGATAAAGTACCTCCAATCCCAACAAAGGGAAGTTAGTTGTTCATTTTCATGACAACTATACAAAAGTTTAGAGAAAAGATGAAGATCATAGCCTAAGTCTTGATTTCCCAAAGTCTTAGTTGATTCCACAATCCCTTCACTCTTGCTCCTTGAAGATCATAGCTTCTAGCCCTAAAAACTGTCTAAAAACTAAATCCTAAAATATTACTGAACTGAATTAAAAAGCAATCTATCTAAAAATTCAGCTTTTGAACCTATTTATAAGTGTTCTGTAATTCTGGACTTTGCTATGCGAAGTCCTTTCTTCACAAATGGGCTTCTGCCACCTCAGCCTTGAACAGTTCAAACCGCCCTGCTTCGCTCTGCGACCAAACTTCGCTATGCGAAATCACTCAGATTCTGATCTTCAGAAAATCCCTACCTGAACTCGCCATTCACTCGCCAAGCACTCGCTGGGCGAGATTCTTCATTCTTCTCTTAATGATTTCTTGCTATTTTCAAGTCCTGGCTTGCTTTTTCCTATACAAATGGGGAAGAATAAGGTTTACAAAGAATAATTGGCATTTATTCAATAATTTCATGCTTTTCCTAAGATAACTTGCAAAACAAGTAAGAAAAGTGTCTAAATTATATATGCATTTTAACCACTTTCTGGCACTTATCAGAACCAAAAAATTCTAGCCGAACCAAAAAAAAAATCCAACAACATAAAACCAATTTCATAGCAAATTCACCTTATTAAGATTTGTGAATTTCTTAAAAATTTGGAATAAAAAAGGTGATGAGGTGTAAATCCAGATAAGGGGCAAATCAGAAGTAGCAAAATTTTAATGGCAAAATTCAGAGCAAAATCATACCCAGACCAAAAACATCCAACATGAGAAAACCCATCCAAATTTGCAAACTCACACACAATACTCTCTCTTTCTCTGTTACCGCAATTGACGCTGTGTGAAGTTCGATTCCGACGAAAAACTCCCGTGAGATGAAGATCCAAATCGATCTTGGTCACGCCTGATTTAGCTTCCGACGAAGTTTCCACCTCCGAAAAAAAAATCAACACTTATGATAAAAAAAATTCATATATAAAACCCAGCAGTTCAATTGTGATTAGGGTTTTGAAATTAAGGGAGGTTGTGGTGAAGAGGGAATAGAGGATTCGGGAGAGGGAGAGGGAGTGGAAAAGGAAGGAGTTTGAGTTTAGAGAAGTGAAAGTGGAAAAGGGAGGAAGAAAATGGAGGAAGAGATTAAGTTTGGGGAGAGAAGGGTGGCCATAATATGGAGTTTGGGGAGAGATGAAGTTTTGAGTTTTTGTTTTGTTTTGTTTTTTTTATTTTCTGGGTTTTTTTTTATGAACATGTATTATGATGTTGATGAAGATGAAGAAAACGAAGGAAGAAGATGAAGAAAAGCAAAAAAAAAAAAAATTAGGTGTTAGTGATTTATTGTAAGATATAATAGACCTGCATAATCCAACAGTCTACTTTTTAAAAAAAAGATCAAAGGGTTAATATTAAAAAAATTAGTAAGGTATATGGTGGTCCACCTATAATGTTTACACACCTTAGATATTTATGGTTAAAATTTAACAGAGAGGACCAATATGATTAACAACAACTTAGATAAGGGACCAAATTGTAAATTTTTATAGTTATGAGACCATTTTAAAACAAAGAATTAAGTTAAGGGACCAGCTGTTAATTAAGCCTAAAAGAAATAATATTGGGGTTTCGCGACAACAATTGATTGGTAGACGTTTGTTGAGCCTGCAATTCATCGATCAAGTTTTGCGATATAAATTACACTTTCATTAGAAAGCAGTTTTAATTTTCCTTTCCCTTGAATTTGGATCCAGATTATTTCATTCAGTTTTGTTTTATTTAGTTTATGATGTATTTGGGCCTGTCACGTAATCTTTATCATATGCATTTATATAGTGTTTGCGTGAATACCATTGGGAATACATATATTTTGGTATAAATTGGAATTAAAGCTGATATGAATTTGAAGTTTTTCATATATTTTGGATTTGGTTCAATTAGAAATTGATCTTGTCACGTGAATCATTAACTATATTTTGAATCCAGAAGCAAACCCCATATTGGCGATAACTTGGATATATATATTTTTTATTCTTATTATACCTATAGAGTTTGCTGAATGTATATCCAAATTGGTGTGAATTTTGCTTCTCTTTTCACAAAAATATTTTGGTCGCTAGTTTTTCCATACAATTGGACTTTGAAGATTTTTGTGAATACTGTGATTTTAATTATTTGGATTCATCTTTCGGTTTAACTTATTTATATAGTTTGTTGTGTTGTTATATTTATTTGGTCTTTATTATAGCAAATACAAATATATTGTTAACAAATAAGTATTTGGGTTTGATTTGTTTTGAAAATTTGATTTGAGATGATTTTCAAATATCATTATCATATTTTGTAGGTTAATTTCTATTTGAAATTACTTTTGGTCCACGAAGATTTTGTACATAAAGTTTAGTTTGAGAATCAGGCAAATAAAGAGTTAAAATATATTTATGATACATATGTTGCCTTTTAATAATGAATCTCAAAATATTGTTGCCCTCATTGGGTAGTATTGAAAATAAAGTTTTTGATTCTTTAAATTTTGAAAATATTGATTTTAGTTTTGTTTGTTTATTTATAAACATATAAAGTTTGTTTCCTAATTTAGGAAATAATTAAGTTTAGAGTTATTCATTATTTTATTTAAAGAATCATTGCTATATGTGAATCAATTGTGGCATGAATATTTTTGACATATAAAGATTCAATTTTTTTATTTGATTTGAAATTGAATATTTGGTTTATAACATGATTGTGATGTTTGAGATTATTGTTATTAAGTTTCTACAATAACATCATTTTTCTTTTCCTCCAATCATGCATTTTTGACATATTTCATGCTATTTATGTTTTCACTTTTATGCGATACTTGTAAATGTATTGTCATACACACATTGGTGTGATTTTTGACTTGCATCTTCTTTTAAATTCTTGTGAACTTGTCTTCACACTTAAGGGTTGCTGAGTAGCCTTATGGTTACTTAGCGACATAATGGACTAATTCGGCCTACATTATGTCGGTAGTGCCTTGTAAATTTAAGACCATTCCCATTTAATTTACTATGAAATGTCTAGTAATTACGGTTGTTTTGGTTGAAACAACATGTTGTCAAAGTAACCTCTGTTGCGTAGATTTGATTCAGTTGAACTTACAAAAGACGTAGTATGTAATTATTCATGCGAGTTGTCGTCGGCCCTAAGGAAGACACAACTTGGCCGGATAGTTGCATTCATGTGATAATAAATGTGTGGTGATTATAAAGTAATTTTCCATGTAAATAATAGGATACCCTAAGATGACTATTATTTGACAGGACTTATCACCCCATTTAATATATATTAAAATTATCTAGTAATTGCGGTTGAGTCGGTTGAAACAATAATGTTGCCCAAGTAACCTCTGTTGCGTAGATTCGACTCAACTGAAGTTACAAAAGATGTAGTGTGTAATTATTCATGCGAGTTGTCGTCGGCCCCAAGGAAGACACAACTTGGCCGGATAGTTACATACCTGTGGTGGTAAATATGTGGTGGTTATAAAGTATTTTTCCATGTGGATAATAGGATGCCCGAAGGTGACTATTATTTGACGGGACTTATCACCAATGTTTGATCATTGCGTTGATAGTATCGCTTGCAGTTAATTTTTACAATTCGAAGATTGAGAATTAATGGTGCGTTTGGTATCTTGTTAAGGTTTTTTATTTACAAATAAAGTACACGTTTCTATAATATTTTATTGACATGTGTGATAATGTTGTGTGAGTGTAAACTTATTTATATATTTAAGAGTTAACATTCACACTAATATAATGGTAAACATATGACAATTATAAGAATTTATTTTTTGTCAAAGTAAATTGTCATTGTTTGATCATTGCTGTAAAATACCACTAACAATTGATATTATTGTTTAAAGACTTGATATTAATGGTGCACTAGGTATTTTTGTGAGTGCTTTTGCTTCTCTTGTTCTCTTTAAGCTAATACAGTTTATGTATGTGTTAATTTGAGTTAAATTTTTTTAACTCTTGAAAGTTTTAACTTTTAGGAATTAAAGAATAATATTAACATTGTTCTTGGATCTAGACCTTATATAAGGGTGGTGAAACTCGCATTCTCTCACAAATTCAGTATCTAATGTGAAAATCAAGTTTGACAAGTGAGTATACACCAAATCTTATAGGTCTTATGTGATTATAAAGTTAAAAGATCAGAGATCCTATCACTGTTATTTAAGTTGACATTTTTTGTCATATTTTCTTTGCTTAAACTAAGGTGCTTTTAAAGCAATATAGAGAAAGACAATCTCTCATTGGAGAGTAATATTTCATTAAGATTATTAGGCAAAGAAAATATTGAACACATTATGTAAATATTTAATCTTGCTGAGACATTATAATTTCGACTATCAGATGACTTGTTTGAAAATTCCGCAATTTCCACTATCATATGACTTGTTCGAAAATTCAACATTTAGTATTCTCTTTGCACAATTAAGTTTATAACTGTTAAAGTTAGAAATGATCCTTTAAAGGATCAATTCACAAAGTGTGCAAACAAAGAAAAGCTGAAGCAAGAGAAAATAAAATAGTGCTCATTCAGAAAATACCTCAAAAGATAAGGGCAAATAAAGAAAGGTAATCTTGACTGACTTATGTCCAATGATGTTGAAAGATATATCAATTTAGAATGGACAAAGTCGATAAAGATTGTTTTATTCATTTTTAAACTATTTTAGATTGTCGTTACTAGCTTATTTTTGTAATTTAAAAGACAATTTGGTGAATCAATATTTGAATTAATTTTTCTTTTAATTTCTCTTTGAATAAATCAAGATATTTTGAGTTTTATTTCAAATGATGATTCCATATGTCTTTTTAGTTCAATTATTAGAGTCAATTCAGTTATGACTTGTGACATCCTATATTGTTTAAGGGTCTGAAAACTATAAGTTTTTCGTCCCACAAATTAAGGAAATTTTGAGACATAAATTGTCAAGTTTCCTTGAGAATATTGAGTTTGGGGGAGAGATATGGTAATAGAACAAAATTAAATGAGAAAGAATTAGTTCGAAACTATTTCATATTGTTACTATTATTATAGTATATTTGGAACCTCATAAGGATATTATTGTTCTTCCTCTCAATCAAGTTATGGAATTAACTCATATAGTTCAAACTCAACACCCTCAAGAACTAAGGCTTCTAGTTTCATAAAAAATTGACTGAAAAGAGAAATTCTATTTAGTTTAATTGAAAGACTCTATTAGGACAGTCATGATACTAGTTTGCTTATTATCATTTTGGAGCTTCATAAGATGGATTTCAATACAATGTTTCTTAATGGCGACATTAATGATACAATATGGTGCAACTGAAGAAAACTTTTGTGTCAATTGATACAAAGCATATGGTTTGCAAAATCATAAAATCCACTTACGAGTTAAGAAATGTGTCTCTTTATTGTTATCACAAATTCTCATAAAGTATTTGTCTCATTTTCGTTTTCAGATAATATTATGAAGAGTTGTGGATTTAGTAAGCTCTGTGGGAGTAAATTTATATTCATATTGAATTTGTCGATTTTATTTTATTTAGTCAACAATGATATATATTATTTATGTGAAACCAAGAAAATCACTAACGAATTAGCGATGAAAGCTCCTGGGGACACTTCTTTTGCATCAAGTTTTAGATACTTAGAGATTACTCTCAAGGTATCCTTCAGATGTCACAAAAGATTTATATCAATAAAGTTGAAAATAAATTGACATAATAAGTTATGGGTGACCTTAATCACCGAGAGAGACTTTTCAGTCTCAAATATTGCCCAATAGAAAATTTATAAATTCATAAGGGGGAGATTGTTGGAACAAAATGTATGAACAAGTCTCTTTTGAGTTTTGATGATAACAAAGTGTTAAAAAGAAAATTGGATATGCTAATACTTGTTCTAAGTGTGCAGAACTATATAATTAATTGTTGTATCTAATGGTGGTTCTGAAAGAACAAGTTAAGAGCAAAAGGAAAATATTGAAGCTTGTGTTGCAAGTCTGAAAGACCAGCGTCTGAAGGTGCGTCTGGAAGACCAGCTTCTGAAGGCAGCGTCTGATGACCAGCTTCTGAAGAGAGCGCCTGATGAACAGTGTGTCTGAAGTCTGCTTCTGAAGACAGCGTCTGATGACCAACTTCTGAAGAAGTGCGTCTGATGAACAGTGCGTCTGAAGACCAGCTTCTAAAGAAGTGCTTCTGATGAACAGTACGTCTGAAGATTGAGTCTGAAGAAGTGCGTTTGATGAACAGTGTCTGAGACCAGCTTCTGAAGACTGGGAGTCTGAAGAGCAGCTTCTGAAGTCTGAGTTTTAAGGAAAAGCAGAAGTCAACAACTGTCACTGTCAACAGTAAAGTACTGTACAGTCAAAACAGCTCTCTGCAACCTTTGCCTCCTCGGACGAAACACGCAGCCAGTTTTTAAGGAAACTATTCAAATCGTATTGCTCTGTTTTCTGTGCGCACACCAGAACAGAAGGATTTAATGCTGGCTGAAGCTTCTAATTCCAAACGGCTCTATTTGATGACATGGCATCTTCACAACAGCTCTTTATTCCTCTATAAAGGATTGAAGATTTGAAGAAGAAGATTAGGACTTTCATGACTCTGTTACTCTGTTTTCTGGAAACGCAAAACTGCCAAATCTGAAAGTCATCAAATAACTTAGAAATTCTTACAAACCTTTTTATCTTAGAATTTCTTAAGTATAGAGTCTTAATCTGTGTTGTATTTTGTGAACACCACTGATAGTATATCAAGTGTTCAACTCAAACAAATTTCTCTGTAATTCTGTTTGATTAAAAATCTCTTGCTTGTGTGCTTGAGCAACTAGAAGTCTCATACTGTGTGTTTGAGCAAGGAAGTCTCATACTGTGTGTTTGAGCAAGGAAGTCTCATACTGTGTGTTTGAGCAAGGAAGTCTCATAGTTGTGTGATTAAGCAATTGTAATCTTTGTGATTATAGTGAAAAATCTCTTGTTAGTAAAAAGGGGATTGGACTACTTCCGGGTTGTGGAAGGAACCAGGATAAATTGCTTGTCTCTCTCTCTCTCTCTCTCTCTCTCTCTCTCTCTCATTTACTTTATATTCGCTGCAAAACAACTCTGAAAATAGTTTCAGAATCTGATCAATATCTGATTCTAAACTAACCTATGTTTTTGAGAAAGAAAAAGAAAACACAATTCAACCCCCCCTTCTTGTGTTTTTCTCACCTTCAGTTGGTATCAGAGCCTGGTTCTGATATTCAATCACCTAACAGTGAGTCAGTAAAGATCCTGAGAAAAACATGTCTTCTGGTGTATCTGGTGAATCCACATCCAGAAGTGGTGGTGTTGACTATGGCACACATGACAAGCAATCTCACTCACACAATAAACCTCCTATGTTTACTGGTGATCCTGAGAAATTTTCATGGTGGAAAAGCAAGATGTATAGTCATATCATTGGAATAGATGATAGTCTATGGGACATCATTGAAGATGGTATAACTATACCAGTTGATGAAGAAGAAGTAGCTATTAATAGAATAGGCCTTACTGATGCTGAAAGAAAGATCTACTGAAAGCATCACAATTGAAGAGGTATTATTGTGAACTCTCTGCCCCACAATGAATACTTGAAGCTGAGTGATAAATCAACAGCAAAAACCATCTTCACCTCTCTCTGCTCTAACTATGAAGGAAACAAGAAGGTTAGAGAAGCAAAAGCAAATCTTCTGGTTCAGCAGTATGAGCTGTTCAGAATGAAGGAGGATGAAAATATTGAGACTATGTTCTCAAGATTTCAGACTCTGGTTTCAGGACTTCAGATTCTGAAGAAAAGCTATACTACTGCTGATCATGTGAACAAGATCCTCAGAAGTCTTCCATCTAAATGGAGACCTAAAATGACTGCTATTGAGGAAGCTAAAGATCTAAATACAACTCTAAGCATTGAAGATCTTATAAGCTCTCTCAAAGTGCATGAACTAGGACTCAATGAAGATGAACCTGTTAGAAAATCTGAGTCTATATCACTGAAATCTAAAGGAAAGTCATCAAAAGCTCCAAAAGCTATAGAATCTGATGAGGAATCTCCTGAGGGAAATTCTGAAGAAGATTCAGAAGCTGAGGAGCTGGAAATGCTTTCTAAAAGAATTCAGTACTTGATGAAAAGACAAAAGAAGTTCTCTAACAGGAGCAACAACTTCAAAAGATCTGGTTCCAAGATGGAAGAACAGAAAGGTTGCTACAACTGCAAGAAAACTGGTCATTTTATAGTTGATTGTCCAGATCTTCAAAAGGACAAATCAAAGGAGAAATCCAGAAAGACCAACTCAAAATCAAGCAACTTCAAAGACAGATTCAAGAAAAGTCTTATGGCTACATGGGATGAGCTTGACAATGAATCTGAGTCTGAGAATGAAGATGAAGAAGAAGCAAATATAGCTCTGATTGCTACAACATCTTCTGATGAAGAGTCAGGATCAGACTCTAAAGAAGAAGATGAGGTATATTCTGAACTTACTCGTTCTGAGCATGTTGATACAGTTAAGGATCTTATGAACCACCTCAGAAGCAAGTTGATTCAATTAAAATCTTTGAAAAAGAAATACAACTTGCTGACTGATGAGAATCTCCAACTTCAAAATCATATCAATGAGATTGAGGAAGAAGTTAGAGAACTCAGAGAAATGGTTCATAAGAAACCTGATGAAGTTCCAAGTGAACATGAAATTGCTCTTCAGGATTTTATCCTAACTGGAATCAACATATGTAATATCCCGCTTACAAGTATCAGTTATTAGTGTTAGAAGTTTAAAAGGCAAGCATGGCATTATGGTAATTAGTAGGATGGCAATAAGGTAAATAATTGGAATGGGAAAATTATTTAAAAATAAGAGGTAAGATATTTTCTTACCATTTTCTTCCTTCCCTTTCACTCTCCCAAAATCAGCCTCTTCTCCCTCTCTTCCTCAATCACACGCCCTCCTCACCTAGCCACCACCCCTCAAGCTTTCACTCAATTCTTGTGAAGTTTTTGTTGGTAAGCTTGGCTTGGAAGTTAGAACAAGAGAAGGAAAGAAGAACAAGGAAGAATCAAGAGAAGTGGTAGATTGAAGCCAGGGTTTGGAACTCAGATTTTAGCAAGCACCAATTGAGGTTTAAGGTGAGCTCCACATGGTTTTAGAACCCGCTTTGAGTAAGTTTGAGTGTTTTTAGTATTTGAGCAAAGTTACAAATTTTAGTGCCCTAGTTCCCTTTTCTTGCAATTTCTTGATCATACATGTTGTAGTCTATCAATATGCCTTAGAAATTTACCCCTTAAGCTGTTATGATGTTTGGGTATGTTGGATAAGCCAAGAATGGTGAAAATCACGTTTTGAACTTGCCCTATGCTGTCTAACTGCACGCAAAATCGTGTCACGATTTTGCAACCGTGTCACGATTTCATAGGCAGAACATGCCACCAATTCTGGGTAGAAAATCGTGACACGATTTCCAAATCGTGTCACGATGGCACAGGGGACAGAACCACATTGTTTTTCTTCCGTCTTTGCACCATTTTGGCTGTCTAATACTGCTTCAGACTCAATAAACAACATGTAATGGTTAAGTGTTGCTATTAAGCATTAGAAGATCTATCCTTTAGAGAATGTATAGATTAATATAGAATGAGGATAGGTACAATATTGAGAGATGAATACTTAAACCCATGAGTTACATAGAGAAGTAAAGGAGCTAGTAACGGGATTATCCCTTACCAAGCAATTTCATACACTCATTAGGTATGAGCAAGCTCAAGAACGATATAGTATTCAAGATTATCTAAGATATTAAGCCGTGGCCTTCGTCGTTCATGCTAGTGGGACACGAATGGTCCATGCGAAAGTAAAGACTATTATGGAAGAATATTAAGTCATGACTTTCGTTGTTCACGCTAGTGGGACACGAAAGGTTCATGCATAAGTTCAAGAATATTAATTCGCGTCTTCCGTCGTTCACGCTAGTGGGACACGGGAGGTATACGCGTAAGTTAAGATTATTATTAAGTCGTGTCTTCTGTTGTTCTCGCTAGTGGGACACATGAGGTTCACGCTAGTGGGACGCGTTATTCCGCAAGGATGACCGCACGACGACAAGAGGAGTCCGGTGTTAGCCTGATAAGATAGGAATTTTCACCGGTAAGAAGGGAGATGTACTTCGGGGTTACTCCACCCGGATGCACTCCGTAAAATGAACTCAGATAATTATTGCTTGTTCAACGCTAACTTCTAACTTAAAGATATGAGAAGATGAATAAGTTTATTTATATATATATATTGAGAAATATGACAATTAGTTCCTAGTGAACAAGCAGTGATCATAGGATGTCCCCAAGATCACTAAGCATAAGTTTAAGCTTAAGAATAGAATATGAATGTATAAGATAAAGACTTTTAGCGATCCTAGGTTTTCCCCTTGATCGCGAAATATGTAAAGATTGACGGCGATCGTAGGAATCCCCGAGATCGCCAAGAGTAGGCACGGCGACCCTAGGTTTCCCCCGTGGTTGCCAACAGTAGGTAGGGCCGGAGCTCACTGAGACATCATGTCTCATCCCTTTCCTTCTGGTGCAGGTTCGCAGGTAGCACGACGTAAAGGTAAAGAGAAAGCTTTGGATTGATCGTGCTGACTATTTGTTTATGTATATGTTTTGGATGATGTATGTAGTATGTTGTATTTTGTTAAGAAGAAGTGTATCGGATAATAATTGTATAAAGACTCTTGTTATGTATTATTAAGTGTAAACTTTCTGTATTGTATTTAATGTATCCGGTACGAAATTTTAATACTCGTAAGAGATCCTAGGCAATCTCTATATGGGTGTTACAACATAAGTAAAGTTGCTTCTATGATTTATAATATTAGCAGAAACAGAGGAGAAGGTATTGGTTTCAAAAATGATCCATTCAATCATTCAAAAGAAACAAATATACCATCCTGTTCTGGAGATATTATAAAAGGCACCAAGGTGTATTTTGTACCCGCATCTGAGATTTCTGAGAAACCGAATTTACCAGAAACAGATACTGCTGATTTTGAAGTTCTGAACAACTCAGAATCCAAAACTTCTGAACCTAAGGGAAAGATGAAGGCAAAATCTAAAACTTTGCCAAAGTCTAAACCAAAAGGTTCTAAGTCTAAGACTATGAGGAAAACAAACTTTAAATCTGAAAAGGTTCAAAGTCTGAAGAGTTCAGAACCTAAGGCAAGAAAGTCTCAGAATCTGAAAAATTCAGACTCAAATTTTCAAAAGGCTGTGTTTATTAAATCTTCAAAAGATACTAAGCTAGTTTATACAAAACCTTTTAAATCACAGAATGTCAGACAAAGGATACAAAAGAAAGCTAATCTGTCATCTGATTCTGATTGTATTAAGAAAGGTCTGAAAGTTTGCTTTGTGTCAGGAGCAGGCAAAACTGAAGTTCTTAACAAATCAGAACCTACTACTTCTGAATCCAAGATTCTGAACAAATCAGAATCAAAGACTCTTAAGTCCAAAGTTCTGAAGAAAACAGAACCAAAGTCTTCAAAGGTTCAGACTCTAAAGAGCTCAGAACCAAAGACCTTCAAGTCTCAGGTTCTGAAGAAATCTGAGTCAAGACCATTGAAAGCACAGGTTCTGAAGAACTCAGTGTCTGATACTAAGACTTATTCAAGATTAAAGGATTCATATCCAAGGTATCTGAACAAGTCTGAGTCCTATAACTCCAGACATAAGGTGCAACAAAAGACTAAACCTTTCAGAACTAACCCAAGGGGACCTATATGGGTACCTAGGTCTGAAATTATTTCTGTTGGAGATATGCTGAACAGCCAAAGAAAAGGAGAAGTCTTGGTACCTGGACAGTGGCTGCTGGCATTACATGACAGAAGGAAAGTCTATGTTCCAAACCCTGACCGTGAAAGAGGGAGGAACTGTGGGATCTGGAGGAAACCAAAAAGGCAAGATCACTGGTACTGATATTCAGCTCTCAGAAGATGCTTCAGAACCTGAACAAATTTCTGAGTCTAAAGAAAGTTCAGAAGCTGAAAAACTTCCAGAAGCTGAAAATCCTCCAAATGCTGAAAACCTCTCAGTAGCTGACACTCCTCCTGAAGCCAATCAAGAACATTGTTGGAACAAAAATGGGTGTTCAGAAACAAACTGAATGAACAAGGAGAAGTAGTCAGAAGCTCAAAGACAGATCAGAAGCTCAACAGAGGTATGATTTGTTCTCTGTTATACTTAACAGCTTCTACACCAATGTGAAAGACTATCAGATTCATGAAAACAGCATACCCATCTTTGTGATAATACTGCTGCTATCTGTTTGTCTAAAAATCCAATTTTTCATTCAAGAGCCAAGCATATTGAAATTAAACATCATTATATTAGAGATTATGTTCAGTAGGGTGTTTTGGATATTCAATTCATTAATACTGAACATGCATTTCATCTCTTAAAAAAAAAAAAACTGCTTGACTCTGAATAGAAACTGAGAATCTGAAGTTCATCAGAAGCTAAGACTTAACAGACACTCACTTTGAGAGTCTGAAGAAAGTTCAGCCTCTGAAAACATCAGAGTCTGAGTTTCAGAATCTGAATTTCTAAACTTCTGATAAAACTCATTATAAGTGGACACTTTACACGTATCGCACTAATGAGAGTGAATCTGAACAGTTGTCTAACACATGGTCAGAATCTGATAAGTTATAACTGCTAGGCAGTGATGAGTTAGTTTTGAAAGTTGTACTTTGCCCCTCCTAAAGTCATCAATGTGCAGTTGTGTTTAATGTTTTTCTGTTTTCAGTTTCTGAAATGTTTTAAAAAACACTCAAAACACAGTCACACTTTCCATTTCTCATCTTATATGTTCAGTTCTCAGACCCATTTAAAAACTCTCAATTCTGTTTGAAAAAGTTCTGTAGTATTGAACCATATGTTCTGAACAATTGTGTCTGAAAGAGTTCAGTAGTACTGAACCATATGTTCTGAACAATTGTGTCTGAAACAGTTCAGTGGTACTGAACAAAATGCTCTGAACATTTTTATCTCACGTTTTACACTCTCTTGTGTCTTAAAATTCTTGAATTTTCTTTTTGTTGATGACAAAAGGGGGAGTAAAAGTAACAAGTATTTCAGGCTCTGAGCTTACAGAATATAATTTAATTTCTGATAATTAATTAACTTAGGAGAACAGCTTCTCATCTCTAAGCCTCTGATTAAATTCTGTGAGATAATTCTGAGTGATTTTTGACTTAAACTGAATTTAATTAACATGGATAAGACTCAGGGGGAGCTTACAAACCTCACCTTGTGAATTATCAGACTCAGGGGGAACTTACAAACCTCAAACCCTGAAGTCAACTTGTCAATTAAATTCTGAGTATCACTCTTTATTGATTTAAATTGAATTTAATTAACCTGGATAAGACTCAGGGGGAGCTTACAAACCTCACCTTGTGAATTATCAGACTTAAGGGGAGCTTACAAACCTCAGACCCTAAAGTCAACTTGTTAATTAAATAAACAACAATTTTCTTTTAATACTTGTGTTTGTCATCATCAAAAAGGGGGAGATTGTTGGAACAAAATGTATGAACAAGTCTCTTTTGAGTTTTGATGATAACAAAGTGTTAAAAAGAAAATTGAATATGCTAATACTTGTTCTAAGATTGCAGAACCATATAATTAATTGTTGTATCTAATGGTGGTTCTGAAAGAACAAGTTAAGAGCAAAAGGAAAATATTGAAGCTTGTGTTGCAAGTCTGAAAGACCAGCGTCTGAAGGTGCGTCTGAAAGACCAACTTCTGAAGGCAGCGTCTGATGACCAGCTTCTAAAGACAGCGTCTGATGAACAGTGCGTCTGAAGTCTGCTTCTGAAGACAGCGTCTGATGACCAGCTTCTGAAGAAATGCGTCTGATGAACAGTGCGTCTGAAGACCAGCTTCTGAAGAAGTGCTTCTGATGAACAGTGCGTCTGAAGACTGAGTCTGAAGAAGTGTGTATGATGAACAGTGTCTGAGACCAGCTTCTGAAGAACTGCGTCTGAAGACTGGGAGTCTGAAGAGTAGCTTCTGAAGTCTGAGTTTTAAGGAAAAGCAGAAGTCAACAACTGTCACTGTCAACAGTAAAGTACTATAGAGTCAGAACATCTCTCTGCAACCTTTGCCTCCTTGGACGAAACACGCAGCCAGTTTTTAAGGAAACTATTCAAATCGTATTGCTCTGTTTTCTGTGCGCACACCAGAACAGAAGGATTTAATGCTGGCTGAAGCTTCTAATTCCAAACGGCTTTATTTGATGACATGGCATCTTCACAACATCTCTTTATTCCTCTATAAAGGATTGAAGATTTGAAGAAAAAGATTAGGACTCTCATGACTCTGTTACTCTATTTTCTGGAAACGCAAAACTGCCAAATCTGAAAGTCATCAAATAACTTAGAAATTCTTACAAACCTTTTTATCTTAGAATTTCTTAAGTATAGAGTCTTAATCTGTGTTGTATTTTGTGAACACCACTGATAGTATATCAAGTGTTCAACTCAAACAAATTTCTCTGTAATTCTGTTTGATTAAAGTCTCTTGCTTGTGTGCTTGAGCAACTAGAAGTCTCATACTGTGTGTTTGAGCAAGGAAGTCTCATAGTTGTGTGCTTAAGCAATTGTAATCTTTGTGATTATAGTGAAAAATCTCTTGTTAGTAACAAGGGGACTGGACTACTTCTGGGTTGTGGAAGGAACCAGGATAAATTGCTTGTGTCTCTCTCTCTCTCATTTACTTTATATCCGCTGCAAAACAACTCTGAAAATAGTTTCAGAATCTGATCAATATCTGATTCTAAACTAACCTAAGTTTTTGAGAAAGAAAAAGAAAACACAATTCAACCCCCCTTCTTATGTTTTTCTCACCTTCAGTACATCCATTAACCATTCTACACTATAAATAGAGAGAGTGATGTGATAGATGCAATGAATAATTGATGTGATAGCAAAAGATATTGTGCGCACTCGTTAAAAAAACGCGCAATCCCCCGAGACGTGTACGAACGCTCGGAAGGCTTTGTGAAGTCGCCACCAAAGTTTTTGTTTAAAGGGAACGTTGATAAACCCTTAAGTTTTTTATTTGAAGGGAAACGATAATAAAACCCTTTGACGATGAGGAAAAGGACTGGTCATCGCAACCATTGTCGGGTTCGGGAGTCGATTACGCAAGGGGAAGGTATTAGCACCCCTCACGTCCGTTGTACTCAACGGGAACCTCCTATTTAGCTAAAGCTTAAAATGTTTTTAAATGTTTTGCGTGCATGCTTGTCTATGTCAAAGGAAAAAAGAAAATATGATGAAAGGGGAAAAAGAAAGTTTTTTATTATTGTGCTTGACAAGATGACGATCTTGCTCCTACGTATCTCCCGATAGTCGGAGAATTCAAAGCATACGTAGTTCTTTGGTAGAAAAACGTACATATGTTGGTTATTTTTAATGAACGATGTTTTGACCGAATTCTTGCGATTAAACGTAGCTTGTATGCTCGCGTATGGGAGACTTAAGCGTATAGCTTGTATGCTCGCGCATGGGAGGCTTAAGCGTTTGTTTACGAATCGCGCTTAGAATAGGTAAAACATGTCCGTTGGGTAAAAGGGTTCTAATTGACCGCTATGGGACCAAAAGGGGTGCAATGGACTCAATCGAGTCGATCATTGACCAAAGTGACTCAAGCGAGTCGAGAAAAGGTTCGATTGATCCAACGGGATCAAGAACGGGTACAATGGACTCAATTGAGTCGAACATTGACCGGAGTGACTCAAACAAGTCGAAAAGGTTCGATTGATCCAACGGGATCAAGAACGGGTACAATGGACTCAATTGAGTCGAACATTGACCGGAGTGACTCAAACGAGTCGAAAAGGTTTGGATTGACCACAAAGGGCCAAGAATTTGTTTGGTGTGGTCGGATGCGTTGAAAATGGAATGACGATTGTCCGAACGACGAGACATACGTCACGCATTCGTTCAATCGGGGCAATGGAGAGACATACGTCAAACCATCCCTTTTTCATTCAAGTTTTTGGTTGAATTTCTTAGAAATCCCAAAGTTTATCAAAACACTTGGTTTTGAACTCAAAATGAAGAGGTTTTGACAATTTTGTGAAAAAACGCACAAGTTCGGCTCATTTTGCAAACGGTTTTGGAAAGCGAACAAATTCGGCTTAAGTTCACATTTGGTTTGAAAAATCATGAACAAGGTTTTTGTTCAAGTTTGGTTTTGAAGACAATGAACATAGCTTATTTGCTCAAGCTGTTTTGAAAGTTTGTGGACATAACTTGTTTTGCAAGTTATCCACAAAAAGTGGCTCGAACTTGTGAACCCTTCAATTTTATGCTAAATCCTTGATAAGGTTTGGATAAAAATGGGTTTTAAACCTCTTTGGTTCTGAGTTCTAGGGCTAGAACCTCAAAAATTGGCTGCTTGGGAGCCTAAACTCAGATTCTGAGTTCTGTCATGGTCGCACTGCAAACAATGCGAAATTTTGAGTTCTGAAGCTGTTTCGGAACTGTTGTTCAGAAACAACTTCTGAACTAACTCAAAACCTTTTAGGAGAGTGAAAAGCTTTGAGTTTTGGCAATGGAAAGAGCTGGACAAACCAGTTTGAGTGTTTTGCAAATGCTGGTTTTTCTGGTTGTTTGTAAGTGTAAGCAAGCGTATCAAAAGTGTTTATTGCCTTATGCATTGCTTCCTATTTATAGGCTAAAACCAAATCAATTTTCATCATGAGAAATCCCCAAAATCCAGCTGATTTGTGGGCTAGGATCAGGCTAAATCACTTTGCATTTAATGCAAAAGTGAAGAGGTGACCTTGCCTTGCTGCCATGGTCAAGACTTAGCCAAATCCAGCCACTAATTCAATGGATTTTGGATAGAAATGATGATGAAACAGGGCTGGTTTGCAATTGGCTGTGCTTGGGGATTGATCCTTGCAATCTTGATGGTTAGGCAATAAAAACGTGCACTGTGATGTGCAGAGGTTGGGGGAAACAAAAGGCAACATGTGGGCTGGTGTGAGGAGGAAGAAAAGCTGCTGAAAAACAGGGCAGCACTCATGGATTTTTGCAAGTGAAAACCAGCTGGGTTTGACTGGTTTTGGGGGGAGAAAGCAGGAAGAAAGTCCACAAGCTGGTGGCTGGCAACCTTAGGGTCAGTAGCAGGTCACTTGGGAGGGACAAGAGCTGCCCAAGGGCAAGCCAACTTGCTTGGCACATGCTAGGTTGGAAGAAAAAGCTTCTTTCCTTAGCATTAATGGCAAGTACTTCAAATCTGGCTTTGCAGAGCTCAAAAGGCCATGAATGATGATAAAAACAATAATAAAATGATGTGTAACAAACAATGGAATTAAATCAAAGAAACCAAAAATCTGCAAAAAATTCGCAGACTTCGCACTGCGAAGTCACCATTTTTGAAATGTTGACTTTTTTGGTTGACTTTGACTTTTCGTTTTTTTTTTGTTTTTTTTTTTATTTTTGTAAATTGTTTTGAAAAGGCTTAGGACAAAATTAGGGTACAACAGCTGCCCCTACTTAATTGTGTCTTTGCATAGAGTGTGTGAGTGCCAAGGGCATCTCATAAACTCTTTGCGAAGATCAATTAAGTAAAAGAAGGACCCGAATTTTGTCCTTCGCGGTACGAAAAGATTGTAGTAAATAGAAAAAGGAAAATGCAGGGTAAAAGATCGTCATCTAAACATCCGAGATGTGTATGAACGCTCGAAAGGTTAGATTGCGAGACGTGTATGAACGCTCGAAAGGTAAAAACATTGCGAGACGTGTATGAACGCTCGAAAGGTAAAAAAGCTTGCGAGACGTGTATGAACGCTCGAAAGGTAAAAAGGATTACGAGACGTGTATGAACGCTCGAAAGGTAAAAAGGATTGCGAGACGTGTATGAACGCTCGAAAGGTAAAAAGGATTGCGAGACGTGTATGAACGCTGGAAAGGTAAAAAAGCTTGCGAGACGTGTATGAACGCTCGAAAGGTAAAAGATTGTGAGACGTGTATGAACGCTCGAAAGGTAAAAAAGCTTGCGAGACGTGTATGAACGCTCGAAAGGTAAAAAGCTTGCGAGACGTGTATGAACGCTCGAAAGGTAAAAAGGATTGTGAGACGTGTATGAACGCTCGAAAGGTAAAAAAGCTTGCGAGACGTGTATGAACGCTCGAAAGGTAAAAAAGCTTGCGAGACGTGTATGAATGCTCGAAAGGTAAAAGGCTTGCGAGACGTGTATGAACGCTCGAAAGGTAAAAAGCTTTTCGAGACGTGTATGAACGCTCGAAAGGTAAAAGATTGCCAGACGTGTATGAACGCTCGAAAGGTAAAAAGACTTTGCGAGACGTGTATGAACGCTCGAAAGGTAAAAAAAGCTTTGCGAGACGTGTATGAACGCTCGAAAGGTAAAAAGACTTTGCGAGACGTGTATGAACGCTCGAAAGGTAAAAAAGCTTTGCGAGACGTGTATGAACGCTCGAAAGGAAAAAAAGGTTGTGAGACGTGTATGAACGCTCGAAAGGTAAAAAGGCTTTGCGAGACGTGTATGAACGCTCGAAAGGAAAAAGAGGTTGTGAGACGTGTATGAACGCTCGAAAGGTAAAAAGGCTTTGCGAGACGTGTATGAACGCTCGAAAGGTAAAAAAGCTTTGTGAGACGTGTATGAACGCTCGAAAGGTAAAAAGGATTGCGAGACGTGTATGAACGCTCGAAAGGTAAAAAAGCTTTGCGAGACGTGTATGAACGCTCGAAAGGTAAAAAGACTTTGCGAGACGTGTATGAACGCTCGAAAGGTAAAAAAGCTTTGCGAGACGTGTATGAACGCTCGAAAGGTAACAAGCCTTTCCGAGACGTGTATGAACGCTCCAAAGGTAAAAAACTTTGCGAGACGTGTATGAACGCTCGAAAGGTAAAAAAGCTTGCGAGACGTGTATGAACGCTCGAAAGGTAAAAAGGATTGTCACCTAAACAGGTGATTGCAATCTGACATGATCGTCACCTAATCAGGTGATTAGATCTGAAAAAAAAAAGTCATCGCCTGAATAGGTGCTTTAGACTTATCTGGGGAAATAGGACCTACCACTGTGGGGATAGTGTAATCGTCTCTAGGCGTGGCTAGTACTTAGATTGTTGAAAAGGAAAACATGATTGTATGATGCATGACATGCTTCATGTTGTTTTATGCAATATGTTATGATATGAGGTAGACTCAATCTGAATTTTGTTTCGGGAAAACTCAGCTGGGGCATCCTAATGGCCGTGAGCAGGTCACTTGGGGATGTGATAAAGTTGGGAAGAAAACCGCCGGGGTTATTCTAAGAGAACTTACTGGGGAAGCTCTGGAATGGGTCCACTGGGGAACACTAGAGATGATTGATGAATGTTGGTGAATATGTGATACTCACTGGGGAATATTGGTTGAGAATGCATGACATGAATATGAGATGCATGTATCCTGATTGATTTGGATATGCATGTATGAATGATTTGGATATGCATGTATTAATTATGAATGATATGAGGGATGACAGACGTCATGTTGGACGCTGGAAATTATGATTGGATGCCGAGCAAAGTCGGTCTTTGGGTGAAATTGTATTTGGATGTAAGTAGATGCCAAGCATGGTTGGGCTTTTATTGGGGATTTGTGTTTGTGAATGTCGATGATGATTGGGCTTTTTTGGGTTGAGATTCCCTGGGGAATGCCAATAAAATTTGGGCTTCATGGGGATATAAGGATCATTTTGGAAGCATGATCGATATTCAGCCTTGGTTGATGGAAGAGATGTTTGGGGTGTTTTGACTGGGGAATTTTGTTCCACTTGTATAACCGATAAACTTGATGAGACAAGATTAGACCGGTAAGATAAAAACGGACCGTCATTGCATTATAAACACTCGGTAATCCTCAAAGGGGATGATGTCACAGGGGATACATCTGAATATTGACAGGGTAAAGCCGTGATAATTGATGAAGAATAAATACCTCGTGGGGGATTGTTAATCCGCTGGGTAAATCGTGTTAATCCGCTAGGGAGAAAAACTGATGATTCCGCCGGGGATGCTTGTGCTTTGGTTGGCCAATCTTGCCTGAATTGTCCCTTCGGGCTCTCGATTCATTGGGGATATTCCTTTTTGATTCACTGATAACCCTGCTGGGGAAATTCTTTTAGCAATTGACCATACTCGGCCTGCAAGGTTTATCTGCTCTATGGATAGATATTGACGCACGTTTTTAAGTACTCACAGTTCAGAGAAAATGCGTTTGTTATTATTTGTACAAAAACATAAAAGATTCCACATAAGTTTTTTTTTTGGAAATTTTGTTTTAACTATCATAAAAATGGGAAATTTTGACAAAAGTAAAAGACTTCGCTTGGGAAGAAAATTTATTAATGGGGTGGTTCATTGTGATCGTGCTTGGAAGCGCTAATGACAATTGGGCTTTTTGTAGGAGAATGTAGTAGTGATTGCCAATGCAAATTGGGCTTTTGTTGGAAATTTTGTTTGGAATGTCAAAGAAAATTGGGCCCTTTTTTTTTTTTTGGTGTGCCAATGAAATGGGCTTTTGGATTGGTATTGTGTATTGGGCTTTTGGTTTAAAATTGTGGGTGCCAATGAAAATTGGGGTTTATTTGTGATTAGATGCCGAGCGAGGTCGGGCTTTTGATGTTTGGTTGCCGAGCGAAGTCGGGCTTTGATGTTTGGTTGCCGAGCGAAGTCGGGCTTTGACGTTTGGTTGCCGAGCGAAGTCGGGCTTTGATGTTTGGTATGATTCATATGAAATTTGTACATACAGTTTTAATGCTCCCATTAATCCAAGATCGTACTGAAAAATTCGAAACAAATACCAAACACAAAAAATTATATCGTACAGCTTAAGTTAATAACATGTTTATCAATGAACCAACCTATCACTCATTTAAGTAAATGAACAAATTGAATTATTAATGTGAGGGGTATTGAATACTCATCCGGCAAGTTTGCTAACATTCCGATCGATTTATGTGTCCATCTAATCATCGTTTCTTAAAAGCACAAAAGCATTGATCACAAGGTCCTTGAGGGTTGTAATTTGGCTGGGTTACAAAAGAAATGTCATATGTGGGGAAATTGAATTCAAAAGGCCAAGCAAGAAGGAACATTCTTTCTAACTTATACCTTTCCTTGTTCAAATCACAACTTTTGGTGATTTACAACTCTTGGATTTTATCGATCTTTCCTTTTCTTTTCTTTTTTCTTTTTCTTGGTTTGTTTTTCTTTTTTTCTTTCTTTCTTCTTGGTTGTCAAGATCTTTTACGAAATTTGCTATTTCTTGATCTTCACAACCTCCCCCTTTTCTTTTCAACTTAATTGAAGGTGGTACCCTAATTGAATGTTCCTTCCTCTTTTGGCAAGGGACAATAATCATGACGGTTAAGGGTCCAAAAATTGAAAGAAAATTATCAGAATTTAGTGATGATTTAACCATGAACTGAATTTTTTTTTTTCAAACTCCGGCAATCTCATTAAGCAGTTGAGCTTATGAAAGTTGGCAGTTCATAGTTAACAATTCTGATTTGTTAGGCTCGAAGGGGTTAACAAAAACTCACTTCTCACAGGGTGGGCTATTTGTGGTCAATTGTTTTTACTCATATTCAAACAAATGCCTTGATCATGTCAATGCTTTTATACAATTTAAAAAAAAAAGAAAATTCAGATTTAACATAAAAAGATCGAGTTAAACAAAAATGTCGGTCTCCTGCATATGTATAACGATTTTGAGGCTTCCTTACATTTTGGCTGGTTCTAAACGGTTCACTGGATAAACATATTAAAAACACAAATGGCATGATATAACTTCCGTGCTATGTATATATTCTCATTTTGAGTTTAATCACGAGAAAAACAGGAAACATGCATTTTAGCCTTGCGCAAAATTAATCAAATTTATCATTACCATTTATCCGTGGCTAAATCAAGTTAACTTTAGCTTAATCCGTTGTTAAGAAAAAATGTCAATTACCAACAATCCATAGTAAAAAAATTGACGTTTAACGCACATTAAAATTAAACAGACATAAATGATGATGATTTAAAGCCAGATAATAAAAGGAAAGTGTACTCAATATAAATAGTAATAGAGTAGAGTACAAATATGAATACAAAATACTAAACACAGGAAGTTCTGAAAAGTGTACGAGAAAATAAAGCAACATGAACAGCAAAAGCAATAAGAAAACATCAAAAAAGGGGGGCCACTCAAGGAGTGAGAGCCTCATCGTCCTCGGTCTCCTCATCCTCCTCATCCTCGTCCTCATCATCATCATCCTCTCCTCCATCATCACCTCCCTGGCCTCCGGCCGCTGCACCACTGCCTCCACCCTCTGAATACTCTGGCCTATCCCCGGGCCAAGCACCATGCGCTGCGAACATCTCTGGTGTCGGTATCTGAATGGCGGGATCTGTCGGCCTACCCAACTGTATCTGAAGGCGATACATGGAATCGTGCATCATGGTCATGTATCTATGACTGGAAGCATTCTGCTCCCATGTGAAAGTACAAGTGTGATGACCCTGTGATGCCGGTGGGGGTCTGGGCCGTGGCTGCTGTGTCCTCGCCGTTCTCCTCCCCGTGCAGTGTCTCGCGATGTATTCATCCGTTATCGGATTCTTTATGGTCTCGGAAACATGAGGAGGGATCGCTACTCGTGCCTCCAGGCAGAGTCCCATAATCAGACCCGGGAAAGCGAGTGGGCACATCTTCTTGGCCGGTGGCTTTATGCCACTCTCGACCATTATCTTAAGCTCCTGACAGATCACCCTAGCCACATCTACTTGCTTATGGGTGAGGATATAGTAGATTAAGGGTGTGACGTCCAAAGTAGTGGATGAGGTATGGCTTATGAAGGTTCGGAACTTCCCCCCATCCTCACGTGTAGGCTCTAAAGGTGAGATTTCCTAAAAAAGGTCCCTAGAGTCATAGATCTCACATGGAATTAAGGTCTTCGATGGACATACGTCACATGACTTCAATTCATTCCATGTGAAAATCTCCTCTAAGCGGGGTTGGGCATCCTACCTCACGGACATACGTCAACGCGGGCTTCCGCTCACAACCACCATTCTAACTTAGTTTTCTCTCGAGCTCGGGTAGAGAGCCTCACACGTTCGGCATTAACCCGAACAATGTGGAGTAACATCGCCCAAGTAATATCCCCGCATTTGATATATATGATATGAATATAAAGCAAAGTAAAGCAATTATAAACATAAGGCATGTGAATGACATAGATAAATAAAAGCATACGCGCAAAGAAGATAAAAAACATTTAGCTCAAAAGCCAAATAGGATAGGCTTGACTCGCTAGTGGGAAAAGGGTCCCCAGTGAAGTCGCTAGCTGTGCGCACTCGTTAAAAAAACGCGCAATCCCCCGAGACGTGTACGAACGCTCGGAAGGCTTTGTGAAGTCGCCACCAAAGTTTTTGTTTAAAGGGAACGTTGATAAACCCTTAAGTTTTTTATTTGAAGGGAAACGATAATAAAACCCTTTGACGATGAGGAAGAGGACTGGTCATCGCAACCATTGTCGGGTTCGGGAGTCGATTACGCAAGGGGAAGGTATTAGCACCCCTCACGTCCGTTGTACTCAACGGGAACCTCCTATTTAGATAAAGCTTAAAATGTTTTTAAATGTTTTGCGTGCATGCTTCTCTATGTCAAAGGAAAAAAGAAAATATGATGAAAGGGGAAAAAGAAAGTTTTTTATTATTGTGCTTGACAAGATGACGATCTTGCTCCTACGTATCTCCTGGTAGTCGGAGAATTCAAAGCATATGTAGTTCTTTGGTAGAAAAACGTACATATGTTGGTTATTTTTAATGAACGATGTTTTGACCGAATTCTTGCGATTAAACGTAGCTTGTATGCTCGCGTATGGGAGACTTAAGCGTATAGCTTGTATGCTCGCGCATGGGAGGCTTAAGCGTTTGTTTACGAATCGCGCTTAGAATAGGTAAAACATGTCCGTTGGGTAAAAGGGTTCTAATTGACCGCTATGGGACCAAAAGGGGTGCAATGGACTCAATCGAGTCGATCATTGACCAAAGTGACTCAAGCGAGTCGAGAAAAGGTTCGATTGATCCAACGGGATCAAGAACGGGTACAATGGACTCAATTGAGTCGAACATTGACCGGAGTGACTCAAACAAGTCGAAAAGGTTCGATTGATCCAACGGGATCAAGAACGGGTACAATGGACTCAATTGAGTCGAACATTGACCGGAGTGACTCAAACGAGTCGAAAAGGTTTGGATTGACCACAAAGGGCCAAGAATTTGTTTGGTGTGGTCGGATGCGTTGAAAATGGAATGACGATTGTCCGAACGACGAGACATACGTCACGCATTCGTTCAATCGGGGCAATGGAGAGACATACGTCAAACCATCCCTTTTTCATTCAAGTTTTTGGTTGAATTTCTTAGAAATCCCAAAGTTTATCAAAACACTTGGTTTTGAACTCAAAATGAAGAGGTTTTGACAATTTTGTGAAAAAACGCACAAGTTCGGCTCATTTTGCAAACGGTTTTGGAAAGCGAACAAATTCGGCTTAAGTTCACATTTGGTTTGAAAAATCATGAACAAGGTTTTTGTTCAAGTTTGGTTTTGAAGACAATGAACATAGCTTATTTGCTCAAGCTGTTTTGAAAGTTTGTGGACATAACTTGTTTTGCAAGTTATCCACAAAAAGTGGCTCGAACTTGTGAACCCTTCAATTTTATGCTAAATCCTTGATAAGGTTTGGATAAAAATGGGTTTTAAACCTCTTTGGTTCTGAGTTCTAGGGCTAGAACCTCAAAAATTGGCTGCTTGGGAGCCTAAACTCAGATTCCGAGTTCTGTCATGGTCGCACTGCGACCATGACTTCGCACTGCGCACAATGCGAAATTTTGAGTTCAGAAGCTGTTTCTGAACTGTTGTTCAGAAACAACTTCTGAACTAACTCAGAACCTTTAAGGAGAGTGAAAAGCTTTGAGTTTTGGCAATGGAAAGAGCTGGACAAACCAGTTTGAGTGTTTTGCAAACCTTGGGATTTCTTTTGAAATTCAAAAGGGGTTTTTTAGAGCAAAAAGGATTTGAACAAAATTTGATATGCAAGCACAACTATAAGTGAAAGGTAAGGACTTAAAACACTTACAGAGATCCTTAGCAAAGCTCCTGCTGCAAAGGGAGTGAAATGAACTTGGATGATTGGAGGCTTGCAAGGTTTGAACAAAAGCAATGAACTTGTGTAATGCTTTGTATTGGAATTGGTTTTTTGCTAGTGTTTTGTGCTGTTTCAAGTGTTTCAAATGCTGGTTTTTCTGGTTGTTTGTTAGTGTAAGCAAGTGTATCAAAAGTGTTTATTGCCTTATGCATTACTCTCTATTTATAGGCTAAAACCAAATCAATTTTCATCATGAGAAATCCCCAAAATCCAGCTGGTTTGTGGGCTAGGATCAGGCTAAATCACTTTGCATTTAATGCAAAAGTGAAGAGGTGACCTTGCCTTGCTGCCATGGTCAAGACTTAGCCAAATCCAGCCACTAATTCAATGGATTTTGGATAGAAATGATGATGAAACAGGGCTGGTTTGCAATTGGCTGTGCTTGGGGATTGATCCTTGCAATCTTGATGGTTAGGCAATAAAAACGTGCACTGTGATGTGCAGAGGTTGGGGGAAACAAAAGGCAACATGTGGGCTGGTGTGAGGAGGAAGAAAAGCTGCTGAAAAACAGGGCAGCACTCATGGCTTTTTGCAAGTGAAAACCAGCTGGGTTTGACTGGTTTTGGGGGGAGAAAGCAGGAAGAAAGTTCACAAGCTGGTGGCTGGCAACCTTAGGGTCAGTAGCAGGTCACTTGGGAGGGACAAGAGCTGCCCAAGGGCAAGCCAACTTGCTTGGCACATGCTAGGTTGGAAGAAAAAGCTTCTTTCCTTAGCATTAATGGCAAGTACTTCAAATCTGGCTTTGCAGAGCTCAAAAGGCCATGAATGATGATAAAAACAATAATAAAATGATGTGTAACAAAAAATGGAATTAAATCAAAGAAACCAAAAATCTGCAAAAAATTCGCAAATTTCGCACTGCGAAGTCACCATTTTTGAAATGTTGACTTTTTTGGTTGACTTTTGTTGACTTTGACTTTTCTCCTTTTTTTTTGTTTTTTTTTATTTTTGTAAATTGTTTTGAAAAGGCTTAGGACAAAATTAGGGTACAACAGATATATAGATAGAAAATGATATCTTGAATGAGTGTATGAAAATCAATGGTGTACAAAATTTATTAGTTGTATAAATGAACAATTGTGTACCGGTTAGAGAGAGTGTGTTGCTTTCCCCGCCCTTACTACTAAGCCCCGTTCTTGTTTTGGAGTCGTGTACATACAATTTTTTTGAAAGCATGAATTTAACTTGGGGTGGGCATGGTTCTGTTCGGGATGAAAATTGAACCGAACCAAACTGAACTGTTTGCTAAATTTAAAATAACTGAACCGAAACCGAACTGTTTGTATTTCGAACTAAATTGAACAATTCCAAACAAATCTAAATTGTTTCGAACCGAACCGAATTTTTATTATTGGTAGCGTTGAAAAAATATAAAAAACCAATGAAATCGAATTTAGAAGTTTTTAAAACGGAACCGAACTATTCCAAACCAAACCAAACTGTTTCGAATTGAACCAAATTGTTTTGAACTGACCGAACTGTTTTAGTTCAGTTCCAGAATTGTTAGTAATGATTCAGTTTTTTTTGTTTGGTTCAGTTCAGTTCAACAGTTCGGTTTGATTTTTTTGGTTTTTTTTGCCTACCCCAACATTTAATGACATAGATTTAGTAACTTTTTCAAATAATACATCTTAATTGATGTTGGGGGTGAGATAAAGATGTCTTCATAATTCCTCTAAAAAAAAGGTCTTCAACATATTTTTGGGGCATCACTTTTCACTCCTCAGTCACTACTAAAATCTACTCATATTTTCAAAAGTGCACTTTCAAACTACATAAATTACTCAAGAGTGCACTTTCACAACAAACACCTTAATTTATATCGTAAATTACTCCATCCGTTCATTTTTAAGTGTCGTTTTGGAATATTAACACCAATTTAGCGAAGTGTATTTTCGCACATTTCCTTCCTATTATACCCATATTTTAATCCGCCAATATATTCCTATTTCATGCACACACTTTCTTTTTCCAATAAATTTAATAAGTTATCTTTCTCTCGTAACAAACAATTGTCAATTTTAAGATAAGAAAAAACAAACTTTGTTTTAAAAAAAACAAACAAACTTTGTTTAAAAAAAACAAACTTTAGTTTTCCAAATATATAACATTAATTAGTTTTATTGAAAAAGATAAAAGTAATTGACAAATGGTATAATTAAAAAGAAAGGAGGAAGTAATTATTTACGTTTGCATAGTTCGTAACTATATATCCTATTTTTACTCCTTTTTTTTGAGTTTTTTATTGTTGGATTTTTGGTTTGAAAAGTTTGGTCTTATCATGGAACTTTTAACTAACTAATTTATTGAGATTTTTCCGATGATTAACTATAAAATAATTTAAATAACTATATAATAATTTAAAAGAACCGATAAAGAAACAACTATAAAATAATATAAATCTTTAGATGAGATTTTATTCGACAGAGCTAAATAATAGCATACTTGCCGCTCAAGTTACATATGCTAATTCACATAAAAAAAAAAGTATATATATTCTACATATCCTCAAGTTAAACCTACAATTGCAATTATGATGAAAAAGTTTATCCGCCTCGGATGCTTCCGTTCGCGCACTGCGAAAACGATTACCAATAATCCTTCAACAACCTATGATCCTCATGCTGTTAAGATTCAATCCACTGCTCCCAACCAAAATCATCATGTCGACATTGAAAAACACAAAAAGAATCTTGATAAGAAATTCCGTTCCTTCAAAAGTTTGTCTCATGACTCATCTTGAGTCGTAGTATTTTTTACGTCTTTATTTCTGTGTCAATTCCAAACCCTATGATGAAAATAATGCTTAATGTCTTGGGAATATTTGAGTCTTTATTGCTTGATTTACCCACTGTTTTGACACAATGCCCTATTTGTGAAATAATGTAGGTAAGTTTAGTTTAGGAGTGAGGTGAGACTTGGCATTAAACTAGGAATGCACCAAACTGGTCTGGAATAGATATCAAAAGAGTGTAGAAGCAAAAATATATATTGCCATAGGGGAATAAAAAAAAGTGCGGCTCATTATTAATAGATACAATCTTTTTGCGGAGGGATCGGGTAACATCGCAAATATGTTGTTATTCGCGTCATTAAGCAGAGAGATAATATGAAAACAATAAGAGTCGCATTTCCCCAGTTATTGGTAGCATTGCGCTCTTTCGATGAAGGATTGGTATGGGAATTTTCAGAATGAAAAGTTCACCTAAACTTCTACTCTGTTCTACATCACAAAGTATAGGGCCACACACACACACTAAGAGCTAGTGGGTTGATCATGATTCTAAAGGTTAAAATATTATTACTTGACTAGAGTATTCCTGAGGGTTGATGATATTCATATCTAAATTAGTTTGATATGTGTATTTGTGTCTTTTCTTTTTCATTATTTGGGGACAATTAATTGTTTAAATTTTGAGGTGTGATAAGTGATAACTACTAGAAATTATATTTATTTAATCTTTTTAAAACATGAAGTTTTTTAATCAAAGTTCGTGAAAATAATTTAGAGTTCTTTAGCTGTGACCTTGTTTTTTTTCATAATTTATTTCAGCTCTTATTATTAATGATATATTTGCGTCTACTAAGAGTTCATATGAAATAGAAAATGTTGGATTGGATGCTATAAGGTGTTGTGGTAACTTTGAGCAAATGAAAGTCCAAGAGGAATATATTCTTTGGTGCTCTCTCTGTTTTTCTCAAAAATGTTCTTGTAGTAGACTTATCAAATGTTTTAGGGTGAGCACCAACATATTAGTCATTAAATAGAAGTTTTATGAACAGATTAGATTATTTACTCTATATTGATTTGTTAAACAAAAAGATTATTGCAATTATGTTTGTATCGCCTCAAAAGAATAGATTGATATGAATCACTCGAGACGAGCAAAATAGTCTTCCAAGCATGGAAATACAGGTAATACATTACTCTCTTTAAAATGTCTAACTTATGTTAGTAACACGACGTTTTTGGTACCGATGCAGGTTCCACAAAGCATTGTTGGTGAAAGCGAATTTATCAAAGCTATCAGGCAAGTTTGGCACTTGTGCGAAGAGGATTGGTCCATCAAACGCGAGATAGCTGCTTCAGTTTTTGTTTCAGATGTGTTGAAACATGCCAATTGTTGGAAAGGAGTTAGCATATGATGTTGCAGGGGTAAGCACATTATGTTGCAGGAAAGCTATCATGTTGGGAAGGGGTAATTAAGCATATGAACTTGCAGTTTGAGGAATTGGCAGGGGTAGGTATATGATGTTGCAGGGAAAATTACTCCTTAGTTGCTGATGTGAAGAGGGTCCGTTCTAGTTGATAGCAAGGGTGGTAAAAATAGGTAGTATTATTAATTGAATGAATTTGGTGTGGGTATCATGATGTACTATAAATTATTTGTAATGATCCGTTGGTTGTAATTTTGTCCGACTTTCGAGCGTATGATTTGGTGGGAGCTCTGCAACCCTTCATAGAAGGTGGGTAGATGCCTCTTGCTTTGATGCAGAGTCCGGACCGCTTAGTTGTAAGGGTTGGAGTACCCCCTTGTACTCCCTTTAATAAAATATTTTTTATTATAAAAACAATATAACTTATGATTTTTATTTTGGTTGAATAGTCTTTCATATGTTTCTACTTGGTTTTTGTTTCTGTTATTCACAATTATAATTGCTTTTAAAAGTTGCATGTGAATGTTGTTTAGCTGAGTTTTAGTGGAAATATGTCTAGAGTGCAAGGATGATTTATATATAATGAAAACGTTTATTGAATGTTCAACACATTAATTAATAGGAACTCTGTATCTGACTCAAATCAAAGCTAAGCTAACTTAACAAATTCGGTTGTATTAATTAATAGTTTTTCCTTCTACATAACATTGTTCTGCATCTAAATATTATTTCATCATGTGCTGCAATATTGGTATTTTTCCTTTTCATGCACTCTTTGCATGAAACCCATCAAAGGATCTCTCCATCGATTTTCGTACTATTTGTTTTTTATTTAGTAACAATATTGAAATGTCAGCCATATATAGGCACAAGACGCGTTTAGGTTAGGCCAAACGAAAGCACCACACTCACAAGAGCAGTGGCGGCCCAATGTTTAGACGGCGGCACAAATTATTTAATTCGGCTGCTGGGTTTATTACTTTGAAAACCCTAAATTTTCCTTTTTCCAATATTACCGCTAAATCTGCTGGCAGAAACTAGAACAACGGCTGCTACTGCCCTAATAGCGAAACTAAAAATGTGTCGCCGTTTTCATAGAGGATTTCGTCAAAGTCTCCAGTGCTTAAGTGCTATAGTGATTAGTGCCACTATTTGCGACGCTGTGAAAAACAAATTCTTGCTGCCTCAAAACCAAAAAATATAATTGCATAATCATTCCGGAAAAGGCTAACTTCTAGCCACTTGTCAAATAAAAACTATCAGTCAAAAGGTTTTGAATCAAAACCTTTAACTTGCTTAAGACAATAAAGACAAAACATGAACTTCAGTAATGATAAGGCAAATCAATAATACTACGGAAAATTGAGATAAAGAACAAAAAGTTGAACTATGAATAGACAAAATTAACTTGTCTGCAGACATCAACAAGTAGAATAGTCTTCACCTAGAGCATCTAGAATTGGTTGTGTAATTTTCTCAACTTCTTCCTGCCTTGAATGATAACACAAAAAGTAAAAGAACTAATTATTCATTTGAGATAAAATGTTAAAGCAAAGTGAACAAAATTCTAACCTTGTCAGGATTCGACATATCATTGATGTATAAAAATTAATCCTCCACAGGAGAAGCAACAACCAAATCGCAGTAAAACATAATTAAGGTATTAATATACATTCATGATCCGATAAACTATTATTCACATTTTCAGTTTACTTCAATGGCTGTACCTATATCACAATATTTAACCGTTATTTTAACGGAAGCAAACACAACAAAGTATATGGCTAGACAGAATAATAGAAAAACAAAGTCCCACAAAGTTGGCTCTATAGAATAGTTTCAAAGAGAAAATTCTGATATATCTTTATTCACAGAGGGCATAAATATATATACAACTTCTCTTCCTAATGTATCTCCTTAATAATAGGAGGCTTTAAAAACTAAAAATTAAATCACAGCTATACAAATCAATTGATACCAAAAATATCTCTCTATAGAATAACAATAGTTGACTTATTTCAACACCCCCCTTCAAGTTGGTGCATGGATGTCACACATTCCCAACTTGAGTAGAGATTCGTTAAACACCTTGCTTGCTACTCCTTTAGTGAGCATATCAGCTAATTGTTGCTCAGATCTTACAAATGGAAAAACAATGGTCCCATCTTCAAGTTTCTCCTTGATGAAATGTCTATCAATTTCAACATGTTTTGTCCGATCATGTTGGACAGGATTATGAGCAATCTCTATGGCAGATGTATTGTCACAATACAAACTCATAGCCTCTTTTGGCTCAAAACCCAAGTCTGACAATACACTTTTTACCCATAACAGTTCACACATTCCAAGTGCCATACCTCTAAACTCTGCTTCAGCACTTGATCTAGCTACTACCGGTTGCTTTTTACTCCTCCAAGTTACAAGGTTTCCTCCTACAAAAGTGAAATATCCTGAGGTAGATCTTCTATCATCTGCTGAACCTGCCCAATCGGCATCTGTGTATCCTTCTACCCTCAAGTGACCATTGTTTGAGAACAATATTCCTTTACCTGGAGTGGATTTCAAATATCTTAATATCCTCTCTACAGCATCCATATGAGGCTTACGCGGATCATGCATAAACTGACTCACAACATTCACTGCATAAGTGATGTCTGGTCGTGTATGAGAGAGATAAATCAGCTTCCCTACCAAACTTTGGTACCTCCCTTTATCTGTGATGTTTGAGTTCAGACGATGAAAGAGCTTATGATTCTGTTCAATAGGAGTTTCTGCTGGTTTAGAGGCAAGCAACCCA
Organism: Medicago ruthenica; assembly: GCA_018208015.1. Lineage (NCBI taxonomy): Eukaryota > Viridiplantae > Streptophyta > Magnoliopsida > Fabales > Fabaceae > Medicago > Medicago ruthenica. Next base: position 90,091,009 of record CM031372.1, read on the forward strand.
GTTTCAGATAGCAAATCAAGAGTATACTTTCTTTGGCATAGAAAAATACCATGTTTTGATCTCGCTACTTCAATACCCAAAAAATATTTGAGGTTTCCAAGTTGTTTCATCTCAAATTCAGAGGTAAGGTATTTTTGCAAACTAGAAATTTCATCTTGGTCATTTCCTGTAACTATCATATCATCTACATATATAATCTGATAATAAATTAGCAAGTGTACTAATTCAAATCGTAGTAATAATAAAATTCGTCTCCACAGGGACTATTGTGACTTCAATTTAGCAATGGTGTTCATATTTAGGATATGTAAATTAGGGGGGTTGCCTTTGGCAAATAGGATTTGGTTGCAATAATGAATAAATAACTGAAAATAAAAGTGGGTTTCAAATTATGATGAAGAAATGATTAGGTCTTTCGAATCATCTATTCGCCGCTTGTAAGTAATCTGCTTATGAATCTTATTAGTGTCAACTAGTTCAAGACGATTAACAAAATTAGCTTAGATCAATCCCTTGATTAAAAGCCCTCTTTTCTAATTATAATTCCCTAATTCCTTAGGTGAACCTATAATCATCAAAGGTTTTTAAGTCCGTTAATCCAATGTCACAACTTATCAACGTTCCATTCCTAGATTGTCCGATAAGTGGTTCAGTATAAATAGGTCTAAGATTATAAGCTAGTGTCAATAGTCAAATAACCTTTCAAATCAGTTATATTGGGTCAGAATCATAAAAGCATTAGGCACAATTCATACTGAATAAACTAGGTTAACATTCATAAAATTCAGAGTTACAGATTACATGCCAACAAGCTTAGAACAGACTCATCGCAAGACCTAATCACAATTAACTTAGCTACTCATGGCTAAAGCATAAACAACTAACTCAATTTGACGACTCATTACATGAATTGAAGAACCGGCTATGAGTATTTGATGGTCTCCCACCTTGGCTCAGATCTCCAGCTCCAATTATGTCACTTTGTCTTCTCCAAAATCGAACCCTTCCTTCAGAAATGGTTTTGGCTTTTATAGAAAAATTTCAGAAACGCACACATCGTGCTCCGATATCCAGAAATCGTGCTCCGATTTCTTCAATTAATTCAAATTCAAGTCTGACGCGCCTGAAAATCGTAGCACGATTTGACATCATCGTGCTCCGATATTTTACGAGCCAAAACATCTTCAAAGCTGCTCCAAATCGTGCTCCGATGCTGAAAATCGTGGCACGATTTCTTTGCTCACAAGGATCCTGAAAACTGCTCTTTTGAGGCTTGCTACCCACACAAAATCATCTGAACTCAACTAAAACAGTATAAACTTGCTACATAAAATAAAATATGACCAAGGGTCATCACAACCCCAAACTTGCATCGTTACTTGTCCTCAAGGAACAAACTTTTAACCTGAAACTCACCAGTAAAACAACGGTTTCTTCACCAATGGTATAATTCAAAGTTCATCTTCTTGTTAGCAATTGAGGTGCTAACATCGTGTTCCAACATCCAACCCACAACTTCTCGCAACAAAATGGATATTACAAGGTTCACACAGTCGACATGCCAACTACTATATTACCAAGACTTGCAAAGTTTCTAAACATCAATCAAAGTTACATCACCATACACACTTTTAAGGACTTTAAGGTTATAATGGGGCTAGGGTTAAAGGTGGGATAATTTGGGAAGTAGGTTAAATCAAACACCATTGGAGTTAGGCAAATCCTACTTTATTGAACAAGTAATACTCCCACAAAAATTTTTTCTTATTACAACAAGAAGTCTAGAGAACACACAATAATGTATCAGTCTCAAAAAAAAAATTTTTTATTTTTTTTTTTTGTAAGTTGATTTTTGGGTTCAACTTGTTATTATTATTATTTTTTTTTTTATGAGACAAACGTGATCTTTTCAATTCGTGTTCTCTAGTACCCCTACCCCAAACTTATAGTGTTGCTAATTCCGAGAGCAACCCCAAACTTGAACTTTAAACAAGAACAAACACATATACACAATGCCTAACTCCAAAATAAATTGGGTTACATACTCGAAAGTCTCTAGGCTTGTAACATGGTTTATCATTGAAACAAGGGGTCTAACTTATCGGCTCAACTTGGCTTGAAAAAGGATAATTCAATATTAACAACAGGTTGGCTTCAAAGGCTCAAGATACAAGCACTTTGCCTTAGTGTGTATGAGATATAACCAATTGACATAAAGAAAAATCGCAAGCCCTAGAAATAGCACCAGCATGGAACACTCATTTTTTGTAAAATTGAAAAAATAAATTGTGGCTATGGAACTTACAAGTTGAGGTATATGGAAGTTGTGGCTACCTAAACATCCAGCGGCCGTACACTTCACCATTGCAATGAACACATCTACCTCCTTTGAACTTTCAAAAATACCATTGGTGAAAACAACCTGTCACTAAACCGGTAACTTCAAGAAAAAAGAAAGCTCATTAATAACAAACAAGTTCAGATGCAATTACAAAAGCGGGGAAAAGCAAGTTTACACAAACCGAGACTACGAAGTTCAAATATTACAGACCAAGAATTAAAATAGAAAGTACAGCAAAAACAAAATGAAAGCAAAACAAGATCAAAACAAGTTAGGGTCAAATCCAGGTGCATCAGCATGGCCACCCAACAAGTCATCCAGCTCCTCATTAACCTCCTGGTCAAAGTCAGCCTCAATTTCCTCTTCCCTCCGAGCAGCTCTACTCCTTTGCTCTCCAAAGTAAGCTCTCATCCGATCCTTGGTGTGGAACCGCGCAAAAGAACCTCTTGGTTTCGCTCTGTGTAAAGCGGCCGCCTCAGTAAAGCGCTGAGAGAAACGTGGAGGCTCCACATACAGCTGTGAAGAGGTTTCCTCCATCCAATTCGCTGCACCAAACATGTAGTCAGCCATCAGAGGGTGGAGTGGCGGGTAATCTTCTTCAGGTTCCTGCTGCTGCTGTGGTTGTCCTTCGGGTTCAGCCGAAACCCCCCTTGCTCCTCTAAATTCTCTCATATACCGTTGATGAGCCTTCTCATATTTTGCCATTGCAACGTCATTAATCGGTATTTGAGAGCGGAAATAAATATCCGAAGGCTCCGGTAAAACCCCAGCATCCTCACACAGTAAGTTAATCAAGCAACTATGGCCCAATGTGGTGTTTTTGGTGTGGACCAGGTCCTTCAAATTCCGGGCCATCAACTGCCCCACATTCATCTCCTCAAACTCAGACAACAACACCAGAAGTATAAAAACTCTCGAAGTAATCATCTCAGCTGCCGCAGAAGTATTGACAATTGTAGACAAAATGAACGATGCCCACGCTCTAGGTACCGGCAGCAAATCCGCAGTGTCCACCCGTTGAGGGTTGTTTTGAGGGGTTCTTCTTCTCCACCCCTTACCTTCCTTCATCAGGCCTACCAGCAGCTCATCCCATGCCTCCTGACTCTCTGGCCAATTCTGTGGTAATCTTCGCCTCTCGACATCGCAAACTTCCGGCACTCTTAAACCCAAAACCCTGTTAATGTTGTGAGGACTAAAGTCAATTTTTTTGCCCCTCACTTCAGACACGTACTCTTGTTGCTTTTGGTCAAAAGCATTGGCAAAGAATTCCAATGCGATTGACTTATTGCTGGATTTGGTCACCATTTTATTCAAGCCTTCCCAACCTTTCGCTACAAGGGTTGCTTCAAATGTCCTGTGCCCAGTCAGATTCACCAAATCAAACCCTCTTTCCCCTACAAAGTCGAATTCTTTGATCACCTGATACCTTTCTTCAGCCTCCTCTGATTCAAATCTTCTGTAGGGCGTTGGATGAGTAGGAGGATTAGGAGGTGGGACAGATGAAGTGGCTTCTGGGTCGGTCCCTCTCCTTCGTTTAGCAAGGTTTGTGTTTCGGGAAGTTTTGGGTGCCATTTTGTGGTTTTTGAGTGGAGTTGATGGGGTTTGATGTGGAGGATTGTTTAAGGATGAAGATGAATGAGGATGGTGAATGTTGGGATGAAGAGTGAGTGGTTAAGGCAGACAATTGCGTGTTCTGGAGAAAATTTGGCAGGGCTTCGCCGAAAATTCTGATGAGAAACCAGAAAAATTTTCCTGATATAAATAGACACAGAGGAAATCGTGCTCCGATGCCAATCCATCGTGCTCCGATTTCTTCTGTAACGGCCAGAATTTGAAAAATTTTGAAATATCGTAGCACGATCTGACCGTATCGTGCTCCGATTTTTTACGAGATGGACAAGCTTGCTGGTTCACTGGATCGTAGTCCGATGCATAACCATCGTACTACGATGCTTTGAAAAGAATTTTGACTGCCAGTTGACTAAAAATCGTGGCACGATATATTCAAATCGTACTACGATTTTTTACGAAAGAATGTGCTCAGCTGCTGAACAAAATCGTGCCACGATGCTAAGTGATCGTGCTACGATTTTGTTACATCGTGCCACGATGCTAGGGATCGTGCTACGATATTTTCAAGACTTGTTTTTTTTCTTTTCTTACTTCCACCCACACACACTTTTTTTTTTTTTTTTCTTTTTCTTTTTTTTTAAAATACTGAAAACCAAAATGTACCTGCAAAGAGTGGGTTGCCTCCCACCAAGCGCTTCTTTATCGTCACTAGCTTGACTTCAAGCGACCTTTACAGGTCCGCCAGCACCAGTCCTACCCTTTCTTTAGGTAGGTCACCTCCGAGGTAGGGCTTAAGCCTTTGCCCATTCACTTTGAAAGTCCTGTCTCCTTCTGGAGTTATCAACTCCACCGCTCCATGTGGTGATACATTCTTTATCACAAATGGTCCTGACCACTTAGACTTGAGCTTTCCAGGAAACAGCTTCAACCTGGAATTAAAAAGCAGAACTTGCTGCCCAACGTTAAACTCACTCCTCATAAGACCTTTATCATGATATTTCTTAGTTCGCTCTTTATAAATGGCAGCATTTTCATAAGCGCTCAATCTCATTTCCTCCAGCTCATTGAGCTTCAAAAGCCTCTTCCTACCTGCTAAGGCTTGGTCAAAATTGAGGGCCTTAATTGCCCAATACGCTTTGTGTTCTAACTCCACAGGGAGATGGCAGGCTTTACCATAAACTAACTGATAGGGCGACAACCCTAAATGCGTCTTAAACGCAGTTCTATACGCCCACAAAGCATCATCTAACTTCCTAGACCAATCCTTCCTAGAGGCAGCAACAGTTTTTTCAAGAATTTGTTTCAACTGCCTATTCGACACCTCTACTTGCCCACTAGTTTGAGGGTGATAGGGAGTAGCAACCTTATGCTTCACATTGTATTTCACAAGCACATTTTCCAAATATTTATTGCAAAAGTGCTTCCCCCCATCACTGATCAAAACTCTAGGGGTTCCAAACCTAGGGAAGATGTTCTTTTTCAAGAAATTCACCACAGTGTGGGAATCATTAGCGACACAAGCAATCGCTTCGACCCACTTGGTGACATAATCGACACAAACAAGGATATATAAGTTAGAGTAGGAGGAGGGGAAAGGTCCCATGAAATCGATGCCCCAACAGTCAAACGGTTCAATTTCTAAAATACCATTGAGGGGCATCTCATTCCTCTTCGAGATATTACCTGTTCGTTGACACTTATCACAGTGTCGGACAAATTCAGCGCAGTCCTTAAAGAGTGTGGGCCACCAAAACCCACTCTGTAGAATTTTTGCAGCGGTTCTTTCACCGCTATGGTGGCCCCCATAAGCTGAGTTATGGCAGTGCCACATTATGCTCCTTGCTTCCTTACCTGCAACACAACGTCTAATCAAACCGTCAATGCTTACCTTAAACAAGAAAGGATCGTCCCACAGGTAATGGTTGGCCTCTTTGAAAAACCTCTTCTTTTGTTGCCAATCCATATAATCAGGAACCAAGTTCCCGGCCTTAAAGTTGGCCATATCAGCGAACCATGGCCTCTCCTCCACCACAAACAACTTCTCATCCGGAAATTCTGCAGCAATTTCCTTTTCTCTTGCTGTGACCTCCCGGTTGTCCAATCGAGAAAGGTGATCTGCTACCACATTCTCGACTCCCTTCTTGTCCCGAATTTCAAGATCGAATTCTTGCAAAAGCAAAATCCATCTCAAAATTCTAGGTTTTGAGTCCCCCTTTGTCAGCAAGTATTTTAGAGCAGCATGATCTGTAAAAACAATGACTTGGGACCCAATTAGATAAGACCGAAATTTTTCCAAAGCAAACACTACAGCAAGCAATTCTTTTTCAGTTGTGGAGTAATTAACTTGATTTTCATTCAGGATTTTGCTTGCATAGTAAATTGCATGGAAAAATTTCTCCTTTCGTTGGCCTAAAACTGCTCCAACCGCGTAATCACTTGCATCACACATTAATTCAAAGGGAAGATCCCAATCAGGAGCAATGATTACGGGTGCAGTTACCAACTTGGTTTTTATCACAGAAAAAGAATTCAAACAATCAGAGTCAAAATTGAAATCATTTTCTTTAACTAGGAGGTTACAAAGGGGCTTGGCAATTTTAGAAAAATCTTTGATAAATCGCCGATAAAAACCAGCATGCCCCAAGAAACTCCTTACCCCTTTCACATTAATCGGGGGAGGTAGTTTTTCTATAACCTCAACCTTGGCTTGATCCACTTGAATGCCTTTCTCTGAGATTTTGTGTCCCAAAACTATGCCCTCTTTAACCATAAAGTGACATTTTTCCCAATTTAAAACAAGGTTAGTTTCGGTGCACCTCTCAAGAACAGCATTCAAGTGATGTAAGCAAATATCAAAAGACTTACCAAATACCGAGAAGTCATCCATAAATACCTCTATGTTTTTCTCCAGCATGTCAGAAAAGATGGAGAGCATACATCTTTGGAAAGTAGCAGGTGCATTGCACAGTCCGAATGGCATCCTCCTGTATGCGAAAACACCAAAGGGGCATGTGAATGCTGTCTTTTCTTGATCCTCTGGAGACACTGCAATCTGATTGTACCCCGAGTATCCATCCAGAAAACAATAGTACGCTTGCCCCGCTAATCTCTCCAACATTTGATCCATGAAGGGTAAAGGAAAGTGGTCCTTTCGAGTGGCCTGATTCAACCTCCTATAGTCAATGCACATCCTCCAGCCTGTTACCGTTCGGGTAGGGATCAATTCATTCTTCTCATTTGCTACCACTGTCATTCCACCTTTTTTCGGTACCACATGTACTGGACTTACCCATGCACTGTCTGAAATAGGGTAAATCATTCCTGCATCCAAAAGCTTGAGGACTTCCTTCTTGACAACCTCCTTCATTGTGGGATTTAAGCGTCTCTGGGGCTGGACCACCGGTTTGTATTCTGCTTCCAAGTGGATTTTATGCATGCAATAAGCTGGGCTGATACCCTTGAGGTCCGCGATATTCCACCCTAGTGCACTTTGGTTTCCCCTCAGTACCCTCATAAGTTTTTCTTCCTCAAGGGCAGATAAAGAACTACTGATTATTGCTGGCTTGGTGGCGTCTTCACTCAAAAACACATACTTCAGATGTCCTGGAAGTTCTTTCAACTCTGGAGTGGTTAACTTTTCATCTTTGACTATCTCCAGTGCTTCAATTTTTCTGGCCACGGACTCAACCTTGGAAGCGTTCAGCTGCTGCACACACTTGTCAATCTCATCACCCAGGTCTTTGTTCCCAATGTCAATTGAGTTAACCATTACTCTTTCTAAAGGTTGCGCCGGTGTTTCTTGTTGTGTCGTGCTCTCAACCAACTCATCAATAATATCCACCCGATAACACTGAGGATTCTCATTCCTATGTTTCATGGCCTCAAAAATATTGAACACAACCTGCTCATTCTGAAATCTCAGCATCAACTCCCCCATCTCAACATCTATCAAGGCTCGCCCAGTTGCTAGGAAAGGTCTCCCCAACAACAATGGAGTCTCATCGTCTTCTTCCATATCTAAGATTACAAAGTCAGCAGGGAATAACAGATCATTCACCTTCACGAGCACATCTTCTAACACACCATAAGGATGAGAAACTGAGCGATCTGCTAAGGTAAGAGTCATTTTAGTAGGCTTCGGCTCCCCACATCCTAACTTCTTCATCATAGACAAGGGCATCAAATTCACGCTAGCCCCCAAATCACACAATGCTCTTCCAATACTCACCTTCCCAATAATGCAAGGAATGGTGAATGCACCAGGGTCTTTTAGCTTCGGAGGAAGTTTCTTTTGAAGAATAGCGCTACAGTTTTCTGACAAAGCAATGTTTTCGCCATCTCTCGGCTTCCTTCTTCCAGATAATAGATCCTTCATGAACTTAGCATAGACTGGCATTTGATCAAGAGCCTCACTGAATGGAATGTTCACCTGTAATTGACTGAACAACTCCATGAACTTCTTAAACTGACCTTCTTGCTTTTCTTTCCTTTTCGACAAATGAGGATATGGCAATTTAACATATGATGGCACCTCCTGCTTCTTATCCCCTTCTTTCAAAATCTGGTTTCTTGTCCTCCTAAGAATAGAATCTACATCAATCAACTTCTCACTTTTTTCTCCCTCATTTTCTTCATTTTTTTCTCCCTCTGAATTTTTTTCTTCCTTTTCATTTTCAACTCCACCATATTTTTGTTCAACCAACACCTCTTCCTCCTCTTCCTTTTCAACTACACCTTTTTTAGTAGCCTTTGGAACCACTGGTAACAATAATTTTTTACTTCTCAACTCAATCGCCTTGCAGCTTTCATTCTTTGGATTATCTTGAGTATTTCCTGAAAAGCCTCCATTTGCTTGATTAGCTATTTGTTTTGCAAGCTGACCAATCTGATTCTCAAGATTTTTCATCGAGGCCTCATTGTTTCTTTGGACAGCTTCCTGATTCGCCTTGATCTCTTGAAGGTTGGTTTGGGTAAACTTAACAAAACTAGTCATGGCTTCTTCAAAAGCTGATGGCTTTCTCTGTTGTTGAGGTTGGGGATTAGGTAGAAGAGGGTTTAAGGTATTGTTGTTTGAGTATTTGAGGTTGGGGTGTTGTGCCCATCCAGGGTTATAGGTGTTAGAATAAGGGTTACCTTTTTGAAAATTTCCCATGTAGTTAACATCCTCACTCACTCCTTCAGGTACGCACTCCCCATTTGCATGTCCTTCACCACAAAAATCACATTTGAGAGCAGCTGCTTGTTGAATTTGTTGGACTTGAGCTTGCTGAGCTTGTAATTGTCCCATAGTAAGTGCTTGAACTTGCTTGGTCAGAGCCTCCATCTGTTTGGTCATCAGGGTTTGGTTAGCTAGAACGGCACTGCTCTCACTAACCTCAAACACTCCTCGTCTCCCCTTTTCAGTTTCAGCACGATACTCATTTTGGGCCATGTTCTCTATAAGGGTCTGGACTTCAAGGTCAGTTTTCGTTCTCATACTTCCCCCAGCTGAGGCATCTAACAACATCCTATGGTTTGGTTTCAATCCCTCCGTGAAAACTTGCATTTGAGTTTTCTCGCTCAAATCATGTGCAGGACATCTCTTAAGTAACAGTTTAAACCTTTCCCATGCATCATACAACGATTCATTTTCTCCCTGCTTAAAGTTTGTGATCTCATGTCTTTTCTCCCAATATCTGGACATGGGAAAAAATCTCTCAAGGAATTTCAGCTCCAGCTCATCCCAGGTTTGGATAGTTCCACTCGGAATGGATAACAACCAGTCTTTAGCCCTCCCGGTGAGAGTAAAGGCAAACAGTCTAAGTTTCTTTTGATCCTCCGTGACATGGGCTGGTGGTACACAGAACTGACAGGTTTCATAGAATCGGCTTAAATGTTCATGAGGGCTTTGAGCATCTCTCCCCTCATATTGGTTTTCTTTCAGACCTTGTTGAACAGAGGTCTTGATGTCAAAAGCTACGGGGTTGGCTGGTTGAAAAACATGGGTCAATTGTCCTCTATTGGCCGCCAGCCCATAGTCTCCCATCATCGGTCTTAACGGTGGTTGGGGTGGATTATCTCCCATCGTAACAGTTTCAGTTTCAACAGGTGCAGGTTCAGTGTATTGTGTTCTGGGACTAGGGTCAGCTGATCGAGCTAACCAGACAGCTCTCCGATTGGCTCTTGCGGTCTTTTCGATCTCAGGATCGTGCAACAGTTCTCCAGGCTGCACTCTACCTCGCATAAACAGCAAATGAATACCTTAGTAGCACTGCACAATACAAAATAATCCAACTGTTTTCAGCTTTTTCGTACAAAAAATTTAAAATACAGAAATTAAATTGCAGAAATCCTAAATAATCACAATATTGCCTTGTTGAAATGATTCAACAGTCCCCGGCAACGGCGCCAAAAACTTGATAATAAATTAGCAAGTGTACTAATTCAAATCGTAGTAATAATAAAATTCGTCTCCACAGGGACTATTGTGACTTCAATTTAGCAATGGTGTTCATATTTAGGATATGTAAATTAGGGGGGTTGCCTTTGGCAAATAGGATTTGGTTGCAATAATGAATAAATAACTGAAAATAAAAGTGGGTTTCAAATTATGATGAAGAAATGATTAGGTCTTTCGAATCATCTATTCGCCGCTTGTAAGTAATCTGCTTATGAATCTTATTAGTGTCAACTAGTTCAAGACGATTAACAAAATTAGCTTAGATCAATCCCTTGATTAAAAGCCCTCTTTTCTAATTATAATTCCCTAATTCCTTAGGTGAACCTATAATCATCAAAGGTTTTTAAGTCCGTTAATCCAATGTCACAACTTATCAACGTTCCATTCCTAGATTGTCCGATAAGTGGTTCAGTATAAATAGGTCTAAGATTATAAGCTAGTGTCAATAGTCAAATAACCTTTCAAATCAGTTATATTGGGTCAGAATCATAAAAGCATTAGGCACAATTCATACTGAATAAACTAGGTTAACATTCATAAAATTCAGAGTTACAGATTACATGCCAACAAGCTTAGAACAGACTCATCGCAAGACCTAATCACAATTAACTTAGCTACTCATGGCTAAAGCATAAACAACTAACTCAATTTGACGACTCATTACATGAATTGAAGAACCGGCTATGAGTATTTGATGGTCTCCCACCTTGGCTCAGATCTCCAGCTCCAATTATGTCACTTTGTCTTCTCCAAAATCGAACCCTTCCTTCAGAAATGGTTTTGGCTTTTATAGAAAAATTTCAGAAACGCACACATCGTGCTCCGATATCCAGAAATCGTGCTCCGATTTCTTCAATTAATTCAAATTCAAGTCTGACGCGCCTGAAAATCGTAGCACGATTTGACATCATCGTGCTCCGATATTTTACGAGCCAAAACATCTTCAAATCTGCTCCAAATCGTGCTCCGATGCTGAAAATCGTGGCACGATTTCTTTGCTCACAAGGATCCTGAAAACTGCTCTTTTGAGGCTTGCTACCCACACAAAATCATCTGAACTCAACTAAAACAGTATAAACTTGCTACATAAAATAAAATATGACCAAGGGTCATCATAATCAAGGCAGTAATTTTACCTTCTCCTTTCTTCAAAAATAAGGTGTGATCTGAGTTACTTGCTTTATAGCCAAAAGTCTTCATAGACTTAGTGAACCTTCCAAACCATGCTCTTGGTGATTGTTTTAATCCATATAGAGCCTTCTTTAATTTGCAAACCTTCAATCCATTTGAATCTACCATACCTGGTGGGGTATCCATATAAATTTCTTCTAAAATTTCTCCATGTAGGAAAGCATTTTTCACATCAAATTGTAGAAGAGGCCAATCTTGGTTTGCTGCTAGTGACAAAAGTATCCTCACAGTGTTGAGCTTGGCTACTGGTGCAAATGTCTCTTGATAATCTACACCATAAGACTGAGTGTAACCTTTAGCCACTAGTCGTGCTTTATACCTATCAATTGTTCCATCAGCTTTGTGTTTAATTGTAAAAACCCATCTGCACCCCACCGTTTTCTTCCCTCTTGGTAAAGTTACAAGATCCCAAGTGTTGTTTTTTTTTAAAGCTGTCATCTCCTCAACCATTGCTTCGGTCCATTTAGGATCTGCCAAAGCTTCCTGTACATTACTAGGAATAGAAATTGAGGATAATTGAGATACAAATGATGCATATGACCGAGATAACTTGTGAGATGACACATAATTACTAATGGGATATTTAACTTTGGATTGGAGGTCTGGTTCATATCTGATGGGAGGTTTACCACGGTTAGAACGGGGTGGAAGATTATATTGAACATTAGTAGATTCGGTGTTAGGTGTGTTGGTGGTATCATGCAAACAAGGATTAATTTCATTCAAAACAGAATCAATATCAGAATCAAAAACAAGATCAACTTCATCTATACTTGTATCAATAGGGAAAGGATCAAGAGTTACCGCTGAAGAGTCAAGTTGAACCTGTGGAGAAGATTGAGCTAGTTGGTTATGATCAGGAGACGTTGTATTATCTAAAGTTAATAGGTCCATATTTAGGATTGGCTCAGTACCTGCGGAGTGATCCTCACAAGATAATTTATTTTCACAACATAATTTTGTATATGAGATGTCAAACATACTAACATCATGATGTTGCACTTCACTTTCATTCCCCCCTTGAAGTGTAGAATCAACATAAAAAAAGTTATCTTCATGAAACGTTACATCCATAGAAATAAAAAATCTTTTTGATGTTGGATGGTAAGCACGATAACCTTTTTGAGTTGATCCATACCCAACAAAGACGCATTTAATGGCTCGTTTATCAAGTTTTGAACGTTGATGTGGGTGTAAGTGAACATATATAACACATCCAAAAACACGAGGTGGTAAATGAACAATAGGGGGAAGAACATGATGATCAGACAATACATCTAGAGGTCTTCTAAAGTTATGAACACTAGAAGGGGTCCGATTAATCAAATAAACTGCAGAGTTCACAGCCTCGCCCCATAAATGAGATGGAATGTTACCATCTATTAGGAGCGATCTTGTCACCTCTAATATATGTCTATTTTTCCTCTCAGCCACTCCATTTTGTTGGGGTGAATATGGACATGTAGTTTGATGCAAAATGCCTTTAGAGTTCAAGAACTCTGTTAATTCGGTTTTAAAATATTCCCCTCCATTGTCTGATCTAATGACCTTTATGCATGTGTTAAATTGTGTTTCTATCATCTGATAAAAAAAACGAAACACATCATTCACGTCACTTTTATGTTTAAGCAAATATACCCAAGTTACCCGAGTACAATCATCAACAAAACTGATAAACCATTTTCTTCCATTATGCGTAGATTGTGGGGAAGGGCCCCAAACATCTGTGTGTACTAATGAAAAAGGGAAAACAGATTTTTTATTGCTTAAGGGAAAAACAACACGATGGCTTTTTGCCATTACACAAGTTTCACAAAGAAAATCTGAAATATTGCATTTATGAAATAACGATGGAAATAATTTCTTTAGATAACTAAAAGAGGGATGTCCCAATCGTCTATGCCATAGCCAAATTTCCTTTTTATTTTTATCTTGTATGAGATCACTCGCAAGATGAGCCAATGCTCCTGTATGGGTTTGTTGTGAGACTTTTTCAAGATAATACAACCCTTCACTGTGTCTACCACTGCCAATCTTCTCCTTGGTATGCATGTTCTGAAAAAAACAATGGGTTGGATAAAACATAGCAACACAAGAATGTGATTTGGTTAATTTACTAACAGAGATAAGATTACAATTTAGAGTAGGAACAAATAAGACATCGGGTATTGATAGGGACGGTGAGAGGGATACAGTACCAACACCTTCAATAGGAGATTTGACTCCATTGGCATTAATAATGACAGTTTTGGAACAATAAGGAGAAAAATTAGTAAATATGTGAGGATCACAAGTCATATGATCAGAAGCACCTGTATCAATTATCCAATCACTACTCCTAGTAACAACAGAAAGATTAAGAGCAGAGTTAGATATACCTGACTTAGTTACAAATCCAGCAGCAGTAGAAACATGGCCCTTAATATTTTCTGCCTTGTTATTGGAAGTGGATTTGCCTTTTGGGTGCCAATCTGGATATCCATGGAGTTTGAAACATGTCTCCATGACATGATTATCCCCATTACAGTGGGTACACTTGCGAACTCCTTTCTTAGGATACTTCTTGACAGCAAGGGCGGACCCCTCAGAAGACTCACTACCAAGCATAGCTTCTTGGCGATTTGCCTCAGCACAAACAATTGCATAAACAGCTTGAACGCTTGGGAGTGGAGTTGTAGCAAGAACACGACCACGGACTCCATCCAAGTGTGAATCCAAACCAGCCAAAAAAATATAAACACGTTGAGAATTAACAGTGTTATTATACTTCTCAACATCTTTAGTGCACTCCATGGTACAATTTGCAATGGCATCATACTCTTGCCACAACCTTTTTAATTTTCCAAAATATATAATCACAGAGCCTCCATTTTGATGAGTAGAAATTACCTCACGGTATAATTGATATGCCCTAGATGCATCTTGGTTGACTGAATATGTCTCCTTGACGGTGTCCCATATTTCCTTCGCCGTAGCCAAACGAATGAAGAGTGATCTGATGTCTTTGGTCATAGAGTCAAGAAGCCATGACTTAACCAGACAGTTTTCATCCTCCCATGTTTCATACTCCTCAGATTTCTCATCTTTTGGTGCAGCCTTTGTTCCAGAGACATAACCCCAACGTTTTCTGCCTCGGATCTTGTTTTGGGCGTTTAGCGACCACTCAACATAGTTGGTGCCGTCAAGTCGTTCAGGTGTAAGTGCGGAAGAAAACTCCTGCAGATGGAGAGTAGTCCCAGAATCAGATTTATCTTTATCCTTATTGGAAGGCTCCATCAGAAATTACTCAAAGAAACCAAAGTAACCGATTCCTATACTAGGGATTTCGGTCAGGCTCGCGATACCATATAGAATAGTTTCAAAGAGAAAATTCTGATATATCTTTATTCACAGAGGGCATAAATATATATACAACTTCTCTTCCTAATGTATCTCCTTAATAATAGGAGGCTTTAAAAACTAAAAATTAAATCACAGCTATACAAATCAATTGATACCAAAAATATCTCTCTATAGAATAACAATAGTTGACTTATTTCAACAGGCTCTTACAGATTATTCAGCTCAAACATGCCAATGATATGTCCATAGATTTCAAGGCAGAATACTAATAAGAGTCAAGGGTTTGGAGCTAAAATTCCGACAAAAAGTGCATGCACACATATCACCAAATTAGCATATTTAAGGATACATGGCTCACATTTCAGGTCAAATATTGCTGTCTTAAGAAGTTGGAGGACTGAAACAACAAATCAATGAAAAAAGAATTAGATGCAATATATTAAATTGGCGAATAAACATGTGAAGAATTATACCTCAAATGCCAACTTTTAAATTTGCATCTTGAATGACACTTCCATCCCATCTGACTCTGAACAACTCCAATCGTCGTCTTTAAGTTCACTCTAGGTCAAAATTTGACTGCTATACTTAACAAATAAAACTCTCTTGTACTTTATCTCAAAACACGTTGTAATAAAATGATCTTATTGATTATGATTATGTATATAATGAATGGAACTAAAGTCATTTTGTATCCATGTTTGAAGTATATTGGATAAAACACTACATCACCAAAAGATTTGAGTCATTCTAAATGGAGCAATGATATTTGAACAACTATTTGGTATAACTTTTATGACAACCTTTTTTTTTTTCTTTTTATTGGTCAAAAACAATGGAGAGAGAAAAAGGAAGAGAGAGAGAGAGAGAGAGAGAGAGAGAATGTAATTTGAGTAGTATGAGAGAGAAAATTGTTTAAAAATTGTCGCAAAATGTTTGTACAAATATCATTTCTCTTTTAGACATGGAATCAACCCAAAAGTAAAATTCTAATTGTCCTTATTAACCTATTTTTTCAAATGAGAAATACTCGAATTAGTTGTTAGAAAAATGTTTGAAATAAGAGTTGAATTCACAACTTCTTATCTCTCCAAATTTTGTTCCTCCCATCATGTCATTTTATCATTCTATCCTTTGCATCTATTTGAAATACATGATATACGCTTTAGGTACTAACTCAATGGTAAGAGTTTAACATCGTAACATCAAGGTGTTGAGTTGTAAAATGTTCACTAATGTCACTATAAGAAAAAAAAACCCCTTTCCCAATTTTAATAATTAAAAAAAAAAAGCACTTTGAAATACATAGTAAAACCGATATTTTTTAATAGTCAATTCCTAAACTTAGATAAGATCAATTGAGCATCTACTTTTTCTAATTGCTTGTCAATATTAATATTGGTATTTTTCCTTTTCATGCAATGTTTGCATGAAACCCCTCAAAGGATCTCTCGAACGATTTTCGTCCTATTTGTTTTTTATTTAGTAACAATATGGAAATGTCAGTATAATGAGCAATTTCAAAATTTGTAATTAATCAGTTAATCATGGAGGAATCTCCACACACATTTTCATCTCGTGATCTATGATAATATAACAATCTAAATTTTCAGTATGTGAATCAAATGCAAAATTCATATTAAAACAAAATATGTGTAAAAATGCTATGAAAATCGATGCTTGACTCCCTATTTCCAAGCATGGGAAACAATATGATTTATAGTAATAGCTTTTGAGAAATAGCTTATAGTAATATAGTTTATAGTAATAGCTTTTGAGAAATAATATGATTTTAACGTGGTCGTTAAAGAGAAAATTTAGAAAGATGAATTTCACTATAGCATAAACAAACGCAAATAAACTATGCTTTACACATGAATCTTTAAATTATTTTATTTGAAAATTACTTTTTCTTGGTTTAAACAATCGAACCATATATGGATAGATTATACTTATCTCACAACCGAACTTCGAATTGCTAGGACCCCATTTCCCTAGAACCGGATGATTAACACAAAAAAAAAATCAAACCATATAAATTAGTAAAATTATTTTTGTACATCCATTAACCATTCTACAGTATAAATACAGTGATGTGATAGATGCAATGAATAAGTGATGTTATAGCAAAAGATAGATAGATAAAAAATGATATGTTGAATGAGTGTATGAAAATCAAGGATGTACAAATATAATAGTTGTATAAATTAACGATTGTGCACCAGTTAGAGAGAGTGTGTTGCTTTCCCCGCCCTTACTACTAAGCCACGTTTTAGTTTTGGAGTCGTATACGTACATTTTTTTTTGAAAGTATGCATTTAACGACATATATTTAGTAACTTTTTCAAATAATACATCTTAATTGATGTTGGGGTGAGAAAAAGATGTCTTCAAAATTCCCCTAAAAAAATGTCTTCTAAATATTTTTG